>CM075977.1:268599310-268718803 GCA_038087875.1 Malacoraja senta | reverse complement strand
CCATAGGTTCATTGTTGAAACATACAATATTCACAATTCATTTGTGGATTTCTGGGTTAATTCACGTCAATCCATGAATGTGGGCAGGAATTTCCCAGAATGAGTCCTATACCTACAGTCAGATGTACATCTGATTTCCGCACAGAACACCACTTTGGAGCATTGGTGATGAAATTACATAACTTGTTCGGAAGAGGAATCATGGCCCTTTGACCAAGCATTACCATGCTTACATTGTGCAACTCAGGACTGGGGCTCCACTCCCAGTAAATCTCATTCTCATCATTTACCTTCAGCTTTCCCTCTTTCCAAAAATAATACATTACATTTCACCAACCATATCTCACACCTTATTCCCCACTATCTTCACAAACCATTGCACGTCTGTTGTTCTGTCTGATGCCACCCCACCAGCACCTGTGTGTCCAGTGATCTGATTCCTTGATCTCCAACCTCTCAAACTCATCAACAACTGAAGTCCCTTGTTCCCCGCCACCACCTCACCCACAACCCCTTCCTCCCTGGGTGCTGATCTCTCCCTGGTTCAAGCATTCATCCAACTTCAGCTCCAGGGGTCCTCTGAACACATTAGAGAAAAAGTGATATGACTGATAATCAGCCCAAGGTCTCTGAGACTACTGATGTTTGCAGTGTCTTCATCAATGATGATACAAGGAACCTTGCATTTGGCACAAGACAAATACAAACCCATTCATATTTCCCTTTCCAGGAAATATTTCATGTTGTGCCTTTGCAACTTAAAATGTAAAACAATAAAGCTTAATGTATAAAACGTTTCAATTAATTTTAACCCATGTTTAAAATCTGGCATTATATAAGTATTACTCTGACAAGACTCTCTCAAACAATAAGAAATGTTTGCTACCTATTAATCAGATTGCACAGTCGGCTACGATTTGTCAAGCATGCGCTGACAGCAACATTTATGCAGAGGCATGGGAAGTAAAGATTTCTTCTCTCCTCAGAAATTTCTCTGGCCTCAACAGTGTACTGTGTTCCCCAAATTGCCACTGGCTGAGCTGTTCAATGACTACGTACAGTTGCCCAGAGGATGTATAATGCAATCTGCTTTTTCACACAAAAACTCCCAAGGCTGTTTCTTGTTTAAGCAGCCACTCATCAGGTTTTGCTGTGTAATGCAGCAAGGTGGTAGAGTGGACCCTGGTCACCAGCCACAGTGCTGCCTCTCCACATCCCAGCACCCAAAATTATATTTATTTTACACAGATGAGGAGCACGCACTTGTCAGGATCTTCTTGCGGCATCTCCCATTAGTAACTCTCATGAATCTAATAGAAATGATCAGCAGACTTAAAATTTCAGACTATCAATATAATTAACACTCGATGAGCCAATGCAATCTTTCTTATCCAAAAGTGTAAAATATAAACTGTTGCCCAACTTTACATTCAAGATGATGCTATTCCCAGGCAGTTGGTAACACATTGCCATACCAAGAAATGGAACAACATGAGTCCCTTTTGTGAGAAGTATTCAGAGTAAGAATGGAAAATTAGGCTATTTTACTTCGGAGTCATGTCAGTGACTACGTGAAGAAGACCCGTCAGGGCGCATGCGCGTCATTACATCGGTCGCATTGGCGCACGGACAGCGGGAGGACAGAGCTCCTCCCGTGGTAAGTACTTTTAGAGTAATTTTAAAGAGTTTTAAAGTTCCAGTTAAGTGAGAAACTTAGTTGGAGTAAAACAGTTTCCTTTACTGTGGTGCTGTGCTCTGTGTTTTGTCACAGGCAGCACCATGGTGAAGACGAGCAGGAGAGGACAGAGCTCCTCCTGTAGCAAGTACTTTTAAAGTACTTTTATAGTTTAAAGCTCCAGCTAAGTGGGGAACTTAGCTGGAGGGGATAGTTTCTTTTTTGTGGTGCTCTGTTTTTTATTATTACAAGCAGCACCATGATGAAGACGACCAGGGGGAGGGCAGCCGCAGGTAAAGCATAGGAGAGCAGCGGGAGTGCGGTCTGTGAGCGGCTGCCTCGTACTCCTGCACAGTCGCCGACCGGGAGCGGGGCGACTTCAGACTGAGTGCTAAAAAGCACCAAAGCCAACGCCTGTCGGGCGTAAGGCAGGGGAAGTCTGGGAGGCCCTTGGACTCAACTGAGTCGGGCCACAACGAGCCTGTACGGGGCTGGAGACGTTTTTTAAACGGTTCTCTCAAATGGAGCACCTCATCCAGAGGTTGCTCCAGAAACGCACACTCCGGGGAGGAGTCGTGTGGGCGGTAGGCTGCAGAAAGGCCACGCCGGCAGCACCTGGTAGAGGGCTGCTTAAAGCACCCTCATGCATCAGTTGAGTGCAGAGGGTCAGCTAAGGTCTGACCCCGACTCTGACGGAGACTTGGAAATTAGCGAAGAACGGCTGTTGTCAGAGGTCCATTCTCTGGCAGCACGATTCGCTCTCCAGTCAGAGTATGGAGTGCCACTGGGAGAAGAGCTGGCCTCCACGATAGGGTCAGCTCAGTTCTGACCCGACTCTGACGGAGACTTTGTTGAATAGCGAAGAACGGCCGTTGTCAGAGGTCCATTCTCTGTCAGAGTATGGAATGCCACTGGGAAAGCGAAGATGGTCGTTGTCAGAGTTCCCATCTCTGGCAGTACGATTCGCTGTCCAGTCAGAGTCTGGAATCACCAAGTGACGGGGTAACTGCGAGTTGCTGAAGGTGCCAGCAGTGAACCGGGTGATATGGAGCTAGATGGGCGTGGGCGTGCAGTGCCCAGGAGATGAAGCTGCAGAGATTCCTGAAATTACTTGGCTCAGGAATCACGGCGTTCGCGAGAACGGTGGATGGAGGGCATGTGTCAGAGACGCAGCAAGAGGTACTAGGGTTGCTTTGTAGCACCCATTTTTGAGATAAATTGTCTCAGAGAAAGTGCCATTCGGCCCACCATTAATTCCAAGATTGCAGTATTTTTCCAGCCTAGCAACATACAGCCGGCCAACCTACTCTTCGGAGAGGACCTCGCCAAGAGTGTCAAGGACATGGATGACGAGGCAAAGAAGGTGGGCTTAATCAAGCCACCGGCAGTCGGCAAGTTTCCAAAAAAGAAAGTACCCCGACAAACGAAGCGGGAACATGGTTAAACATTGGCTTTCTCGCCAAGGAGCCGGGGACAACGTCATCCACCAGGTACCAAGGAGGTAGGTGGGCCTGGTTCTCAGGTGCACATATCAAATGTGACACAACTTAAATCTGGGGTACATTACATCTGTTTCTGGGATGAATGGAAGCAAATTACCTTAGCTCTGTATATACAGAGTGTTATTCAAAGGTTTCGAATGGATTTCAATCCAAATTGTGATTTTCACATTCAGCATATTCTTGGGAGAACTATTCAGTTTCATTAACAGAACAGATGGATGTTCAGACTGCGCTTGCAAGTTTATGTGATAAAGGTGTAATGGTAAAGTTGGTTCACCAACCCCATCAATTTGTGTCTATTATTTTCCAAGGTCAAAAAAGGATGGGGGATATAGTATAGACATTGTAAGATGGAATTGTCACTGCCAAGCAACTGGGTCAAGAGGATGCTATTATGGCGACTATAGATGTTAAAGATGCGCATTACTCAATGTCTGTTTATTTGCAGGATAAGGATATTTGAAATTCACCTGGATGGATCAACTATGGCAACAAAATTGTTAAAACCTATAATAGGCATGCTGAGAGGCCAGGGTCAGGTGCTCATGGCTTATCTCGATGATATCTTGATTACAGGGGTATCCAAGAGAACAGCTGAAGTAACAGGTGATAGTTGTTAAATCCAATTTTCAAAGATTGGGCATTATTCATCCAGTGGCATTCAAATTAACACCTGATTGTTTGGGTCACAATTGATTCAATTAAGTGACTCTGCCCAGGGAAAAAAGGGTAGAGCTAATTGACAGGTGTATCAAGCTAATGGAGGCATTAAGGATACATTCGGGTCATTATAATAGACCTATGCAGTTATCAGTAAAGGCTATTTCTGATTTGCAATGATGGGTTCACCATGTGTCCAGAAGTTATAGCAAGGTAATGCTTGACCAGCCTTCCATGATTTTGCAGATGAATGTCAGTGCACTCGGGTGGGGTGTCACGGATACGAGTTTCAGCTGTGGAGGCAGATGGACTGAGCAAGAGGCATCGCTTCTGCAGACATGGGCAATTAACTATTAAGAGGCTTATTGCTCTAACAAATGTAATCTGCATGTTCAGTTTCAGATTGACAATACTACGCAAGTGGCATATATATTAATCACATCGGTGGAATCAAGTCGGTATTTTGTGACAGATTGGCTAATCAAATTTGGGCCTGGTGCATTGAAAAAGATATTTCAGCTATTTATCTACCAGGTAGATTCTACACAGCAGACGCCAAGTCACGAAAGTTCTATGACAACATAGATTGGATGTTGAACCAGGAGGTGTTCAATAATATAGTACTTATATATGAATGCCAGATATCGATTTGTTTTGCATCAAGGTTCAACCATCAGCAGCCTAAATAGGTTTCATGGGAACCAGACCAGGTGGCAGTTGCAATTGATACTTTGACATTACATTGGGGTGGTATGTTTTATATATTTTCCTACCATTTTGCCTAATAGGTCGGAGTCTGCAAGAAATCAAGCACGATGCCGCTTTGGGGGTGCTTGTAATACCTAATTGGCCGAATCAAGCATGGTTCCCTTTGATGTTACAGTTAGGGATCCAACCTCTTTTGGTGGTTCCCAAGCATAGGAATTGACTGGAGCATCCGCTAACACGGGAAAGTCATCTGTTATGTGATAGATAGATAGATAGAATCTTTATTTGCCACACGACCAGGGTTGGTGGTATTTTGGTTCGGTACATGATGGTACACTGCTTTAGTCACATTAACACCAATAACAACACAGATCATAATAATAAAGTGCATCCATACCACATCACAAATCACAAATCTCACCAACAATACATAGTGCAACTTGTTAATTTGCAGGTTTTAAGAAGGCCATACCTGGAGCAAGGACTGTCTGGGTGAACGGTGGACATGCTCACTGTAGACTGGAGAAAGAGTACTTAAAAGGGGTATATTACTTATGTAAAAAAAAAGGGAGCAATATTGTGTACAAAATAATATTGACTATAGTACTGCAGGTATTTTAGAGTTCTTGTTGACACTCTACGATGATGAGGGGCTCAGTTATAGCACCATTAATACAGCTTTAAGTGCTTTGTCCTCGTATGGTTTTGATGGGGTCAGGAAAGATCCTATTGGGTTTCATCATATCAGAGCTGGATTGATGAAAGGAATTTCAACTCTAAACCTCCTAAACCCAGGTATATGACGATCTGGGATGTAAGTGTGGACCTCAAGATGCTTCGACAGTAGGTTCCTGTCATGTCTCTGAATTTGCCAAACTAATCATGAAAGTGGTTATGCTCATGGCATTGGTTCAGCATAGCAAGTACAGAGTTTGCAAAAGCTTCTGCTAGACAGGATGGAAGTTGCTGAAGAGAATGTTATGTTATATATTTGCGTCCTGCTCAAACAGAGCAGGCCAGGTGTCACAGGTTTGTTAAAATTGTGTTTCAGCATAATCTACTGATCCATGTTTATGTGTAATGGCACATTTATTTTCATTATATTGAAGCTATAAAGACCTTAAGAAATGTGGAAACAGCATTGTTTATTAGTTACATGTAGGAGAATGTCAATGCAGACTATCTCAAGGTGGTTTAAAGCAAATGTTGATTCAGGCAGGTATTAACACTGAAGTGTATATATCCTTTTCCGCTAGTGCAGCAGCAACGTCGTCGGCTAGAGCGATGGTTGTTCACATCGGCCATATTCTTACAGGTGCAGGGTGGTCAAACGAGTTGTTTTTAAATTTTTTTACTATCGGCTGATTGCCAATCGGCGAGAGGCTGTTTGCAAATTCAGGATTAAGTCCTGTTTAGTTTCCCCTGGGATAGAGGGGTTACTGGTTGTTTTGATTTTTCAAATCAATTGTTACTGCCTGCTATTCACATTTCATGTTTAACGCATTATTGATTGTTTCTCATCGAAAGTCAATCAATGCAGTGAGAAGCCTGGATTTGGATCTGCGGCATAAAATCACAGATCTTTGAACCCTTCACGTAGCTCCGAAGTAACATAGTAAAAGGGCTGTCTCACTGTGCGAGTTGACCCACGAGTGACCCCGAGTTTAAAACAAATTTAACTCGTGGTAATCACGTACAATTAACGTAGCGGAAACGTCTGAACTCGTGGACGCAACTTAGCGACTCTTGGTGCTAACGGGAGGTACACGTGAAACTTGTTAACTCTTGCAAAAGTTCAAACATGTTTGTACTTTTCCACGAGTAAAATGTACTCTTGTGGTTAAAATTTGAAACATTTTAAACTCGTTGTAAGAACGTAGTGGCCCGTGCGTTTAACTTTGTGACTCGTGATTCTACCGTGGGAACTCTTTTTAGAAACAATAATCAGGGTCAGAAATATCAGTTACTTAGACTTTTTAAAGACAAATTCTGCTTAACAAAGTTAAGCAAGTTATTGATAAGGTGACAGAGTGGGTTGAAAAGAAAAAATTGCTTGAAGTTTATATATAAATTTGTGTTGTGTTGTGTTGAAAATCTTTTTGCTGATCCGTTTGATTCTCACTGTTTGTTTACTTCATTGCACAATAAAAGAGAGTTCTTTGCTATCAAGATCAAATTGATGTCTGGAAGTCTTCATTTTAATATCACTACAAAGTCTCATGAATTGAATGTAATATTCCTTTCATCATAAAACACAAAATAGAGGAAGGCAAAATATATTCACATCTTGATTCTCACAATCATTTGTGAGATTTAAGGACAGCTGCCTCATATGCTGTGCTTTTTAAATGTTTAAAATTGTCACCTCTCAGTAGATCAGAAAATAAGACAAAGTCTTATGTGAAACAAATGTCTTGAATGTGAAACAAAGTCTTTATTCTTGTTCAATATAAAAAACGCGTTTTTGCGCATATTGAGAAAAGTAGCACTACAGCAAACACCACTGTCTGAAAAGGGCTTCTCATACATGAAAATCAACAAATGAAGCACAAATAAAAGTATTTCCACTATATACTAATTCAGCTGAGAAATGCACTAGTCTAAATTCAGGCAATAAAAGATACAATGCAATGCGCTAAATGACAAGTTTTGAGATCTACAATCAGATAAGCAGATGCATGATAACCACTTTTTAAAGGAAAGACAGATGCAATGAAATTACTTTTACACCACAATAAAAAATAAAATCCACACTTAAAGTTAAACAATGAAAAGTCAGCAGGATTTAAACTAAACATGAAATTAACTGGATTTTTCTGCATGTGGGCTCCCCTCATGCAGTGATGTACCTGTGGTCGGCAGCCGCTCAAAATAAGCTGTCCTGCCACGGCACACTGCCCAATTCTGAATTATAGTAGGAGCAGAGATGGTCTCTCTGCTCTTTTGCACTGTTGGTCCCCGTGTCACCTCGAAAACACTGCAGTGGCACCAAAGTCTCGTCGTTTGTACCACTCCTCCACGCACCTAGTGTTATTCTCCCTGTTTGACTGTCCACTAAGTCACCGTCCTGCATGGCTGTTGCTGATCCTGAAGCTGCACCTCTGATACGGATCAGGTTGTGCAGAACACATGCAGCAAACACAATAGTCTCTACGTTCTTTGGCTGGCATGACATCATTTTTTTTAACATGTGATGATTTTTCAACACGTCGGTATACATTGTTGCCTCAAGATTAACGGGAGAGGAACTTGGTACACTCGGGAGACGAACTTGGAACATCGCAGAAATGAGAAGTAAACGGCAAACTTAGACATACCCGTGGGAACTCGGTTAAACTCTGGATCATAAACTTGTAGTCTCGTACGCAACCACGAGTCTTTCACTCGGGGTCACTCGTGGGTCAACTCGCACAGTGAGACAGACCTTTAAGATTAAACGAGAACTTACCAAGTTTGAAGTTTGATCTTTATTTTATGAGGAGTTACGATGGTGATTACGTGCCCGCCACGCCCAACCCTCTCTCATAAAAAAGGTCATATGCTAGTTCTCATGTTGCTCATCTTATTATGTTACTTCAAATATTGTGTTATCTGTGATTTAATACCGCTGTTTTGAAGATTGACGCGCATGCGCCCTGACGGGTCTTCTTCACGTAATCACCAACGTAACTCCTCATAAAATAAAGATCAAACTTCAAACTTGGTAAGTTCTTGTTTAATCTTACTATTCTATAGTCAAAGAGAACCCTGGTATTGCTATCTTCAACAGATATGACATGGAGCAACATAATGGAATGCTGTTCAGGCAGCAGGGCAGGTGGTGATTGTTGTAATCACCACCAGTATACAGCAGTCACCATCTGCCCTGCTGCCAGCCACATTGCAATCTATCTATAATCATACTTCAGGTGCAAGTGACGTTAATTGCCAACATTAAGACTTGTGGTAGTCTGCTAAACCTAGCAATGGAGATATTTATTATGCCTGGTGAAATTGAAGCAATTCAAATGAGTTGAAAAGTAAAACAAAATTAACTAAAGTGTGTAAAATACCTATTAATAATTAAACGATTAAAGCAAAATAATGCACTGTTTTAAACACATAATCTCTTCCACCGAAGCCCCCCCCCCCCCCCCCTCCGCACCCCACCCCTCCTTTCCTTTCTAAACCTTTTGATCTAGCATCCCACTTGAAAACAATCTGATGTGGCATGAGGTCTAATACAATCCCCCAAGATTTTCTGGAGAATCCCATTCAGAGTGGGCCCTGTCACAGGTATTCCTTGGGGAGTGTGGTAGCAGAGCAAACTCACGGATTTCACCATACTAATCCGTCAGTGTGTCATATTGTTCTGTATTTTACAGTCCATGTAAGTCTAGAACCAGTACAGATTCAATGGTTGAAGGTCAGCAGTTCTGGAAGGGACGGAGGCAGCATTGAGCACAATGTGGTGGTCCACAGTGTTGCGTTATCAAATTCCAGTGCAAAAATACTATGTGATACATACCATAGCTCTAAGGAAACATATGCAAACAATAGGAAACATAATCTATGACCAATGTAAATCACTTATCTATCAACCTCAATTTAACCATCCCTCCCATCACAGACGATGAGTGCAGTGCATTAGATATTAAGGATAAAGACTGACAAGGTTGCGGCAACAGACAATTTATTCCCACAACTTCTGACCTAAACATGGAATCAGCAAGAAGAGATAGGTCCAGTAATTTATCTCTAAATGGTAAAAAGGAGCAAATGCTCCAGAATCTGCAGAAAAGCAAATGCTATTGCATCTATGATTTGGCATTTTCTATGTATCTATGTATTCAGGGCTACACTGGATATCGCAATTAACCCATGACTGCTGTTTTCTGGTGCAAGGCAATTAACCTTGGACAGCTTGTTCATTTATGTGATTGTTCCATGCATCTGGCATGAGCTGCACTGTTCATGGGCTGTACATCTCAACAAAAGACCAATAAACTGAGTGCCCCATCATGCGTGCTTAGAAGAAAGGTGAATTTTGGCTGCAGAAATGCTGGCAGGTATTCTACAACATATGTTACCAATTGCAGCAGAGAGGAGAGTAGGTTCCACAGATTTGTGACTCGTACTTATATTAACAATCTATGCCCATGTTAGAAGAAGGAAAGATACTGCTGGAGGAACTCAGTGGATCAGACAGCAGCTGTGGAAGGAAATGGACAGACATGTTTTAGATCGGCACCATCTTCAGACCCTTCTTCTTCCCATTCTCCAAGTTAGGAAAGATGTCTTTCCATGGATCAGGAAACACTCTTAAAACAAGCAGCAAAGGAGGGCTAAAGAGCCCAGGATTGTGAATGAAGTTATTACATCAAGCTTAAAGGCATACTGTTGTTTTGCACTTCATTTTGGTGTAGGGCGTTAAAAATGACTTTTGAAAAACATCAGGAGACTTTAACAGTTTGTGAAGATTTCACTAACACTTTAGCGACATTTATTTGCAAAACTATCAAGACTTCATCTAAATTGTGTAAGTGTTGTACTATTCTATTTTACTGGATATCTCATTGGCATTTATAGACACAGAACCCCTTCTCCTCTGCAGGTGGACAAGACATTTCCATATCTGGACCTCCTGCACTAAGGTCTCCAAAGATGTGACCACAAACCTGCATGGCCTCTACAGGTTTTTGACACGTATTCCTTTGTGCAACTCAACACAGATATAATTTTAATTGTGTGGGGTCCACTTATACTGCGTCATAAAAAAATATTGTCTCATTATTGCTTCAGTGCTAAACCTGCCAATGTCTCTTAGTAGATACAAGGAACTGCATATGCTGGTTTATAAAATAAGACATGAAATGCTGGAGTAACTCAACAGGGCAGGCAGCATCTCTGGAAAACATGGATAGCTGATGTTTTGGGTTGGGACACTTCTTCAGACTTCTTGTGTTAGTTACTTCAGCATCTAATGTACTTTGGAGTAAGTTTAAATTGTGATAATCACCAGTTAGAACTAAAATTGTGTATTAAATTCAGATATTCAATTAGACATTTTTGGGGGGATCACAGCACCAATTTTGTGCTTTCAGCAAGTTTCAGCAAATGAAAACTTCCTTCAGTTTTGTTTGGATCAAATGGTCTCCGTTCCTGATATCTGATTGAATAATATCTGATTCCTCCAGGAGAAAGGAAGCTAATTGCTTGAATCAATTTAAAGAACCATGAAATTCTGGCTCGTACGCCTAAGGATAAGATATTCAATCTGGCCTGAAAGTCAGCAATCTTCTTTTGATATTCAGTAAGTTATGCTATTATTTTTCAGAGGATTGTATCTTGGGAAATAATGCATTGATTTTTCTTTCCCCACAGACAATGCAATGTCTTAAAGCAATGCATTCTCTATCATTGTTGGATAAAAGTTCAGATTATAAATTACTTTTGCAATAGTTATTTTCGATTAGAAAGAAAAGGTATCACAAATTAGAAAGCCCTGGCAACTGTTATTTATTCTCAAGTGAGAGGAATTATTGGAATGTAATACATAAAGTATCATAACAGTTAAAGAATAAAATTGTTTCCCACAAATCTACAGCAATGTAGCTCAAGGAAAAATATCTACTTCCCATTAGTTTACACTGAGAAACTATTGCTAAATGTGAAGTTATGAAAACTTCATAGTAATCTATTTTCAATTTTCAAATAGCAAAATGTAAGATGTTAAAAGTCATTCTCAAAACTTGTAAGTCACCTCAGTTAAGTTTAGCACTCTCCATATGAAGCAACCCAATTGATTGCCCCCCCTCTCTGAACATTCATTCCCTCCACCACAAGCACAGTGGCTGGAGTGTGCACTACCTACAAAATGCACTGCATGTAGGGTACTCTGAACGGCACCACCAACCCCATGACAGAAGGGTTTCAACCCAAAATATCACCCATTCCTTCTCTCCAGATATGCTGCCTGTCTCGCTGAGTTATTCCAGCATTTTGTGTCTATCACCGTGACCTCTATAACCATGAAAGGCAAAGACAGTAGGTGCATGGGAAAGATGCAGCCTTCAGGATCTTCTCCTAGTCACTCACTATCCTGACTTGTAAATACTGTGCCATTATTATATTCTTAATCTAACAAAATCCTTAATCACCTTACTTGCAGTGTGGGAGTACTTTTATGAGAAACATTTCAGTGGTTCAAGAGCCTCCCTGTGTGTAATAGGAATGGACAATACATATTGGCTTCATCAGCAACACCTGGATTCCATAGAATGAATAAGTAAGTAAATCAAACAATCCCTCCTTAGTTAAAATACTAATGTCCATTTTATTGATTTGCTCAGTGAAAGTATTAATATAAATGTAATCCTTTCCTGTATTGGCTCCTAGGAGCCTGGATAAAACAGAGTTTCAGCATCATCAGGGTGCAAATGATGGGTAATTCGTGTTCGAACTTCATCCCATCTTTTGCAATCATTAATGATGTGTCTACCCATAAATGGGCTGAGCCATTACTTCTCCAAAGTTACTTCCAGCAAGATATGTGCAAAGGTTTCCAGTAGAACAACTAGCTGGCAAGCCTTTTGCTTGCCCATGTTAATGTCAGAACAGTGGTTTTGTTAGATTTGAGTAAGAGCTCAATGTCTCATCCTCCTTCTTGTTGGTCAATGTCTTAGCACAGGGCAGGATGGAGAAGTTTGCTGTGAAAATAGGTCCAAAAGAGGGAACAGAAAAAGGCAATGAACAACATGAGAAGATTAGTTTGGAATGTGTGAGCTTAATGGGACCTCTCTCCATGTTAGTTTTATGCATTTGGAATTGTAGCAGTTATATATAGACAGTGATTGCCAAGAGGGCATTGCAGAGACGCAGACTTCCACTGAAATTTTACAGAAAGTGACATCTGGTCAAGCATTTCATTCCAGACTACAAAATAACAAAAAATGACATTGCTTTTCTTTGGAAACATGAAATCACTGGAATTTAGAAGGATGAGAGGAGATCTTATAGAAACATATAAAATTCTTAAAAGATTGGACAGGTTAGATGCAGGAAAAATGTTCCCGATGTTGGGGGAGTCCACAACCAGGGGTCACAGTTTAAGAATAAGGGGTAGGCCATTTAGGACTGAGATTAGGAAAAACATTTTCACCCAGAGAGTTGTGAATCTGTGGAATTCTCTTCCACAGAAAGCAGTGGAGGCCAATTCACTGGATGTTTTCAAGAGGGTTAGATTTAGCTCTTAGGGATAAAGGGATATGGGGGAAAAGCAGGAACGGAATATTGATTTTAGATGATCAGCCATGATCATATTGAATGGTGGTGCTGGCTCGAAGGGCCGTATGGCCTATTCCTGCACCAATTTTTCTATGTTTTGTATGTTTCTATGAAATGTGGATATGAGTGATGCAGTTCACCGCCGAGAATACTCATTTGCATCATCTTAACTTTGTCTTCAGATCTTGCCCCAAGACTGGATGGCACAATTACACTTCGTACCAACATGTTTTATCTGCAAATGGATCTCATTTATACATAATGGGATTTGGGTTGGGACTATGGGGAAAGAATATAATCACTTGAAAAGACGACGAGAATCTCAAAGATTATTCATTTCTGCATAATACATGATAAGCAAGTTGTGTTCCTGCACGTTTAATTAAACCATTTAAATTATACAATAATCAGTAAATCTAAAAACAGACATTTATGCAATGGGAACCAGTGACACATATATTGTTATGATATACACAGATAGCACCAACACTGAACTAATTCCAGGGGGTAGATGAGTGAATGGCACTTTTGAAACCAGAGTATCATATTAGTAATTTTTTTAAGTATAATTAAAAACAGAATTTAACTACATGATTAGTTTATATTTCATTCCAGACTTGGTAGATACACATCAAACCATGAGAGAGAAGTGAGGAACCAATTCAGAAACTTGGAAAATTGTTTAAAGTGGCTGATAAATACTTTATCCCAGTAAATTATACTTAAGATGTAAAATGAAAGTGAATAATAATATAATTTATTGCCATGATTCCACTTACATATCCATCCAATAACAATGACAAAGAGCTAGAAATCTGTCCTTGAATGCACCTAAAGCATAATGAAGTAACACACACTGCAAGAACTCTATCAACTTCACAATGGGAGCACCTTTGCTGCAAGAATGAAAGAGGTTCCAAAGGCACTCCACCTTCTCAAGGGAAATTTGTGCCAGGAGAGATGTTTACTTCCTGGACGTACTCTGTTTCTTTCTAGCTAGTCACTTTAGTGGCAAGAACAAGAAGGCAGATTATTATCTGAATGGTGTCAGATTAGGAAAAGGGGAAGTACAACGAGACCTGGGTGTCCTTGTACATCAGTCACTGAAAGTAAGCATGCAGGTACAGCAGGCAGTGAAGAAAGCTAATGGCATGTTGGCATTCAAAATGAGAGGATTTGAGTACTGGAGCAAAGAGGTCCTTCTGCTGTTGTACAGGGCCCTGGTGAGACCACACCTGGAGTATTGTGTGCAGTTTTGGTCTCCTAATTTGAGGAAGCACATTCTTGCTATTGAGGGAGTGCAGCGTAGGTTCACCAGGTTAATTCCCGGGATGGCTGGACTGTCATATGATGAAAGAATGGAACGACTGGGCTTATATTCACTGGAATTTCAAAGGATGAGAGGTGATCTTATAGAAACATATAAAATTATTACGGGATTGGTCAGTCTAGATGCGGGAAACATGTTCCCGATGTTGGGGGAGTCCAGAACAGAACCAGGGGCCATAGTTTAAGAGTAAGGGTAGGCCATTTAGAACTGAGATGAGGAAAAACTTTTTCACCCAGAGAGTTGTGAATTTGTGGAATTCTCTGCCTCAGAAGGCAGTGGAGACCGACTCACTGGATGCATTCAAAAGAGAGTCAGATAGAGCTCTTAGGCCAAGCAGAATCAAGGGATATGGGGAGAAGGCAGGAACGGGGTACTGATTGTGGATGATCAGCCATGATCACATTGAATGGCGGTGCTGGCTCGAAGGGCCGAATGGCCTACTACTGCACCTATTTTCTATGCATCTATGTAGTCGATCTTAGTCAGTAATTGTATTACATTGTAATTTTATTCATATCTTGGTATTTTTGAGGAATATCTAATTTTATTGCCAACAGGAGGAGTACCTATTTGCCGTGCAAAGTTTATCTGATTATGTGCAACTGTACAACAAGCTACCTATTGTGCAACTTGTAAGTTTTGAAACAAAATACTGAATGGAGGCAGAATGTACCTTGGGCAGTGGAATGTAGACAATAGCAAACTGACAGCCTGTTTTATGCTCTGCCACATTTCCAAGGCATTTGAAATGAGGAATTCAGAAAGGGATGCTTGGAGCTGCATCCAACATGCCTTAAAATGAGGCACCAACCTTAAGAATCTGCAACACAAAATTCCATGCACGATAAACAAATCTAAAAGCCACAGCTAAATGAATACCCAGCCAAAAGCTCGGAGCAAAACTGTATTCCTGCTGTTCCTAACTCCGAATGGTGGTAGACAATTAAAAGAAGACGTGTTCCGATCGCTGGCCCGCGGACTATAACATCCTGAAGCTGCGGTCTGCGGAGCTTCTAGCCGCGGGCGCGACATGGACTTTCCATTGCGCAGTCTGGGATCCCTTGCCAGGGATCGCCGGAGAAGAGCTCCGACCGCCGGCCTGCAGCCTATAACATTGTGAAGCCGCTGTCTCCGGCAGGAAGCGACCGATTCGGGACCTCCAAGCCGCAGAGTGTCCGTCCGTCCCGACATCGGAGTTTCGAGCATCCCGACGAGAGGGCCTGTACATCGGGCCGTCCGTAGCGGTGACTGTGGTGGGTTCACGGCCCCGAGCATGGATGAACAAAGGAGGAGGACTGACTGAACGTTATTGCCTTCCATCACTGTGAAGAATGTTGATTCCACTGTGGTGGATGTTCATGTTGTATTCTATTGTGTATTGTGCTCTCTTTGATTGTGTAGCTGCATGGTAAATCAAATTCCACTGTACCTTATTTGGTGCATGTGGCAATAAATGTGAACAAACTTGAACTTGAAAAGTGAATGGGAAGAAGAACTGTAGTAATAGATCTGGACAGCCTTCAGTCCATCTTATCCATGCCAACCAAGGGGCATTCTGGGCTGGTCCCATTTGCCTGCATTTGGCAACAGGCCTCTAAAGCATTCCTGTCCATATATCTGTCCAAATGTTTTTTAAAAGACACAGGAGGACAAACCAAAGACATGAAATGGATAAAGGAAAATCCCAAGAGTGATATATTAAGGATAAGAAATTGCTTAGGGAAAGAATTGATTCCCTTAAAGATCGGCATATTCATCTTTGTGTGGAGGCAAGGGAAATATTAAATAATTACTTCTCTTCCATTTTACTGAGAAGTGTCGAGTCTAGAGTCAAGAGTGTTTTATTTCCATATGCCCCAGATAGAACAATGAAATTATTACTTGCTGCCGCACAACAGAATAATTGAAAAGTCATCCATTCCTTCTCTCCAAAGATGCTGCCTGCCCTGCTGAGTTACTCCAGCATTTTGAGGCTAAAGTTGTACCGTTATTTAATAAGGACACCAAGGACAAGCCAGGTAATTACAGGCATGTGAGCCTAATGCTTAGTTTAGTTTAGTTTAGACTCGAGATACACCATGGAAACAGGCCCTTTGGCCCTTTGTGCCGGCCAGTGATCCCTGCACATTAACAGTATCCTGCACTAGGGACAAATTTTACATTTTTTAAAATACCAAGCCAATTAACCTACAAACCTGTATGTCTTTGGAGTGTGGGAAGAAACCAACGTTTTCTGAGAAAACCCATGCAGGTCACGGGGAGAACGTGCAAACTCCGTACAGACAAGCACCCGTAGCCAGGATCGAACCCGGGTCTCTGGCGCTGTAAGCACTGTAAGGCAGCAACTCTACCGCTGTGCCACCATGCTATCAATAGGAAAGTTGTGGGAGGAAATTCTTAGGGACAAGGTCTACCAGCATATGGATAGACACTGACTGATTATGGATAGTGCATGGGAAAACAAGTCTCCCAAATCTGATACTTTTTTTTGAAGAGGTTCACAAAAAGGATTAATAAGGGCAAGGTAGTGGACATTATGTGTATGGACTTTAGCAAGGCTTTTGTCTGGAAGTGTAGATCACATGGAATGCAAAGTGAGTGAATTAGATTCAAAATTGGCTTGGAGGAGGTGTCAAAGGGCAGTTGTGAAAGGTTGTTTTTCTGAATGGAGGCCTATGACCAGTGGTGTGCCACAGGGGTTGGTGCTTGGTCTACTGCTGTTTGTTATATACATTAATGATTTGAATGACAATGCAGTTAACATTGTTAGTAAATTTGCAGACAATACCAAAATTGGTGTTATAGTAGATGGTGAAAGAGAATATCTAATGGCCCTGTCCCACGGTACGAGTTCATTCCAAGAGCTCTCCCGAGTTTTAAAAAAACCAACTCGTGGTAAGCACGGAGAATGAACGTAGCGGGTATGTCGGAGCTCTGGGACGTCTCTTAGCAGCTCGTAACGTTAACGGAAGGTACTCAGGAAGACTCGTGAAGATTTTTCAACATGTTGGCAGTGGCATAGAAGACTTGAGCAAGCTGTAACTAGCTGAACTGTTCCAGTAGCTATAACATGTTGAAAAATGTCCACAAGAGCCCCGAGTACCGACGAGCGGCCATTACCGTAAATCTCCGAGTTCGAATCAGGGCAAACTCGGGAGAGCTCTTGGAATGAACTCGTACCGTGGGACAGGGCCATTAGTTTACAACAAGATCCAGATTAGCTGGGAAGGTAGACCAAAGAGTGGCAAATGGGATTTAACTCGGACTAGTGTCAGATGCTAAACTTTGGTTTGTCTTTCCAGGGCAGGATTGCTATATGAAATGGCAATGCCCTGGAAAGTGTTGTAGAACAGAGAAATCAGGGAATATAGGTGCATAGTTCTATAAAATAGTGTCAGGTGGACAGTATGGTAAATTAATTTTATTTTAGACTACTGCTGTTACATTCTCCTTAATTAAAAATGCATCTCTGCCTCCTCTCTTTAAGACTAAGCTGATGAGATCCACCATCACAAAATGCAGTCAGCGGTCAATTAATTTCACTCCCCATGATATTAGAGAATGCTTGAGGACACGGCTAAAGTCACGGACCAGGATAACATTGTGGCAGTGGCATAGAAGACTTGAGCAAGCTGTAACTAGCTGAACTGTTCCAGTAGCCATAACTGGCATCTATCAGACAATGATCAGATACATCCTATTCACAGAATCTAAGGCAAATCCACCAGTTAATTACTACCCATTCAGTCTACTCTCAATCATCAGTAAAATGATGGGAGTAAAATAAGGTAATTATCGAGGCAGTTGAACAACATTTACTCTTCAATAACCTGCTCAACAAAGTACAGTTTTGGTTCCACCAGGCTTTATCTCATCAGTCTTGGTCTAAATATAGATTAAAGAGCTGAATTTCAGAGGTGAGTTAAGGCCGTGTCTTACCTGTTTGCGGTCATCGGCGGTGAAGCGCGGTGTAGACGGTAGCTAGGACCGCGCGGCAACGGCGAGAGCGTCGAGGCTATCCACCGGAGCGCCGCACGGATGTTGCGCGGGGGCCGAGTTAATTCAAACACGGCGGGTCCCACGTGCTTGTGGTAAGTAAAAAAAGGGCGGGCCGACTGCGATGACGTCGGCCCCCCGCACGTGACTCACCAGCGGCGGCTGTGGCGGCGGCCATCCTGATCGCGGCGCTGTAGCGGTGGCTGTGCCTGCGGCCGCGCAGCACACGTGCCTCACTGGCGGCGGCACGTGCGTCACTGGCGGAGGCTGTGGCAGAGGAGGTTTGACGCACGGCGCTCGACCCACACTGGCGGCGGCCCATGCGAGCGGCCGTGCGCACTCGTGCATCACTGGTGGAGGTTGTGCGGTGAGTATTTGGTTTTCGACATTGTCGATTTTATTTTTGCACCGCGCGGTGTTGGGAACACCGTCGCACGGCCCGGGAATTGTTCTTTCTCACGAGTGCGCGGTCTATGGCGGCAGATTCTTCCCGTTTCGCCGCCAATGACCGCAGATTCGTGAGACAGACCTTTTAAGGACTGTCTTTAATTTTTTTTCTGTTTAGTTTAGGGATACAGCACGGAAGCAGGCCTTTAGGCCCACTGAGTCCGTGCAGTCCAGCAATCCCTGCACACGAACACTATTCTAGACACTAAGGGCAATTTTACACATACACCAAGCCAATTAACCTACAGACCTGTACGTCTTTGGAGTGTGGGAGGAACCGAAAATCTTGGAGGAAACCCATGTGGTCACGAGGAGAATGTACAAACTCCGTATAGACAGCACTCATGGTCAGGATGGAACCCGGGTCTCTGCGACTGCAAGCCCTGTAAGGCAGCAACTCTACTGCTGCACCACCGTGCCGCCCTAATATCAAAGCAGAGTTTGATTGAGGGGGGCATCAGGGAGCCTGATAAAACTGAAGCTAACAAACAGGAGGAGAAAATCATTCCGATGGCTGGAGTGATATTTTGTTGGAGGAAATGGCTGTAGCGCACCTTCTGCAAATTACATTGCAGTTTCTCACCTCAGTTACTCTAACAGCCTCTCTCAAACCTGTGACTTCTACCACCAAGGACAGGGAGAGCAGGCACATAAATTCACTGCCACCTGTAAGTTCTCGTCCGATTCACACTCCATCTTAACTTCATCACTGCTCACAGCCACCTTCCAAAGGCCAATTAAGGATGGGCAATAAATGTAATCCTTGTCAGCATCTACTACATCACTAAAAAAATAGATTGAAAATTGAAGATCAGGCTGTTGATTCAGTGGTGCCATTTTTTGCTATTGCCAAAATAAATTTCCACCCAGAGATTTAGGAATATATGAACAGTGGATTATTTTACCCTTCAATCTTTCTATATTTTTCAGTCCAATTGTTTCTTATTCATTAACATATTTGACCAGTAAAGACCTCACCAAGATAATGTTTACTCTTCGTTTTCCAGAAAAGTTGCACCCTTCAACCAAATTTTATGCAAGGATTTATTCCTAACTACTCGAGTGACCTGGCTGTAATTTTAAGACGACTGGCTCGTAACTTAGATTATTGAAAATAAGTTATGTTGTTCCACCTAAACATTCCATCTCAAATTCTCAGCATTTCAACTAAAATCACCCCAACTTTCTTTTGCAGGAATACAAACCTCATTTGAGTGTATCTCTATGCAGTACTGAGAACAATACTGATTTTTCTCTTTTGCTCAAGACATCATTTATTCTTCCAATGCTCCACAACATTGCTGCATTTTGTACCTCAAAATGTTCACCCTCCAGTTCAGGTGCAACTCATCCTTCTTGTATAGGCCACTTCTGCACCTGAAGATATCCCAATGATCCAAAAATTTGAATCCTTGCCCCTTGCACCAACTCTTCCTCTGTGCATTAATCTGTTCTACCTTCCCATTCTTACCCTCACTCACATGTAGTGGGAGTAAGCCTGAGATTATTATCTTGGGGGTCTGAGAGGGAGAGAAAGAAAGAGAGAATGAGAGAGAGCTAAAGAGAGGAAGAGAGAGAGAGAAAGAAAGAAAGAACGAGAACAAAAGGGAGAGAGCAAGAGAGAGAGTAAACAATGAGAGAACGAGAAAGAGATAGAGAGTGAAAGAGTGAGAGAGAATGAGAGATCAAGAGAGAGCAAAGAGAGAGAGAGAGAACGAGAGAAAGAGAATTAGAGAGAGCGAAAGAGAGAGAAAGAGCGAAAGAGAAAGCGAGCGAAAGAACGAACGAGATCGAAAGAGAGATCATAAATCAAAGAGTAAGGATAATCTATAATTATTATTTTTTTAAATGTGCAGGAGCATTGGTAAAATTCATGGTCCAGTTTTTTAAATTCCTTGCCATCACTTGATGCTCATGAGAAGGTTGGCAATGACTTCTGTTTTCAGGAGGCTAATAATAAAATGCTGGAAATCACAGATGAGGTGAATTGTAACTTCATATATATCTTCATCACCCTGAAATCTTGGGATTTGTTCACAATATTATTTTTCCAACAATATCTGGTACAATCTGCGAATATTAATTATTGAATGTTTTTGTCCCTCCAAAAACTATCATTAATTTTCAATATTAGTTCATGTTAAGACTAGCGTTGCTTCGTAGTTCATCAATCATTTGAATGTAACTGTCCACGTCTGGCTGCATTAATGAAAATGGATGATTTTATTTGGCATAAGCTCATTAGGCATTGCAGAAGCATTAAAGTATCATTAGTGCATGGGTAAAGGTGACTAATTGTTCATTTCTATTAACAAACAAAGCATCAGAATAACTTGCTCATTTTAAAACCACACCTCCCCTTCCAATTAATATGAAATTAGGTTTTAATTTTTCAAGCAAAGAAGAAAATTGTCATAAATCGAACAATTCATAAGGGGAAATTTTGACAATGCAAGTTCAGTGTCTAATCTCTTAGAGCATTGTGTCATTGGAAGCCATAGATAACATCTTTGATAGCGTCCAAGGAGAATTACCGAAAGATTGATATAATGCTGCAAATACTCACCTCAGTAATACTTGTCTTTGAAAAAGACACAAAGTGTCTCAACAGTGTGTAACTCAACAGATCAGGCAACATCCCAAGAGAACATGAATAGGTGCACTTTGGGTTTTGGGTTTAGGGATGAAGTTTTAAAATCCATGCAGATTTTGTTTGAGTTGTTTGCAATATGAAGAGGAAATCTCCCTTTGAGATCCACACGGATCTGCTGGAAGATGTGCTAATTAATGGATTAATTCTTGAGAGGAGACTGTAGCACAACCTAACACTCAGCAGAGAGAAGCCCTGCACGACTTAAGAGTCAAGGACCAGGAACCACAGCAGACTTTCCTGCACTCAGGCTAAGGCAACCACACACTGACCTTGTGCTACGTTAAACTTCTGGTTGGAAGAAAAAGCTTTATAGGTCCTTTCTCATCGAAATCACATTCAATTTTGAGTTGGTTAGCGAGACAATATCTGAATCTGGGTATTAAACGTAGAAAACTAAAATATAACAAAGAATTCTTCAAAGTTCCAAGATGTCAGTAGAAAAGCAAATCTCAACAAGTTCTCCCAAAATTTTCCAACAGTCTACGATCCAAAATTTAACTTGCAAAATCCTAGAGTATTTTTCATTAAAGAAGTGTAACCAGCAGATTTGATATGAAATTGTGGCATTGAATTTATCCATTACATACAACAGATACAGTTCATTGGCATTCACCAGCGAAACTTCAATGTGCTTTGTCCTATTTGTACGTTACTTTTAGTTGCAAGCTCTTGCCATGCATCGAGTTAGGGTTTATCACCTCTGGGTGTAGATGGGATTGAGGTTTGGCTGGGTGGAATTTCCAGGCTTAGAAATATGAGTGTTTATTTTTTTGGCAGGGAGAAGGCATTTCCTATGCCCGAATAGTGAAGTCCAAGATAATCCAATATCAGTCCTTGCAACAAAAAGCCTTTGGTGAAGGGGACGTGAGGCTCTCATGACCGCTGCTTGCACAGAAGCCCTTGTTACATGAGATAAAGAGGTCAAGTGTTGGGATAGATTGAGGGTTGTTGCTACAGTGCTTATGAGAAATGGCTGATGGTCAGAGTTCAAGGGTTAAGAGTGGGGACCAGTGATTGGGATGAGCTTTAAATTCCTAGGTATTATCATCTAGACCTGGGCCCAGAACAGGGATGTAATCATGAAGAAGGTGCACCGGGACCGCTTCCTTCTTAAATGTTTAAAAAGATTTGGCTTGTCATAGTCAAAGAATCATACAGCGTGGAAACAGGTCCTTTGGCCAAACTTACTTATGCCGATCAATCATATCTACACTAGTCTCACCTGCCTGTGTTTAGCCCATATCTCTCTAAGTCTATCCTATCCATCCACCTGTCCAAATGTTTTTTAAACATCGTGAAATTCTTACAAACTTCCAGACAAACTTTCACAGATGTACTGTAGATAATATCCTAACTTGTTGCATCATGACCTGGAATAGCAATTGCAAAGGACAGACACCTGAGAGGTTGCAGAGAGTGGTAGACCCAGCCCAGTCCATCATATGCACAGCCATCCCCACCATCCAAAACATTTATATGAGGTGCTGCCTCAAGAAGGCAACATCTATCATTAAGGATCCCAACCATCCAGGCCATACCCTCCTCTCATAGCTGTCTTCAAGCAGGAGGTACAGAAGCCTGAAGCCCCACACCACTGTATTATGGAGCAGTTCCTTTCCTACAAAAACCCGACCTGCACAACCTTAATGCTACTTGGCAATGTAACACCACAGGCCTTGTTGTTTGCACACTTTGACTTTTAACTGCCTTGCAGAATTTATGGTCAATTTATGTTTTTGTGTATTCATCTTTGTCAATGTGCCTGTGATATCACTGCAAGGAAACTTTTCATTGTAGCTACACAGCACCATACTTGTGCATTTGACAATACACTGAACTTGACGACCAGAGTTACAATTGGGTCTGTGTTTCTGAATGGGAGGTTTAGAAGTATTGACAAAAGAGAGTGGGAGGGGAGCATGGTAAGATGGTGCTGATGCATGAGGTTGGGTGGAACATACTGGTCTGGCTCCACATCACGATGAGTAAAGACCCTGTCCCACTTTCCCGATTTACTCACGAACTCTCCCGAGTTTTCCCCTTGATTGGAACTCGGGGAATGTCAGGGAATGTCGGTAGCGAGCTCGTAGGAGCCCGTAGATGTCCGTAGATGTTTTGTAGTGGCTCGTAATGCCAGCCGTAGGAACTCGGGGCATCTGGTAAGTCGGGACGTTTTTTCAACATGTTGAAAAATGTCCATGAGTAAAAAAAATAGCCCCAAGTACCTATGAATGGCTATTACCGTAATTCTCCGAGTTCGAATCAAGGGGAAAACTCGGGAGAGTTCGTGAGTAACTCGGGAAAGTGGGACAGGGCCTTTAGTGTGAAATCATTTCCGAGAAGGTTACAAAGAGTTCCAATGTGTGGATTTACTGAGTATTGGCCCGCTCAGGACAAACTAGTCTTGCACCTGAACTGATACACAGGTATAGAAACATAGAAAATAGGTGCAGGAGTGGGCCATTCGGCCCTTCGAGCCTGCACTGCCATTCAAAATGATCATGGCTGATCATCCAACTCAGTATCCCGTACCTGCCTTCTCTCCATACACCCTGATCCCCTTAGCCACAAGGGCCACATCTAACTCCCTCTTAAATATAGCCAATGAACTGGCCTCAACTACCTTCTGTGGCAGAGAATTCCAGAGATTCACGATTCTCTGTGTGAAAAATGTTTTTCTCATCTCGGTCCTAAAAGACTTCCCCCTTATCCTAAAACTGTGACCCCTTGTTCTGGACTTCCCCAACACCGGGAACAATCTTCCTGCATCTAGCCTGTCCAACCCCTTAAGAATTTTGTAAGTTTCTATAAGATCCCCCCTCAATCTTCTAAATTCTAGCGAGTACAAGCCAAGTCTATCCAATCTTTCTTCATGTGAAAGTCCTGACATCCCAGGAATCAGTCTGGTGAACCTTCTCTGTACTCACTCTATGGCAAGAATGTCTTTCCTCAGATTAGGAGACCAATACTGTTCGCAATACTCCAGGTGTGGTCTCACCAAGACCCTGTACAACTGCAGTAGAACCTCCCTGGTCCTATACTCAAATCCTTTTGCTATGAATGCTAACATACCATTCGCTTTCTTCACTGCCTGTTGCACCTGCATGCCTACTTTCAATGACTTGTGTACCATGACACCCAGGTCTCGTTGCATTTCCCCTTTTCTTAATCAGCCACCATTCAGATAATAGTCTACTTTCCTGTTTTGGCACCAAAGTAGATAACCTCACATTTATCCACATTATACTGCATCTGCCATGCATTTTCCCACACCCAACATATCCAAGTCACCTTGCAGCCTCCTAGCATCCTCCTCACAGCTAACACTGCCCCCCAGCTTCGTGTCATCCGCAAACTTGGAGATGTTGCATTCAATTCCCTCATCCAAATCATTAATATATATTGTAAATAGCTGGGGTCCCAGCACCGAGCCTTGCGGTACCCCACTAGTAACTGCCTGCCATTCTGAAAAGGACCCGTTTACTCCTACTCTTTGCTTCCTGTCTGCCAGCCAGTTCTCTATCCACATCAATACTGAACCCCCAATACCGTGTGCTTTAAGTTTGCATACTAATCTCTTATGTGGGACCTTGTCGAAAGCCTTCTGAAAGTCCAGATATAACACATCCATTGGTTCTCCCTTATCTACTCTACTAGTTACATCCTCGAAAAAATTTATAAGATTTGTCAGACATGATTTAACTTTCATAAATCCATGCTGTCTTTGTCCAATGATTTCACCACTTTCCAAATGTGCTGCTATCCCATCTTGAATAACTGACTAGCCGTTTCTCCACTACCGATGTTAATCTGTAATTCCCCGTTTTCTCTCTCCCTCCCTTTTTAAAAAGTGGGGTTACATTAGCTACCCTCCAATCCTCAGGAACTACTCCAGAATCTAAAGAGTTTTGAAAAATTATCACTAATGCATCCACTATTTCTGGGGCTACTTCCTTAAGTACTCTGGGATGCAGCCTATCTGGCCCTGGGGATTTATCGGCCTTTAATCCATTCAATTTACCTAACACCACTTCCCGGCTAACCTGGATTTCACTCAGTTCCACCAGCTCACTTGACCCCCGGTCCCCTGCTATTTCCGGAAGATTATTTATGTCTTCCTGAGTGAAGACAGAACCAAAGTAGTTATTCAATTGGTCTACCATGTCCTTGTTCCCCACGTGTATTGGTAAAGGCCTGATCAATCTATCTGGCGTGGAGCCTCGTCTCTGTCCCAAATAGCAGTCGGATCATCATTTCAAAGTATTAGTAGTTTAAAGGGCTCCCAATAATCCGATGTCGGAACGGAGAGCGCATGGGAACAATCCACCTGTCAAACATGGACTTACTGAGGAATGTTATAGAATGCCAAATGTCATGACAATCATTGATTTCACAAGGAGAATCTCACAGCAACAAATATTAATTTGGTATAGAACAATCTAACTGCACCAGGATGAACAAAAAAGGACAATTTCAATAGAAACAAGACATAAGACGCATTTGATAAATGCAAACTCTCCCCTTGATTCCATTCTCATTTGCATAGACCCTAAATTAATGTTAAAAAGGAATGCACAATATATTAATGATTCCAATGAAAGATTATTAATCTGAACCACTTACTCTGTTTGTCTCTTCACAGAGGCAGTTTGAACTGCTGATAATTTTCAGCATATGCTGTTTTATTATAGTGTGGCGGCAGCCTATACACGGGCCACTTATGCTCGAACCCTCGTCAGGAAGTACGAGGGCGGGCACGTGACGTCATGGGCTAGAGGGAGTGTCCTGGTACTTAAGGTCATCTCACCTCGAGACCTTAGGTGTTCAACCGGTAGCTGAGCCCAAGGGAACAACCTCGCTCAGCTACAGCAACACTGTTATGATAGTCGGCACCAACCTAACGTGTCAGCACTGAATAAACGACTCTTTGAACCGGCCTGATGTCTCACCTTTATTCACCACGTTCGGTGCCACTATATTGGTGACCCCCGGCTGTCCAAATTGAAATTTGGATTTGATCTGACGCACGCAGCCTCGGGAGGGAGACCTGATGTCTACAGCCGGCTGCCCAGCCCTGCAGAATTACGCTGCCGCCAACCCAGCCCTGCAGTGAGGTACGCCGCTACATCTGGGATGCCGCCGCTGCCCCACCAGCTGCTGCAGGAGCTGCGAGCGTAGCAGCCTCCTGCCCACAGCAACGCCTACACACGCCCGACGGCCCCGGGAGCAGAGAGAGTACCTGCTGTTCTCCCGCTCCCGACAACGGACCTGGCCCCGGCCTCGCACCGTGAACACGGCTCCATGCCCTGCACTGCACCAGGCCTCTCCGCTTCAGGCCCTGCCCTGGCCTCACCTCACCGCGGACCCGGCACTGCAACAGGCTCGCCGCGGCTCCACGCCCAGCACCGCATCGGGCCTCATCGCAGCCATGGCTCCACGCCCAGCACCGCACCTGGCCCCGCCGGCCGCTGCCGAGGGCCTGGCCACCCGATAGGGCGGGCTTACCTGGGGCGCATGCCGAAGACGCCCTTCTCATCCTAACCGGCGTGGACTCCGAAGATCCCTGGGCACTGGCCTGCTGCCTGTCCGGCCCAGGGATTCAATTGCTGGTGAAGGCCGCCTCAGCCGGCCGGCAAAATGGCCGCCGCGGCCTCCTGAACAAGCGGCCGCCCCGACTACAAAAATGGCCGCTGAGAAAATCGAACTCACCTGACTGCCATCTACAGCGCCACCTTCCGGCCAGATGCCGTCACTGCAGCCCCACCGCCGTCCACAGCACCACCTTCCAGCTGGATGTCGTCCCTGCAGCCTGACTACCGGCAACAGTGCCACCGTCAGGTCGGAGGCTGTCACTGCAACGCTGCACAGCTTTCCTATCCTGCACTATGAACACTGGACAATTTGAACTTTGGACACTGATTGCACTGTAATTTGTGTTGTTACTGTTCCTCTTGTGTTCACTGCATCTCAACGTCCGGTTCAGAAATTGGTTTGTTTATTTTATTTTGTTTTTTCCCCTCATTGATGCCGACGTCTCCCAGCCATTGCTGGGGGCCGTATTTCACAGGACACTCTCCCTTAGCTGGTCGAGGAGATGCGACTGTGTCTCTTCTGTCCGGCGGTTTCTGCATCGGTCCCCTCGCACCCCTCGCTACCTCGGGATCGCCCACGCAGAGCGTTACTGCGCCCGTGGGCCCTCCGTCCCGACCCAGGCCCGGGGTGTCCCAGACCCACATGCAGTAGCCGCCCTCGACCATGCTATTCCTTCCGTCCGGCGGTTTCTGCATCGGTCCCCTCGCACCCCTCGATACCTCGGGATCGCCCACGCTGAGCGTTACTGCGCCCGTGGGCCCTCCGTCCCGACCCACGCCCGGGGTGTCCCAGACCCACATGCAGTAGCCACCCTCGACCATGCTATTCCTTCCTCCGGTTCTGGGGGGGTCCTGCGGCAGCCTATACATGGGCCACTTATGCTCGAACCCTCGTCAGGAAGTACGAGGGCGGGCACGTGACGTCATGGGCTAGAGGGAGTGTCCTGGTACTTAAGGTCATCTCACCTCGAGACCTTAGGTGTTCAACTGGTAGCTGAGCCCGAGGGAACAACCTCGCTCAGCTACAGCAACACTGTTATGATAGTCGGCACCAACCTAACGTGTCAGCACTGAATAAACGACTCTTTGACGCCTGACGTCTCACCTTTATTCACCACATTCGGTGCCGCTATAATAGTTTCCTAAAATCCACAGAACTTGCTTTTGCATTATTGGTTCAGATTGATTATCTATCATGTGTTGACTCTACTTGATGAAGAGTTGTATTTCTGGCAGTGCATTACTTTGCGAAAACTAGCAGTGAATCATTTTCTCAAATCACACAATTCCTTTGATAGAAATAACATTTTCTTCCCCCATGGTACCAACTTTGATATTGTAATTGCAAAGAGATTCTGTGGCAAAGCAAATTCAGGAGTTACCATATCTGGTCAGCAGAACCAACAAGGCAAGTTCTGCAGTAAGATGCCAAGTCATTGAGTATAGGGAGGAACTGCAGATGCTGGTTTAAACCGAAGACAGGCACAAAAGGCTGGAGTAACTCAGCGGGTCCCGTGGAGTTACTCCAACCTTTTGTGTCTGCCAAGTCATTAAATTGGGGCATGATTTCCTGAAAGCATATCACATTCTGCTCAATTTGCACCCCTGATATTTTCCTCCAGTCAGTCTACAAAACACTGGTCATATTTAACTGTTAAAAATAAGACCAATAAAAAAGCCAGAAGTCTCATGGCACATAACTGAATTGTGAGGAAGAACCCTACGCTTGAGAAAAATGATTGGCCTCAACAAATATATTTGCAGATTATCCAGAATAAAGATGTAACTCCAGCTAATTAGGTTTTCAAAGATGAATGAATGGACATTAACTTCCTTTCCTGCAAAACGGCAGAGTTGCTTTATTGAGCTGTGTGGATGAAAGTTCCAACCTAAACCAATTCTGATGCCAGTAAGTATTCGGTTTGTGTTTCAATGATCTACTATGTGAATGAGTGTGGAAAGTTGCATGTTTCAGTGGCAGTGGTGCTGAAGTATGTGTATGCTGTAAATTGGAATAGATTGAAAGGCAACATATTGTGCTGTGCTGTGCGGTAAGAAGCACCCATACTAAAGAACAATCTTACTCTGCAAGACGATGCACTTAGGAGATACTGCAAGCACTATGTATATATATATATGATGTATGATGTTGTGGCGATCAGTGAAACATGGTTGCAGGAGGGCTGTGATTGGAAACTAAATATTCCAGGATTCCGTTGCTTCAGGGGTGATAGAATTTGAGGGGCAAGAGGTGGGGGTGTTGCATTGCTTGTCAAGGAAGATATTACAGCAGTGCTTTCTTTGGCAGGATAGATTAGAGGGCTCGTCTAGGGAGGCTATTTGGGTGGAACTGAGAAATGGGAAAGGTGTAGCAACATTTATAGGGGTGTATTATAGACCGCCAAAAGGGGAGCGAGAATTGGAAGAGCAAATATGTAAGGAGATAGCAGATATTAGCAGTAAGCACAAGGTAGTGATTGTGGGAGATTTCAATTTTCCACACATAGACTGGGAAACGCATTCTGTAAAAGGGCTGGATGGTTTGGAGTTTGTAAAATGTGTCCAGGATAGTTTTTTGTAGCAATACATAGAGGTACCTACTAGAGAAGGGGCAGTGCTGGACCTCCTGTTAGGAAATGAGACAGGGCAGGTGGCGGAGGTATGCGTTGGGGAGCACTTCGGGTCCAGTGATCACAATACCATTAGTTTCAATATAATTATGGAGAGGGTCAGAACTGGACCTAGTGTTGAGATTTTTGATTCGAGAAAGGCTAACTTTGAGGAGATGCGAAAGGATTTAAAAGGAGTGAATTGGGACATGTTGTTTTATGGGAAGGATGTAGAAGAGAAATGGAGGACGTTTAAGGGTGACATTTCAAGAGTACAGAATCTTTATGTCCCTGTTCGGTTGAAAGGAAAGAGTAAAAATTGGAAAGAGCCATGGTTTTCAAGGGAAATTGGACACGGTTCGGAAAAAGAGAGATATCTACAATAATTATAGGCAGCATGGAGTAAATGAGGTGCTTGAGGAGTATAAAGAATGTAAAAAGAATATTAAGAAAGAAATTAGAAAAGCTAAAAGAAGATATGAGGTTGCTTTGGCAAGTAAGGTGAAAGTAAATCCAAAGGGTTTCTACAGCTATATTAATAGCAAAAGGATAACAAGGAATAAAATTGGTCCATTAGAGAGTCAGAGTGGACAGCTATCTGCAGAGCCAAAAGAGATGGGGGAGATATTGAACAATTTCTTTTCTTCGGTATTCACCAAGGAGAAGGATATGGAATTATGTGAGGTAAGGGAAACAAGCAGAGTAGCAATGGAAACTATGAGATTCAAAGAAGAGGAGGTGCGGACACTTTTGAAAAATATGAAAACGGATAAGTCTCCAGGTCCTGACAGGATATTCCCTAGGACATTGAGGGAAGTTAGTGTAGAAATAGCAGGGGCTATGACAGAAATATTTTAAATGTCATTAGAAACGGGAATAGTGCCGGAGGATTGGCGTACTGCGCATGTTGTTCCGTTGTTTAAAAAGGGTTCTAAGAGTAAACCTAGCAATTATAGACCTGTTAGTTTGACGTCAGTGGTGGGCAAATTAATAGAAAGGATACCTAAAGATAATATATATAAGCATCTGGATAAGCAGGGTCTGATTAGGAACAGTCAACATGGATTTGTGCCTGGAAGGTTATGTTTGACTAATCTTCTTGAATTTTTTGAAGAGGTTACTAGGGAAATTGATGAGGGTAAAGCAGTGGATGTTGTCTATATGGACTTTAGTAAGGCCTTTGACAAGGTTCCTCATGGAAAGTTGGTTAAGAAGATTCAATTGTTGGGTATTAATGGTGGAGTAGCAAGATGGATTCAACAGTGGATGAATGGGAGATGCCAGAGAGTAATGGTGGATGGCTGTTTGTCAGGTTGGAGGCCGGTGACTAGTGGGGTGCCTCAGGGGTCTGTGTTGGGTCCACTGTTGTTTGTCATGTACATCAATGTTCTGGATGATGGTGTGGAAAATTGGATTAGTAAGTATGCAGATGATACTAAGATAGGTGGTGTGGATAATGAAGTAGATTTTCAAAGCCTACAGAGAGATTTAGGCCATTTGGAAGAGTGGGCTGAAAGATGGCAGATGGAGTTTAATGCTGATAAATGTGAGGTGCTACATCTCGGCAGGACAAATCAAAATAGGACGTACATGGTAAATGGTAGAGAATTGAGGAATGCAGTTGAACAGAGGGATCTAGGAATAACTGTGCATAGTTCCCTGAAGGTGGAATCTCATGTAGATAGGGTGGTAAAGAAAGCTTTTGGTGTGCTGGCCTTTATAAATCAGAGCATTGAATATAGAAGTTGGGATGTAATGTTAAAATTGTACAAGGCATTGGTGAGGCCAATTCTGGAGTATGGAGTACCATTTTGGTCGCCTAATTATAGGAAGGATGTCAACAAAATAGAGAGAGTACAGAGGAGATTTACTAGAATGTTGCCTGGGTTTCAGCAACTAAGTTACAGAGAAAGGTTGAACAAGTTAGGTCTTTATTCTTTGGAGCGCAGAAGGTTAAGAGGGGACTTGATAGAGGTCTTTAAAATTATGAGCGGGTTAGACAGGGTGGACGTGGATAAGCTTTTCCCATTGAGAGTAGGGAAGATTCAAACAAGGGGACATGACTTGAGAATTAAGAGACAGAAGTTTAGGGGTAACATTAGGGGGAACTTCTTTACTCAGAGAGTGGTAGCTGTGTGGAATGAGCTTCCAGTGGAAGTGGTGGAGGCAGGTTTGATTTTATCCTTTAAAAATAGATTAGATGGGTATATGGACGGGAAAGGAATGGAAGGTTATGGTCTGAGTGCAGGTGGATGGGACTAGGGGGAAGTAAAAAATAAAAAAATAAAAGTGTTCGGCACGGACTTGATAGGCCGAGATGGCCTGTTTCCGTGCTGTTATGGTTATATATATATAGCATTCAGCTAAAGGCTATAATTGCCATCCATGGTGCAGTTTCACGTTCCGCATTGGTAAGCAATTTACCTTCCGGAGCACTATCTTTGTAATGGTCGTGTTCAGGGTTCTTTTGGCTTCATCCTTTTCCTAAAGAATCTGCTTGTGCTTCCATTTTGATTGTTCTATTCATTCATTTTCATCCACCGCTCCTTTCTTTCGATGTACTTTCAAAATTGTTTTTAAGCCCTCAAAATGCCTTTAAATTTTAGACTACAGCTCTTTTAAGCGCTGTAGATTGTAATATTTTGTGAACCTTTTCATCTCCCACGATTCAACACCAATGCTGTAGAATTCAACAAGGCTAGTGTGTGAATCATCTAAAATTGCTGATTTGGCCTTATGATAGTATCCCAAAGCACAAAGATATAAAACTGTTATCATCACTTCTCTAACCAGCTGAAAGGTGTTAATTGGCAAGTTGAGCTTTCTAGCACTTAAAGAAGAATACGTTGATTGCAATTATATTTTCTACTTAAAGGCAAAAGTACAGTTAATTGTACCAGCAGAATGCACATTCTATGGTCAATTTAGAATGAAGCTGCCTAATGCAATGTAACTTCATGAATTATAATTGTTTCAAAGCGATCGATCATAGTTATGAGTATGAAGGGACTGCAGATGTTGGTTTACATCGAAGATAAACACAAAATGCTGGAGATTCACTGCCATAACAGCACTGGTAGAGTGAGGCCAAATGCAAATTAGAGGAACAGCAACTAATTTTTCACTTGGGCACCTTACAACTCAGCAGTAATAAATTTGATTTCTCCAAGTAACCCTCACTTTCCCTCGCTCTCCGTCCCTGCCCCACCCTAGTTCTCTGACTAGTTTCACTGACCTCTGATTAATTTTACTGTTTGTATGCCTTGTTGTCAGCTTCCCCTCAGCCAACAATGAACCATTCTATATTTCCTTGATCATCGTCTGCTTTGATCTGTCGTTTTCATACTTTACATTCTCTTTGTACCCTTCCATATCTCCAGTTTCCCTCTCCCCTGACTCAGTCTGAAGAAGGGTCTCGTCCTGAAATGCCACCCATTCCTTCTCTCCAGAGATGCAGCTTGTCCTGCTGAGTTACTCCAGCATTTGTATCTATCTTTGTGCATCATCATAGTTATGAAACGAGCATTCAATTACATTAATCCAGATTATTTTAGACTTACGGAAGGCTCTGTAGAATTCCTCCTGTGTCAGATGCTTGTCACTATTATAGTCATCATATTTCAGCAGATCAAATAATGAACACTGAGAGAGATCCTTTCCGAGCCTATCCTGTTTAATTACCTGGTAAAAGAAAAAAATACTGGACTTATTACTCATCATCATGTAAAGTCTGCGCTTTATACATATTTACACTGAAGTAAGGAAAACGGAAGAACATCTTTTCATTTACAAATCAGCAAAATAAATGCAAAACTGTTGCAATATGCAATAGGCAGGAGAAAAAGGAGCCTTCATGAAAGCCTGACAAATCTCATTTGAACAAATGTCAACACAATAAACATATATTAGCTATTCCACCCTGTCAGGTTCCTTAAACGATATCTGTGTGACTTACTGATGGGCAATAATTTACTGATAACACTACACATTACTTCCATGTTTTTAAATATTTCTAATGTATAAGCTACACACGTCTCTTTAACTGGATTTACTTTCTTAGATGCATTAGTTTTTGTCTTCAGCATCTAGCAACTGTGTATTTTCGCACCTTTTCTATCACTGTCAGATTTTATTACATTCTGTTACTTTCCCTTCTTGAAAGCTATAAAATTCACATCTACTGTACATTATCAGAAATCGTCTGCTAGTTCCCACTTGAATGGAGTGTCGTCATAGGCAGTGATAAACATTGAAAGGTATTCTGGGCTGAAACATATGTTTCTGGTGGGATGGTTCCTGGAGAACTACCAGCAACATCCTCTTCATGGGTCAGTTTACTGGCTGTGCAAGGAAATTTGGAAGTCAGGCGTGAGCTAGAAGTCAGACGTCAGTGCATCCACTCTCCAGTTCCGCCACTGGACTCTCTATAGAGCCATGGGTTGAGCACAACCATCCAGAGTTGAGGGGGGCTGAGCACAGTATTTCACATGGAGCTGAAGATAGACACAAAAAGCTGGAGTAATTCAGCAGGACAGGCAGCATCTCTGGAGAGAAGGAATAGATGACATTTCGGGTCGATACCCTTCTTCACATGGAGCGGTCAGTTTTACACCTAGTATGACTTCCATTCAGTTGATTAGGTTTACTGATCTCAATTAAAAATGCAAGAATATATATTTTTTATTTTATATTATTTTAATTATTTTTTTAAATTATAGTCATAGTGTGCAAACAGGCCCTTCGGCCCAACTTGACCACATTGGCCAATATGTTCCATTTACACTAGTCCCACCTGCATGCGTTTGGCACATTTCCCTCTAAACCTGTCCTATCCATGTACCTGTGTACATTTTTCTTAATGTTTTTTAATAATTTCTAGTTGTTCAAGTTATTTCCACTTGAATCTACTTTTTTTTTACTATACTCTACATTTGTTTTCATCTATTTGAACATGTTTACCACATTTCACTTAAACATAATGAACTATCGATAAGCCTTCAGGATATTCTGGGTTTGAAGCCTCAGGAGTCATTACCTGGGGCCAGCCTAGTCATTGTTCTAGCCAACTCTGTTTTCTAGCACAGCCAAGTCAGCCAGTCCTTAAGCTCAATTAGAACTGCAGTCACAGCTGAGCAGCTCCAGGTAAACATCTTTGTCATCCATACAATTGAAACAAAAATATAAAGGTCCATAAATTTTCTGCAGCAGTGAACTGCCCACACTCTCAGCTTCCCTATCCATTAATGCCTGCACTCACCTTCTGCCAAACTCCCAGTGAAAACTTCCTTGGAGCAGACCTTGCAATATTTATCATTGAAACTTTCTGCTCGCAAAATAATTATTAAGAACTATCAGGGCTGGAACAAGCCTGCCCAAAATATGCTGAAGAAAACCTTGACAGATGTCAAAGGCATATCCTTAATCTTAACCATCTGTCAGAACTACAGAAAGATATAGATATTTGCAAATGGACCTCAGAAATTTATTAAAAGTTCCAATATCATGAATTTTTCCATAAACATCTCATGTATTTTTATATCTCATTCGGCTCTGGGGATTAATTCATGTTTATGACCACTCAGGCGTCTAATACCTCCTCACTTTTAATGATATGTACTGGAATTATAGTTTCCCCTTCTGAATTCACCGATTACGATATCTTTCTCCTGAATAAAGGAGAGGTATGGCAATGAAGATGAACGGTAATTGTGGAGGATTGATAGCTGTTATGAGCTGGGTTGAGTGGAGAGAATGGGGCTCAAGACCAGGCTGACATGGAGCGCCCAGGAGAGAATGAATGAGAGTTATTGTTTCAAGAGGTTTCAGAGGTAGGACTGCCTGGGAAGCATTCACGCATGTCTCCCCCCTCGACTCCATTCAAGGACCAAATCAGTCTTTCCAGGTGAGGCAGAGGTTTACCTGCACCTCCTCCAACCTCATCTACTGCATCTGCTGTTCCAGGTATCAACTTCTCTACATCGGCGAGACCAAGCGCAGGCTCGGCGATCGCCTCGCTGAACACCTCAGCTCAGTCCGTCTTAACCAACCTGATCGCCCGGTTGCTCAGCACTTCAATTCCCCCTCCCATTCCCACTCTGACCTTTCTGTCCTGGGCCTCCTCTATTGCCAGAGTGAGGCCCAACGCAAATTGGAGGAACAGCACCTCATATTTCACTTGGGTTGTTTACACCCCAGCGGTATGAACATTGACTTCTCTAATTTTAGATAGTCCTTGCTTTCTCCCTCCTTCCCCTCCCCCTCCCCAGATCTCCCACGTCCAACTGTCTCCGCCTATTTCCTATCTTTTTCCGCCCCCCCCCCCCGACATCAGTCTGAAGCAGGGTCTCGACCCGAAATGTCGCCAATTCCTTCTCTCCATAGATGCTGCATCACCCGCTGAGTTTCTCCAGCATTTTTAGTCTACCTTCCTTAAATGGATGTTGAACTACTGTAACACTGAATGTTCATTAACACTGTGAAGACATGATGCTACACAAGAGCCCTTCGCTGTCCATGGATCATGCATGCATGGAGTCAAACCAAGAATTATTGTCATTATATGTGTATAAGCTCCATGGTGTGGGTGCACAGATGCTCAGAAAAGTCCAAGGAAAATTCCAAGCATTTGCATTAGCTGTATCTTCATGATTTTTCTGTATGGGAGATTTTTCATTAAAATTGAATCATGTGGCGTGCATGATCCAATTTCAAGGACTGTTACAATCTTCATTTGACTGTGGCAGTCTAAGGTCTGAAAAGTGCAATGGAAAAGTATTTTCCAATCGGATCTTTTGGAGCCTAAGGTCAAATAGTGCTATATATGGCAGATAATTGTTTGCTCCTAGGTTGCGCCATTAAGCATTCATCAAAAACTAGTACGAAATTTTCCAAACTGACCAACATGATGCAAGATAAAAATTAAAGTCACTAGAAAGAAATTACGATAGCAGAATAAAATGCACAAAGCAAACCACATTACATATTCAATGCATGTAGCTGATAATGAATTTCTCCCATTTGGTTTGTTAGAATGTTAATGCAATTAAATTTTATGTGATAAATGAATAAAAATAATGTATTGTCTGAATCTGCACTTTTGAGTTTTATTCCAATTCTACAGTTTAGTTCAATGGTTTTCCCTCTTCATAGTTTGTTAATTATCTAAAACCATTGCTAAATATATATACACAATATACATTAGGAACCACGAGCTGAGTTTGCCCCAAGGAATCAGACTCACTGGTTTCATATATTCAAATAAAGGGCAAATAAACAATACAAAAACCATCACCAATATAATATTTTAACTCAAGTTGACAGGACTTTCTTTAAACTTCAATTATTTTCAAAAAACAAAAGAAAATGATCTTTTTTTTTAAAAAGCCAACAGAACCGTAAGATCAGATGATTTGTTTCAAATTCAAGTAAAATCAAGCAAAGATGGCGGGTGTCTAAAGCATAGCCAACAAACTGTAGATCAGAGAGCTTGAAAGTCCTTCAGCTGCTGAATCTTTTCATTATGTTCATTCTTGCATTCATTCCTGTGGAATTCTTTACACATAGATTCAAACAAAGAAGTCTTCACAGAACACTGTCTTGCTAATAGCTTTCGAAAAGATAATTTCTCCTATTAGAAGTACATTTCATGGTTGGAGGTTAGAAATTAACGAGAATCATTAAATACATGATAAGGGATGACATGTAAGTAAACTGAGACTTGCTAACAGCTAGATTGCATAAAGTCTGCAAGTAGCATAACTTATTTCACACATGAGCATTGTAGGCTTAGGTAATCACACCCAAAAGGCAGTGGATGTCACATAAAGAATATTAAACAGTGTGGTAAAAGGTCACACAGTCAAACTTTGATGGAACTCAGCAGAACTAAATATAGTTCAGTTCACCAAGACTATCAAACTGCATAGACACAAAAAGCTGGAGTGACTTAGCAGGTCAGACAGCATCTCTGGAGAAAAGGAATAGGTGGCGTTTCGGGTCGAAAACCGAATATCAAATTGCATGTTTAGTGCACATGGCAGAAGGAGAGTTTTGAAACCTGTTGCACTCTGCAGGCATCCAGCACATTAACACCATATGTTATAACTGACTAACAGAAACCCCAAGAAGTGGACTGCGATCTTGAGGCATGAATTTTAATGTTAAGAAACCAAAGGGGTTTACAAGGGCACTCGTGTCAGAATCGGATAGGTGACATTTCGGGTTGGGACCCTTCTTCAACCTGCAGAATATCCCTCTATTTCCTTTTGTTTAAGAAGGAACTGCAGATGCTGGAAAATCAAAGGTAGACAAAAATGCTGGAGAAACTCAGCGGGTTGAGGCAGCATCTATGGAGCGAAAGAAATAGGCAATGTTTCGGGCCGAAACCCTTCTTCAGACTCTTTCCTTCCTCATTTGTGTTCACAGCCTCCGTTTGAGACAGCACAGTGTGTCCCTATGTTTAGAAGTGAGCTTGTGACAGTTAATTACGATGCCTCTCTCTGGTATTGCTCCTGCTTTGCTTTTGGCAAAGTTCTGCAAAAACCTTACTATAAGGGATTTTTCAGCTCTAAATTCTAGGCCCTTGATGTCTACAGAATATGAACACTACATCATTGATATTTGTGTTAGTACAAGTAAACCGTAATCGTTGTAATTCTTGTTTGCACTTGTATTAATTGTCTTTGTTCAGATACAATCTGAATGATTCCAGAGCTGACGGAAAGCCAGTTTGTTGACTGCTAACTGATATTGATATGTGCAGGGTAATAAGATTAACTTTTCATATATGCAAGTCATATGCATGACTTGATCACATGTATGATTGATCGACGGCAATTACAGTTCCAAAACTGATGTTTATGTGATTAGTCTTCCACAAGTGTTGACCCATGAGTCACTGAGAAAGAACAGACAGAGGAGGGCACAACATGTTGCGGGTATTGATATTGCTGACTGAACAATGGAAGGAAGTTCAATGAGCAATTTAAATAAAAATATAAGGTGTGATCAGTTTATTGAGCTGTCTGCACCTTCTCTCATAAAGCCATCTTATAGTCTGGTTTTAATTATGGCAATTAAGAATTGATTCCAACGCTACTGGTAAATATTTTGCTGTATTTGCCTATTATATGCTGCGGCATATGGTTAGTCCATATGACTGGTGAGTCCATAATATTTTACTATTGGAATTCACCGTTACAATGGAAGTCAAGTGAATTTTCAATGAACCAAAGCCTTAGCATCTTACATTTGAAATGAAAAGTGCACAACAAATTATCACTTTCAATCCCATACACTCTTTAACCTACCTGAGCAAGTTCATTGCTGTCTACAAGCCCGTCATCATTTGAATCAAAATATTCAAACATGTTATCCACCAGCAACTTTTTGAGAGACATTTTGTCATTATTTTCTTTTTTATTTTGGTGTCGGATGTATTTTTGATTCTGGACATCCAGTAACATGTTTTTCAGTTTGCTGTATTCAATCAATTTGCACTTGTCACCTGGAACAGAAAGACAAGGGATTAGTGATGGTTCACTGCAAATGATACCATCAATTCAGAATACAAATCACAGCAGGTATTAAAAGTCAAGCCAAGAATCAGCATGCCTTCTTCTGATACTAAACAGATTCTAACATTATGCAAATAATTACCTTCGCTGAAAATAATGCACGCCAGAATTTAACTTGAGTGTGTTAGCTGATGAACTATAATAACACCCAGAGGAATTCAATGCGCGTGTATGTTAATCAATGTGATGTGGTAACAATGGCAATGGGCACTTATGTCTGCCATTCTTTGAACTATCATAACACACAGATAAATGAGTTAAGGGTGTATCACTCAGTGAACTTTAATGACACACAGAGTGATTCATTGCTCCTATGTTAGCTAAGCAAAATAGACTAAACTCAACATAAGTTAGACATTGCTCCAAATAATATTTTTACATGAATCTCTCTATTACAATCACACAGAATGATTCAAGGCAAATGTGTTATCCAGACTACAATTATATCAATCAGAAGAACCTGATGCTTACATGTTTCGCCAGGGTGCTGTAATAACCCAAAAGAGTATTGACATGAAAACGTTAGCCAACGGACAATAAACAAAAACAGAGAAATCGGTTTGTCTGTCCCTTTCAGAAACTTTGTCATGATGGCGATTGGAAAAGAGTGTTGATGTTGGGTATGAACAGTACATGACTGCCCCATTGTGGCAAACAGAGTGTGATTAGAGGCTCGGGCTGTGGTCATTCATCTGGAAATGATGATGGTACGGATTCACTGATCCTGCATTTGAAATCTGAGGATTTTAGGAAGACAGCAGTTGGCTACCTCTCCAGTTCTTCAGATGCCTTCTGCAGGTAGTTCAAGAGGGGTCTCTATTGCCCGGTAGACCATGAGCTCTGAGCTGGATCTTCATTGTTGGATATTCCTTTCCTCCGACAGCCAAAGCCTGAGCTAGTGCACTGAAGATAATGGTAGATTGAGGATAATGGCGAGCTACTTCCATATCTGAGGAGCTATCCCTTGACAATGCCTACGTTCACTGAGTGGTGGCTCCTGCGATATGGAAATGGTTGACATATACCACGGTCCAGTCATGGAAGTTTATCATTTTAAATACAGAAAATATTTGTTTAGCGGAACATAAGCATAAGGCCCATTCTGTCGTACACTTCAGTTAATGTCAACAATGACTCCAAACTTGTCCTCCTTAAGCATGCATAAGTAAACATCCAACGTGATGAATGATATCAGGTTGACTCTGGTACGTAGCAGTAGGAAGCTTGTAAGAGGTGAAGTGCAGAAATGCAGTGAGATGAAGTGAGATAAAGTGTAGGACAATGCCACACCAGTCTTAACACCAGTCTTTACTGAGATTGGGTATGTTGCAGACACATTAGTTCAGATCAGTACTTGTGTGCCATTAGATTCAACATGGTCCACTGCTCTGAAAGGTTAGATCTGGAGACAGCTAGCTAACTAGATACATATTTGGCTTCCTGGTAGGAAGCAGAGGATAGTAATGGATGGTTGCTTTTTGGATTGGAGGCCTGTGATTGGTGGTATGTCTCAGAGATCAGTGTTAGGCTCATTGCTGTTGGTCATTGATATCAATGATTTGGAAGAAAATGTATATTTGTGATAATTTTTCAAAATTCTTTAGATTCTGGAGTAGTTTCTGAGGATTGGAGGGTAGCAAACGTAACCCCACTTTTTAAGAAGGGAGGGAGAGAGAAAACGGGGAATTACAGACCAGTTAGTCTAACATCGGTAGTGGGGAAACTGCTAGAGTCAGTTATTAACGATGGGATAGCAGCACATTTGGAAAGTGGTGAAATCATTGGACAAAGTCAGCATGGATTTACGAAAGGTAAATCGTGTCTGACGAATCTTATAGAATTTTTCGAGGATGTAACTAGTAGAGTGGATAGGGGAGAACCATTGGATGTGTTGTATCTGGACTTTCAGAAGGCTTTCGACAAGGTACCACATAAGAGATTAGGATACAAGCTTAAATCACACGGTATTGGGGGTTCAGTATTGATGTGGATAGAGAACTGTCTGGCAAACAGGAAGCAAAGAGTAGGAGTAAACGGGTCCTTTTCACAATGGCAGGCAGTGACTAGTGGGGTACCGCAAGGCTCAGTGCTGGGACCCCAGCTATTTACAATTTATATTAATGATCTGGACGAGGGAATTGAAAGCAACATCTCCAAGTTTGCGGATGACACTAAGCTGGGGGGCAGTGTTAGCTGTGAGGAGGATGCTAGGAGACTGCAAGGTGACTTGGATAGGCTGGGGGAGTGGGCAAATGTTTGGCAGATGCAGTATAATGTGGATAAATGTGAGGTTATCCACTTTGGTGGCAAAAACGGGAAGGCAGACTATTATCTAAATGGTGGCCGATTAGGAAATGGGGAGGTGCAGCGAGACCTGGGTGTCATGGTACACCAGTCATTGAAAGTAGGCATGCAGGTGCAGCAGGCAGTGAAGAAAGCGAATGGTATGTTGGCCTTCATAGCAAGAGGATTTGAGTATAGGAGCAGGGAGGTTCTACTGCAGTTGTACAGGGTCTTGGTGAGACCACACCTGGAGTATTGCGTACAGTTTTGGTCTCCAAATCTGAGGAAGGACATTATAGCCATAGAGGGAGTGCAGAGAAGGTTCACCAGACTGATTCCTGGGATGTCAGGACTTTCATATGAAGAAAGACTGGATAGACTTGGTTTATACTCGCTAGAATTTAGGAGATTGAGAGGGGATCTTATAGAAACGTACAAAATTCTTAAGGGGTTGGACAGGCTAGATGCAGGAAGATTGTTCCCGATGTTGGGGAAGTCCAGGACAAGGGGTCACAGCTTAAGGATAAGGGGGAAATCCTTTAAGACCGAGATGAGGAAAAACTTTTTCACACAGAGAGTGGTGAATCTCTGGAACTCTCTGCCACAGAGGGTAGTTGACGCCAGTTCATTGGCTATATTTAAGAGGGAGTTAGATGTGGCCCTTGTGGCTAAAGGGATCAGGGGGTATGGAGAGAAGGCAGGTACAGGATACTGAGTTGGATGATCAGCCATGATCATATTGAATGGCGGTGCAGGCTCGAAGGGCCGAATGGCCTACTCCTGCACCTATTTTCTATGTATCTATGTATCTATGTATGTATAAGACATGATTAGTGAGTTTGGAGATGATGCAAAAATAGGTGGTATCGTGGACAGGTTATCAAGAATTACAGCGGGATCTTTAACAGCTTTAACAGAGAAACCGGCCCCCTACGACAATGTCTATGACAGGCTGCCACAAAGTTGACGTCAAGCTACGATAAGCTTCGTCAACTGGCATCCCAATTCGTTGCGGCACGCGACGACAACCCACGACAGCCCACGACAACCGAAGTCAACCTACGTCAGCCCTCGACAAGCTACGATCCTGACGGCGTCAACTGAAGGCAGGTGGAGAGGTGCACTTTTTTTCAAATGATGCAACGTGACTTCTCGTGACGCCAATACTGTCGCCAGTTGACGTAACATGACGTGGGCTGCCGCCACTTGAATTCACCAAAGTCAGCACCCGACGACAGCCAACATCACATGGCATCAACCTGGCGACAGCCTATGACAGCACCTCTGCCAGGAGAAGTCACGCAACGTCAAGCTAACTGTCGCCGAGAGGTTTTGAACATTTCAAATCCAAGCGACGACAAGAAAAAGACCACGACACTCGAGGCAACAGGTCATGACAATACAGGCGTCACGCCACGTCACCCCGCGACCATGTGGCGACAGCCTATCTTCCGGCTGTCGCCAAAAAAGTCACCTAAGTGGGACAGGCCCTTTAGATGGGGACAGACACTGGACTCACGTTCATCTTCAAGAAAGGAGTCAAATTTAATTGTAATAATTACAGAAGGGTTTACCTGCTGTTTGCTATAGGGAGTGTCATAGCTCAGGTCATTGTCAACCATCCACTCCCAGAGGTGAACAGATGCTGTTTGAATTGAGACGGATGCTTCACATCCCCTCTCAGTTTGACAAAGTCAAAGGCTTTAATGAGATCTAGAAAGTCTCAGTAGAGTGGTTGGTTGACAGAGGATTTCTCTTGCAATGATGGGTGGTGATGGTCATAGCCATTGTGCTTTGAGACGATGGAGTCCAAACTGCATGCTACATGCAGAAGCTGTGGTTGTGAACTTGTGACTCAAGTTGAGTGATGCCCCAACAACAACCCCTTATTCAATGTCAGTAAAACCAAGGAACTCATCATTGCCTTCAGAAAGGGGAAGTCCAGAGGCCACATGTCAGTTATCTTTTGTGGATCAGTGATGGACAGAGTTTGCAACTTCAAATTTCTGGGTGTTAACACCTCAACGATAAATCCTCTTTTGAAGCATGTGGGAACCTTAGACTGCAGAAGGAGAGGTTGAAGATCTTCTGTGGTCCGCCTCAAAGACTGAGATTGCACAGTCGTCAGGGGCTGTGAGGGCACATGTTGGTGTGTCATTGTTCTTCCTTTCAAAGCATGTTTAAAACACTTTGACCTCACCTGGAAGTGATGTCTAATGTGGCTAAGAGCCTAAGTGGCAGCTGTGGCTTCGCAGTTAGTTCAGAGTGAGATATCTATTATCAGTACTGAAGCTAGTTCAGGTTGCGACATCTTTTTATAGTGGGACTGAAGCTGTACCACATTATGACTGTCAGTTTGTATGTGGCCTACACAGCAAGCATTCTGTCACCGTTGGTCTGATTGATTTATATAGTTGCACTAAAATTCTAGGATCTTGGATTTTTTTTTAACTTCATCACTGCGGCTTTCCTCAGATTAAGTCTGGATTTTTGTAACTAATATATGGAGAGTGGTCGCTGAGATTTGTTAAAATATATAATTGAAAGTTAGAGAATGGAAATAAGCCCCTTGGCCTACCGAGTCCATGCCACCCATTGATCACCTGTTCACACTAGCTCTCTGTTACCCCACTTTTGTATCCGCTCCCTACACACCAAGGGCAATAATGTTTCCATTATTCTTATATAATCCAAGGACCAGAAAAGTAGGAAACAAACTAGAAGCGTTCTTTACACCTGCCAATTCTTATTTTCCCATGTTACACCCTAGCAGGCATTACTGTAGCAAGTTTAAAATCGAATGCACAATTTCATGGGATGATAAATGGGTATAAATCCCCCGCAAGAGATTTCCACCAATTTTGCTCATCCTATTTTACATCCTTTTACCAGAAGTAATTGAAAAATCTATTATTAAACTTCAAGAACGGCAGTCAAGTGTAATATCGGAATCATCTTATGAGGATCACTTCTTAGTTGTATCAAGCTTCTACATCATTTCCAGCAAATGTATCAAAGCTATCAGCGAATCTATCTTTGGATATTTCTTGGTGTGTTGTCATCACTCCTGCATTGTCAAAATAATCAAAGCTGCTTCTTCAAGCACATTTCTCATAAAGCATGAATTTTCTGCCAGCAAGGATGATAGATCCAATTTCCTCCAAGTACTTCAAAACAGAGGTAAGTTGCATTTATCTTCTTTAATGTGTCAGTGAGGTGGTTGAAGTTTCATGCATCAGTTCTGCAGATGATGACTTAACCTGATTTTATTTTTCTTTCCGGACAAACAGCTATATTTGTGGTAGTGTTTGGAATACCAGAATGCACTGATTTATCATACTGCAGCTAAATGAATAATGCCCAGTTAACATCACTAATCAGTCCCACCATATGGAAGAAATCAACTCTCAACAATTCCACACCCAAGAGATACTGTAGTGGTTACCGATACAGAATAATAAAGAGCTATTAAATTAGTGATCCATAGAACATGAAACTGGAATACTGATCTCCTTCTGAAGTACTGAACATGAACTGTCAGGTACAGTTTCACGAGAGACATGAATTAGCTGTACATTTCACATGTCTCAAATAAGTAACATAAATGAAAATTCTATCTTTTTGTTACAAACATTGTGTATCTGCATGCATTGTGATCCATAAGTAATGCAGCCCACGATTCTTCTCCACCTGACTCTAAATAAATAGAATTCTTCGCTAAATTTCAAAATTGTCAGCATGTCACTGCAAACAAGAACTCTGTACTCTTCCCCATTTCAATAACACATTGTCAGGTGTTGCTGAGCTTCAGCAGAGCAATGAAATCTCTCTTCCAAGTTATCCAGGCTGTTACTGATAAGCTCTTCTCACCTTGATATCCTGCTGAGGCATCTCATGTTTCAAGAAAGTGCCACTGGGATTATGGAGAAAATAACTGCACTTAAATATCATAATACTGGTGAAAAAGTAAATGGTGGTTGTGAATATTGAATAAGAGAAGCAATCTATTGAGTGATTTATGTTTGGAACATTGAGGTATTACTGAGGTATTAGTAATTACCAATGGTACTGTACATTAATTTAATGGGTATTAATAAGGTATTAATAGGCATATAGCAAAGATAGGTACAAAATGCCAGAGTAACTCAGCGGGTCAGGCAGCATCTCTGGTGAAAATGAATAGCTGACATTTTGGGTCAAGACCCTTCTTCAGACTGAGAGTCAGGGGAGAGGGAAACTAGAGGCAGGAAAAGGTACAAAGCACAAAAGAATGAAAGGTATGTAAAGAACAAATCAAGGAGCAAAGATGGTCAAGGCAAGGTGGAGCCAACAATGGCTCATGTTTAATAAACAACTTCCATTTATGTAGCACGATTAATGTAGCAATACAATGCAAATCATTTCAGCAGCTACAAACAAAAAACACCAATTAAAATTAAGAGAAATTTGGACTTTGGATGAAATGTTAGTCAAAGGGTCAGTTTTCTGGAGCAAGGGTTAATGAGGGAAGAGATGTGAGGAAGCACAGAGATGGAGTTTTAGAATTCCCATGCATAGCATCCTGCAGTCACTGACTGAGCAACTAAATTGGGAAATGAGCTAGAGGCCAGAAGTGGAGGACTGCAAATTATTCAGAAGGTTGTTGGAAATCAATGCAGCAGGATTCAGTCAAACTCCGAATATGAATAGATTTAAAACAAGACTGTTTTAGTCTTTTTACAAGCAGTTACTAATGTGCCTGGAGAATCTCATCCTTGCTTCTGCCTCGATCAATATCTGGATTGTGCACTGTAACCCCGGTTTTGTTCAACACATAAAACTGAATAAAAATAAGATTTTTTAATTCGTAAGGGTGTCAGGGGTAATGGGCAGGTTGAGAAGGAAAGATAGATCAGCCATGATTTAATAGCGGAGTAGACTTGATGGGCCGAATGGCCTAATTCTGCTCCTAGACCTTATGAACTTACAAATTCCCAGATGTATAGACACAGCACAGGTCATTCATTCAATAATACTTAAATGCCCTGCAGTGCCCCTTAATTAACAAACTACTGACCACAATTTATCACAGCTCCACTCTCTCGGCATTTTCTAAGCCAAATCTTAGTTATTTAATTAGTCAAAGTTGTTACTTATTTGTTAAAGAAGGAACTGCAGATGCTTGAAAATCGAAGGTACACAAAAATGCTGGAGAAACTCAGCGGGTGCAGCAGCATCTATGGAGCGAAGGAAATAGGCAACGTTTCGGGCCGAAACTCTTCTTCAGACTGATAGGGGGTGGGGAGAAGAAAGGAAAAAAGGAAAATAGGCGGAGGAGGAGCCCGAGGGCTGGGGGAGGGGAGGAGACAACCAGAGGGCTGATGAAGGGGAGGGGACAGCAAGGGCTAGCAGAATTGGGAGAATTCAATGTTCAAGCCCCCAGGATGTAGACTGCCCAAGCGGAATATGAGGTGCATTTCCTCCAATTTCCGGTGTTGCTCGCTGTGGCCATGGAGGAGGCCCAGGACAGAGAGGTCAGATACGGAATGGGAGGGGGAGCTGAAGTGCTGAGCCACCGGGAGGTCAGGTTGGTTATTGTGGACCGACCGGAGGTGTTCGGCGAAACGATCGTCAAGCCTCCGCTTGGTCTCACCGATGTAGATCAGCTGGCATCTAGAGCAGCGGATGCAATAGATGAGGTTGGAGGAGATGCAGGTGAACCTCTGTCGCACCTGGAACGACTGCTTAGGTCCTTGAATGAAGTCGAGGGGGGAGTTGAAGGGACAAGTGTTGCATCTCTTGCGGTTGCAAGGGAAAGTACCCAGGGAGGGTGTGGTATGGGAGGGAAGGGAAGAATTGACAAGGGAGTTACGGAGGGAGCGGTCTTTGCGGAAGGCAGACATGGGGGGAGATGGGAAGATGTGGCGAGTGGTGGGGTCACATTGGAGGTGGCGAAACTGATGGAGGATCACTTGTTGTATGTGACGGCTGGTGAGGTGAAAGGTGAGGACTAGGGGGACTCTGCCCTTGTTGTGAGTGGGGAGAGAGAGCAGTGTTGCGGGGTGTGGTAGAGACCCTGGTGCGAGCCTCATCTATGGTGGAGGAGGGGAACCCCCGTTCCCTGAAGAATGAGGACATTTCGGATGCCCTGGTGTGGAACGCCTCATCCTGGGAGCAGATGCGGCGTAGACGGAGGAATTGGGAGTGGGGGATGGAGTCCTTACAGGAAGCAGGGTGAGAAGAAGTGTAGTCCAGATAGCCATGGGAGTCGGTAGGTTTGTAGTGGATGTCGGTAAGAAGTCTATCACCTGCGATGGAGATAGTGAGGTCAAGGAATGGTAGGGAAGTGTCGGAAATGGTCCAGGTGTATTTGAGTGCCGGATGGAAGTTGGTGGTGAAGCGGATGAAGTCAGTCAGTTGTGTGTGGGTGCAGGATGTGGCACCAAAACAGTCATCGATGTAGCGGAGGTAGAGGTCGGGGATGGGGCCCTGGTACGCATTGAACAAGGATTGTTCTACGTATCCGACAAAGAGGCAGGCGTAGCTGGGGCCCATGCGTGTGCCCATAGCTACGCCTTGTATTTGGAGGAAATGGGAGGAATCAAATGAGAAGTTATTGAGGGTAAGGACCAGCTCCGCTAGGCTGAGGAGGGTGTCAGTGGCCGGGTATAGGTTGCTTCTTCGGTCGAGGAAAAAACTGAGGGCTTCGAGACCATCCTGGTGGGGGATGGAGGTGTACAATGACTGGACGTCCATGGTGAAGATGAGGGGGTGACGGCCTAGAGAGTGGAATGCGCGGAGACGACGGAGAGCGTCTGAGGTGTCTTGAACATAGGTAGGGAGGGATTTAACCAAGGGGGATAGGATGGAGTCGAGGTAGGTGGAGATGAGTTCGGTGGGGCACGAACAGGCAGAGACAATGGGTCTACCGGGACAGTCAGGTTTGTGGATTTTGGGGAGAAGATAAAAGCGGGCTGTGCGGGGCTGGGGAACGATGAGGTTGGAGGCTCGGTCGGGCAGGGCGTGGGAGTGGATGAAGTCGGTGATGGTGCTGGAGATGGTGGCCTGGTGCTCGTCAGTGGGGTAATGGTCCAGGGGTAAGTAGGAGGAGGTGTCCGAGAGTTGGCGCGTGGCCTCAGCTTTGTAGAGATCGACGCGCCAGACTACCATGGCACCTCCCTTGTCGGCGGGTTTGATAACCCAATCTAGGTTGTTGCGGAGTGAGTCGATGGCAGTGCGTTCAGGGGGGGAGAGATTGGAGTGAGACAGGGGAGTGGAGAAGTTGAGGCGGTTGATGTCACGGCGGCAGTTTTTGATGAAGAGTTCTAAAGCCGGAAGGCTACGAGGGGGGTTCCATGAGGAGGGTGTGCGTTACTTATTTGTTCTGCTGAAAGGATAGCCTCCTGAAATATGAACTGTTTCTCTCTCCATTAACGCTGCCTGGTCTCAAGTATGTATATCAAGCATGTTCTACTCTTCTTTCTTCCATCGAATGGAATATCTTTTTGCTTTTTAATGTTTTATGTATTTTTAGTTGGCGTAATTAAATAATTAATTTTGTTTGATTATCGGACCTGAGGTAACAACAGTCACTTTTTTCTAAATGAATTTCACAATTTTAACTTAAGAGCCATCCAATTGTTTTAAACTCTCATTAGTGTAGTGTTAATGTTTATTTTTTCTTATTTTACATGTAATTTTAATCAATGGCATATGATTCATCAGGAACTTTGCCGAGTTGACCCCTGAAGATATTTCTCAGTTGATTATTTGTCATTTACTTAGAGTTTTTGAACTATAATAGTAATGGAACTCCTTTACAACAAAGGCTAGCCTAAAAAACAATAGATAAAGACACAATTTGAAGAAATATACAGGCATCCCCCTCCTTACATAAGGGTTATGTTTCTGAATACTGTCTGTAAGCCAATTCCCCCTTTAGTCAGGAATATCCATTTTCTAAAATAATCCATATTGTATTGCTCTAGATACATTATCCTAACACCACCCACAATTAGACTAATGCAATATATATGTACCCAGTCATTAATGAACAATGCAAAACATTTTATTATTATCATTACTCTGTTGAAAAATGCATGACATTTGCGTAAGATCACACTCCTACAAGTCAATTCATCCATAACCTTGGAAGCCTCTGTATTAATGAACCGAGGAGAACACAGAAGATGAATATAGAGCAATAGTGTACAACAGGCAATTAACCTGTATGCCTTGTTTTATGTACAATCTACCCAATATCTCTGCCTTTATCCCAATTAATTCTGGGCTCTGTGGATGTAGCTGCATGTTCATTTCTACATGGAAGTGAAATGGATAATAACTAGAACACTGATTTCTCTCTCTCCTATACTATATCAGTCCATTTGATCTGACCCGAGGAAGCAAATGAAATCAGAAGTGATTTGATTGAGAAAATGGGGGAAAAGTAATGCAGCAATGAGATTCAAACTCGACAAGCGGGATGCTGCAAAGTGTAATAAAATAATAATTCTGGATGTTAAGCACCATTTGTGGGAGGTGACTTGTTCTCTCCTTCTTCTGCTATGCTCATTTAGCTTCTATTTACACCTTCTCCAGATAACCAAGCACTCAGTACATTGTCTCAATTGGTACCACCACCAGCAGTTGTCTGCACCATATCAACATCCTACCCCTATGTTCGCTCCACACCTTCTCCAACTCTGCAAATTAAAAGTGAATGTTTTTTATGTTTTCATCGAAGGTTCTCGGCATGGAAGGGTAGATTCTGCCTGGGTTACTCCAGCATTTTGTGTCTATCTTCAGTGGTACCCAGCATCTGCAGTTCCTTCCTACACATACCTCTTTTTCATTCTGTGATGCTGCTTGACCCAATGTGTATTGTGAGCATTTCTCTTTCTCTTCCTGATTTCCTCCATTTGCAGATTTTTTGTTTTGCTTTCTGGGGATTGATTTTGCAGCTGTGGCCTCAGAACATCATCAAAATATCAGAATTTCACACCTTATAATATATATATGATAATGAATTAATAATGACTTTAGTCTCAAGAGTAACTGGATATCCGATACATAATTTCACAAAACTGAAACTCGCTACGATTCTTGAAAACAGTTCATAAATGGCATTGTAACTGACACCCCTTTTGAACTAACGTGAAGATAACAGTACTGCAACTGAATTGTATATTTTTCAGGTCTGAAGCTGCATTAAAATAATTATTTAATGACACTCCAGTGCAGTACTAATAAAGTGATTCGTTGTCATATGTCTGTCTTTTAGACGAGACATTAAACTGGAAGACTTCTTCACTTTCAGGTGAAGATTCAAAAATCTCACAGCAGTGCTTTTCAAAGGAAAGGAGAGTGGATGAAATCTCCTTTAGGTGATGTTAAAACTCAACTCCCATCACTACAGAAAGTGCTGCCTGACCTCTCAAGTGTATCCAGTTTCTTTTACTCCTATATCATTATAACCTTGATAACTCTTCAAAACCTCTTGCTTCCTTGCTGGGGATTGCCTGAGATTCTAAAGGATGCCACTTTAAGGCACATCATTCTTCACTTTGCAGCTGCAGAGAAGCCAAAGGCAATAATTCTTGAATTTCTGAAATACAGTGCAAGTGGTGAGACATGCTACCACCAGCGTGAGTGCATCAAATTGATTTACCATGGCTATATATCTCCATGGTGCAGATGAGTAGCATGGATTGCTCAGACATCCCTTTCTTCTCATACTCCAGGATATCAACCCGAAACACAACTGAATTTTATATATCCTACTGCTGTCAAGTTGGGTCTGTGGCAGGTAGTGAACAAACCATAAGAACCAACTTGCAAAGAACACTGAGATAACTACCGTCTTTAGTGATGTCAGTTGAGGATTAAACATTGGTTAATGAAGGCCTCATACACACAAAATTCCTCTGAAAAATAATGAGGGTTAAACCTATCTGATTTTATCCTCACCGGTCTCTCTGTGGCAGGTGTATCTCTTCATTACAGCAAGGGTGGAAGTGAGAAATTCCTATCTTCACATTGAGAATGGCCTGCACCATATTGCGCAGCATTATAATCATGCTATATGGGATATAATAAATCTGGCAGCTCAAAACTGGGTGTCCACGAGTCACTATGGGCCATCTTCAGCTGTTAGAATGTACCCAACCTCTGAACCTCTGATCCAACATATTCCACTCTCTGCCATTGCAATCAAGCCACGGTATCAATCATGGTTCATTAAGCAATGCAGAAAGGCCAATGCCAAACTGGTGAAAAGAAAATACACAAACTGATATGCAAAATACAATATGTTTAAGAAAGAACTGCAGAACTAATGCTGGAAAAATCAAAGGTAGACAAAAATGCTGGAGAAACTCAGCGGGGGAGGCTGCATCTATGGAGCGAAAGAGTAGGTGACGTTTCCGGTCGAGACCCTTCTTCTCGAAGGAATGTCTACCTGCAAAATATGGTATGGTGTGGGCCGAAGGGTCCATTTCTGTGCCGTTCTACTCCATGAATTTACTGAACAGTAAAAGCAATTTGCAATAAACAAAGCTAAACAATCCCATAAACAAAGAATCAGATCGAAGCTCCAGAGTTCCGCCATATACCACTCCTAACTGGTGATGAATAATTAAATACCTAGTGGAAGCTCTAGGAATGTCCTAATCTATGCCGAGCCCAGCATGTGAATGCTGAATAATAGGCTGAAATATTCACAATATGTTCAAACAGAAGTCTCAGTAGAAGACACACGTCAGCTTTTCCATGAGGTACCCACTGGCGCACAGCCAATTTCCAATAAATACGATTCTTGCCACATGATAACAAGAGTTGGCCGAGTGCATTGGAGACAGCAAAGGCATTGAAGTACAGTAAACCCTTGCAATAATGGACCAAGGGGTTGGGGTGGGAAATGGTGTTCGTTGTCCTCTATAACAGGGTGTTGGGAGGGTAAATGTTACTTAACTTAACCCAAGGCCGGGTGGGAAGAAACGTGGCATTGTAGGGGGGGGGGGTAAACTGGTGGGAATTCACAGGACGGGGAGCCGTAGAGGTCCCGGCTCACACTGCCTTCATGCTGCTCACTCTCTCCACCGGGATCATGCCTTGTGGCACCAGTTCTTTGAGTGATCTGGTATAAGTGGGAAGGGGGGTGCAGGGGGGGGCAACAGGAGCCTCACGCCGTTACCTGGCAACCAAGACGTGCGTTACCAGGGCGACACAGGTGCAGTGGTGCGTGCTGCATCTGCATCCAGCACCTCGCTGTGTGGCAGCCGCTGCAAACCCGTGCCCAAAGCAACTGTTCAAGATTGTTTTACTGCTCACTCTCACCCCGCCACCGCCATCCTGCTGCTCAACTCTGCGCTGCGCGCCACCCACCATCTGGCACCAGGAACGGACGCCTCCAAAATCTGTTACATAGAGGCCCATAATTGTGAGGGTTTTCTGTGTATATAAACAATGAACTGCAGATGGTGGTTAATAGACAGAAGGACACAAACTGCTGGAGTAACTCAGCAGGTCAGGCAGCAATTTTGGAGAACAGGGATAGATGATGTTTCGGTTTGATCCTCTTCTAATAGAGGGGTCTCGCCCCAAAATGTCACCTATCCATGTTCTCCAGAGATGCTGCCTGACCTACTGTGTTACTCCAGCACTTTGTGTCCATCTGTGGGAAGTATGCTACAGTTCCAGCCAAAATCTGTATTTCTCTCTCCACATGCACTGAGTGCTTTGCTGGACATTTCCTACAGTTCTGACTTGCTTTTCACAGCGTTGACACAATCCAAGCTGCTCCATTGCATTTAAAACACTGACAATTATCTGAAAATGGCCCAAGGAAATCATGTTCTCAGATCTCAGGACAGATCCCATTCAGCATTACTAGTCAACCATCAGCAAAGTGGTAAAGCTCTCACAAATTTGCTATCAAATACAACTTTCTCACCAATAACCTGTTCATTGTTGCTTATTCAGCAGTGCTCCAGATCCAAAGAGCTGGATTATAAAGGAGAAGTGGGAATGACTGGTCTTGATGTTAAGGCTGCGTTTAAATGAATGTGGCCCCAAAGAGCCCTGTTAAAACTCGTCAATGGGCATCAAGGGGAAAACATTCCAACGGTTGAAGTGATACGTCACACAATGAAAAAATGCTTGCAGTTGTTGGAGATTAATCATCCCAGCCTGTCTGTCATTGCAATGTAGACTTTGCCAATGGGAATTGTGCTTTGGTATGGCAGTACTCTACTGGACTGTATGTACGAAAAGAATTTCACTGTGCATTTGCACGTGACAATAAAGAACCATTGAACCATTGAATCAATTGCTTTCATTCCATCATAAGGGAAAAGGAGACATGGTCACTGATGGTTGCACAATGTTCAATTCCAGTCACAACTCCCCTAATAATGAAGCAGACCATGCTTGCCTGAACCAAGACCTGGGACGATTTTCTAACAAGGGTTGATAAGTACCAAGCAATATCTGCACCACCAAAATGCCAGGCATTAACCATTTCCAAAAAAGGGAGAATCGAACCACCTACCCTTGACATTCAACATATTACCATCGCTGAGCTCCCATCATTTCTGCAAGCCACATAAATCCACGCCAGAGGTTGGATATTCTGAAGCAAGTGACTGGCTTCCTAATGGGCCTGTCCCACTTGCCTATTTTTTAGGCAACTGTCATAGTCGTAGCAAGACGCCAAAAAAACGGCGACAACCTACGTCATCCTGGCGACAACCTACGGTAGCACGTACGTCAGGAGAAGTCAAGGTATGCTCATTGGTGTCAAACCGACCATCGGCGAAAAATTTTCAACATGTTGAAAATATATCGGGGACCAGAAAGACGCTACGACTTTTTGCGCGACTGAGGAGACTGCTCCCGGCAACCACGTGTCGACAAACTAGTCGCCTGTAGTTTACTAAAAAATCGCCTAAGTGGGACAGCCGCATAAGAGCCCAAAGCCTTTCCAACATTTACAAAGCAGAAGTTAACAACTTTAGATATACTGTCCACTTACCAAGATCAATAGCCCTCCAACAACATTCAAAAAGTTTGTCACCAACTTGGAAAAAACATCCTGCTTGGTTGAAACTTCATCCACTGCCCTAACCATTCATCCCTTCCATCACTGGTGCGCTGTGAACTCTATGTGTACAATCTGCAAGACTGATTCCTGTTACTCACCCGATCTACTCCCAACAGCCATCCATAAAATTATGAACTCTGCTACCAATGACAAGAGCAAATGGTACCTGTAACAATGCGATTGAATACAGGTTCTCCTACAAGTTGGATTGAATTGAATCAAAGAGAAATCTTTAAACAGGCCCTTTGGCCCATCAAGCCATGCCAGCCATTGATCATACTAGTTGTATGTTATCCCACTTTCCCATCCACTCCCAAAACATTGGGGGCAATTTATAGAGGCCACACGTCTTTAGGATGCAGAAGGAGACCGGAGCACCTGGAGCAAACCCACATGGTTACAAGTCGAATGTGTAACCAAAGACGTACAGGTATGTTGGTAAATTGGCTTGGTAAATGTAAAAATTGTCCCTCGTGTGTGTAGGATAGTGTTAATATGCAGGGATCGCTGGTCAACGAGGATCCGTTGGGCCGAAGGGCCTGTTTCCGTGCTGTATCTCTAAACTAAACTAAACTCCACACAGACAACACCTGACGTCAGGATCAAACCTAAGCCAACCAGCTGCATCACTGTGTACATTTTCCTGAATTATATTGTCCAACACTATATCCAACCTAGAATTAAGTTATTACTCCTCATATTTGCTAGGGCAAATACAATTTGTCCAATTACTACATACCAATTGACTCTTAATGATCAGCATACTCTTTGAAGGCAACAACGCTAGTTTCATTTAAGATTTTTGTCAAGCACATCAAAACATTGTGGAGACAAAGAACTGCAGATGCTGGTTTATACCAAAGATAGACACAAAGTGTTGGAGTAACTCAACAGGTCAGGCAGCATCTCTGGAGAACATGGATAAGTGATGTTTCAGGACGGGACCCTTCTTTAGCCCGAAATTACACCTTTCCTTTTTCTCCAGAGATGCTGCCTGACCTGCTGAGTTACTCCTGCACTTTGTGCCTATCTCACCAAAACATTATGTCAAGTGAAAAATTTTCCAGCTATACATCGGTAAAGTGATCTTTGACTGGAAAAATTAATTCTGAGTTTCTCTCGATTGAGTTTTTCCGACATTTTCTGTTTTTTTTTATTTCAGATTTCCAGTATCCACAGTTTGTTTTTGATTTGCTTCCAACTAAATGTGTATTTTTTAAACTTTTGGTTGTTGAAGGATGAATAATGACCAGGGCCAAAATAGTGCCTTATGATCCTTTGTATCCATCTAAGAGAGCAGAGAATTCTTATTTCAATATAGCACATCCAGCAGAGAATCATCATCATAATACCATCCTAAAACATCATCTGAGATTTGAATGCATAACTCTCCAGAGGAAGAGTTTAATCCATAATATTTTGATGTAAAAGTAAATGTCATAGGCTCAGAGCAGATATCATCCTACATCTCAACTTTTAGACTTTATACTTTAGAGATACATCGTGGAAACAGGCTCTTTGGCCCACTGCGTCTGTGCCGACCAGCGATCACCCCGTTCAAGGATACTTGTTCTATCCTACACACTAGGGACAACTTCTAATTTCCAATTAACTTACAAACCCGCACATCTTTGTAATGTGAGAGGAAACCTGAGCACCATGTGGTCACAGGGAGAACATACAATCCCTGCACAGACAGCACCAATGGTTAGGATTGAACCCGGGCCTCTGGTGCTGTAAGGCAGAACCTCTACTGCGCCAACCCAAATTTTAATTAGCCTCAACTATCCTATTCCTTTCATTGATGCAATCCATTTGCTTGAAACACTGAAACATGGAAATTTGGTGTAGGAGTTGGTCCTGCATTTCTTCAGGACTGCTCCACTATTCAACATGATTGTAACTGAGTATTGATACTTTGGTCTGCTTTTCCTTCTCATATCCCTTGATCCCTTTTGTATTAACAAAAAGTTCTTTCTCCATCTAAAATATATTTCATGGTTTAATGGACTGCTTCTTGTCACTTCAAACAAAATAACATAATTCTTCATCTCATTTTTTCATTAGATTGGTTAAAATAATAACATTGAGTTGAGTTAAATAGGTTTCTTCCAAGGATCACTTTTTTTTATATCATTAAAATTAACTGCATACAGTTCATGGATCAGGAGACACAGATTTAAATTGATGGGTAAAAGAGTCAGGTAGAGAAAATAGTTATAATTTGGAACTCAATGTCTAAAGGGGAGATGGAATCAGTGTCACTCAGAGTTTCCCAAAGGGAAATGGGTATGAGGGACAAATAATGAAAGAACAAGAGGATAGAAATAACCTCGATGGTTTGCAATGAATGGGGTAGGATGAATGCTCACATGTGTCTCAACAAGTTGGAAATTGTACATTCTCCCCGAGACCACGTGGGTTTTCTTAGAGATCGTCGGTTTCCTCCCACGCTCCAAAGACATACAGGTTTGTAGGTTAATTGGCTTGGGTTTGTATATTGGGTATAAAAGTAAATTATCCCTAGTATGTGTAGGACAGTGTTAATGTGCAGGGATTGCTGGTCGGTGCAGAATCGGTGGGCCGAAGGGCCTTTTTCTGCGCTGTATCTCTAAAAACAAAGCAATCCTTTGATCCCTCGTCTGATGGAAACTGCTGCTGACAATTTAACACACCCAGAGGGGGACTTGAATCACTGTATTCTGGCTCAAGAGGTAACAATGCTTGCAACTATGCCAAAGCCATATTATTTTAATTTATGAGGAAAATTGGGAAGTATCGGATGGCATTTAAAATTCCCCAGAGAAGAAATATACCACCTACTGAAAATAGCGACCAAGCAGTGGACAATGATGCAACAGGAGGCAAATTATTTATGAAATGTTTTTGAATGTCACCAATGAACAGGTAGCACCCAATGTCAAACCATAGAAGCTCACTGACTGTGGGAGTGGGAGTAAGCAACCAACTGTCATCTTGCACCTGAAAGAAGTCAGACATTTACAGGCCAAGAGGAGTGTGCCTTGCCGGGGATGCGGGCTGACAGGGGGTCATGTACATGTAGTGGAACCAGGAACAGAACTCTTGCAACATTCACATCCCCTCATGGATGGCTGGAAATTTATCTCAAGCAGTCAACTGGTAGCCAACCTTAACCTTAATTACGATGTGTAGGAAGGAATTGCAGATGCTGGTTTAACCTGCAGATAGACACAAAATGCTGGTGTAACTCAGCGGGACAGGCAGCATCTCTGGAGAGAAGGAATGGATGACGTTTTGGGTCGAGACCCTTCTTCAGACTGATGTCAGGGGAGGAGGAGATACATAGATAAGTAAATGTAAGGTGTGAAAACAGAACAAAAGGAGCAGCGAGAGTCGAGAGAGGATGTTGCAGAACTCTTGTCGAAGAGAGGAGTTCTTCAAAGTAGACATACCTTGAAGAGATTTAATTATGATGCTGTTTGCCTGAAGAAGGCAGCTGCTCTCATTGTCCTGCTGAAGCTGCATTAGCAATCCTTGTTAGTAGTAGGGAAATTGATCCACCCCCATTCCACTCCGTCTACCACACACCCATTTGCAAGTTCTTCACATCATCAATGGGCCGTCAAATTTTGAAGATTATTTTTCTCTACACTAACTTCATGCTTCACCCGCAGGCTAATTTTGGCTACTTGCGAGCTCTCCCTCTGTATCTGTCTCCAGTAATATAAATACAATCTTAATAATCTCTTTTAAACTTAGTGCCCATGATTAAAACCTAACCCGTTTCAGTTGTGTAGATTAGCTTCAATTTAGAGTGCTTAAGAAGGAAGGGTAAAACTTGACCACAACTTACTGCTATAAGTTAAAATCTTCATTACTGCTAACAGGATTGCCTGTGAACTGGCAATCATTCAACCCAGAGGTGATAACAGTTAAAATACATATTCTGAGTTGCTAAAGCACCCTATCCACTTGGGCTAGACCTGATTATTGCAAGATTTTCTAAATTACCTATGTTATTAACTTGATGGAAATTGTGAATTTATTCCACTTGAGGGGAAACCTGGAATCCTTACTCATTGGCACAATTCTTCAGCTGTGAAAACTATGTTCCAGTTTTGTGCTTAGTACTCCCTGTATACATATTCAATGCTGAGGCAGTCCAAAAAATCGTCGATGTTGAATCTTATTTAATGTATTTCAAATTGAAGGATAATGATAAATTCAGAATGAAAACTATAACATAATTTAAAGTCTGTCATATAAAAAGTAAATAACTACCACATAGCTGGAAACTCTGTTGTGGCGTTGCTTATTCTAGGTATGTTACAATACTTACCTTCAGCGGCGCTGCAATTCTGCCACTGGCCATGTGCGTGATTTTGGCGCCTTTGAGGGGGGGGGCGGGATTAAAACGCGGGTTTCTCCTACCTTGTCCTGTATTATATTTCGTTGGAGTGCCAGCGTTTGCTGAAAAATCGTTCTGACGGGGGTTTTGTGTATTTTTTATTTTTATTCGATCGACAATGTCAGCGCTGGAGTTATTTTAAAATCAGTTTCGAAAGCCGTCAACGCCGACAACGGGGACAGATTTCACGCACGGGACAGGTAAACGAAAGCAGTTTCTTTTTTTGTATAAAAGTGCTTCTTAAGAGGCCTTTAATTCACATTTTTTCATGCGAAACGGTGATTTTTGTCCCCGAACTTACGGCAGAATTTTTCATGCCGATACGGGGTTAAATTCACCGCAAATCAACGATCCAAATGATCGCGTTCCAGAAAATCTCACTAGCAAGATGATTTAAATGCCCATTAATTTACAGGTATTAAACATTAAATTCCTTCCATTTGGCCTGTAAATCCATGACAATGAGATTTAAAAATTATGTTATATTGTGAATTCTTGTGTGAATGTTATTTGGACACTTAGGCTATTTAAAAATGTTAATCTATTCTTAAGAAATTGATAGATGTTTAGATCTAGTAATTGAATTTTGTAATTAGCTACAATTAGGTAACTAACTAATTATATGCTTTAATTTCATGTCATTTAAGTAAGATTGTTTCATATTTGTTTCAGAGTGCTTCAATCTATAATAACTGAAAATGTCTTTCAGTTCTCTTAATTTTTAAGAAAGTTATGGGCTTTTGACTGTCCTCGATCACAGCTTTTGTGTTAAGTCAATGGAAAAGCAATAGGGAACAAGATGTTAATTTCCGAGTATGGGAATGGCCATAACTTTTTTAATACTGAAGATATGAAAGTGAATTAGGTGTCAAATTAAACTTCTTTTTATGCTTTATCTGATGGGATAAATTACAGACTTTATTTTTTAAATCTCAAAATTTTGTAACATTGCTACTTATTCCAATGCTACACAATCAAACATTTTATGACTATTCCTCGAGTGAAAACATGACCTCAACCATTTCCAGTTCAATTTGTGTCATTCTCAAAATTCGACTGGCAACTTCTCTACACCAGTTACATTTGTACACCTGATGTAATATACTTGTTGGAAATAATGATGTCACTCCCTTTGCATCAAATGACAAATGATGTCATTCCCTTGAGAGGAATGTTGGGCAACAGTCCAGATTGTCCACAGCATCACTAGGATTTTATCTTGGACAACATTGGCTATTGGCCAGCATTAATCCACAGACTATTGCCTAGCTTTCGCCGAGGGGCTCAAAATTCCGCTCAACTGTGTTTTGGCAGTGCTACTCTGGAATAGAGTTTCTTGTCTTCCATCTCAGGTTTAGTTTAGTTTAAGTTTAGAAATACAGCACAGAAACAGGCCCTTCGGTCCATGAGTCCGCACAGACCACAAATCCCGTACTCTATCTACACTAGGGACAATTTACAATCTTAACGAACCCAATTAACCTGCAAACCTATACATTTGTGGAATGTGGGAGGAAACCAGAACACCCAGAGAAAACCTACACGGTCACGGGGAGAACGTACAAATTCCGTACAGACGGCACCTGGTCAGGATCGAACCTGTGTCCCTGGCATTGTAAGGCAGCAACTCTATCGCTGCATCACCGTGCTGCCCCACAGAAACAAAATACCCTTTCTCGACCCAACCCAGCTATTTTACTTTCCAATACTCTGACTAGCTCAGTGATTTTTTTTCTGATTGCGCCTGGCTTTTATCTCCCAAATCCTGAAATTCACAACCTACTTCACTCCGCCAAATTCCCCAACTCTCTTCCGCCATTCCTCCAAACGGCCCTGACTGCTGTTCTTGTTGACTCTATCCCTTCAACACCGAGATTTCCCCAATCGGACACTTGATGTGGCCTCTACCACTGCTATTCCCCAGATGCTAATCACTCACACAAGAATACAGGAAAATAGGAGCAGGAGTAGGCCACCAGGCCTCTCATTCAATGTGACCTTAGATGATTTCTGCTAACCACAACTCTTCTTCTCTGTCAATCCCTCAGTTGTTTGATATTTCAAAATAAATCTATCTCCACCTTAAATATATCTAAATATCTGGTTGCCACTACCCGCAAATTTCCAAGCACCACAATTTTGGGCACTTATTTTATTACCATGTTCCTGAATGGTGACTCTCCCACAAGTGAATACATCTCAACATGTACCTTGTCAAGTTTCCTCAGAATACTATGTGTTTCTATAAACTCTGCATCTCATATCCAAGGAAGAGCAGCCCAAACTGTCTAGCCTTTCTAGATAGGTCAACCTTCTCTTCCCAGAAAATAGCCTGGTTCAACTCCTTTGGATTACCTCCAATGCAAATCTATCATGTTTAGGTCAGGGTAATGAGACGATGTGCAGTATTCCAGGTGCGGCCTCACCAACACCCTGTCCGACTGCAACAAAATCTCCCTGTTCTTAAACTGCAACCGCTTCGCAATAAAGGCCAACATTGCATCTGCCTTCTTAACTACTTGTTGAATCTGCCGGCTACCTTTTTATGTTTCATGCACTAGAACACATAGGCAGAGACTAGTGGGGTGCTGCAAGGCTCAGTACTGGGACCCCAGTTATTTACAATATATATTAACGATTTAAATGATGGAATTAAATGTAACATCTCCAAGATTGAGGATGGGTGGCAGTGCGAGCTGCGAGGAGGATGCTATGAGGCTGCAGGGTGACTTGGATAGGTTGGGTGAGTGGGCAGATGCATGGCAGATGCAGTATAATGTCGATAAATGTGAGGTTATCCACTTTGGTGGCAAGAACAAGAAGGCAGATTATTATCTGAATGGTGTCAGATTAGGAAAAAGAGGAGGTGCAACGAGACCTGGCTGTCCTTGTACATCAGTCACTGAAATTAAGCATGCAGGTACAGCAAGCAGTGAAAAATGTCACGTTGGCCTTCATAGCGAGAGGATTTCAGTATAGGAGCAAGGAGATTCTACTGTAGTTGTACAGGGCCTTGGTGAGACTGCACCTGGAGTATTGTGTGCTGTTTTGGTCTCCTAATTTGAGGAAGGACATTCTTGCTATTGAGGGAGTGCAGCGTAGGTTCACCAGGTCAATTCCCGGGATGGCGGGACTGACAAATAATGAAACAATGGATCGACAGGGCTTGTATTCACTGGGATTTTTAAAGATGAGAGGGGATCTATAGAAACATATAAAATTCTTAAGGGATTGGACAGATTAGATGCAGGAAAAATGTTCCCGATGTTGGAGGAGTCCAGAGCCAGGGTTCACAGTTTAAGAATAAGGGGTAGGCCATTTTGGACTGAGATGAGGAAATACTTTTTCACCCAGAGAGTTGTGAATCTGTGGAATTCTCTGCCACAGAAGGCAGTGGAGGCCAATTCACTTGGATGTCTTCAAGATCAAGTTAGATTTAGCTCTTAAGGCTAACAGAATCAAGGAATATGGGGAGAAAGCACAAACGGGGTACTGATTTTAGAAGATCAGCCATGATCAAATTGAAAGGCGGTGCTGGCTCAAAGGACCTATTTTCTATATTTCTATGTTTTGAACTTCACTCAATTGCAGTTTATTTTCATTTAGATAATAATAGTCCGAAAAGAGAACTTTTGATTCTTCTTGCGGTATGACCTCATACTTCCCCCACATTAAACTGCACGTGCCAGGCTTTCACCTCAGCTATTAATCTATCAACAACTTATTGCATAATATCATGCCTCCCCCCGCCTATTTATGAATCATCGGCAAACCTGAAATCTTATACTCCCCAATCACTGCAATCTCTGGAACTCAATCTGACATCTCGCCACCACCTTCTTCTCCTACCTGATTCTCACTGACCTATTTTCAGTCTTGGATAACATAATTCCATTATACATAATAACTTGTTATACCATAACTCACAGAGTCAATGGCCTCAGCACCATTTTAATATGCTGCAACCAGCTATCTGCACTCTCTATGTAGCTGTAACACTATTTTCTACACTGTTTACTTTATCTTTTGTATTACCTGGAGTACTCATGCATAGTATACTTTTCCTGGATTGCACACAAGCCAAAGTTTTTCTGTTGTACCTTGGTACATGTGACAATTATAACAAAACCAACCCAAATATATGATTGCCCTTTAGATTGTAGCCTGGGAAATAAAATGATATTCATTTAAAGTATACCCGTCATTGGGATTTTCAGACAAAGAATGTTTTAATAATGTATTTGCATGAGCTGATTCGAGCCCAGAACTAGTGATGCTACTCAAGAAGGATCCTTTATCTACCTCCCCACCTTCTACTCTCCCCACCAGCTCAACAGTCTCATCACCCAATCTCCTTGGCTATTGATCAAAACCACTGATCCCCAATAAACCCTCCACTCACTGATTGATTCCTGACACATGATCCGCCCCTTCCCCATATTTCCAACCCGAGAACTTGTTTACCTGCAAAGGTAGCAAATTACGAGTTGCTGTGTCTAAATCCATGAACAATGGGCAACACTCGCTGACATCATAGTAGCTCAAAAATTACTCTTCTCCTCTACTGTCTTCTCCTGATCATACGAGACAAACACTTCCATATCCCATTGCAAGGCAACAATGTGATGGGAAGAGAAGAAGATAAATAAAGTAGCCAAGTGCAAGAGGTCAAACTTCTTGCTGAGCTGAACCTGCCCAGATCCACGGCATCTGCAGGATAATAAATAACAAATGCTTATGCATTTTTTATTCCATCAGGCTGCCTTCCTATCAATACAATTGTGGAGCAATATTATCCGGTTAATAATGGGAAAACAAGCCCACCCCTCCCATGCCAACCCTTTGTTCTACTTCAACTCCCTGTCTGCCCCCCCACCAGATTTTCCTACGTCAGCGCATGAAAAAATAAGTTTCCTCGTGCCAATCATTAAATCATCTTTTTCCTAATAAATAGTGGTGGAATTGTTTTTATTTTACACCTCATAACTTGAAAAAAAAAAAGCTTTCACCAGGAATTTGTAAGGAAATATTTTCCAAAGGTGAATTCTGCTGAATTTGCACCAGAAGGTGGGACATGGAATTATAATTTGTCTTGTGAAAGATTGTGCAATTGCCTATAAAAAGTGGAAAAACTTGAGGTACTCAACTAGTTCCCTGACATTCCAGGTAACTTTGATGCTGTACGAATAATATAAAGTGGATAAAAGCAAATTGTTTACCGATTTAACATCTCTCCCAGATTAAAGCCCTTTAAAGTAAATTAATATTGATAAGTGAAAACGGAAAGTGCTGGCAACACTCAGCAGATTAGACAGCACATATGGAAGATGAAACATAGTGAACTGTTTAGGCTGAAGACTCTTTATCACACAATCATAGGATGTATAGGGTAAATTAAAAATAAAGCTGATTATTTGCACTCACATGGTCAAATTTACTTACATTAGGCAAGGTCAACTTGTCCAAATTGCAATAAAGAATTCCCAGTTTACACCTATTAAATTATCTTCATTTGAGGTCCCAGTGCGGATATTAATTGATGAGAGGATTGCTGGGAAGTCAGCCATGGAGTCTGAGGGTCCACATGGCCAGTATCCAATAATTTTAACTCCCAAGAATGCAATTCATAAACGTGACCTTGGAGGCTTCCGACTGTGATATTGGTGTCAATTGTGGAGGCTGAGAATTCAGAGTGTAAAGTCGTTTGAACATAGGACCAGGAACATATCTTTTAACAAGCGGTCAGCTGTCAAGATATCAAACCATTCAAAGGCTATTATATTTCCTCTCATTTAACCTCCAGACTGATTTGCAAACTTCAAAAAGATGAGCGTGCATTGATTTGCCACCTTTAACAATAAATTGTTCTGTGGTCTTACCAGGTGGATTTGCCACCAACACACACAGAGCTATTCTGATATGAGAGCAGATAGACTAGGGAATTCTAGGGAGGGAATTCTAGACTCAGCTCTGGGTCTGTATGCATAATTAGCAAAGGTAAAAATAAAGATCTGGAATGAGTGTAATTGAGATATAACAACACCTCCGAGGGTATAAGGCCAGAAGAGTTTTGGAGGTGAGCTTTGGGAGGGGGTGAGGAAATGAAGTTAATATGGACATTTTTAATATGGATGTTTTCACTTCATTAATAACAAGTCCAGCGCTTATTACTCATCCTTGATTGCCATTGAGAAGGTTGTCATGAGACATCTACATGAATCGCTGCAATCCTTCTGACAACAATATCTCCAAAATACTGTTGGGAGTGACGATAGAGACTGATAAGACAAGTTGTCATACAAGTTGTTATAACTGCTGATTGTTCCCATGAGCCAATTGTCCTTGTTAATGCAGAGGCTGCCATTTGGGAAAGTGCTGCCAATGTGTGGAAGGTGGAGAAATAAATGTTTGGGTTGATGGACAGGTTAATTTGCCCTGTATGATGCTGATCTTCTTGAGTGTTTTTGGAGCTGAACACATTCAGGTAAGTAGAGAACCAGCATCAAAGACCTACACCATTCTGGCCATTCCTATAATTGGGAAATAAGGTATAGGAATCTGAAAACTATGACAACAGATTCAAACATAACTTCTTCCCAACAACTATGAAATCCAGAGAGCATAGGGTTAAGGTGAAGAATAGGTGGCTTCGAGAGAATTGGTGGGTTTTTATTCCACACAGAGGTACGGTTTTAATCTAAGATATACTGTCTGGAATGTATTTAGTTTGGACATACCATGTGGAAACAAGCCCTTCGGTCCACAGAATCTATGCCGAACAAAATTCACCCGTACACTAGTTTCGTATCCTACACACTAGGGGCAATTTACAGAAGCAAATTCACCTACTGGATACCGGAGCACCCAGAGCAAACCCACAGGAAGAATTTACAGACTCCATACAGACAGCATCCATAGTCAGGGCTGAACCAGGTTTCTGGCCCTGTAAGGCATCAACTCTACCGTTGCGCCACTGGTGGCAAAGGTCGATTTTCTTACAGCATTTAAGAAGCATCTGGATGAGCACTTATATCACATGGCATAGTGGACTACAGACCACGTACTGGTCAATGGGTTGATTATAGATGGGTATTTGAATGTCGGTACGGACATGGTGGGCCAAAGGGCTTATTTCTGTGCTGTATGATTCAATGACTCTGACTCCTGCGGTAATGTTCTCGGTTTGAGATGCTTGACCTCCAGGAAACACAACCATATTCCTTTATAGAACATATCACTTTATTCTTTGGAGCAGAGGAGGATGAGAGGTGATCTTATAGAGGTGTACCAAATCATGAGAGGAATAGATAGGGTAGACACACAGAGTCTTTTGCCCAGAGTCGAGAAACCAGAACTGGAGCACTTAGGTTAAGTGCTTTGTGCTTAAGCACTTAAGGTGAGGGGGGGGGGGGGGGAGGACAGGACCCTGAGGGGTAATTAGAGTGGTGGGCGTATGGAACGATCTGCCGGAGGAGATACTTGAGGCAGGAACAATTGCAAAGTTTACGAAACATTTAGACAGGTACATGGTTAGGATAGGTTTAGAGGGATAAGGGCCAAACACAGGCAGGTGGGACTAGTGTAGATGGGACATCACCTTAAACCTATGTCCTCTGGTTCTCGATTCCCCAACTCTGGGCATGAGACTGTGCATCTACCCAATCAATTCCTCTCATGATTTTATACACCTCTATCCTCCTACGCTCAATGGGCAGTGGGCAGGTGTTATAGACCTGCCCGCCCCCACGAGTCTCGGGCAGATGGGGCTCGTCAGCCTGGGAAGGCAGTCCATCTAGGAGAGGGAAAACTCTGATTTCAAACCTCCACTGCCTTGTGGCCATATCCAGTCATGGAAAAGGCTCCAGGAGTAAACCTCAAGAAAATCCGGAGTCCCGAAGACAGTTCGTCGTTGTCTACAACCTCGCTCTGGCAGCTCCTTCAACGGCGCTGGTGCCAAACTGTAACGGCCCTGCTGTTCCTTTGGATCACTCAGCGACGTGGAGAGAGGGGACGTGCTGCATGGGCAACAGCCTGTCCTCCATATGACATCGCCCAGGCTTGCATCCGACAAACTGGGATGCATCACCCATGGTCAGTCATGACCGAGGGGGGCCTACTACTACTACTACTGTCCTCCAAGGAATAGAGTCCCAGCCTACTCAACCTCTCCCTGTAGCTCAGATCCAGTAGTCCTGGCAACATCCTTGTAAATCTCTGCATCCTTGTGACCTCTCCTTGTAACTCAAATCCTCCCATCCATGTGAATCTTTTCTGCACCCTCAATTGCTTAATCACATCTTTCCTGTAATATTGCAACCAGATGTACACACATCCAAGTGCAGCCCAACAAATGTTATTTGTTATTGTATCATGACGTTCCAACTTTCTACTTAATGCTTCAAGTAATACACTTTAAACGACACAACATCTTTATTACAATGTCCAAAGATTATCAGATAAAGAATGAACACGTTGGTCAGTTTTCAGATAATTGACTAATTCATTCCTAAATATAGTTAAAATTCATTCAGTGTTAATGTTAATCGGGAATGGATCCAGGAAATCTTACTGATACTACAGGAAACAGATGACAATTATCTAGTTAAGAATAGATGCAAATAATGAAACATTTCATGAAACATAATGGATTCTGTGCTGCAGGGACAAGGAATATCTCACCTATGAAAAAAATAGGGTAGCCTAATGGGTATGAATGTTTGATTATTTAGAACACTTCCGTACATAATTTTTGGTTCAGAACATTTCCCTCAGGAGTTTAAATATTAGAGAACTACCCTTGGTCTTTGTAAGGAGCAGACTTGCTCAACTAAAATGCATGTTCTGATGGGTTCCTGACATTTTCTTTATATCTGTTTTATAGTACACTAAATTAGTTTATTTTCCAATCCGAGTTTAATGGCTTTGACTCTCATTTAGTTTAGTTTATTGTCACGTGCACCGAGTTACAGTGAAAAGTTTTTGTTGCGTGCTAACCAGTCAGCGGAAAAACAATACATGATTACAATCGAGCCATTCACAGTGTACAGATACAGGAATGTGCCATGCATGTTGTAAGCAATGCTCAAATTCTATTTCTATGGTTGCCATCACTTCAGACAATAATGGCTGATCTGTCCAAGGCTTCAATTCCTCCTCTACGCTAGTTATCCAGAGCCCTCAATTCCCTGATCTTTCAGATTTATCTACCTCCTCGTTAAATACCTTCAGTGATCTAAGGACTGCGATAGAGAATTCCACAGGTTTACCACCATCTACTCCACAAAGGAATGTGCTTCAACGACCTGAACAACCTTTTCCTAAAATGCACTTTGTTTTTCTACCCCTGTTTAGCCTGTCAACCTTTGCTGCCAATTTAACTGGACTAGATCCACTCTCATCCCATTAAAGCTGGCCTTCCTCCAATCAATTATCTTTGTGATACTTCACTCTTATTCTACAGTAACATAAATCCTATGATGTTATGATCACCGTCTCGTAAATGTTCCCCGTGTGAAACTTGATGCACTTGATCATTTCTCATTCTTCAGAAGTAATTCCACAATTCCACCCTGCTTCCTTGATAAACCTGAGGAACCTTTATCAAAGGTTACAATTGTTAAGGAAACATTTTTGGTCATATGTGTTTGAATTTTCGTCAAATGACCTGGATGCTAAGACACTTTTTGGAAAAAAAAAAAGACAACAGCATTAGTTTCCAATATAAACTCAATTATAAATTCCATCATCCAGCTATTTGCTGAACAAATTCTAGATTTTTACAACAGATGTAAGGTGCGCCTAATAATTGAGGAATTGGGACATTGTAAATTCATTGAATTGTGAAGTGCAATCAATGAGCCATTCTGCCAACATGTATCCTGAAACACACATTAAGTAGCAATTGAAGCAATCTACACGGTCACTCTAGGCATCTTTAAAAAGTCAACGTACGCTTTTTCTGTAATAGCTTAACTTTGTCAAGTGAAAGATGAAGCGGCAAAATGGAAGTAAATTTTGGAATCCCGAAGATTGGGTTGGATAAGCTCACCAGACTGAGTGCAGATCAGAGATAGTGTTGTTTTTGCTATTGCAACATAACGCTGGATTATGAGATCAATTAATTTACTAAAACCACCAGATATTATTATTCAGCATATTATTATTTTAAATCTTAAAATAAAATGGAAATTTCTTAATGAAAGCATCGCTGCATGCTGCACACTATGAACATTTTAAATGGCTATTTGGAAATCAATTGAAACATGACATGAAAGTGTAGAAAGAAAATGATTCTGCTTTAAATTGACCCGTATCAATGTCCTATTAGAGTGAAATTTTCAACTGGCTGTCAGTGATTGGTATTTGCCTCTGTAGATTTCTGTTCTATCTGTTTCTCTATTAGACTGTAACTTCATGCATAACAACAGTAAATTCCTTTTAGATTTGGAAAATCTACAAGCATACCAGCATCATGGACATTAAAGGTTTAGATATATTTTTCAATATAGACTGGTCACATGCCTTCTTTATTTCAAACAAATCTGTTCCAGACGAGAATCTGTAGGCTTCAAAAGAGGCAAGTCAATTGGGGTGCATTAACAAATGTCTCTCTTTATTTTGTGATTGATCATACACTCAACTGATGGAGGACTGTATTTGCATTAGAATGATTTGGCACACACTGTGAAAATCCAATGATTTATGAATGCTATCACAGAATGGCTTATTTGACCACAATTTGACACTCCACTGTCAGAATGAGGCCACATGCAAATTAGAGGAACAGCACCTCATATTCCACTTGGGCAGCCTACACCCCAGCGGTATGTTGATTTCTCTAATTTCAAGTAAGTTCTGCGTTCTATCCCCCCCACCCCCAGTCATTCTACTAGTTTCACGATTTGCACCCTTCTATCCCTGTCATTAGCACATCTTCCCCAGCTAATAATGGGCCATTATGGACTCCACCCTTCCTGAGGTTATCTCTTGCCGACCCTGTTTTGTTCTTGCCTTTTCTTGCCTCCTAATTTTCCCCCCTCTCCACCTTTATCTTTCAGTCTGTAGAGGGTCTCGACCCAAAACGTCACCTACTCCTTTTCTCCAGATGTCTGACCCATTGAGTTACTCCAGCTTTTTGTGTCTATCTTTGGTTTAAATCAGCATCTTCAGTTCCTTCCTACATATAAGGTAACTGCCTTTACATTTTTGTCTGCTTTAATCCAAGGGCTCTTCCACTTCCTAAAACTCATGCTGATTATGCAATCAGAGTCTAGAACTTGCACAGTGATTATGTTCAGGAATCATTAATGAAAATAACAGATTCTCCAATATGATACTAGATTGCCTGAGGACTGCTCCAATCCAGCATCAACTGCAAATGGTGATGCTAAATTGACATTTATACTTTATTTTTTAATGTTTTTTTTCCTTCCCATCTGATACTAACCTACCAATTAGCAAAACCAGTCATCTTCAGATTGCTTTTGGACTTAACAGTTTCCTTTGCTGTTAATATGGCCCATCATGCCTAATGATTCCTTCCTGCACAAGTGAAAAATGTCAGTTCTCAATAAGATTATCCAAACGGTACTACAAATCTGACCCAGACAGCATTGTGTCAGAATGTCCAGCAATGCATACTAAGAATAGTAGATAAAAAAGAAACATAATTACACTGATGTTTTATTACTATCCACTATGTCAGAAACACCAGGATATGGAATAGCTTTTGCTCTTAGCTTCAGATATAATTCAATGTAAAAAAAAAATTGATAAACTCCACGTACATCTACTGATCAAAGTGAAATGAAAGAGCTGGAATTAATCAGCAGGATCTGTGGAAACAGCTTCAGGTCAAAGACCCTTCATTAAGATTATTCAAAGTAATCTAAATACAATGGCAGTAGGAAGTGAAATGGTCAGAATTGAAAGGGAATAATGCTTGTTGTTTCATCTGATCATGACAAGAATTTTTACTCCCTCCGTTATAGCAGTTAAGAAGCAGGACATAGCAGGGAAATTCTTCAAGCATGTGCCACGTAGTTTAGGTTTCCCAAATACTAAAGTTGCTGGTGGCTCTTCTAACATTGTCATGGTTGTGCTGGAAGGAATCAACAGCATTGCTTCTCAAAATAATGTGATCTAATCTCCTCAACAATTTTCCGAAGTAACGCATCACTTAATCGAATTTGTGTCATTGATACAAGGGTTTTTCAGATCTAAAAATGTTCCATGAATTTTCCAAGTGCTTCAACTCAACTCAGGAATATTGATAGCCGCATTTCACTCTAAAAATAATAGATTTTTGGACGAGGACCACAAAGTCCATGAGCTTTACCACATATACTGTAAATGACAATCCTGGTTCGCTGACTATTCACCGTAGTCCTTATGGCATAGAACAATTAATGATGTCTTTACCATAACACCAAAGTGTTTGTAATGGATACAACATACTATTTTTTTTACTGCACGTATATCCTAAAACCTAATTCATTTTCCACTATCCTTAAGCGCATAATAGTTATCTGTATAATTGCTTTCTCCGCATCAATACTTCCTGCACTTGGAATATTTTCAATCATTGTCAATTTATCTGCCTGCAACATGAATGAATATTTCCCAAGTGATATTAATTTACAAGGATAAAATACACAACAGTAACATATGTCTCAATTTATTATTTATTTTACCTTATTTGTTGCCAGCTTGTTTTTCTCATTCAATTTGTTCAAATAATTTTGTGTGATTTTCATGGCTTTCACTGAGATTACTTTTTTTTTAAACATATGGATTTCAGGATCTAAGGGGAATAATTGCTGCTAAATCTTGCAGTTTATTTATGTTTTGAAAAGTAGGTGCATTGTGTTATTAGAAAGGCAGCTTCCAGAATCATGGAATGAGTAGCTCTTGCTTGGTGCTCTACACAATCCTTTCCTGGGGGGAAAAGGGGGAAACCGCTTTTCGGTCGCCTCCTCGATGGAGAGGCGACTTTTCCCATGTCGCCTCCCTCGACTAACAGCCTGGACTGGAGTGACCTTTCCCGGAGTCGGGCCCGGAACTTCAGCAGCGGGCACAGCGTGGACTTTTCCATCCTGGAGCGGACAAACCCTTGCCGGGGGTCTCCAGAGAGGAGTGCTCCGAATTGTGGCCTGGTGACTTTGGCATCATGGGGCTATGGTCTGCGGGGCTTCAAGCCGCGGGCGTGGTGTGGACTTACCATCCGGAGTCTGGGATCCCTTGCCGGGGATCGCCGGAGAAGTTAAGCCTGTGGCCTATAACATCCTGAAGCCGCGGTCTCCGGCAGGAAAGTGCCGATTGGGGTGCTCCAAGCCGCGGAGTGTGTTCGACTGTCCCGATGTCGGAGTTTAGATCATCCCGATGAGAGGGCCTGTACATCTGGCCATCCATAGCGGCGACTATGGAAGGTTTATGGCCCCGATCACGGATGAACAAAGGAGAGGACTGACTGAACTTTGTTGCCTTCCACCACAGTGAAGAATGCTGTTGTGGATGTTTGTGTTAAGTTCTATTGTGTATTGTGTGTTCTTTTTTTAAGGGTATCGCCGCTGGCAAATTCATTTCACTGCACCTTCGTTGGTGCATGTGACGAATAAATTTGACTTTGACTTTGAATTCTTTTGATCCATTTCTGCAGAATGGATCGACAGTTTATTACACACACCATTATCAGTAAATAAAGTGTGCAGCATTTTGTGATGAAGAAAAACGCTCCACGTGAATCATTGCAAATTGTTGTCAGAAGGAACTGCAGATGCTGGTTTACATCGAAGATAGACACAATAAGCTGGAGTAACTCAGTAGCACAGGCAGCATCTCTGGAGAGAAGGAATGGGTGATGTTTTGGGTCGAGACCTTTCTTCAGACAGATTGAAGAAGGGTCTCGACCCGACCATCACTCTTTCCTTCTCTCCAGAGATGCTGCCTATCCTGCTGATTTATTTCAGCTTTTTGTGTCTATATATTCTATTGCAAATTGTTGGACAAGTTGCCATTAGATGTCCAAAAAATGGAGATTACTACCAGCCCCTTGGATGCAGGAAATTGCTGCGTTTGCGCTGTTAAAAATAAATAAGACTCAGTGTAGAAAGCCCATTTTGATACTTAATGATGTAATCATCGTTTTAATGCTCAGCTTTATGTTCCTGCGGGGCAATGCATCATCCACGCCCAAACAGGGAGCCAATAAAACAGTGTCATTTGACCCCTGCAGGGAGTAAATTATTCTTGGAGGATTTTTTGTAAATTAAAAATGTCACTCTTTATTTTCCTGTCTCTCTCTTTTTTTTTAAACCCAATCCATCTTTATTCTCTTTACTCCTTTTTTCCAGATGTTATTGAATTATCTCAATCTCCAATTTATTTTCTCTCTCTCAGAGGCGGCACAGTAGCACAGTGGTAGAGTCACTGCTTTACAATGCCAGAGGCCTGATACAATACGATACGATATGATAGAACTTTATTTATGCCGGGAGGGAAATTGACCTGCCAAAAGTCATAAAACACAAGATACGTGAAATAAAATTAAAGTGACGAGTGGAAAGGATTGAGGATGTGCAGAGATTGGGGGTGGGAGGAGGGGGATGGGGAATCAGTCTACCTCACGACCAAAGGGTAAGGAGTTGTACAGTTTGATAGCCACAGGGAAAAAGGATTTCCTATGGTGTTCTGTACCCGGGATCAATCGTGACCACGTGTACAGAGTTTGCACGTTCTCCCTGTGACCGCGTGGGTTTTCTCTGGGTACTCTGGTTTCCTCCCACATCCCAAAGATGTGCCGGTTTGTAGGTTAATTGGCTTCGGTAAAAAATTGTAAATTGTCCCAAATGTATTGGATAGTGCTGGTTAGTTGGAGTTATCGCTGGTTGGCACTGACTCGGTGGGCTGTCTGTACGGAATTTGTACGTTCTCCCCGTGACCTGCATGGGTTTTCTCCAAGATCTTCGGTTTCCTCCCACACTCCAAAGATGTACAGGTTTGTCGGTAAATGTAAAAATTGTGCCTAGTGGGTGTAGGATGGTGTTAGTGTACGGGGAATGCTGTTCGGCATGGACCCGGTGGGCAGAAGGGCCTGCTTCCGTGCTGTATCTCTGAAAAAGACTAATCCAAAAACTCAACCCCTAGATCCTCTCCCTAGACTCAGAATTTCATGAATTCCCTTCTTGCTCCACAATCACCTTAACTTTGCAGATGACTCCTAAATATGCATGGACACTCCATGAAGCCCAATGAAATCACTTCTGGATCAGAAAAATATAACTATGTCTCTTAATTTCCCTTTGCTTACCGCATTAAATAATTTAAATCAGTTATTACTCCATGCTCATTGAATTTTACTAATTATTTCCAAATTCTAAATGCTTTCGATACGATACGATAGAACTTTATCCCAGGAGGGAAATTGATCTGCCAACTGTCATAAAACACAATACATGAAATTAAAGTGACAAGTGTAAAGGATTGGGGATGTGCAAAGATTGGGGCGGAGGGAGGAGGGTGGTGGGGGAGGGGGGGGGGTGGTGGAGGGGAGTCAGTCTACCCCACGACAGAAGGGGGAGGAGATGTACAGTTTGATAGCCACAGGGAAGAAGGATCCCCTATGGCATTCTGTACTGAATCTTGGTGGAACCAGTTCCACCAAGTAAAAGTACATTGACTTGTGATACATTTAAGGTCATTCATGTCAGGCCTTTCAGGAATAGATTTTTTTTTAAACTGCAGATCATGAACAGAAAAGAGCTGTTGGAGGGACGCAAAGGGTCAGACATCATCTGTGGAGGGAAATGGACAGTCAAAGCTTCATCCAAGACATCAACTCTCGGGTCCCAACCCAAACCGTTCATTGTCCATCGCCCCTCACAGATGCTGCCTGATGCGCCGAGTTGCTCCCATAGCTCTCCAGGTTTGTTTTTGCCGTGGATTCCTGCATCTGCAGCCTCTTTTGCCTGCATGATCATTAAGGTCTGAAGTAAAAACGGAAAATGCTGGACACACTCAGCAAGTCAAGCAGTACCGACAAGAGAAATAAAATTAACATTTCAGGACAGACCCTTCAAATTTGTCTTGAATAAACCTGGTAATTTATGAACCTTTAAATGAACATGAAGTTTAGTGGGAACCTAACCTACCCCCCTTGACCTGGCTTGGCTTTGCCACCTGACTCAATGCACAAACACCGTGGCGGCTTCCTACTGCTGCAGGTCACCTTGCCAGCACTGTTTGCACTCCATTGAGAATATCTAGTGAGTGACACAGCAATGATCTTGCTTACCTGAATGTGTACCAGCTAGCAAAAAAATAGAAAGTTGATATTTCCTTGAAAGTCTGAAGACCGTTTATAATGGGAAAATTGCCTTCTCCCTTCTGACCCTATAGAACTAGGTAACTGAGGTAAAACATTTCAGCATTGCTTCAATTTTTAAGACACTTAAAAGTATATGGTGCATCATTCTTTCATGTAATGTCTTTCATTATTTAAAAAATATCCAAATTAATATTTCTCATTGCTCTTTCCCCATCAATCTTTCTTTCTTTCCGATTTTATCCACTTTAATTTACATTTGCTTTTAAATCCTCAGATTGGTAATTTCACTATCACTTAAAATAATTGTTGAAGGTAGTACTTGATTCTGATGCTATTTTATGTGTTAACTCAGGTCCCTGATGCTTGATTACTTCAACAAATACAAGATGACATTTGCTTTGACATTCTGTAGTTTGCTTTAGAGTTCTGTAGTTTGCTAATGAGGACAACATATTTTTTTTTAAACTATACGTACGAGGGGCAAGTAAAGAAATGGCGTACTTTGAATTGAATTGAATTGAATACTTTATTGGCAAGTAAAATTATTTGCTTGCACAACCAACGTATGCAAATAGTCACCATATAAAGGGCGCTTACAAAGTTACAGTATCCTGCGCCATCCTCCTTTGTTCTCCGCCCCTCCCCCTCTCCCTCCCCAGATCCTCCTTTGTTCTCCCCCACCCCCCCCCCCCCACCCTCTCACGGTCCCCCTTGCTGGGTCACCAGATAGCACAACAAATCCTAAGGCACCGTTTCTGTGAAGTGGGTACATGTACAAGCTGGGCAGGCAGTAGTAAACAATCTCCCAGCAAATATGCACATTTTTAGTGCACGCACAAGCTCTCCACGCGAGAAGCACGTGCCCCTCCATGCAAGAAACAGTAAAATGTTAAGTCATGAGCACATCCCTGCCCTGAAGTCTTGCATAATCCCCATACATTCTGAAGAAGGGTCCTGACCTGAAACGACACCTATCCATGTTCTCCAGAGATGCTGCCTGACCTGCTGAGTTATTCCAGCACTTTGTGCCTTTATTCCAATATATTTATTGATCCCTGTACGTTAATGTTTTGACAGTGCACACTACAGTTTAGGAAGTTTATGGATGGGGTGCAACTGAATTTTTTTTTTAAATTACTGCTGACAGAAATCTGGGACTCATTGCACAAGCTGAAAAGGGTACAGAGAAGATTTCCAAGGATGTTGCCTGGACTAGAGGGTCTGAGTTACAGGGAGAGGTTGAGTAGGCTTGGACTCTATTCCCTGGAATGCAGGAGGATGAGGGGTGATTTTTATAGAGGTGTATAAAATCATAAGAGGAATAGATCGGGTAGATGCACAGTCTCTTGCCCAGAGTAAGTGAATCGAGGACCAGAGGACAAGGTGAAGGGTAAAAGATTTAATAGGAATCTGAGGGGTAACCTTTTCATACATTGGGTGGAGGGTGTATGGATCAAGCTGCCAGAGGAGGTAATTGAGGCTAGGACTATCCCAACGTTTAAGAAGCAGTTAGACAGGTACATGGATAGGACATGTTTGGAGGGATATGGACCAAGCACAGGCAGGTGGGATTGTTAATATTGACCAAATTAAAGACACCATGGAGGATCCCTGCATTTGTCAGCATTGCATAACCTTTGTGAGTGGAAATTTACAGGCTGTGGATGGCGCCAGCCAGTCTTAGCCTAGATTGATATGCAGGATGGTAAGAGATCCAGGTGTTCTCTTAATTTCCCTTCTCTTCATCTTCATTTGGGTATTAATGGTGGAGTAGCAAGATTGATTCAACAGTGGCTGAATGGGAGATGCCAGAGAGTAATGGTGGATGGCTGTTTGTCAGGTTGGAGGCCGGTGACTAGTGGGGTGCCTTAGGGGTCTGTGTTGGGTCCACTGTTGTTTGTCATGTACATCAATGATCTGGATGATGGTGTGGAAAATTGGATTAGTAAGTATGCAGATGATACTAAGATAGGTGGTGTGGTGAATAATGAAGTAGATTTTCAAAGTCTACAGAGAGATTTAGGCCATTTGGAAGAGTGGGCTGAAAGATGGCAGATGGAGTTTAATGCTGATAAATGTGAGGTACTACATCTCGGCAGGACAAATCAAAATAGGACGTACATGGTAAATGGTAGAGAATTGAGGAATGCAGTTGAACAGAGGGATCTAGGAATAACTGTGCATAGTTCCCTGAAGGTGGAATCTCATGTAGATAGGGTGGTAAAGAAAGCTTTTGGTGTGCTGGCCTTTATAAATCAGAGCATTGAATATAGAAGTTGGGATGTAATGTTAAAATTGTACAAGGCATTGGTGAGGCCAATTCTGGAGTATGGAGTACAATTTTGGTCGCCTAATTATAGGAAGGATGTCAACAAAATAGAGAGAGTACAGAGGAGATTTACTAGAATGTTGCCTGGGTTTCAGCAACTAAGTTACAGAGAAACGTTGAACAAGTTAGGTCTTTATTCTTTGGAGCGCAGAAGGTTAAGAGGGGACTTGATAGAGGTCTTTAAAATTATGAGCGGGTTAGACAGAGTTGACGTGGATAAGCTTTTTCCATTGAGAGTAGGGAAGATTCAAACAAGGGGACATGACTTGAGAATTAAGGGACAGAAGTTTAGGGGTAACATTAGGGGGAACTTCTTTACTCAGAGAGTGGTAGCAGTGTGGAATGAGCTTCCAGTGGAAGTGGTGGAGGCTGGTTCGATTTTATCCTTTAAAAATAGATTGGATGGGTATATGGACGGGAAAGGAATGGAGGGTTATGGTCTGAGTGCAGGTAGATGGGACTAGGGGGAAGTATTTATTAAAAAAATAATAATAATAAAAAAATGTAAAAAATGTTCGGCACGGACTTGAAGGGCCGAGATGGCCTGTTTCCGTGCTGTAATGGTTATATGGTTATATGGTTATTTCCCCTTAATTGATAATATGTATTAAAACTCTGTAAATACACTTAAATGCATTGATATGATTGGTTTGCTGCAAAGGAATTGTAAATAGTGTAAATAATGTTGCAAGACAGTTACCCTGCTGTTTGTTGATTGGCCAAAGTGTTATGCCCTGGCAGGATTGTTTTGAATTCCAGGGTAAATGTTGAATTTTTCAATTAGTTAGCTTTCTTCCAGAAGCTTCTCCAAGAAACAATGTATGGGAGACTCTGTAATTGGTTTGGGGAACTGTCAATAATGTATTGATGTGATTAATATGTTTGATAGGACTGTAAAACGACCACCCCTATGTAGTTCAGCCCCTCAAGGTTCCCCTATAAAAGGTGGCTCCATCTTAGATCGAGGTCGATCTTCTGGAAGTGCGCTTGGGACTGCATGACCTTTTGTAGTGTTTCCGCTTGCACAAGGCTGAAGGGCTTGGCCAGGCAGAGACAAGTATCAAACCCATGGTGGTTTAGGTATCGTATAGGGGAATTTGCTGTTCAATCTAAAAATAAAGATTAGTTGTTCCAGTGCTTGACTAGTGGATTTTGAATGAACTAGACTGGGGGGTAAGTTGAGAAGAGAGTATTTACAGGACTAGTGTAGCTGGGACATATTGGCCAGTGTGGGCAAGTTGAGCCAAAGGGCCTGTTTCCACACTGTATGAGTCTATCGTGAATCCTTCAATTATCTCAGAAGATCTGCCTTACACATAATGTGCCAGCATTGTGGTAATTAGGCAAGTGCGATCGTCATATAACATCACTTATGTGATTTGCACAAATGCATCACTAGTGGAGAAACAGGCCATCACAAGGCATGAAAACAACTTCATTGTAAATGCACAAATGACAAGGCCAATTGCCCACCCTTGCCTGCCTTTGAGAAGATAGTGGTGAGCTGTCTTTGTGAGTGTCATTGATGACCACAGAGTTTTCCCATTTTGATGGTAATTCAGTATTTCGCTCTCACCGAAAATAAACCAGGAAGATTTCTGGTTGAATAAACCAAAACTAAAATCCATATTACCATGGAAGTCGTAGTTTCCACTGCCGGGCTCAATTTAATTGGCAAAGGCATCTTCTCGCCTGTGCCCCTGCACTGTCCCCCGCACTCCCCCCCCCCCCACTTTCCCCCCCCGCATTGTTCCCCCCCAGTCCCCCCACTGCCCCTGCACTGCCCCTGCACTGTTCCCGCACTGCCTCCCCCACTGCCTCCGCACTGTCCCCGCACTGTCCCCGCAATGTCCCCTGCACTGTCCCCTGCACTGTCCCCTGCACTGTCCCTGCACTGTCCCAACACTGTCCCCTGCACTGACCCTGCACTGACCCTGCACTGACCCTGCACTGACCCCCCACTGCCCCTGCACTGCCCCCGCACTGCCCCGGCAGTGCTCCTGCGCACCCCTCATTGAGTCTAAAGAGTGCATCATGATCTTCCATAGACCTCATCTAACCCAGTGGAACATTTGCTCCTGAGCTTATGCCAGATTCAGATTTATCCTCTATTTATCCTCTATTAAATTTTAGTTAAGTTAACTTTTAAAAGTTTGATTGTTTTTTGTGTGTGTGACTTTCACAAACTTTCAATGGCCCTCTCCACTTCATGCTGCCATGGAAAAGCTGCCAATATAATTAAACACTTATTCCACCCTGGTCAACCCTTCTCACCTTGCTCCAATCCAGCAGAAGATACAGAGGTTTGAAAGTGTGCACCACCAGACTCAAGAACAGCTTCTTCCCCTCTATTATCAGGTTTCTGAAACAGTCCTTCCACAAGCTAGGGTACTGTCCAATTCACCTCTAACCGATTGTAGATATTGGATTTGGTCTATGGATCTGATGCACCACAATTCTGAGAACTATATTCTGCATGCCCTTTGCTCTATTGTACTTGAGTTTGACGATGGTATTTAGGTGTGGTATATCTGATCTGTTTGGATAGATTGCAAAACAAAGCTTTCCAAGCTTGACAATGATAAATCTAATCTTAACAAATCAGACATAACACGTTGCATGCACACATGCACGTAGGGCACAGCAAATATTTTCAAAAAGGCTCATTTCACTGTAGAATATTTCTACCAAAGCCATACACATGACATTTTACAATCCAAGCACAAACTCGAGAAAATTGAAGTGACACAGTGATCACAAGATCACTCAGCAGCTATGTAATGGAAATGGGATTTTTGAAATTAAACTCATTTCATTTATTTTAACACAATAAGAATGAGATCCTGCATATCATAAAATCATATTGCTTGAGCTTATTCAATTTTGTTAAGTGACTAATTTAGTAATAGATGTTTAGGTAATTGTTTTCCTCAAGTAAACTATTTTTAGAATGACTTTAATTAAAAGGCTTACAACCATTGTCCCTTAAGTGTGCATTGTAATGGACAGCAGATATCAAAGATTATAGGTCTTCCTGTTAGTGCTGTTATTTGAATTCACCTTGGTTAACAGTAGAGACTGGCAGATAAGCACAATTTCAGTGTGAAAACATCTGAAAGAAAAGCACACAAATTCTGTTTTATGAATACCTCTTTTGGAAAATAACATATGTTAGATCATTAGTTTGTGCATTTAGCTAAACAAAGGACACATCAATTATATATTCATATCTTAAAGATTGCAGCCACCTTGGAAATATTGTAAGTGCACAGATGTATGCATATAGATTAGCTATATGATAGAATCCTGCTACTACATTCATATTCAGTCACGCAATTTCCTTGGACTAGAGCAATGTCCACCAATTTTATATTTCTGTACCAGATGTGGTACAGATGATTAGTCATAAATCTCATCGGTGAATCACAAATTATTGCTTTGAGTGGCTATCTATTATAATAAACTTAACGTACAGGAATAAATTAATTATTGAACTGTTAATGCTAAACATTGTCCCTATGCTATCCTCTGTACAATGGTGACACTCTTGTTTCATACCTGAATTCATAGACAGTATTGGTTGCTTCTTATGTAGTTATCCCACCCACCTAACCTTTAGAGTTTCCAATGTGTTTTTACGAAATAAATATTTTAATTAAGCAACAACGTTCTGCTGAAATTAACCTCCTAGCTTATCCTAAAATTCTGGAAAAACGCTCCAATACCAACTATAAACATGTGGATTTCAAATATGTTTGAAACATTACACCTAGAAGAGATAAGACTCCTCCTGGCAGGTAAACCAGATCACTTCCATCTGACGTGGTCTGCATTTATAGAACTATTACAAGCATAAGGTGCAAAAGTACTTTAAAAAGTACCGATGTCAGGTAAAGGGGGATGAAAGGTGGCGAGTTGGTATATCCCATTTGCGCGATGCTCATAATAAAGTACTTGTTTTTCTCTTTTCTCTTCTTTCTCTTTTTTTCTTCTTTAGGGTCTATCTCTTAATCTTTTCTCTTTCATTTCTTTTCTACAGGGTCTCTGTTCTTTCCTGTTGACACGTTTTTACACCTTCAATATTTTCCTTCACTTTCTCTTTTCTCTTAATTTCAACCTTTTCTCTTTATTAGTTTAAAAAAATGACGGAGTACATTAATTGTAATAAGATATACGTGATGAGTACTAATGTAATTTGTTGTAATTTAATGTACTTCTAATAAATAAAATTAAAAAAAAGAAAAAAAAAGAAGAAATTAACCTCCGTAGCAGTGGCCAATATTTCTCGAGCATACCAAGAGAATGACGCTTTAGTGACTTTAAACATCTCATCAAACTATTTGAAGAGGGGCATTTGATTATCTGACATCCATTGATTCCTTATCTCATTTGCCAATCACAAAACTAGCTGTTATCTTTGTTAATTGCTTGCAATTCCATTTCAGGGAAAATTAATAAGCTGTACTTTGGGATAATATGAGGTTGTGATAAGCACTGAAGGAGAAGAAATGTGGAGCCCTGCCATAATAACGCATAGTACGGCATAATAACGTAAAAAAATGAACAACCTAAATTATGAAGAGAAGAAGTCATGAACACTAGCACTAGCTTATATATATTAAATTCACTATTCCCAATCTCCAAAATACTTTCATTTCATCTTGTCAGCTGCTCTAAAGCCTTCATCTCACATCAAGAGCTTCATAAAGCTGTATAAATCTATGAACAAAGGTAATGTGACAAAAGTTCTTACTACTTTGTCAAATGTTAAGACTAACTTCACGACAGCCTGTATATTTGGACACCTTATTATAATCAAGCTTTTATTTTCACGGCGATATTCCCGTGCATCAAAAGTATTTATTCAACAGGGACCAGAAGAGATAAAGATAAACATAGATACAAAGATAAACATTATACAGATAAGCATTTAATTATATCAATAATGAGTAAATATTGTGCAAGAAATAATATTATGGGCTGGATCATGTTAATGGATAGCCAATGATTTCATTGAAAGCCATCAAGCAGTTCATAAATCTAGGAGCAGAATTAGACAATTCGGCCCATCAAGACTACTCCACCATTCAATCATGGGGATCTATCTCTCCCTCTCAACCCCATTCTCCTACCTTCTCCCAATAACACCTGACACCCGAACCATCAATCTCTGCGTTAATAATATCCATTGACTTAGCCTTCACTGCCATCTGTGGCAATGAATTCCACAGATTCACCACCCTCGGACTAAAGAAATTCAATAGACATTAGATAGACAATAGACAATAGGTGCAGGAGTAGGCCATTCGGCCCTTTGAGCCAGCACCGCCATTCAATGTGATCATGGCTGATCATCCACAATCAGTACCCCATTCCTGCCTTCTCTCCATATCCCTTAACTCTGTTATCCCTAAGAGCTCTATCTAACTCTTGATAATATCCAGAAAACCAGCCTCCACTGTCCTCTGAGGCAGAGAATTCCACAAACTCACAACTCTCTGTGTGAAAAGTTTTTCCTCATCGCCTTTCTGAATAGCTTACCACTTATTCTTAAACTATGGCCCCTGTTAAGCATATTCTTAAACTATGGCCCCTGCTAAATTCTTCCTCATCTCCTTTCTAAAGGTCCATCCTTTTATTCTGAGGCTATGGCCTCTGGTTCTAGAGTCTCCCACTAGTGGAAACATCCTCTCCACATTCACTCTATCCAGGCCATTCACTATTCAGTGCAGTGCGGTGCATGTGTTAGGCTGGCAGTCCAAGTTGTCAGGAGACCATCGGGGCAGTTCTGCTGACATGTCCTGGTGGCAACTCCTGGCCTGGTCTTCTGAATGGAAAAGCCACATCAATGTCATCAGGTCCATGGATGAAAACATTGAGTATGACCACAGGGCTGGCATAAGCATGAATACAAGGCCTGGGCCAGGTCTAACTAGACCCAGGGCAACAAACAAAAAATGAATTGGAAGGGCTCTTGCATTGACTGGACTAAGTTAGACACCTTCAATGTAAAATGCATATTCTCATTCTTCCTACTTTAATTCATTAGAATTCTTGAAATGACTAAGTGCTCAGCACAGGTTCTCTGACAGATGAATGTGATTTCCAAACATTGTTGTTCCTTCACAAAAGTAGCCAATTATGCTTAAGTATGATAAATCTGTTTACTGAAATGTTTATGGGGTTTTTTTTCCCATGCCTTTTAAGCAATGTAATAAATTAGTTTAGGCATACTGTATATCCCAGCCTTAAACCTATTGTTTAGAAATGAAGAAAAATGACAAAATGGACCAATCTTTCACTGAAGTGTGATTCCCTGATATCACTCTTTCAGTGTAAAATATCATCCAGGCAAAGAACTGGAGGCCATGGATACAGAAAAACCATTTTCTCGATCCCATGCTTATTGAATGTGGTTCCTGAGAGACAGCAGGGAGATGCACATAATTGTGTGTAATTGGCAAATCTATATTATTTATTAGTCTCTAATAATGGTATATCTGATAACTTTTAACAAGCCTACAATGGAATATTGCAGTTGATCTCACAATGCGCAATCTACATACCAATAAAATGCCTTATTTCCCAGAGTATGAACAATGAAGTCTCCATATTAGGTAATTCAAGAGTGAGTTTTAGCTCAGGGCTAAAGGAATCAAGGGATATGAGGAAAAAGCAGGAACAAGGCACTGATTTTAGATGATCAGCCACGATCATATTGAATGGTGGTGCGGGCTCGAAGGGCCGAATGACCTACTCCTGCAACAATTTTTCTATGTTTCTGTGTTTCTAATTTCCACATACACTTCACTTCCCCCTCCCTATTCTCCTCCCCCACTCCCTTTCCCACAACCCTAGCTGACCTTGTACCAGTTTCTCCCCCCACCCCCCCTCTTCCACCAAAATAACTTTAACTAGGACTTGTTTCGATATTAACAATGCATTACACAATGTGCTTCTGACTACTTCTCTAATACAAATAAATCCATTTGTACTCACCCCTTCAGAGATATTCCATTTTGTTCTACCTAACCTTCCCCCATCTTCTCTCTTAATGAAAACACACTTGAATTTCCTTCTTTATACTTTATAGATACAGCACAGAAACAGGCCCTTTGGCCCACCAAGTTCACACCGACCAGCAATCACCCTGTACACTAGCACCATTCTACACACTAGGGACAATTTAGAATTTTAACCAAAACCAATTAACCTACAAAACCTATACATCTTCGGAGTGTGGGAGGAAATGGGAGCACCCGGAGAAAACGCACATGGTCACAGGCAGAACGTACTAACTCTACTGCTGCACCACAGTTCACGAGTTCACAAGTTATAGGAGTAGATTTAGGCCATTTGGCCCATCGAGTCAACTCCGCCATTCAATTATGGCTGATCTCTGCCTCCTAATCCTTGACACCCGTTCCAATCAAGAATTTGTCTCTCTGCCTTAAAAATATCCACTGACTTGGCCTCCACAGCCCTCTGTGGCAATGAGTTCCACAGATTAACTACCCTCTGACTAAAGAAGTTCCTCCTCACATCCTTTCTAAAAGAGCGCCCTTTAATTCTGAGGCTATGACCTCTGGTCCTAGACTCTCCCATCTGTGGAAACTTCCTTTCCACATCCACTCTATCTATGCCTTTCATTATTCTGTAAGTTTCAATGAGGTCCCCCCTCAACTTTCTAAACTCCAGCGAGTAGAGGCTCAGTGCCACCCCGAGCTCTGTTCTAGTTCTGATGAAGAGTCTGGCCTGATGAAAAGTCTCAGACCTTTCATGTTAAATGTTTATTTATCCACAGATGCTGCTTGACCTGCTGAGTCTTTTCAGCATTTTCTATTTTTATTGCATATTTTTGATTTTTGTTGTTTCGATCATCACCTGTTGTTGGAATGGTATAACAAATAAACTACCATTCTTGCAGGAAAATTCACGCCTTTCTATTATTCATTTTCGGCTTTTGCATCAAAGATATACAGCGGATAAAATTTGATTCAGTGAAATGCTGTGATATATTTTGGTGGAAAGAAGGTAAAATATTGACTTTACATTTCAAAGTGAAGTTGGGAATGTGGATTGATGTTCCACAAGGAGAGAGCTGTTGGCAAAGCGAGTGGAGACCTGGGCTGCATAAATAAAGGCTTACAAGTACAAAAGCGGGGAAGGTATGATGAAGCTTTCCAATCCATAATACTGGTTACACATTTGAAATGGCGTGAAGGTGCAGAAGCTATTACTGGATAGGTTCCAAGACCGAAGGATTTCAACTGCAAGGTAAAACATAGAACATACAATACAGGAAAGTCCAGCAAAGATACAAGCACTTTGGCACACAATGTCTGTGCCGAACATAATGCCAAGGTAAACTAATCTCATCTGGCTACATGTGATCGATATCTCTCCTTTCCAAGCGTATCCATGTAAAAACTGGAGAAGCTAGTAATATTCTCCTTGCAGCAGAGACTGAGAGTGGATCTGGCAGGTCATGTTTTAGGCTGGAGAAGTTGACTACACAATAGGATAGACACAAAATGCTAGAGTAACTCAGCGGGAGAGATAGCGTCTCTGGAGAGAAGGAATGGGTGACTCTTCTTCTACAATGGGATAGTTCCAGGACCAGAGGACGCAGTTTTAAATTGCTGAGAAAAAGATACAAGAAACACATAGGAATCGTTATGAGGCTTCACTCCTTGCAATGGTAATGGAAGCAGGGACAACTGGGGCTTTCCCAAGGGCACAGAATAGACATAGATTTGTAATTGTTGCACCATTGAATAAATGGAAATGCTTCTATCGATGTAATTGTCAAGTCCAGGAATTCAAAGGCAGAAATGTTAGCATACGGTAAGTGCGTCAAATTCGAAAGTCTCGGTGATGACATCAGGCCTTCATTATTTTCTTTTCAAAATATTAGCTAGCCTCAAAGCACCTGATTGTATTTCAAGAGTGATGCAAGCTGACATGGAAGTAACTGTCTCACATGCTCATAAGATCATAAGATCACAATTGATAGGAGCAGAATTAGGCTATTCGGCCCATCAAGTCTACTCTGCCATTCAATCATGGCTGATCTATCTCTCCTATCTCGATTCTCCTGCCCTCCCCATAACCTCTGCCGCCCACTGTTCTGAAAACAATCAGTTTTTGGTGTAACTTTGAAAATAACAGAAATGTGCAATTTTAATTCTAACTAATTATAACTCACACAATTATGAATTTTAGATTCTTTACATCATTTCCCTTCCTACTGTGACTGCAGTCAATTTAAGATAAAGTTGGCTGATTCGATGATGAATGTCTGCAACCTATATTTGGCAGATGTGTCTGCTTTGCCACATTGCAAACTAAACTAACTTGTTTTCTGCTTAATTATCTCACCACGGCTTGTACACCTGTCTATCAACTGTAGTGTACAAATTCCTACTGTCATTGTGATTGCTATTCAAATAATTTGAGACCATTAGTTACAAAAATAAGGAAACTGGAAACATTTATAACAAGCAACGAGAAATTTCACAACAGGTCAGTCAACACTTTGAAGAGAAAAGTAAATTAATTTGAAGTGCACGTTTTGACAACAATGTAAGCAAAGAGAAATATGCTGTCATTTAATATCTTTTCAGAGCTTAATACATTAAAAATTATTGTTCAGCCAGCAGCGTACTACTTGAATGATAGCCAAAGTTATATTAAGGGAAACACAGCTGTTAATTTACGCACAGAGAGAGTTACCACAAAAGCAATAGGTAACTTAAATCAGTAACACAAAACAGAAAATGTTGCAAAGATTTAGCAGGTCAACAGCATCTGTGAAAGAAAAATCACTAGACAAATTGTTTTTTCTTTCCACAGATGGTGCTGAGCATATCTAATCGTTTTCATTTTTAATTTAGATTTTTTTATATTTGTAGTTTTTCCTTGCTTTTTAATCAATTTTACTGTTTCTGTTTGAGGAATAAATATCAGCTTTCACAAAGGGGATTTTTGTTTCATAAGTATACCATAGGATCTTTGGCATCCACCCAAGATGACAAAAAAAATCTCAGTTTGTCTAATAGGAGGAAAATAGCTTTGACTGCTCTTTCTTGCTGGGTACCGCATTACATTGTTTAATGTTGAAAGTTGTTTGTACAAATTGCTCTTGAGAAATTGGTGGTGAGCCACCTTCTTGAACCGCTGCAGTTCTTCTGGTAAAGGTGGTCACCCTATGTTGCTGGGGAAAAGTTCTATGATTGAGACAAAACAATGGTTAAGGGCTGGCGATATATTTCTGAGTTGCAGTGGTATATGACTTGGTGGGAAAACTGCAGGTGAAGATGTTCCTATATTTTTGCTCTTGTGATTGAAATGATGGGGTGGGAAGATGCTGTCAAAGTAGTCATGGTGAGTAATTGTGTTATGTTGTGTAAATAGTAACCACTGCTGCCACTAGGGTCAGATAGAAAATAAACATACAGTGATTGAATGGGGGGGGGGAGGGTTGGGGGGTCTATTAAAGCAAAATGCTTTGCTCTGAAGAGTCATAGAGTCATAGAGTGATACAGTGCGCAAACAGGCCCTTCGGCCCAACTTACCCAAACAGGCCCTTCGGCCCAACTTACCCAAACCGGCCAACATGTCTCAGCTACATTACTCCCACTTGCATGCGCTTGGTCCATATCCCTCCAAATCTGTCCTATCCATGTACCTGTATAACTATTTCTTAAATGTTGGGATGGTTCCAGCTTCAACTACCTCATCTGGCAGCTTGTTCCATACACCCACCACACTTTGTGTGAAAAAATAACCGTTCAGATTCCTATCAAATATTTTCCCCTTCACCTTGAACCTATGTCCTCTGGTCCTCGATTCCCCTACTCTGGGCAAGAGACTCTGTGCATCTACCTGATATATTCCTCTGTTATAGAAGGAACTGCATATGCTGGAAAATCGAAGGTAGACAAAAATGCTGGAGAAACTCAGCGGGTGAGGCAGCATCTATGGAGCGAAGGAAATAGGCAACGTTTTGGGTCGAGGCCCTTCTTCAGACATCTGAAGAAGGGTCTCGACCCGAAATGTTGCCTATTTCCCTCGATCTATTCCTCTCATGATTTTATACATATTGTTAGGTTGTTGCATGTTTTCGGTGCAATCTTCATGCAGGCAGGAGCAGAGTATTCCCTCACTCTCCTTACTTGTGCCTTGCTAATAGTGGAAAGGCTTCTGGGCATCAAAAGGTGTGCAGCTTATCATGGGGATACCCACGCTCTGAACTGCTCTTCCAGCGAAAGTATTTATATAATTGGTCCTGCAGAATATCTGGATTATGGTGACACTAAGGGTATTGATGGTGAGAAGTTCTGCCAGTGTAAATCCATTGAATGGCCAAGGTAGATGGATAGTCTCTCTCAGGTTGGACTCTCTTATTATCCGTGGCTTCTGTGGCATGAATATTACTTACCGTTCATCACCCTTTGCCTGTACTGTCACCCAAGAATTAGTGCTTGTGTCTAAAGTGGAAATTCAACTTACTACTTTCTGACAAGAATGCAGCACACTGACCCAAATTAATCATAGACCAGGGGACGTAATCTACATCTGTAGAATCATAACCTTACATTAAATATATAATATAGGAGGCCATTCGGCCGAAGATGTTTGTGCCAGGAAAAAAAATGGCTATCCTGCCTCTTCCCATCTTGCAGCAGTTGGCATGTTGTGCTGAATCACATCGTGGCACTTTTTAGAATATGATGAGTATTTCTGCCTCCACCACCCTTTTAGGTAATGAGTTTCAGTCCCTATCAAATTCCTGGGTGGAAAGAATAGTACTTCATATCCTCATTAATCCTTCTACTAATTACTAGAAATCTCTGCCTTCTGTTTTTGTTTAATCTCCAGATTAGGGAAATAGATCTTTTCAATAATAAAGCTTGCACAAGGGAGTGATATTGGAGATACCCTTGACCTCAGTTTCAACTAGGGCTGAAATGCATTGATGGAAGAATTATTTCCGATCCTGAGGCTGTACTATGCTACAGCCTGCCTGCAGTAGACATTTCATATTGTACCTTGATGCAATGTTCATAAGGAAAATTCCAGTCCGTAATTTAGTTTTGCACTATCAGGCAAGGTTTCCAATCCTACTAATGCAAACATCAATACTTGTACTTCTAAGCTAGATGCATTCTTTTGGTATTCAGCTGGTATAACGTTGCGGCAAATTTGAAAGCCATATCTGGCCCAGTCTAAAATTTTGAAGATATGAAAGCTCCATCCCAATCAACAAAAGTCAGGACACAAAGTTTAATTTTAATCAAAGCCCTTCAAATAATGGCTCCATAGTCTAATAAAATGGGGAATCCTGAAAAAAAGAGAAACTAACTAAAGGAATGAAGAGCTTGCTGAATGAAGAGGCAACTGAGGAAGAGTCCTGATCTCACCTATCCATGTTCTCCAGGGATGCTGCCTGACCCATTAAGTTACTCTAGCATGTTGTGCCTTTCCTTGGTAAACTAGCCTCTACGGTTCCTTGTTTCTACAATATGTATTTGCAAGGCAGCTGTTTTGCAGAAAGCATCCCAGAAAATATCCCCTTTCTCCTTTTGCATACTTTTACCCTGTGTTAATATTTAAATGTGGGCAATACATCGGCCTCGATTTTTGTTGCTCAACACTGAGAGCATTTACTTGTTTCGTGGAAGCAAGCCCAAGGCTGCACCCATGTGTTCTTCAGCTTGGAAGTTTCCAACTTGTTGATGCATTGAGATAACAAAATCTGTCGGTTCACTCAGCCACTGGACTCCACATGAAGCTCCACCTTGCTGAGATCCTCCAGCAGTTATACAGGGTTAACTCGTTCTTAGCTTCTGCTACAGATCTGAGAGCCCATTGATTTCAATTTGGATTCTTCAGATAAGCTTCAGGGCCCATCACCCTTGGCACATTAGTGATGTCTTGTCACCATTCAGGCCACACAATCGGATCACAAATTACAGGATTGCAAAATGGATTCTCCATGCTCAGATCTGGAAAATATTGGAGTGGTGAGAGCATGGGTGGTGGGCCCAATGCAGTTAGATTTAACCCTTTGTGTTGTCAAATGAGAGAATGTTTAAGGTTGTGGAGCCCATTCTTGAGTTATAATTCCTGGCTTTGAAGCTGAAGGCTGCATTTTAGGGTGCAAATGTTTATTGTTGATAAGGGCAAGGGCAGAGATTGGTCCAGTCAATATATAGTTAAATACTAGACTAAGTGGGACCCGTTGGGTCCCATGTTCACACGGGAGGGCTGGTCCCCCGACGCAATATTCCACCTCTCCACCAATTCCAATATTGGTGGCCAGTGGGGGAGGGGGGGGGGCTTTCTGGAGCACTGGTATGGGTGCTGTTGGCTGCAGGGACTACTGGACATTGTGGGCCAAATGGATTCTTGGGGTGGCAGCTCAGTCCCTCAAGCATGATGTGCTGGCAGCTCACTCATGGCTGGTGGGCTGGCAGTTGACTCACGGCTATTCCTTGAAATTCCTTTTCAAGCAGAGTGCAAGGCCACCAAATTCAAATCCATTTTCCTACCATTTCAAGCAGGGTGCAAGGCCACCAAATTCAAGTGCAGTTTCTTACCTCTTCGAGCAGGGGGCAAGGCCACAAAATTCAAGTGCAGTTTCATACCACTTCAAGCAGGGTGCAAGGCCACCAAATTTAGGTTCAGTTTCGTACAACTTCAAGCAGGGTGCAACGACACCACATTCAAATGCAGTTTCATACCATTTCATGCAGGGTGCAAGGCCACCACATTCAAATACAGTTTCATACCATTTCAAGCAGGGTAAAACCACCATAAAACCACACAAAACACCACACTCACAGTTCAGTAGACATTCAGTGTGTTCAGTTGATTCACAGCTCAGACAGAGTCGTGACCTCTCCCTCCCCCATCATGCAGAGACTGAGCCACACCCACACTTCTGGGTTTTATAATCCCTCCCCCCAGAAAAGGTGTGGCCTTCATGGCGTGATTCACAAGAGAGAGATTCGCAACATTTTTTAAACAGTAATAACACTTTTATTATTCATTGATGGGAACAATCCTCTGCACCTGAGGAGCGGAGGGGGACTGAGTAAGATGGCCAAAAATCACAGCTGTAAGTGGTAGCGTTTTATCTAAAATCAATATAGTGCAAACAGGAAGTTGTCGTTTAGCCAAACAGCCATTTGCAGTGCATTTCCACTTCAACCCAAAACCCCCCAAACAGCCTTTTGCAGTGCATTTCCACCAACCCAAAACACCCCCCAAACAGCCATTTGCAGTGCATCTCCACTTCAACCCAAAACATCCCACCCAAACAGCCATTTGCAGTGCATTCCCACTTCTACCCAAAACACCCCACTCAGCCATTTGCAGTGCATTTCCACTTCAACCCAAAACACACCCCTCAAACAGCCATTTGCAGTGCATTTCCACTTCAACCCAAAACACCCCACCCAAACAGCCATTTGCAGTGCATTTTTGCAGTGCATTTCCACTTCAACCCAAAACACCCCACCCAAACAGCCATTTGCATTCCTTTTTTGCAGTGCATTTCCACTTCAACCCAAAACACCCCACCCACAGCCATTTGCATTGCATTCCCACTTCTACCCAAAGCACCCCACCCAAACAGCCATTTGCAGTGCATTCCCACTTCTACCCAAAACACCCCACCCAAACAGCCATTTGCAGTGCATTCCCACTTCTACCAAAAACACCCCACCCAAACAGCCATTTGCAGTGCATTCCCACTTCTACCCAAATCACCCCCAGCCTAACAGCCATTTGCAGTGCATTCCCACTTCAACCCAAAACACCCCAGCCAAACAGCCATTTGCAGTGCATTCCCACTTCAACCCAAAACACCCCACCCAAACAGCCATTTGCAGTGCATTCCCACTTCAACCCAAAACACCCCACCCAAACAGCCATTTGCAGTGCATTTGTACTTCAAACCAACCATATTTTCATTTTCAAACCACATTAAGGGCACTCACAGTTGAGTAGACATGTGTTTAGTGTTATTCAGAGAGACGTGACTCTATGGCTTCCTCCCTTGCAGAGACTGAGTGAGGCACACCACTTCTGGGTTTTATAGTCCCTCCCCCCTCGCACCAGCAGGGGCAGCAGAGAGAATGGCAAAAAATGTAAAAACATTAATATGTTCATGATTTTTCATCGATGGGAAAAATCCTCCGGTCCCGGAAGGGGGAGGGGGGCTCTGAGCGAGGTGGCCAGAAATGACGGCCGTAGGTGGCGGCGTTCTCTCGGAAATCACGCCACAGCGAGCCAAAAGCGGTCAAGATCAGACATTTAGTAATATAGATAATTGCTAATTGTCACCTATCATGCAGTTACAGTCGAAGAACTGACCCATGAACACAAGGCCTCCAGCATGAATTATTTCATTGTTTGGACCAGACACATGGGGTTGGAGGCATTAAAGGCCAACTTATATCTGATGTAAACAAAATGAGCTGTGGTGCATTTACAGAAACACAGCTGAAGTGGTTATAAAATGTAAAGGCTCACGTTGATGGCAAAATCTAAGGGAACAAACAAATTTCCAGTTAGAAAATTAGCTGCCAATTTTTAAGATTTAATACGTGTTAATATTTAGTATGTAATGATCCAACTAATGTAGAACTAAAAATGTTCAGTACAATACAAATTTGATCATTGGATCAGTAAGTGAAATTGGTCGGTGTTTTTCGTCTAGAAACATAGAAACATAGAAACATAGAAAATAGGTGCAGGAGTAGGCCATTCGGCCCTTCAAGCCTGCACCGCCATTCAATATGATCATGGCTGATCATCCAACTCAGTATCCTGTACCTCCTTTCTCTCCATACCCCCTGATCCCTTTTGCCACAAGGGCCACATCTAACTCCCTCTTAAATATAGCCAATGAACTGGCCTCAACTACCTTCTGTGGCAGAGAATTCCAGAGATTCACCACTCTCTGTGTGATAAATGTTTTCCTCATCTCGGTCCTAAAAGATTTCCCCCTTATCCTTAAACTGTGACCCCTTGTTCTGGACTTCCCCAACATCGGGAACAATCTTCCTGCATCTAGCCTGTCCAACCCCTTAAGAATTTTGTACGTTTCTATAAGATCCCCTCTCAATCTTCTAAATTCTAGCGAGTACAAACCGGGTCTATCCAGTCTTTCTTCATATGAACGTCCTGTCATCCCAGGAATCAGTCTGGTGAACCTTCTCTGTACTCCCTCTATGGCAAGAATGTCTTTCCTCAGATTAGGAGACCAAAACTGTACGCAATACTCCAGGTGTGGTCTCACCAAGACTCTGTACAACTGCAGTAGAACCTCCCTGCTCCTATACTCAAATCCTTTTGCTATGAATGCTAACATACCATTCGCCTTCTTCACTGCCTGCTGCACCTGCATGCCTACTTTCAATGACTGGTGTACCATGACACCCAGGTCTCGTTGCATCTCCCCTTTTCCTAATCGGCTACCATTCAGATAATAGTCTACTTTCCTGTTTTTGCCACCAAAGTGGATAACCTCACATTTATCCACATTATACCGTGGATAATGTAGATTGAAATGGGGTCATAGTTCCTGGAAGTGTGTACGTACAGTCTGTAATTACACAACAAGCAAGCTACACGTTGGGCAGCTGTGACCTGTGAAGTAAACAAACATTTCGGCAATGGGGAGAAGAGATGAAGAAATAGTGGAAAACAGTCAAGAAAAAAGACAAATGTCGGCAAAACATATTTTCCTTTGTAATCTCCAGATTTAGCTCTTAGGGCTAAAGGAATCAAGGGATATGGGGAAAAAGCAGGAATGGGGAACTGATTTCAGATGATCACCCATGCTCATATTGAATGGCGGTGCTGGCTCGAAGGGCCGAAGGGCCGAATGGCCTGCTACTGCACCTATTTTTCTATGTTTCTATGTTGCATATTGCAAGAAACCAATATGTATTGAAAGTGACCCAAATGACACATTTGGTCTCGGAAACAGAGTGTTAGTGTTATAATCTAATGGAATCTCACTGCACAGACATGGCCCATTCGCCTGAAGAATTCATTCCAGTATTAATGGATCTCCTGGTCTAATCCCACTCTCCCTTTTATTCCTTGAAACTTTCAACCCCCTCATTTTAAGCAATTATTTTACGTGCTTAGATAAAATTATAAACTGTTCCTACAGACTTGTGGCAAAATTCTCCACATTCTGTGATTACTTCGTATTTGACCTCTCATTGCCATTTCAATGACCATCAAGAATACATTACTATTACTTATCTAATCCTCACCTTTTGTAAGCAAATAACTCACCCTTAGTTTTCATGCATTGAAAAAAAAGACTTAATTTCCCAAATCTCTGTAAAGTTTAAAATCTGTAAAATGTTATTTACTCTATGTAGAAACAAAGAATTACAGATGCTGATTAATAGACAAAAGGGCCCAACGTGTGGGACTAACCCAGTGAGTCGAGCAGTATTCCCGGAGTTCAAGGATAGGTGACTTTTTGTGTTGAGACCCTTCTTCAGTCCTGAAACGTCATACATTCATGTTCCCCCAGGATGTTGCCTGACCCGTTGAGTTAATCCAGCATTTTGTGCTCTTTTGTTAGTTATTCTGCATTAGTCTCTTTATTGCATCCTTGCCATAGTAGATTACAATGGAGTTTAATGACTCGTCCCATTCCAGATACCGACATTCTAAACTGATACTTCCGCAGAGAAACTTCAGATGAGGTATAAAAATATTCCATGGCATTACTTTGAAGAAGAAAAATGGAACAATATACTGATGGGTACTTTATCTTCACTAAAAATGATTAGCTGCTCATTATCACATTGCTTTTGTTGAGCGCTCCTATGCATAAATTATCAGTTCCATTCACTGGACTATATCGGTGACTACTTCAAAATAACGTTATTGGTAATAATGTGTTAGTACATCCTGAGAGTGAAAAGTGTTATATAAACATATGTCCGTCTTCAGTAAGAACAATTGTTCAATTTGCCAGCTATCACATTGGAAAAGTAAATCCACATTGTACAAAATATTTAATTGAATATTCAATTAGTTAAAGCAATTAAACAAAACAAAAACAATCATTACTGCCCTGTCATCTCAAAATACAAAACCAGGGATCAAATCAGCTATTAATTTCATCGGATTTGTTTACAGTAATTTTAGTTGTTTAGGTATGTATTAAGGAATCTTTGCCACTTTGCTTGATTCAAAGTTCTTTCATATAAAATAGATAAATGTGAGGTTATCCACTTTGGCGGCAAAAACAAGGGGGCAGATTATTATCTCAATGGGGTTAGGTTAGGCAAGGGGGAGGTGCAGCGAGACCTGGGTGTCCTTGTACACCAGTCACTGAAAGTTGGCGTGCAGGTACAGCAGGCAGTGAAGAAAGCTAATGGAATGTTGGCCTTCATAACAAGAGGATTTCAGTATAGGAGTAAAGAGGTTCTTCTGCAGTTGTATAGGGCTCAGTATTGTATTGTGTACAGTTTTGGTCTCCTAATTTGAGGAAGGACATCCTTGTGATTGAGGCACTGCAGCGTAGGTTCACGAGATTGATCCCTGGGATGGCGGGACTGTCATATGAGGAATAAAATTTGTTTTATTTTGCGGTGTATTACTTCACATTTGGCCAGCAATCTATCAAACTTGGAGATACACCAATTATAGACAGGTGCTTCCTCGTGAGGATAAAAGGAAAATCAGCTCACTTTCTTGCAGTAAGATAAATTTCAAAGTCAAAGAATTACATGTGCCATTGCTCCAAAGAAACATTTTAAGAAAGTACTGACTTGATGGTGAATGCCAGCAGTGGTGCAATGAATCATTGTGAGCAGGTAAAAATCCTGAGTATTATCCTGTCTGGGAAATCAGTCACTGTGCCTTACCACTGAAATCCTCTTGGAAACAAGGATACAAGCAATAAGGGTGTCACTGGACAGCACCCCTGGGTTTGAAATAATCTCTGGTTTACAGCTTGGTTAGAAAGCTTCCACATTGCTCCACTATAAAGATGATAGCTGCATCATGCATAGAGTCCAACTGTGGAGCAAAAACTGGCAGGAGATCCATGCAATCCAAAGCTATTCATTTGAATGTAAATTTTAGTATCTGGAGAAAGAAGCAAGAATGACACGTTACTTCAACAAAAACACTTCTGCTTGCATTAATAGTTTTAATAATTTAATCATCTTTTAAATTGGAGCTAAACTCCAGAGGTAAAGTAAGGCAGCATTTAATCGAGTATTTAATGGGACCAAGGGGCCCTGTCTGATCTAGATTCAACGGGGATCGATGGAAAACCCTTTGCTAAGTTGGAATTATACTTCGCACAAAGGAAGATGGATGCAGCGGTTGGAGGCCAATCATCTCAGCCACAGGACATCTCTGCAAATAGGTCCTCAGGCCAGTGTCCGAGGCCGAACTATCTTCACCTATTTCAACAATGACTTTCCTTCAATCATAAGGACCGAAGTAGAGCTGTTTGCTGATGATTGCACATTGTTCATCATCATCCACAACTGCTCAGATAATGAAACAATCCACAATCAAATGCAACAAGACCTGGACAATATCCAGGTCCTGGTTGTTAGGTGGCAAATAAAATTCAGGCCACACAATTGACAGGCAGTGACAACATCCGCCAAGAACAATTCTAGCTATTTAATTGCATTACCATACTGAACCTCCTTCTATCAATATCTTGGGGGCGGGGAGCGGGGGGCGGGGGGGGGGGGGTGCTGCCATTAACTCGAAACTGAACTGTATGTGGCTATAAGAGCAGGTCATAGGCTTGGACTCCTGTGATAAATAACTAATTTCTTATTTTTCAAGACAATTGTTACTTCCTAAAATTAAAGATAGAAATGTTTATTTCAGTTTTTGTAGCTTTTTTATGTCAGGAGCATTTCCAAACATCAGAAAATGCAGCAAAACCAATAAGCCAACAGTCTTTGTCATGCAAGTGGATGTCCCAACCTTGTGGTCTACTCGCACAATCCCATTACAATGTGCAAGGCCTTAGCACTGAGCAACAAAGTCTTCAATGAAAAACTGATGGCCTGCATCCACCTTTCTCATTTACTGATGTGAATAACATTAATGCAGGTCCATTGCATGTCTCTGAGAAGATTTCCCTCTATTGTACACCAATACTTTGCATTAATTTCAGCAACTTCAATAGATCAGGATTTGTCCCAGTTCCAAAGCAGATTGTCAAAGCTTTCAGCAATAACATCTTGTCACAAAGCTTTTTGCACACCTTAGCTCTCTGTCAACTGTTTGTAACTTCAGCTCAACAATGCTAACCATTGTTATTTTGACAAGACGGCTTTCATGTAAAAATATGTAAACCGAGATGGATGAAAGCAGAATCTATTTATCGAACTTTGCACTCCATCAATCAGACAATCAGAGACACTTTAAGGAAGAAGCTTTGTGAAATATTAAAGACAGAAAGTTTAAATTGTAGCATTTGAACAGAAGTGCCTTCCTATTAAATGCATCGGTTTTCTTGCAGTTTTATTTTTTTAGATCTAGAATGACTATCAAGATGACATAAAAATATGCTCAGATTTGAGTGCAGAACTTGAGAAACCAAATGTTGAAATATAGCTGGACACTACTTATACCAATGGATTAATTTACATGTCCTCCCCAGTTTACAAGTGCCCGACCTATGTACAACCTTACAGGCGATTGAGCATTTGAGAGACTGGCGGGTGGATTTGCTGGCTGCCGCAGGGCTGCAGGCGATTTTTCTTCACACTAGCTGCAATTTTGCCCCGTTGAACCCAAGAAGAATACATTCTGGTTAACACGCTGACGTCCATTTTGTGAACCCTATCCAGAAGCACACCCGCTAGTAGTAGCATCCTTTTAAAAACTATCAATAGAGGTTAAAACCTCAACTGCATTAAAATCTTTCCAGGCTCGGGCTAAATTTGTTCATACATAAATCACATTATTTATTTATTTATTATTAAGACTGGCAAAACGAGATTTAAAGTATTTCTCCAGAATGTCTATTCTTACCGGACAACCTGCCTCTACAGACATTTTCTGCGTGTAAGAACTCACTTCACAGTCCCGCACTTCTGATTTGTGGACTTTTCAATCAATCAAAGGCTTTATTGTCATTCAAAAATACACCAACAAATGTAAGTCTGAATGAAATTTCGTTGCCTCTGGCTCACCGTGCAACATAAAATAACAAAAGGATAAAATAGATAAAAAGATAAAATAGATAAAAAGATAAAATAGATAATAGTTGCGGCACATTATGTGGAATTCAAGAGTGATGGCTCGGGGGAAGAAGCTGTTGCAGAACCTGGCCGTTCTGCTCCTTATACTGCGATACCTTTTGCCCGAGGGCAGCAGAGTGAACAGTCCATGATGGAGATGTGTGGGGTCTTTTATAATGCTGTTGGCCTTGGACAAGCAACGTTTGCACGCAATGTCCCGGATTGAAGGAAGTGAAGTCCCGATGATTTTTTCAGCCGTCCTCACCACTCTCTGCACGGACTTCCAGTCAGAGGCTTTGCAGTCCCCAAACCAAACAGAGATGCAGCTGAAGGTTGAAGGAAGTGCAAGCGAATAATGAATCCAATGGAAATGTAGGATCTTGAGTAAATGTGGGCCAAAGCTCAGAAACTGGATTAGAAGAAAACCATTTGCATCCATTTTTAACTGTAGAGCGTATGATTTAGTGTGTTTCTATCCATTCCTGTTGATGTGCTGTTATCTGGGAACTGGACCAGGCACCCTCCTTCAAGATTCACTTGGAGGCCAATGCCTTTTTGTTTGTCCTTGTGCATGTGATAGTGCTTCGAAGTGTGCAGTGTCCATTAATCATCAACTGAAATTGGATCAAAATCACCGGACCTTTAACCTGCATAATTAATGGGTGTCAGGAATAATGGGGAGAAGGCAGGAGAATGAGGTTAGGAGGGAGAGATAGATCAGCCATGATGGAACTATGGAGTAGACTCGATGGGCCGAATGGCCTAATTCTTCTCCTACCAATTATGACCTTATAAACAGAGTACACCACACTCAAAGTAAGGCAACCTATGTGATTTCAAATATCATGAATGCTATTTTTACGTGTGAAGAATCGTCTTCCCGTAATCTTTATTTACAGTTTTACTGTATTCAACATCATCAATGTTATAGAAATGTTTGATTTATGTTGTATTGAGGTTTTAATCTAAAATACATATTTTTTAACAGGGTGTATAATGGCGAAACAGTCACGTTGCTGAATGTCAGCCAATATTCCATAGGCACTGGAGGTTTGAACAGGAAGTAACATGGTACACATAGCATGGCAAACTGGTAATGCTTTGTGTTGTATCTAAAGGTGATGAAATGATGCAAATGTCCATGTAAATTATGCCCCAGCATAAGTAATGGTGTAAGTTACACACAGTAGGATTTCTTGAGACTTTTGCAGTGTGAAACAAATCCAACAGTTGATGTGCCAATCCATCCTTTGAAAATTCTCAGCCATTAACCCTATCTTTTCCCGTCAACAAATGCTGCCTACTTTGCCGTTTCCATAATTTCTACCAACATTTCTTTATTTTTTTCTGAATTTGCAGCATTTTATATTTATGTTTCAATTAAACCTGTTCAGAAATTGGATTAGAAAAATAAGTTGGACCTGGTTTTACAAGAAAATCTGGCATAAAAGGTGCTTTGGGCATTTTTGAAAGTTCACCAGCCATGTCCAGTGAATGGTCTACTCATGGAGAAAATTGGACATACACCTCTTGTCGTGATTCATCCCAGTGAAGGCGTTATTCACCCATTGTATTTTGCATCGTACATCAGCAGAGGCACCTCACGTTTCTGACTTACCAACTGATGTCCTAATGGAGATTGCCACAAAATGCCAGAGTAACTCAGCGGAACAGGCAGCATCTCTGGAGAGAAGGAATGGGTGACATTTCGGGTCGAGACCCTTCTTCAGACAGAGATGCTGCCTGTCCCGCTGAGTTACTCCAGCATTTTGTGTCTATCTTCGATTTAAACCAGCATCTGCAGTTCTTTCCTACACATCTTAATGGAGATTATTTTGTTAACGTTCAATTCCTGACTTTCTGCTCAATGTGTTCCTTGTTTAATTGTGAATGGACAAGGAGATGGAAATTGCATGAAAAAGCCATGACTTACAACCTCCTTGGCCATTCACAATTAAACAAGGAGCACATTAAACAGAAAGTGAGGAAGCGATCATTGATGGAATAATCTCCACTAGTATTTCAGTTTTATTTTCAGTAACCCCTCCATTGACAAAGATTGCAGCATTTTAATGACCTGCCACGCTGATGATCATGGTCGCTGCGATCCCAATGCAGCCTGTTGGTCTGTTCAGTCCTCACCACAATATGGTGGCTCCATTACTCAACAGCACGCTGTTGCCCCTCCATTCCTTGACTTTCACGCCTTTAAGTTTTCCCTTTCTCTCTGACCATCCCCACCCCAGTCTTCCTCTCAGCACTGTGACAGTCTGGGCAGCAACCACAGACCCTTGTGGGCATTGCTCAAAGAGACATGATCCCAGGTGCTCAGGCAGCAGCTGCTGTCTGTGAAAACTCACGCTGGCTTCAAATGCTTTTACATGGAAGAAATTACACTAACAATTTTGTCGAGTGACAATGTCCAAATTGAGTGATTTTATTAATGATTAGTGATGCCTATTTAGTGCACCAAAATTGGGTGAAATGCAATTTCTAGGCTTTTAATTTTAGTCAAACAAATTTCAAGCCAATTTTCTGAAAGTTACTGTAATTAACCTTAATAGCTCTGTCTCCTGATTTTCCCTTCAAGTTTGGTTTCCCCACTGGAAGCAAATATCACAGAACTGGCCACTAATATTACGGTTTAATTAACAGGATTTAAAGTTCCTAACAGCAGATAATGACAGTGTTAATTAGCTCGTTATTCCACATTGATGGCATAGGCCTTGCTGATTTCCTCAGCCTTCTCTCTGCCCCACCACCTTCAATTAAAAAATCAAAACCATCTCTGTGACTTATTGTGAGCCTGGGAACCAACACAACTGCAAATCGAGGGGAAAGCAACTGCCCTGTCTACAAATTAGGGACATTGCAAGAATAACATGATAGTTTGCTTCCGTGCTAAATGAGTATTTACTCGGCAGAAGCTTCCTACGTTTGTTTGAATCATACTGAGAAAATAAAAAAATCTTTGGTTCTAAAGTACTCAAAGGGCAAATATAACAAAGCTAATCATATGCTCTCATTTTGAATCTTAGAAGCATGTTCCTAATGCAATGGTGTAGCATTATCAGTGCATTAAAGCTACACCATCGCATCTCAGCAATATTACCAGTCTGGTATCACACCCAAATATGCCCCGTCCACAAGAAGCTGGGCCCAGGCTACACAAACTAATACTTTTCTTTTGTTGGAGGCACAAAAGACTGCAGATGCTGGAACCATGAACAATAAACAAAATGCTGGAAGACATCAGTGGGTCAGCCAGCATATGTGAGGCAAAATGCAAAGACGATGTTTTGGGTTGAGACCTTGCTTCAGACTGAGTTCCTTCAGCAGATGGTTCATTTACAGAAGCCAATTAACCTACCAACCTGCACGTCTGTGGAATGTGGGAGGAAACCGGAACATTCGGAGAAAACCCACATGATCACAGGGAGAATGTACAAACTCCGTACAGACAGCAACTACAGTCAGGATTGAACCTGGGTCCCTGGCACTGTGAGGCAGCAACTCTACTTCTGCGCCATTCTGCAATGGACTTTACATTTGACTGCTTTGGGATGGAGTGTGGGAGAGAGATTGTACATGCATTTTATACACCAGGGACCTCCAAACTTTTCAGTATATTTGGCACATTTTTGCAGGCCGTAGTAAAAATAAAGAAATGTCAGTTTTATAAATTTAATGAACTCAAAAAAGAACATAAGTAAAATAAATGGAAGAAATTAAAAAAACAAAACTTGTAGCCATCAATCAAAGTTAACCAACAAAATCATAACATTTTATGCAACCACATTAATGGGAAGGATGTTACTGCTTTTTTGATTATAAAATTTTATTGAATTGAGGATCCAAATTTGAGGAGCCAATTATGAGGATGGACTTCAAATGCTCATCAGATAAATTTACTCGATATTTAGACTTGACATGATTCATTCTTGAAAATGTTTGTTCGCAGAAGTATGTTGTACCAAAATGGTCACAAATCTACAAGCAAATTGCTTCAAATTTGGAAACTGCTCAGGCTTAAAAAATGTGTAAAACTCATCATATTTCCTTCATTGTACTTGTCTTTCAGTCTGTCATCTGCCTGAAGATCAATAATTTCCATTTGAAACTGACTTGGGAGATTTTCAACATTGCAATCGAATGGATTTTGAAAGAGCCTGATTTCATTTGCTTCGGCATCAAGGTCAGAAAATCGCTCCTGAAATTGTTTTTCAATCCTAAAATTAGTTCATTTGCAATTGAGGAAGGAAATTCTACTTCACATTCTTCATGAAATTCTTCACAACATGGGAAATGAGCCAAATTATGAACTTTCACCCGGCCTTCAAGTAGCATCAGTTTGCTCTGAATGCTTGACATGAGCAAAAAAGTCACAAATCAATTTATTTTTGCCTTGAAGCTTCAAATTGAATTGATTCATATGGCTTGCCACATCTGCAAAGAAGAGTTGTGGATAGAAGAAGAAAATATGTTGTGGCTATGATTGTTAGAGAAGGAATTGAATGAGGAGAGTGTGGTCCTACCAAAGTGGACAACAGGAGAGACATTGAAGGGAGATCTCATTTCATAAGCTGTAGGCAGCCTGTGAACACTGAGGTGGGGTAGATCACCTTATCACAATATTAAAGATGCCATTGGTGATTTGGTTCAAATATAGGGCAGAAACCTAATCAGAAAGATCCAAATCTAGAATTTAAGGTCAAAGCACCAAAATGTAGGAAGAACTCTGCAGGTAAGGCAGAATCTGCGCAGGGAAGGACAGGTGATGAGCGAGGGTTATAGGTGAAATGGTTGGAGGGAAGGGGAATGAGGGGGATAAAAGGGAAATGAGGGACTCAGGATCATCTCACCTTTATTCCACCCTTTTGCCTCTCCCCTGTCCTCTTCCATTTATATACCTCCCTGGCTTTATATTTCACTCCTCCTGTTTCCTTATCTGACATCACTCCCAGGGACTATATCAGGAGTTGGGTCCGCGCCGACCAGCGACCCCCCAGAGAGCGAGCTGGAGCCAGCGCCTCCCCCGCACGCTGGCTGCAAGCTCTAACCGACACCTCCGGCCGCCCCTGGACAGGGACGGGGCACCCGGGAGGGGACAGCGACGGCCCAGCAGCATCTCAATAGTGCCTGCAGAGCCGGAGACCCGGGCCCGACCCCATACCACGGGCTCCGACCCCATGCAGCAGCAGCACGATCTCACTCGCTGACCGGATGAAACAAAGGTCTGATAACAGCAGATCCGCTCCCGACAATGTTTATGGCGAGTGCCAGATGTGGCCCACGGACCATAGTTTGGAGACCCCTGTTATACACGATCCTACATGCACATGCATGTTTCAAATGATTATTGTGAGGTGTATCCTGTCTCTACTGGCCACACCCCCCCAACCCCCCCATTCCCACAGAAACCTCTGTAGTCACTGCAGTGATCATTTTACTTCGGAGTCACGTAAGTGATTCCGTGAAGAAGCGTTGCTCCCGCCAGCGGTAAGTTTAAACCTACAGGTAAGTTTTGTATTTCTTACCAGGTTCTGATTTTCTTGCAGGAACCACTTTTTACAGAGGTTTCCTGCTGGATATTGTCGCGAAGTCCGGCAAGGGAAAACCGGCTGTGGGGAGACCCCGATTCCGACCGCAGAAGCAGATAGCCGGTGGATGTCGGGTTCGCAATCCCAGTCACTGACAATGCGGTCAGTGGCTTCCAGACCGCTGTGGTTCCCGTGGAGGGGTAAATCCAGGAGGAAGGCGGTATCACCACCAGAGTCGCTGATAGTGCAGTCAGCGGCTCCCAGACCACTGTGGTCCCCAGGTCATGGGGTAAAACCACCAATAAATCGGTCAGCCCTATGGACTCGGACGAGTCGGGCCGGGAGGGTTCCCCCCGGTAATGCATAATATATTTGGACGGTTGTCCAGGATGGAGCTCCTAATGGACAGGATTCTCCACCTAGATACGCTCCAACAGCAGGAGTTGTGTCAGCGCCAGCCTATGGGAGAACCCGCGCCAGCAGCGCCTGGGACAGGGCTGCTTAATGTCTCCCTCTTGGAGGAGGAGAGCATGCCGGCTCAGTGTAATTCTGCCGCCGAGTCTGAGGGTATAGCCATGGAGCATAACCCAAGGGATGAAGGGCACGTGTCAGAGGTGCCATTCCTGGCAGCAAGGTTTGCCATCCTAACAGAATCAGGGAAAAAATGTTCCATCCTGGTATAGGTCCGTTGGAAGGGCCATATCAGCACAGGTATCTTCAGGGGCCCGTGGCAGCACCTGTTTCAGGGCTGCCTACGATTCGCCCTCTTTGAGGAGGGGAGTGCGAGTGGTCAGTATGTAATTGACTTCAAATTCTAAAGTATGTCCGTGGAACATACTGGAGCACATGCGTGCCGGAAGTGAACAGTGCTATCAGGGGGACATTAGAGCCAGCCGCCGAATCTTCTATTCAGGTAAGACCTATTCAACAGGCAAAACCTGGAGGATGAAGCAAAAGCTGTCGGACCAATCAGGGTACCAACGACGAGCAAAGCTTCATCATTTCGGCGACAACGCACCCCACGTCTTCATCGGCAGTAAGCGGTTCACTGAAGCTGGAGGCAGCATGAAAGCTGGGCTGAGGTTCCATGCACCCTACCAGTTCTACTCTACAACTAAGGTAACCAGGCAGATAGGTAGGTCTGGCACTTCCGAAACATGGGGTAAGTGGACCACTTACAAGTTGGTAATATTTACACTTGGTTGTACAATACACAAATGGTTAAGACATTGTCATCTACTTAGCGGCGTCTAACCATGTAAAACTGGACAATGCTAGCATTCCAAGCAGGTTTGGAATTGGGGCCAGAATTGGGTTTCGAGGCAGGCTCAGAATTGTGGCCAGAATTGTCTTTCGATGCAGGCTCAGAATATATGGCCAGAATTGTCTTTCGAAGGCAGGCTCAGAATTATGGCCTTTAGAGGCAGGTTCAGAATTCTGTGGTAGGCTCAGTATTATGGCCAGGATTGTCTTTCAAGACAGGCTCGGAAATCGGGCCAGAGTTGTCGTTCGAGGCGGCACGAAATGATGGCAGGCGTGGCCTGTTCCTTATGAAAGATGGAGAATGGCGTTTAACTCGCATGTGCAGTATAAACTTTTCCGAATAGGAAACTTCATTACTGATTAACAACTGATTACATAGGGTGTTCCCATTTATAGTAATCATCGGAGATATTTGAAATTATCAGGAGGAGGCAATTGCTATGATGAGGCAATGATAACAGTATGATAACAGTAATGATAACAGTAAAGCATTGCAAAGTGGACTACTCAGAGTTCAAAAACACTTGTTATGTCTTTGCTGGATGATATTTTAATGCTGTATTTTGCTAAAATCAACTGTTTCAGCCTCAAACTATATTTGAGAAATTGGGCCCCTCTATCCAGTTAAATTTAAGTTGTAACCACATAGACTTGTTGGTCATTGGGATTTACCTTTAACTATTAATTAGCCTATGACTCCACCCTGGGGCAAGAGATTGGAGTTAATAGAAACCTGAAACAGCCTTGTTGTTAGAAAGCAGCCTTCTATTCATCAAGAGTAATTGGCAATATAGTAGCTGTGATTCAGCTGTGCAAGTGGGAGAACTGACATCGTGCAAAGTGGCAACCTCTCAAGTGCCATGTAGGTCATTGTTAACACACCTATGCTATTACCAGCTGAAGCTACCAAAGTCACAATGATGGACGAACAGTATTCAGCATTGCTCCAGTAGCTTGGTCAGTAAAATTTTCAATTATATTGCAAACTGATGCTAAGGGCTTTAATGTGGAAAATTGCGAATGTCATCTCTAGTTTGGAGGTGGAGGAGATTTGCATGAGTTACCAATTCTTCAGTTATTGGTATCAACTATCTATAGACACTAGGTGCATTCTATGGGTTAAAGAGTGATTGAGCAAATATGCATAATCTGCATGCTCAACTTCAAATTGATACACTATGGTGGTGGCATATGTTAGTCACATGGGTGCAATCAAGTAAAAGTATCCTGTAATAGTTTACCTAATACATTTGCCACTGGTGTATCATCAAATACAGATCAATGACAACACAGAATGGTTGCAGCTAGTAAAGCTACCTTGCAGCATCAGAAACCTGGGTTGACCCTAACATCAGGTGTTGTCTGGGTGAGTTTGCAAGTTCTCCCGGTTTCCTCGAGGAGCTCCAGATTCCTCCCACATCCCAAACACGTGCAGGTCGGCAAGTTATTTGGTCTCTGTAAATTGCCCAGAGTGTAGAATGCTGGAATCTAGAGGGAGTTGATGGGGAAGTGGGGAGAATAAAACAATCAGATGAATGTAGTTTAATTATAAATAGGTTATTGACGGTCAACATGGACTCAATTGACAGGCATTTATGTGCTGTGTCTCCATGACTCGAGGTGAGGTATTGTTTCAGACTTTAATGTTAGTTGGGAAACTATATTGAAAGTTTAACAGCTACCCAATTTTCACTGTAAGGTGGTCCCTACCAATAGCTCAGTTGATGTAAAGGAATGAAAGGAAGTTAGTGGATGGCCACAGTGGCGCAGTGGTGGAGTTGCTGCCTTACAGCCCTTGCAGCGCCAGAGACCAGGTTTCGATTCCAACTAAGGGGGCTGTCTGTACGAAGTTTGTACGTTCTCCCAGTGACTGCGTGGGATTTCTCCGAGATCTTCGGTTTCCTCCCACACTCCAAAGACGTACAGGTTTGTAGGTTAATTGGCTTGGTATAAGTGTAAATTGTCCCCAGTGTGTGTCAGATGGTGTTAGATGGTGTTAATGTGTGGGGATCGCTGGTCGGTGCAGACTCAGTGGGCCGAAAGGCCTGTTTCCGCACTGTATCTCTGAACACTAAACTCTAGTGGGCTTTTATAACCAACCAATATGCTCCCAGAAAAGGTAATTGACTCAGATAAATGTTGTTCTGAAATATGAATGAAATCAAGAATAAACTGAGTAAGTCCTTGGAAAATGCTTCAGAGAATAGGAATGAGGGGCCTTTGTGTTGAAAAATATATTTATTTGAACAAAAAAAAACCTTGGAAGTAGTAAATGAAGTTTTAGTTCCTCGATTCTGATTGAAACATATATTGTTCTAATTTTTGTTCCGCATTATAATTATGTATTCAGCTGCATTTGCCAAATTACAATTAATTGTACACAAAATGCTGGCAATTAATTCAGTGGAAGCAGGAAGATTGAACAATGCGTTATGGTCAGATAATTAATTGCTCAGTACAGAGACGATCATGAGACAAAAGACAATCTGCCTCTAGTAAAATGGAACTATTGAAACGGTTATGCAGAGTAAATCACATCTATTTATGGGCGGACTATCCTAGGACATAAGCGCAGAGGAGAGGAGGCCAGGATGTTTATACCACGATGAAGCAACTTCAAAAGACTGCATTCATCTGCAAAGTTCTCCTATCACTCATTAACAAACTAGCTATTGTTCTCTTGACAATCAGTTATAGTCAAAAGGGGCCTTGCAAAGCTGACAACAGCTGACATCTGATGCTTACAAACAAACCCTGGAGGCCACAACCAGGTCCTGGACAAAATGCTACATGAGTGAGTTTCTGATTTAACAAACTGCAATATTGATCCAAAGACGTGGAGACAGAAAAGGCTAGCGATATACACAACAAGACTAAAGTTTAACTTGTTGGGGAGAAGTGAATTCATACTACATCACCTGTATCATCATCGGGCAACAATTATGCAGGGCATTCACAGACAAAACAGATAAGGAGTGAGAGACTATCCTTGACATCAAGGCATTTGTTGTAGTAAGGATAGCAGGTAAGACAGGCCAATGGGATCTAAGAGGGAATCTTTTCTGTAGTTGAAGTCATCCTAGCAGAGGAGAAGGTGGCTGTGATTGTCGAAGGCAGATAATTTCAATCCCAGGACATGCTATATCAACCGAAGATAGAGACAAAATGCTGGAGTAACTCATAGAGGGACAGGCAGCATCTCTGGAGAGAAGGAATGGGTGACGTTTCGGGTCACGATATAGACAATGATGTAGAGAGATATAGAACAAATGAATGAAAGATATGCAAAAAAGTAACAATGATAAAGGAAACAAGCCATTGATAGCTGTAGCGAAGTGAGACTGTAAAGTTGGTGTGACTTGGGTGGGGGAGGGATGGAGAGGGAATGTCGGGGTTACTTGAAGTTAGAGAAATCAAAATTCACACTGGGCTGTAAGCTGCCCAAGTGAAATATGGGAAGCTGTTCCTCCAATTTGCATTTAGCCTCACTCTGATAATGGAGGAGGCCTAGGAAAAAGAGGTCAGTGTGGGAATGAGAAGGGGAATTAAAGTGTTTAGCAACCGGGAGATCAGGTAGGTTCAGGCAGACTGAGCAAAGGTGTTCTGCAAAACAATCGCCCAGTCTATGTTTGGTCTCGCTGATCTGTAAGAGTCCACATCTTGAACAATGGATACAGTAGATGAGGTTGGAGGAGGTGCAAGTGAACTTCTGCCTAACCTGAAAGGACTGTTGGGGTCCTTGGACAGAGTGGAGGGTGGAGGGTGGAGGGTGGAGGTATAGGGACAGGTATCCTTTGTTCAGGATTGTTCCAAGTCATCGTTTATATCTCTCGTTTCCCTTTCCTGTAACTTTCAGTCTGAAGAAGGGACTCGACCCAAAATGTCACCCATTCCTTCTCTTCAGAGATGCTGCCTGGCTCGTTGAGTTACTCCTGCATTTTGTGTCTATCTTCGGTTTAAACCAGTATCTGCAGCTCCTTCCTACACATCTTGTATCCACACTGCCATTATATGGTCATGAGGACATAAAGTCAAGAAATAGAAGCAGCAACATGCCAGTTGGTCACTTGTGCCTGCTCCAGGATACAATTAGTGCCACATTAGAATCTGTGCCACATTCCTGCATTATTCCCACATCCGTTGAATCCTTTAATATTTAAAGATCTAATGGTTTCTTTCTTGAACATACGCAATGACTGAGTCTCTACAATTCTCTTTGGCAAAGATGCTGCTTGTCCCGCCGAGTTACTCCAGCATTTTGTGTCTATCTTTGGTGTAAACCAGCATCTGAATTTTTTTCCTACACATTCACCCTGAGACCAGGGACCAACCATAGCTCCAAATGCACAAATATTTTGAATATTTCTTGGTATTTCAGAGTTTTATTACTGTCATCATAGTCAGTATTAGAGGTGCACATCAGTAGTTTTTATATTGCTATATTCTGCACATTTTTACAGCAGAGGAAAAGGTGGCAACCATCATGCTCCACATGATTCTCTAAAAGTCCCACACAACAAGACTTGGACATACATTGCCACTCCTTCAGCGCTTCAGGGTACATTTTTTCTCCCCCTGCTTGCAACCATCGTGGTTGCACTTTCACCACATAGACTGTGAACAAATAAACAAGACAACAGCTCTCTGCCACCTTCTCTAAGACATCAAGCAATGAATAATAAATGCCTTGTCTTGCCAGCAAAGCTGCATCCTCAGAATTCATTTTATCAAATGACCTGGGGGATGGAAAATTTATGGCTCATTTTAAATGAAAGCTATTTTGTTATTAAAATCTTGCCCTTCTTTCCGCAAAAAAAAAGTCAGATTTGCATGTGAATTATCAACTTAATATTCTTTTCACTTCTTTCCTATTACTTCCACATGAAGTATCTTCCAATTGATTTTAAATAACCTCCAAAAAACCCTAATAAGCAATTTCCCAGTCATTTTCTGAAAGCAGAATTTAAGCAAATCTCAGTGTAGTAGCAACAAAAGAAGAAAGGTCCTTTATCATATTTTATAAATCTTTTCCAGCAGTTGTTTTCAACATTTTTTAATCTTGAAAGGTAATATACAATATGAAATATGACTAGGAGTTCCATTGTCTGTGTAATATGTCATTGACACTCCATAAAAAGCTCAAGATGGCGGATGTTCAGGAGCGGGCGCCGTTTGTATGGCTGCCTGCCTGCAGTCCGTCCTCTAACTTTTTTATTGTCTAGAAGATTTTTTTTTGGAGTCTATTCTTTCTATATGGGGGCGGGGGAACTGGTTTAACCCCAGTCCTACCTGGTCGGAGATGCGGTTTTCCTCCAAATCGCATCTCCGGTCTCCCCATGCGGCCTTCCATCGGGCTGGAGCAGCGTTCCTGCCGGGGGACCACAGCTTCGGCGGCACAGTGATGGGACACCAACAAGGAGCGGACGATGCCTTGCCGGGTCGCCGCTCCGGAGTGCTGTGACCGCCGACCACCAACATCGAGCAGCCGCGGTCTGCGGTCTGCGGTTTGAGGGCATCCCGCCGCGGGCGGGCGGCGCTGGATCGGAAGCACCGCGGAGTCGAAGCTCCAACCGGCACGGCCTAAAGTCCACGGGCGTCGCAGTCTCCGGGGAAGGAGCGGCCGCTCCAGACATTTCTAAGCTGCTGAGGACCTTTCCACCCGATGCAGGTGGGGCCTATAATCATCGGGATGCCGTTGCGGCGACTGGCTGCAGTGGCCTCAAACTGGCCCCGACCTCGGGTGGACTAGGAGGAGGAGGAGGACTGGACATTTTGGTGCCTTCCCTCACAGTGGAGAGTGTAGATTCTACTGTGGGGGGATGTTCGTGTTGAATTTCTTATAGTGTGTTGTGTCATTTTTTTTCTACCTCTTTTTATTATTTGTATGGATAGTCTTCCCTGTAAAGCACTTTATAATTTTTTTATTTTATGACTATTTTATTTTTTCTTTCCTGTAAATTGCTGTTGCACGAATGGTGCTATATAAATAAATTTACCTTACCTTACCTTACCTATTTGGTAGGTTTCTGCACAATGTGAAATAAAGTCATAAGAATAACAAAGTCTAGGTTTGATACCGAAATCTGTTTTCCATTAGTTTCAACTACTATTGTCAGGAAAGGAGGGAATCAAACACACCAATGTTTCTATCTGTGCACAGACTAACAGTACAACCCTCTTCTCACACAGAGAATCTCTGGGATCCTCTATCCCGAAGAGGTGCACAGGATAGACCCCCGACGGTATTTCAAGGGGAAATAGATACACTTCTGATTGATCAGGGAATTGAAAGAAATGGAGATGATGTGTGGAGCAAATCAGCCACTTTGAATGGGAGAGTAGACTAGACATACCAATGCTCATATTTTCGTCCCTTCTTCTGTTCTAATGGTGCATGTGTGCATATGTGGACAAACTCATTTGAACAAACACACTCTAAGTAAACACACATTGATTTTGCATGTACACATGTTTTTGCCGACATGTCCCCATAGCATGCCCCTACATGCAGTTAAACTATTCCACATGCATCCTTTCACAGGCACACAAATGTACATGTAAAATATACCTGGAGTATTTAATAATTCCTTTCACACCGCTTCTTTGATTGCTCCAAAATGGTTGATGGAAGCAATATAAGAAATGTGGTGGCCATTTTGCACATGGTAATCTTGTACAAATAACAACGTATTGATGGGCAAGTAATTCATTATTTTAGAAATTATGAATGAAGAATAAATACTGACCAAGGCATTGCACTGGATCGACAACCCAAGTTTTTTTTTGTGACCATTAACTAAATGTGGCAATAGTGGCTAGCAAGTGGCAAAATGCATTTTGGCACGAGGCAGTGCATTTGGAAATAAATTAAAGGGACAAAAATAAAAGTCTGCACTGGTTTTGACATGGGAGCTTCAATATCCGTTCAATGCTCATGTTACTAATTTGCCTTTAATAGCAGGGGAGGTTGCTGTGGGGAGGGAAAAAAAACACAATCTTGATCTACTGTTCAATCAAGCAGAAAAATGGGAGCACAGCTGTCAGCTGCATTAGAGATAAGTTGAGAAGAAAGTCCTGTCACCGATTATTAAAGTCCTGATCACAAACATCCAGGTTAATGGGCTGCATGCTGTGTGCCTGGAGTCAGGAAATTTGCATTGGTGTATTTATGTTCTTCTTTCATGTTCTGCCCCAGCAAGGGTAAAAAAACTGCCAGTGAATATGATTTACCAAAGAAACCCAAGAAGGGACCAATGTAAGTAAAATCATTTCTTGTTTTGCAAAACAATTTAAAACCAGCGAGTAAAATTAGAAAAGCCTACATTCAGCTGGACAAAAAAAATGAGCATATGAACAGATGTCAGTGTGCTAATGTATCAGATCTGAAAACTCATTCAGAGCGTTACATCTTTAAGTACTACAGGAAGCTAATGGAGTAGTTGGATTTCAGAGTAAACAGGAATATATGCAGTATAAGTGTACCTCGAAGAGAATAATTTCAGCTTTGCTGGGTATAAATCCCTAAGGTTAGATTTAATTTTTAAAAGCTGTTAAGGTGGATTCTATTTATAGTGATAAAGGTGATTACCTGTCCTGCCAGCTCTCCTTTTTCGAAACAGTTCACTGCATTGCAGGAGATTGTAAATAATGTTCTATCCATGCATGTCAGAACATTGTTGTGTCAATTTTCCCATTCCAACTCCACGAGGACACAGAGAGGCTCAATAACAATGGTTTCTCCATGCTCTCATTCTATAAATAACGTTGGTATTTGTATAAGGGCTGCACAGTGGCGCAGCTGTAGAGTTGCTGCCATGCAGCGCTTGCAGTGCTGGAGACCCGGGTTCGATCCCGACTACGGGTGCTTGTCTGTACAGAGTTTGTATGTTCTCCCTGTGACCTGCGTGGGTTTTCACTGAGATCTTTGGTTTCCTCCCACACTCTAAAGACGTACAGGTTTGTAGGCTAATTGGCATGGTAAATGTAAAAATTGTCCCTATTGTGTGTGCGATAGTGTTAATATGTGGGGATCGCTGGTCGGCGGTGGGCCGGTTGGCCGAAGGGCCTGTTTCCACGCTGTATCTCTAAACTAAACTAAACTAAACTAAACCAAAGACAGCAGTAACCATTGATATCACAGTAGGGCCAGTGTCTGGGATGTAATAAATCAAACCTATATTTTACTTGTCGGCCCGTTATAACGATGTCATTCCATTTGCTGATATGTATTCAGAACTGTGTACAGTGGTAGGAAACACTTGTGTGATATTGTCAGTTGTAAAGATCTGCTTCACGATGACATCTTTCAAGCCTGTGGTCCGGAACAGAGCGGGATAAGAATATCTTGAGTATAAAGATTGCTTTGTTTGAAACAATTGTTTCCAAGTCAAGCAACCCAGAAGATACAAATAAATGTATTGATATAAAGGAGTCATGCATGTGAAGAAAATCTCTCTGTTCACAGTTTTTATTGCAGAATTGCAACTTATTTATTTTAAACAACAATTTCAGATAATGGCAAGCTTTTCGTAACAATTTATTCAGATAAAATCAATTCTATGTTGTATCAACTAGATGGTCTATATGTCAATATGCATTGCTTAAATTTGTGGGAAAATGACTCAAATTTATGAAACAAAATAAAAACATTAATTTAAAAAGGCGTAGGCAGCAGTGTAGATGTAAATGTGGTCTGCACTGGGGGTGAAAGATTTCTAAGAATCGCATACAGTGTAAAATTAGTTAGATATGTTACGAGTTGCACTAAATGTTTGTGCTTGCAAAGTCTGGCCATAAAAGTTCTTAAGGTTTACACAGATCAACATTTTCAATTGTAGAATATTGCACGGTAATAATTATATAAGAGAACATCCAAGAAAATGAAAATGAAAACGTGGCTTCAAGACTAACTTGACACAGATTCAGTTGTACAATTCTTGTACAACTGAATTCGAGTAGAATTCTTTCTGCTTTTATACTATGATCATGTTGTGGGTGAGCATGTTCTTCTTATTGTAAACACTTCCCGAATGGCCTTGGTCTTTGTCTTTGTCTATCACAAAGAATGGCCATATTTATAACATGATGAATCCTTGCAAAACAAAGAGTTTAAAACTATCAGGATCTTGAACACCACACAACTAATCTCAACTTTGAACCAATGGTCTGTCTTTGACTGCAATGAGGAGGGGTTTTTTGCACTAGTATTGAGGCTATTAATTTATTGATTGTTTTGTTTATTATATAATACCTATGTGAATCGTATTTACAGGCCTATTATGCTGCTGCAAGTAAGAATTTCATTGTTTGTTTGATAGTATTTTGCCAATTAACACTTGACTGTTTTAAGGGCTTTTTTAAAACATTTTAATCATGAAGTATCCAAACAGACCAATAAATGAAAATCAATAAACTACAGATGCTGAAAATCAAAACAAAAAAAAAATGCTGGAAACACTCAGCAAGTCAGTCAGAATTTGTGGAGAGAGAAACAGTTAACGTTTCAGGCTCAAGATCATCCTAATTTCTCCTTTCCACACATGCAGCCTGGCTTGCTGAGTGTTTCCAGCACTTTTTTGTTTTTATTTCAAATAGAACATTTATGTTTTAATGAGTAATATACTTACATGTAAAAATTAAAATCTGGCTGAAGAAGATATTATCTTCTATATTTTTATTTTAAAATAGTTCATAACCTTTCTCTTCCTCAGGAAGTCTCAGATTGCACTGCAGTTCATTAATTAGGTAAATTTGGCAGTGAGATGGAGTAACTATTAATGACAAGGTTCCAAAGTGGATTGGACTTGACCTTGCATCATTCGGGCTAACAGCAATAGTTCATTTTTGCAGAATTATTCAGGGCACCACTCAACCAAAGCTGTGTCACACTTTGATAGAATATAGAACAGTACAACAAAGAAACTGGTTCTTCAGACCACAATATTTGTACTGGCCTTTGTGCCAATCTAAATTAGTCCAATCTGCATGCACATGGTCCACATCCCTTTATTTTCTGCTTGTTCATATGTCTGTCTAAATCCTTCTTAAATATTGTTGTTTCTGCTTGTACCACCTGGCCTGACAATGTGTTCTGGGCACCCACTGTGTCAAAAACCTGCATGGCACTGCTCCTCTGACTTTCCCCTCTCTTACCTAAAATATCTTATTCTGTTTAACATTTCCAGCCTGCCAAAAAGACTCAGACTAGCTACTCAAAATGTGTAGGAAGGAACTGCAGATGCTGGATTAAACCGAAGATAGACACAGAAAGCTGGAGTAACTCAGCGGGACAGGCAGCATCTCTGGAGAGAAGGAATGGGTGACGTTTTGGGTCGAGACCCTACTTGACCTTAAAGGTCGCCCATTCCTTCTCTCCAGTCAGAGTTACTCCAGCTTTTTATGTCTATCTTCAGACTAACTACTCTAAGGAACATTTCTCATGAATTTAAATACTTTGATCAGGTCACCTTTCAGCCTCTGATGTTCCAGAGAAAACAATCCAAGTTTGTCCAATCCCTCAGAGCTAATATGTTCCATTGCAGGAAAAAATCCTGTGAACCTTTTCTGCATCCTCACCAAAGACTCCACATCCTTCCTATGATGTGGCAATCAGAATTGCATGCATTACACTAAATGAAGCCTAATCAAAGTTTTACACAGCTGCAGCATGATACTTGAAAATTATTTTACATAAGATTGTATAATAGTGGTTCTGAAATGTAGTGGTGGTGTGTTTAGGGGAAAAAAAAGTAGGAATTGCATTACAAGATATGTCAGGTGAGTTTACTTGTATCCCAGAGGATGGAAGGCTGGTCACTTGCTTTAATGGACAAAATTGAAATTGACTAGATAACACACTTAAGTAACTAAAAGCATTTTAGTGATCAGCCATGATAACAGTGAATGTTGGTGCAGGCTCGAAGGGCCGAATGGCCTACTCCTGCTCCAATAGACCTATTGTCTATTGTCTATTGCCCTGCGATCAGAGTACAACTCATGGAGTTATTCTTAATGTTGAATAATTTGCAAACGAGGGTGCTTTTGATCAGAGGAAACACAAGCATGAAGCCTTAATGAATAAAACAACACACAACCGAAACATAATGGAAAGCTTGGATTTGGAAAAAGACTTAACGGTAGGGTGAGAAGTGTTAAAGCAAGGCAAATAGGAAAAGGAAATCCAGAAGTGTGACCCACTTTCAACTACAAGAACACAGGTATTTATCTCTCAGAGTCACATGGCAAAGAAAAAGCACATCAAGTCTGCATTAACCATCAAGGACTGATTCATGTTAATCTCATTTTATTCTCAGTTCATCCACTCAACTCCCCCACAGATTCTTCAAATCATCTACACACCAGGATCAATGCACAGTGGCCAATTAACCAACAATTCACACATCTTTGGGATATAAGAGAAAAACTGAGCAGGAGGAGTCACAAATACTGTAAATACACGCAAACATCCGTACACACAAAAAAGCAAACAAACAAACAGGAAAGCCACACAGTCACAAACACATTAACTATAGAGCCAGTGGTCAGGAATGAATCCAGGCTATGGAAGCTGTGCAGCAGAAGCACTACCAGCTATGCTGCTGTGCCACCCAATGTTTCATGTTATATGTGGGAACCAAATTCAGTCCTGTACCATTATGTGTGTGCTGAAAATGGTCATGGTATAGTTTGAGTTTGCACTACTTTGCTGATGACAAGTTGATGATGGAATGCAATGGCATCAACCAAGCAATTCTCCCCACAATGCTGATATTCATTTCCCTCTCAATAAATATCACCAAATACTGATCTGTTGATTCCAAACATATTAATTGGTCACTAATTTCATAGATACATATATCTTTTAAGAAATTAGTTTGAAGATACAGCTTTAGCTTAAAGCTCACTGAATCTGTGCCGGTCATGATCACCCATATACTAGTTCTGTCCTACACGTTAGGGACAATTTACAGAAGCCAATTAAACGTGCACTTCTTTGGAATGTGAGAGGAAACTGGAGCACCCGGAGAAAACCCACACTGTTACAGGGAGAACTGTAGTCAGTACCCGTAGTCAGGATCTCAAAAATGCAGCAACTTTACCACTGCACCACCCACCATCCAAAGTTGCTTCATTTCTCACAATCTCTCTAATTCTACATGATTTATGAAGGAGTAGTAAAACAGCATGTTAATAGTCTTTCTTTATTGAGTGGAAGGTTTTTCTTCCTTTCTGTGCACATGTCAGTGGTTCCTCTTGCTGAGGGCGATCCATTCGAGACTTACCATTGTACTTGTAAAGGTTATCAAATTTCCACTGGAGCTTCAAGGAACAAACCCGGAGATAAATTTATATGTGTTTTTTATGGCAGAGGCAAGAGAGAACCCTTGTGAATTGTCAAACTCACTTCATCTCGGGCATTATTTTGCACAACTGTCCTTTTGTCATTTGGCACTTCACCTTTTATTCTCCTGCAGTGCCTTCAGTTGGAAGTGAATTATATGAGCCATTATCAAAGTGCTGCCCCATAACATCACTTTAATGTGTGTAGTAATACAATACAAAACAATGGGGAAAATATTTCAACCATATTGGTAACTGACGTTTCTGTAATTTACTGACAAGGTTAGATTTAAAAGCTTCAAAAATTGGTAAATTTACGACCAACCAAATGATCAGACTAAGATTTCTTTACCCCTGCTTGAGTAAAGCACTACAAAATGTGTAGAAAGGAACTGCAGATGTGGACGAAGGAATGGGTGAGGTTTTGGGTCGGTCTGAAGAAGCGTCTCGACCCGAAACGTCACCCATTTCTTCTTTCCAGAGATGCTGCCTGAGTTACCCCAGCATTTTGTGTTTATCTTCCGAATAAAGCACTGCATTTGTTTGCAGTGTAAAATTATCATCACAAATTAGGTGACTTTAAATGACTTCCCAATGCTAAGTAACTGTGCACCGCAGCAACAGATCTTGTTTTAAATCTGACTTCATAATTCTTCTAAATACATTTCACTAAGAAGGCTTTTAGTATTGTTAGTGTGTAGGACCTGGTCTTTTTATTGAATAGAAACTGATAGGTATAATAATTTAGCTTTTTGAGAAAAGTTAGTAATTTCAGTAGCCAATTTGGCACTTTTTATAACCATAAAGCCACTATATTAATGGTGACATATTCTTGGTTTTTAGTGGTAAAAGTTGTTCATTCTTTAATGATTACAACATTAACCTGAAGTTATCTTTTTACCTGGTAAATTCTCAAGAAGATAGGTAGATTTTACTCCACATATATTGTTCCTCAATGTAATTCTCTGGGTGTACAAATTAGATGATTTGATCCATAATGTAAGTCTAGAATTGGCAGTAAGGCTATTGTTTTTTAAATCAATTGTTCTTAAGTTGGTTGATCTTGTACAAACACTGGAGCAGCAAACCCATTTGGGAAGATTTGGTTTACTTCATTTCAGTTGCATTGACAAAAGTTGAATATTTTCTGTGTCACGAGCTAGGAGTGTTTATTGTCATATGGCCTAGATAGAACAATGAAATTTATACTTACAGCAGCTCAACAGAATATGTAAACATAGTACACTGTATACAATATAATAAACAAGATAAAGGTAAGTGTCTGTGTATATACACATACTCACAAATACACATATAGATCATATATATATATATATATATATATTCACACATACACGTATACATATGTACACACAAAAAACAAACAATAATAGTTCAATAATAGCAATAATAGTCCATGTAGTTCAGAGCTTATTTGAGGTTTTAGTGTTTAATAGCCGAATGGCGGTAGGGAAGAAGCTATAGTTGTCAGAGGTTATGGGGAGAAGGCAGGAGAATGGGGTTAAGATGAGGAGATAGATCAGCCATGTGGAATGGTGGAGTAGACTTGATGGGCTGAATGGCCTAATTCTACTCACATTCCTTATGACCTTATGACTTATTCCTGAACCTGGATGTTACATTTTTCAGGCTTCTACATATAG
>CM075977.1:268551810-268594310 GCA_038087875.1 Malacoraja senta | reverse complement strand
CTGCTGCAAGTAAGGATTTCATTGTTCTAACTGGGACGTGAGAGAATAAAACACTCTTGACCCTTGACTTCGCTAATGTGTGGGAAAGATCTCGGTGGGCTGAAGGGCCTGTTTCCACACTGTATCTTTAAATTAAACTAAAAACACTAAAACCAGAGGGAGTCTAAAGAAGGGTCTCTACCCGAAACATCACCCAATTTCTTCTATCCAGAGTTGCTGGCTGCTCCATCGAGTTCCCCCACACAATTAAAGCATGGAACAGTCTTCACCCTACCATAGTTACCCAACCAGACGCAACTAAATTTAAGGTACCTCTTTTTTCCCCAAGAACCCTTTTTTGCTTAAGTCCAAGTCAAGAGTCAAGAGAGTTTTATTGTCATGTGTCCCAGATAGGCCAATGAAATTCTTGCTTGCTGCAGCACAATAGAATATCTGAACATAATACAGAACAGGAGATAAAAGTTCAGTGCATGTATATACCATAGACGATATATATACACAATAAAAAAACAGATAAAATGCAATAGGCTGTTATTGTTCAGCCCTCTACCACCAGTTTAAATTCCATTTAGAATATTTGTGGAGGACCAGGAAACCAGAAGCAAGAGTTACTCCAGGGAGTTACACTGGTCCAGGGTCAGGGAGTGATTCTGCGTTGGTTTTCAGCGCTGGCGGCAAGGCAGCGACCGGACAGCAATGGCGGCCAAATCTCCCACAATTCAAAGCGAGGGAGAAAGTGCCCAGCGCCAACCAGTTGCCGTGGCAGTGCGCATGCGCAGGGCGGCCGATGATGTGCGGGCGGTGGTTGTGCGCATGTGCAGGGGGAGGACGTGCAGGCGGATGAGGAGCGGGCGGAGAGCGGAGCCCGGCGGCCCGGACACGGATGGCGGGGGGAGATGGAGAGAGAGAGAGAGAGAGAGATAGAGAGAGAGAGAGAGAGAGAGAGAGAGGGGGCCCGCCCAGAATTGAACGGCAGGTGTCCTGCCTTGGTTGGGGGCCCCCTACATTTCGAGGCCCTATGAAGCCTAGTGGTAAATCCGGCTCTGCGAGGCCCCCTAGACCTCGAGGCCCTAAGCTTAAGCTTGTCCATCTTATACGTAAATCCGGCCCTGGTGAGAGGCAAGATCATGGTGGGGATGAGAGTACGTTGGGTAGATGGGGATCAGGGAGTTGATCAGACAGGGAGAGGAGATATGAGTTTGGAATTAGCACTATGGGGCTGAACAGATCAGCAACGGTGGCTGGGGGAAATGCTGACAAGAAAAATCATTTTAACAATCTTGGAGACACAAGAGACTGCAGATGCTGGAGTTTTGTCCCTGTGTGAAAATGTATGTAAATGTCTAGAAGTTTCATGACCTACAAATGTTTAACACGGCTCTAAGCCATTTAGCATCGATACTCTTTGACGTTAGTAGTAATTTAAGCTTTATATCAATGTCAGCCTAAAAATTCATTTGCTCCAAAATAAGAACAAAAACAGCATGAGGTGCAGCACTTGTGTGGATTTGAAAAAATGTGTAAGCATCTCAAGCCTTAACCACATTTGTCAGCACAGTCACTTATTTTCATATGCTGTTATTTCTATCTCAAAGCAGGTAAGAACCTAGCTGCGCTACTGTAATCCCCACCATGACTGACCTTTAAGGGACTGATACAATGAGAACACACCCTCGAGGTCGGCTGCAGGAGGTGCCCTGGTGCATGGAGTTGGAGCTGTGGCCATGTGAGTCGAGGGACTGTGCGTTTGCAGGTCGGTGTGTCCAGATTGAGGCATCGGTGGAGTGGGCTACAGGGAGCCTTGCAGCAGCCAGCGGCTTGTGTGGATCAGACGCTGCTCCAAGAGGCTGAGCACGCGGTGCAGACGTGGCCTGCAGTGGCACGGAGCGAAGGAGCAGCGGTGGAGCAGACCAACGGCATCGCCTAACAAGACCGACCATGAGCTGGTCACACTGCAGGTTCAGTCAGTTATATGGGTGACTGGAAAGGGGGCAAGCAGCAGTGCTGGACTCCCCGTGTGGCTGTGCCCCTCTCTAACAAGTGTACCATTCAAAGAATGGTCTCGACCCAAAACATCACCCATTCCCTCTCTCCGGAGATGGTGCCTTTCCCGCTGACTTACTCCAGCATTTTGTGTCTATCCACCTTTTTGGATACGCTTGGAGGAAAGGCCACTCGGGGATGAATGCAGGAGAAGCCAGATTAGCCGAATCATGTTGTACAAAAGGGAAGGTCAACGACTAGATGTGCAATAATGATCAGGGACTCTATAGTCAAGGGTCAGAGTGGTGTATCTGTGGCCTTGAACACCATCGACTCCAGAATGGTGAGTTATCCCTGCCTAGATCAGGGATGTCACTGAGCCGATGCAGAACATGGGGGAGGTGAGGGGGGGGGGGGGTGAGCAGGCCAGAAATTATGGTCCATGCAGTACTAACAACATAGGTACGGAGAGAGATATAAAGTCCCACTAAGGGAACATAGGAAGTTAAGGTCCCACTAAGGGAATATAGGAAGTTTAGTAGAAAGTTGAAAACCAGGACCTCTAGAGTAGTAATCTCAAACTGATCCTTTCTCAAGGTTGTGAGTTTAGATTTTTTGAATTTCTTTATTCATAATAATAAAAAAGTCATATAAAACAAAAAATGTGCAAAAACTCTTCATACTTTCTCTGTAGGATCAATATAAATAGGAAGGTAGAACAGCTAAATACACGGCTCAGGAGCTGGTGCAGGGAACATTGGCTCCAGATACTTGGATAATTGGAATCTCTTCTGGGGCATGGTGGCTGGTACTAGAAGGACCTAAACTGGAGGGGAACCAATATCCTTGCTGGGAGGTTTCCCCGTGTTACACGGGGTGGTAGAAACTAGTGGTACAGGAAAGTAAGACCCAAAATGATAGTGTGGCAGGAGGGGAGAGAAAATCATATACACATGCTCTCCCACATACGTAAGACGTACGTCCGGCAAACCCTTGTGTAAGTCAGATGTTATGTAAATCGGAAACGGGAGTGCTACTGCGCACATGTAAATTTAATCTCTCTACTACACACTGTACGTATAAAGGATGAAAAATTATCTAATCTGAACCTAGCTGTGCTACTGTAATCCCCACCATGACTGACCTTTAAGGGACTGATACAATGAGAACACACCCTCGAGGTCGGCTGCAGGAGGTGCCCCGGTGCATGGAGTTGGAGCTGTGGCCATGTTTGCAACAAGAAAGTAGATGCACGCTAAGACAATTAGAGGGCACACTATCGTATGTTTTAAAAAATGCAATATATTGTTTAAAACCTAAATTTAAACACTAGATGCAGTTTATGGGCCTTTTCAGGCCATGATTTACACAATAGCTATGTGTATGGACTTGTTGATAAATAATTTCAGTTAATGCTGTTGAGCCTGTAAAAACCTGATATGTAAACATACCTAAAAAATGAGTTTGCTGTTAAAAATAGTTTCCAACAATGCCAAAGAATTTTGTTACCACAAGTGATAGGTATAGCTGCAGTCATCTGTCAGATAGCTGTGGCAAATTCTAAATTTACAAAACTAAGTGTCAAATATGAATTTATACTGCACAGGTTATTTAATAATGTTAAGACAATTACTTAGGCAAGTTCAGCCAGACACCATTGACAGACCACAGAGACCATGTGAGAGCTCCGACACATTTAAGCAGTCCACACTCAGTTATCAATCCACTTATGATGTGTCCCAATGTCAGTCGAGTATCATTTTAATTTGCAAATGAAGCAAGACTGTAGTGCAATGTGCTTTTGAATTCTCATGAGAGCAATCCACAGCGGCCATCGTGTGGAGCTCCAGGCTCCGGTTTATGCTGATACAAGCTGAAACACATTCAGTGCAGAGCGGATCTCAGGTAAATATCAGGTGTGCCAATGTAGTTCTTGTGGGGAAAGGTCCAGTCCAAATAAAAAAATTGCTGATATGGTTACAATAGGAAACCTGATTCTGGGTTGCACATTAGTTAAAAATCATTCACCTGATTAATATATTGACAAATAGCTTTAAATTGCATGCAATGTGAGTGTTGTTTTTGAACATGGTAATTTCAATTTAAGATTATGCATTCAAATTTTGGGGAAAAATGCTGAGTTACATTTTAACTTTCACATCATTTTACAGTTGCTCTGATGTCTGGTAGTAAATAAATTACAAATTTCCCAAGCTCTTTGCTTCAATTGCATTACAAGTAAATATTGCCATTGATTTAATGTAGATTAAATGAAAACATTTAGTCTAATTATGAAACATTTAAAACATTTACAAAGTCCTGTTTTTACAGCAATTCTGTGTTAACTGCTCTCTCATCCCTGAAGAATTAGACATGCAAAAATGTATTTGGGTTAAAAGAGGATATTTTCTCTGTGAATGCTGAACCTTGCCCCTGGCATAGCTGTGCCAATGGATTCTGGCAGAAGGAGGTTGGAGGGTATAGCCTCGGGGTTAGTTACACTGAGCCCATTCCAAAACCATCATGTCTCCGATGACTTTTACAAACTTCTACAGATGCGCAACAGAAAGCATACTGTTGGGTTACATCACAGCTTGGTTTGGGAACAGCCTCTGCCCAAGACCACAAGAAATGCAGTTGTAGATGTAGCCAAACCCATCACACAAAACGGACTTTGCACCATTGACTCCATCTACAGTTCATGCTGCCTCGGAAAGCAACGACATAATCAAAGACTCCAGTCATTCCTTATTCTCCCTGCTCGCATCCTGCAGAAGGTACAGAAGCTTAAAAGCGGCACCATCTGACTCAGGAACAGCATCTTCCCCTCTATGGCCGGGCTTCTGAATGGTCTTGCCATGAGCTAGGGTACAGTCCAATGCTGAGAACTATATTGTGCACTTTGCATCTTGCCCTTTGCTCTCTCTGTTGTACTTGACTTTGGCTTAATTGTATTTACAGTATGTACAGGTTCACCTACCAATTTTCCGGCACTCTTGGTTCCAGACCCTTGCTGGACTATCTGTTTTTGCAGGACAAACAGAGGATACAGCCTCTGCAAGGAGTCGAATGGTACCAGAACGGACCACCTAGGCTGCCAGGGATCCCGCAAAGTCAGCCTCGGAGTTTAGGCATGGGAACAAATCTGTCGGTTCTGGCCAGGCTGGTGTTTCAGAGCCCTGGCCTCCGGGGGAAAATTCGAGCCATCGATCGGCCACGGATGTCGGTTATGGGAACCAAAGATATAATCTTTGATGGGACCAGATCTGCCGGCTCCGGCTGCAGGTGGCAAATCCGAACTGCCGATTGGCTGTGGAATTTCCATTAAGCTCGAGATCGGCCACCTCATCCGGCCTCGGCACCATATCTTCGGGCGGATTTCCGGAGGGAGATTCCAAGTGTGCTCTCGTAATTTTGTCCTGTTTAAAGGTGGCTGCTGGTCCCAAAAGGCCCACCCACTGGCATTTCAGTCACTTGCCCTGCCCAATTCCCAAACAGTAGGTCAAGTTTTGTCCACTCCCTTTACGGTCTTCTACATGTTGCCCGAGGAAACATTCCTGATGCATTGGACAAATTCCACCCCGTCTAAGCCCTGGGCACTATGCCAATCCCAGTCTACAAATCAATAAAACAAAATCATAGGTATCAGAGAGTTATGTGCACCACTCTGCTTCCATATGGAACATAGAACGTTACAGTACAGAAATAGGCACATTGGCCCACAATGTCCACGCCGAACCTGATGCCGAGTTAAACTATTTTTTTCTGCCTGCAAAATAATCCATATCCCACTATTCCCAGCATATCCAAGCTAGTATCCAAATGTTTCTTAAATGCCACTCAGTTGAGTTTAGTTTACTGTCACATGTACCGAGGTACAGTGTAAATCTTTTGTTGCATGCTAACCAGTCAGCGGAAAGCTAATACATGATTACAATCGAGCCATCCACAGAGTAAAGATAAATGATGAAGGGGATAACTTGAATAATAGACAATAGACAGTAGGTGCAGGAGTAGGCCATTTGGCCCTTCGAGCCAGCACCGACCATTCAATGTGATCATGGCTGATCATCCCCAATCAGTACCCCCGTTCCTGCCTTCTCCCCATATCCCCTGACTCCGCTATTTTTAAGAGCCCTATCTAGCTCTCTCTTGAAAGCATCCAGAGAACCTGCCTCCACCACCCTCTGAGGCAGAGAAATTCACAGACTGACCACTCTGTGAGAATTTCCACAGACCCACCACTCTGTGAGAATAATGTTTAGTGCAAGATAAAGCCAGTAAAGATAAAGGTAGAAGCAGGTCGTATTTCCTCTCCCACTACATTTGACAACACATTCCAGGCACCCACTATTCTCTGTGTAAAGAAACATGCCCTGCACATCTTGGTGAACACTCGCTGAGGGTTGCAGAATATGTTTTCTCTTGGTCCAGCTTCTCCATCATATGCCAGTAGCAAACAAAATATAACTTGTTGGATGTAAGCCTTGAGTCTGATGTTCACACAACACTCCATTAGCTCAGAGCCAGAACAACTTTTGGAAAAAGTTACGATGCCTGCAATTTGACATTTGAAATTATGCCTCCATTCACGCCTTATTTTCCACCAAACTAATTTGGATGTGAGAATGACTACATTTATTGACTCACACAATTTTACTCTTGAAAAAAGGACTTCTTGTAATGTTTGTGCATTTGTAAGAGCACACGATGAAAAAAACAAAACAAAGCTAATACATTGTAAGCATTACGAATCAATGCTCCAACTTTGCAAAATATTAAAGATATTAAGGTTCCAGAGAAGCCGTAAACATAGATTTGACAATGTCCACTGTCTCCATTATATATTGTTTTTTAAATTTAAGACATAACAATCCCTCTTGGCAACAAAATTTGGTTCAATTGGGCTACACATCTTTCAAAATGATGCTAAAACTTGTCTTTTTCTTCTCAAATACAGTAGTCTACTGTGAGCAATGGAAATAGACATGGGTCTTCTTTTTTTCTGAGTCATATAGTTTGTATGTTATGGGCAATCTTCAGGCAAATATCATGCCTGGAATCAACACATAACCACCAGAGCAAGGTTATATGTGTACTGCTCCTAGTCTAAAATATTTGTAACCACATAAAGATGGTGATTCGCTATGATGTTTGCTAAATCAGCACAGAAAGATGTTTGAGAAGGTTTTCATCGAAACTGCAAGGGGGTGACTTTGGGGAGATTGTACCTCCCCGACATGATCAGAGGCTCAATGCCACAATGAAGGAGCTTTGGGCCAATTATTTCCAAAACAGAGTTGGACTAAATGTCAAGTTTGTTTCATTTTGCCAGCTTTATCTAATATAAATCTTTCTTATCCATGCATTTGACAGTGTCAGCTGTGGTCAGTGGGTAACAGAGTCAAAGATGTGCCTTCTGCACAAATATAATTCACTCAAGCCAACAGTGCAGTAAGTGATCATCATACCTGCTGACCTTAGAAATAATTAACAAATGAGAGAGATAGTCAACCGGCTCTTAATGCCACAACATTCCTTCTGGGTGATTTTAAAAGGCCTATATTTATCTGAAACCACAAGCAAAGACAATTATCCATAAATGGAGCTGAAGAATTTTGTCAGCGTTTGTTTCGCTCCAGCTGAATGGATTCAGAGGTTCAATGGCCACACAGGCATCTGCCTTCAAATGGGATTTGCTGATAATAGATTTCTGTCTGCAAGTCCCTACTTCTCGGATCAAAATCTGAGCAGATCAAATGTATCTGAGCAACGCACTGAGTTGAGGGTATAAGAGATGCAGATGCTGGAATCTTAAGCAAAACAGAAAGTGCTGGAGGCGCTCAGTGGGCCAGGCAGCATCTACAGCGGGGATGGAAAGGAAATGTTTTGGGGTAAGTTCCTTCTTCAGACTGAATGGCACCAGAGACTTTGGCTTTGTCCCAACCCCACCTCTGTTTTCCAGCTTTATTTCCCATTACTCGAATTAGTCTGAAGAAAGGTCCCAACCTGAAGCGTCGCCAGTCTATAAGTGAGTTCGGTATCTCGCGTGCGAGTGAATCATGGGATTTGTCAAAGGTCATTCGGGATAAACAGAGAATCTATTCGAGATTTTTTCCCATCTTCAAACTATTGAAACATTTTCTTTGGCATCAACACGAGGTGAAGAACAAGAATGTATTTCACAAATTTCAGAAGGGTCTTGGATACTTTCTCATGCACATGTTATATTTTAATACCCGATTCTTCTGATTCTGTGGTTTACTAAATAAAATATATTTATTGACAACACTGAGTTGCCCAATGAGTTGGAGATATTGCAAGGCATAGTGCTCATGATCAATGGTCTACTAGAGAGGAAACAAGTTTAATTTACACAAGAAAGTTATTTTGAAGTGTGAAGGAAATAGAAATTCCTTTTATTTGCAAAGGTTGTAGTAATCTTTCCACAAGTTGAAACAAGTGAAATATATTTACATACAAATGATGCATACTAAATCACTCAGTCACTTGGGCTATCAGAGTACTGAGTGAGCTTGATTGATCTCCGGGTGATCCAATTATTTCAATTTTATCTATGGCATTGGCACTATATACAGATTAATAAATATTACCCACTCTTGACCTGAGCCATGAATTCACTACCTTCACGCAGGTCAGTGAATTATTTAATAACATGCCTTCCTTGGAGCCAGAAGATTAAGGATTCAGAGGCTTAAGGGCCTGTCCCACTTGGGCATAATTTGCGCGTTATTCACGCGCACGTGATGCGCGCATGTCGTGCATTACACGCGCATGGCACATGGTGAGGTGTGGTGGCATAGGCAGTGACGCGCGATTGCGCGTGGCGCCCCAGGATTTTGGAATTCACAAATCTTCGCGTGCCACCTGCGTGATGCCCAAGTGGGACAGGCCCTTTAAACACAAAAGTAAAGCTAGCACTCCCATTGAGTGCTGCACTGTTGAATGATCCATCACTGGAGTGTACATAATAGATCCCATGGCATCATTTTATGGAAGACAGCATTTTGTATGACACAAATTGCTGGAGTAACTCAGCGGGTGAGGCAGCATCTCTGGAGAGAAGGAATGGGCGACGTTTCGGGTCGAGACCCTTCTTCAGACTGATCTCGACCCGAAAACGTCGCCCATTCCTTCTCCACCTTCGATTTAAACCAGCATCTGCAGTTCTTTCCTACACATTTTGTATAACACCTTCTCCAGTATTTATTTCAGCCTCAATCTTATTAAAATATCTTTTTTTATTAACCTGGCCTTGGGATTAGTGCGTCTTTGACGATATGGTGCATTTCTGAACCCACATCTTGCATGATGTAAGGGATTCTATTTCACTATTATAATGACATTTATAATGTACTAAGTGTTTAATTATCAATTGGAAATGGTTTTCAGGTACCAAATAACCAAATAAGTCACTCAAGCTGGGACAATTTGGAGGATATACGACTAGTCAAAGTACTAGGAGACAATTTCCTTTGATCTAAAACAAAATTAACACTTTTTAGTTGTGTTTAAGAAAGAACTGCAGATGCTGGTAAAATCTAAGGTAGACACAAAATGCTGGAGAAACTCAGCGGGTGAGGCAGCATCTATGGAGAGAAGGAATCGGCAATATTTCGGGTCGAGACCCTTCTTCAGACTGGTCTTTTTAGTTGTGTATGGGATTTTGAGGAAGGCATTGATGATCCCTACTGCAACAGATCAGTCTATCATAAGGAAATGTATTGGATTCATACAAGTGATCAACCAAGGCTTATTGCAAGACTTATTGCAATTTACAAGGAGATTCACAAAATCACGCCATCAAATCTTCTGTCATCCCAGAGCACCAACTGCCATGAAACAAGATAAAATAATGGTCCCTACATCAGCCATAGAGGGAGTGCAGAGAAGGTTCACCAGACTGATTCCTGGGATGTCAGGACTTTCATATGAAGAAAGACTGGATAGACTTGGCTTGTACTCGCTAGAATTTAGGAGATTGAGAGGGGATCATATAGAAACGTACACAATTCTTATGGGGTTGGACAGGCTAGATGCAGGAAGATTGTTTCCGATGTTGGGGAAGTCCAGGACAAGGGGTCACAGCTTAAGGATAAGGGGGAAATCCTTTAAGACCGAGATGAGGAAAAACTTTTTCACACAGAGAGTGGTGAATCTCTGGAACTCTCTGCCACAGAGGGTAGTTGAGGCCAGTTCATTGGCTATATTTAAGAGGGAGTTAGATGTGGCCCTTGTGGCTAAGGGGATCAGGGGGTATGGCGAGAAGGCAGGTACGGGATACTGAGTTGGATGATCAGCCATGATCATATTGAATGGCGGTGCAGGCTCGAAGGGCCGAATGGCCTACTCCTGCACCTATTTTCTATGTATCAATGTATCTATCAACTCGCTAAATTTCAATAAACTTTGCTACCATTATTCACTTTACCCAAGGACGAAAAGGGGATGGAATATGTTACCACCCAACACACGTGCTGCTCTTGATGTTAAGTCATTTAAAAAGGGGATTGAGCAACTAGATCTCCTCAGCTTGGTCAAAAAGGCCCACTTCAAATTTCAATCACTACGCTACTCACTCTGATCTGCGTGAGATAACCACGAGGTGTTTGCGCAGTAATCAACCAGAACCAGAACCACCGAAAGCAAGCCGCGTTATCTCCGACTGCCTTAATGCTGTAGCACAAATACCGAGCTTTGCCCCAATACAGCAGTAGGCAGACCGATCTCCATGACACCGATTGACTTTCACCAAATCCAACCCTTATTGTTCATGCAACCATAATGTGAACTGTGGGCTTAGGGTCCATTCCAAACTAAATAGTTCACTATGGAGACTGGTCCACCTCCCTCAAGTCTCCGACAGCAGAGGCATGAGGGCAAGAACACCATTCTCTGCTGACTTGAGTAGCCCTATGGTAATTGTAGCAAAGTCTGAACGTTCAACATTGTTAGCACGCCCTGCAATGAAGTGGACCTGAGCACTTACTCACTCACCAGAAGCTGCTGCTGTTGTTGTCCCCATCGATCTGGTCTGGTCTCAAGATCAAGGCCCAAGTGAAGGGAATCAGGTCGAGTCCAACATCACCTTCCAAATCACTGCAGGTTGTCACTGAGTAACTGCCTGGCTCTGGACGCAACTATCCCCACAGCAGCCAAAGTCAGGCAGCAACTATCCCCACTGGAGAGGCTGCGAACACCACACCCCGCAACCATGTGCAAACCTGTGGGGCGAGGGAGGGATGCAGCACCCTATCTATCTCTGCACGCAGGTCGCTAGGTCCAAAGTCAACGAGGCAAAGCGGGGAGACCTGTGACTTGCAAGAAACAGCAGCAATGCAGGACATTTTGATGCGCCCACTGAGGTGGGTTCCCCACAACACAAATCTTGCCTGTGCCAACATGCCGATGCTGAAATATACTCTTTATGTTGGGATAACTATTACGTTTAGTCTGTGGCTTCCATGAGAGTTGAAAAGCAGAAGAAAATAGTAAGTTTATGTAGCAGTTAAGTCTCTGGGAGCTGAGCTCATTCTCCACATCTGTGAGCTCTGACTGAATGCTTGCCTTCATGGTTAAATATTTACTCTGCTGCAGCAGCCACCAGCCAGTAGGTATTAATGAGAAGTCCTGTGTGATTAGCCAAACTAATTTTCTTGCACGACTTGACCAGCCCTAAGCTAATTGTAGCAAATCAATGGATTAGTCAGGAGACTCGTGACTACGTTTTGTACGACACAACTTTACTTATGCATGTACATGCAGAACTCATTCAGAAGTCAACAAACATGCGTACAGCCCGTGGCCATGGACTAGTATAGTAAGTGATGAAAACCCCACAAATACTTTTCATATTATCTATGAGTAGTTATAGAAATCATACATTTAATTTCATTCTCCCCCACCCCCCCTCCAAAATAAAAACAATAAAAAATGGTTGTTATTCATCGTCACGATCTCACTCACTCACCGAAGCGGGCCAGCAAGCGACCAAAGAAAAGCCAATAAAACCACAACAATCATCGCAGTTTTGTACAAATGAACCATAAATACACCTAGTTAATAGTTTGAAAGCAGTATTTTCTTACCTCAAAGAAGCAAAACTGGAAAATACGTATGAAATGCAAGTCAAAACAATTATGATTCGTAATGTATGCACACAGTAGCTCAGCTGGCGAGAATGTTTATCCCGAATGACCCATGACCTGGGCAAACTCACGCATGCGCAGTTGTAATACCGAACTCGCTTATTCTCCCCCCGGTTGCTGCCTGACTCGCTGAGTTACTCCGGGACTTTGTGTTTTGCACAGAGTTGAGACATACTTCAAGCAATCTGTGACATTAATACAATAGAAAGTGAAGGGACGAGTGGAACATTCAAACCCCATTGTTCTTTGCAAGCCATAGCACTCCAACTATTTCTGGGCCGTCGTAAAAGATTACAGTGGTCAAAACTGCCTCCAATGTTATAATGATAAACAGCATTTTGTAACATGTATTAAAGCTGCAAAATCTACATTTTAATTACAAAAGCCCAACATATAAACAGTCAACGATTAGCACCAAAAACTATTGAATGACCTCTAGAATAGGTAAATTCTCCTAATCCTAACCTTTCAGTGGATAAGTACAGATGTCTCTGAAGCTTATTTGCATGTATTTACTTTGCTACATCACATTCAGAGCAGTCAGGTGCAAACCATTTATAGTTACATTCAGAAGCAAAATGGCGAAATAGAAATGTATCCATTCAGTGTTTAACATCTCTTTGAAAATAAAAGCAGAGGTAAATTGACTGTAGACAAAAATGCTGGAGAAACTCCGCGGGCGAGGCAGCATCTATGGAGCGAAGGAAATAGATAACGTTTCGACCAGAAACGTTGCCTATTTCCTTCGCTCCATAGATGCTGCCTCACCCGCTGAGTTTCTCCAGCATTTTTGTCTACCTTCGATTTTCCAGCATCTGCAGTTCCTTCTTAAACAGAGATAAATTGACCCTTTCTTTACTGAAGTGACAGGAAGCCAGCTGCATGTGTCTGGAATGCAATAATAATAACACAGCCAAGAAGGAAACAGACTGGTTCTGCAACAAGTGTTAAAGAAGGAACTGCAGATGCTGGAAAATCGAAGGTACACAAAAATGCTGGAGAAACTCAGCGGGTGCAGCAGCATCTATGGAGCGAAGGAAATAGGTAACGTTTCGGGCCGAAACCCTTCTTCAGACTGATAGGGGGTGGGGAGAAGAAAGGAAAAAAGGAAAAAGGCGGAGGAGGAGCCCGAGGGCTGGGGGAGGGGAGGAGACAACCAATTCTCCCAATTCTGCTAGCCCTGGCTGTCCCCTCCCCTTCATCAGCCATCTGGTTGTCTCCTCCCCTCCCCCAGCCCTCGGGCTCCTTCTCCGCCTTTTCCCTTTTTTCCTTTCTTCTCCCCACCCCCTATCAGTCTGAAGAAGGGTTTCGGCCCGAAACGTTACCTATTTCCTTCGCTCCATAGATGCTGCTGCACCCGCTGAGTTTCTCCAGCATTTTTGTGTACCTTCTGGTTCTGCAACAAACTGGCTCCACCAAGATGCAGTACAGAATGCCACAGGAGACCCTTCTTCCCTGTGGCTATCAAACTGTACAACTCCTCCCCCGACTCCCCTCTCCCCCTCTTCTCCCCAATCTTTGCACATCCTCAGTTCTATCGTATCGTATCGTTTCATATCATAAGGTAGGCTCTCTATGAAAGACTCGGTACCGAAGGAGGCATGGGCAAAAGTTTATTTCAGTTGGTTTTAAGAAGCAATAAGAACAATAAACTCTTTACTGGTAAATGGGTCCCCACTTTTTCTTAATACTGCTCCAAGTATTCCATTTTGAGCAAAGCAATTGCTCTTTGTGATTTACGATCTCACAGACAATTTCAGATTTCCCAGGTGTATTTAGTATGAATCCAGCATGTTAGTTTCAGCATTTGTTATTGCTCCATTTTAATATAATTAAAATGGCCAAAATTGTTATAGGAGGCGCATTTGCGGGATTTAATATCTTGGATCGGTTCATCCCTTTCTTTGCTTGGGGTTATTGATTTGGGTCATGTTGTCTGTGCAAGCAGTAACTAGGCCACTATACATTGAAGGCACAATAAGAAGGAGATATGAATAGACAATAGACAATAGACAATAGTGCAGGAGTAGGCCATTCGGCGCTTCGAGCCAGCACTGCCATTCAATGTGATCATGGCGGATCATCCCCAATCAGTACCCCGTTCCTGCCTTCTTCCCTTATCCCCTGACTCCGCTATCTTTAAGAGCCCCCATCTAGCTCTCTCTTGAAAGTATCCAGAGAACCGGCCTCCACTGCCCTCTGTGGCAGAGAATTCCACAGACTCACAACTCTCTGTGAGAAAAAGTGTTTCCTCGTCTCCGTTCTGAATGGCTTACCCCTTATTCTGAAACTGTGGCCCCTGGTTCTGGGACCTGTCACATTTGTCAAACTATACAGACAGAAAATAAAAGAAAAATGCGGTTGACCCCCAGTATTATGGGATGGCGGGGGAGGGGGGTTCAGTACAGTTCCGTTTTTTGTCACGTGTACCGAGGTACAGTGAAAAGTTTTTTGTTGCGTGCTAACCAGTCAGCAGAAAGACAATACATGATTACAATCAATCCATTTATAGTGTATAGGTACATGATAAGGAAATAACGTTTAGTGCAAGGTAAAGTTAGCAAAGTCCAGTCAAGGATAGTCCGAGGGTCATCAAAGAGGTAAAGTAGTTCAGCACTGCTCTCTGGTTGTGGTGGGATGATTCAGTTGCCTGATAACAGCTGGGAAGAAACTGTCCTGTCGTATTCCCAGAAAACGGGGCACATCACACTTTTCAATAACACAAGGCTGTGTCATCTGCGCTTGCATTAGGACAGGCGTGTTGTCGCAAAAAATAATTGTGATTTATTCCTTTTTTTCAACACAGATTCAGTGAGAGTCAATTTTGTTCCGTTTCTGTAAGTTGAACGTGCTGTAATGCGAGGATTGCCTGTTAAGATGTTTTATTGCCCATTCCAAACCAGAAATAGTTAGATTTTTTTATTAAAGGAACCAGAAAGAAGAGGAAAAGACCATTCATCCACTTATCGTTGCTTCACATTTCAATAATAACATGACTGATGCTCATTCCTAACTGCATCTTTACACCTTAATCCCATTTCTCTTGATATCCTGCCTAAACTAAAATCTATTCTTCTTTGTGTTGAATATACTCAGTAAATGAGCAAGTGCAGCATTCTCAGGTGTAGAGTTCCAATCATTCCCAACCACTGGATAAAGAAAATCCCCTTTGTTACTAATTGTCTAAAGCAATTTTCTGACCTAAAGTTCTTTACTCCCCAGCCAAGAGCATATTCCTCTACACATTCATTTTGTCAAATCACGTTATTTTGTTTCTACTTTTAATGGGTTCATCTCTCATTTTTGTAAACCAAAGGGGATCAAGACCAGTTTATTCAACCTTTTATCACACAATTATCATCCCAGGAATCTATCTAGTGAGCCTTTACTTCATTCCCTCTCTTAGGAATTATGCCCTTACACTTCCATGAATCCATAGCTGGTTTTACTAACATATAATCAGACGTATGATGAAACTTACAGAGAAGTGTCTGCACTACTTTTTCTCATTACTATAGATGTATTTTGGTGCTGCCTTCTCCCGAGCGCAAAGGTGGTCAATTATCCTAACCTCAAATCCCTGCACTCAGAGCACTGGCATTAGAGGGATTTCTCACCAAGGCAATATAGACGCACTAAAATCACTTGTTCAGCGGAAATATTTCGGTACTCTGGGAGCCATGACAACAAGTAAGACTCTTCCTGGACAGGAATATATTAAAACTGGTTGTTTTAAATTCTTGGGCTGCCACAATGCCTCAGAAAATTGTCATAAATGGGGAAATTATGTCAATTTTTAGGCCTGAAGTATCCACTCCACTTGAAATGTGCTTCCTGTTAGAGAATCCAGCCTCCTTAACTTTGTCTAAGGAAGTTAGAGTCATAGAGTCATAGAGTGATACAGCATAGAAACATGCTCTTCAGCCCATCTTGCCCATACCGGTCATGTTCCAGCTACTTGCCTGCGTTTAGCACATATCCCTCCAAGCCTGTCCTATCCATGTACCTGTCTAACTGTTTCTTAAACGTTGGGAAAGTCCCAGCCTCAACTACCTCCTCTGGCAGCTTGTTGCATACACCCACCACCTTTTGTGTGAAAAAGTTACCCCTCAGATTCTTATTAAACCTTTTCTCTGAATGTTGCTGGCAGATCCACAGGTTGCTGCTTTTTACAAAGTGATCGGTAACTGGCAGCTTACTTCTTCCCCAGCAACAAACTGTTTGCAAGATAGCGGATAGGGAAGGATGATCCGAATATCCAGACAGAACTGGTTAAGCATAACCCCTTTGGAAATATTCGGAGGCACCGTTTCAGCCCAGGGAATTTAAACCACTCAGTATGAATATCCTCTGCTCCTGGAACAATCATACTCGTTGTCATGGCTCCCAGATTCCCAAGAATTCCAGCAGATCGAGTGATTTTAGTGCATATGCATTCCTTTTTTAGTTTAGAGATACAATGGGCAAACAGGCCCTTCGGCCCACCGAGTCCGCACTGACCAGCAATCCCCGCACATTAACACTATCCTACTACTTGGGACAATTTACACATACACCGAGCCAATTAACCTACAAACCTGTACGTCTTCAGAGTGTGGGAGGAAACTGAAGATCTCGGAGAAAACCCACGCGGTCACGGGGAGAACATACAAACTCCGTACAGACAGCACCCGTAGTCGGGATCAAACCCGGACCTCCGGCGCTGCAAGCACTGTAAGGCAGTAACTCTACCACTGCACCACCGTGCTGCCCTGTAATGCATTGCTATTGTGAAGTGCTATCAGTACAGGGATTAGAGGTTAGGGTGATCAATCTTCATTATACTCAGTGCTAACTCTATCTGCTGTAATAGTGTAGAGACCTTTCGATAAGCCTCTCCATATTTTTGATCTTTTTTATTGTGCTTGCCTGCAGAAGAAACCTAAAAGAATAGTTCATCCTTCAGCATCAGCTAAACGTTAAACTAAACCATTGTTTAGAAAAATGAAGCTGAAGCATTTTGAAAGAGGCATTGGGCTACTTATTAACATTTGAAACAATAAAACCTGATGGGCATGACCAGTGAGTATTGATCAGACCCAATATATCATCTGAAGTTTTTCATGCAGCCTCATGAGATGGTCTGGTTATTGAAAGTGACACTTGACGTGCTGGTTGTATGTCTTTAAAGCAAGTTCAGCAATAATTGACCTCTTTTTGATCCTTAGTGTATACAGACTAGATGTAAGCTCCCAGTCTGCAGATGTAGCTGGCATACTCTAAACGTTGATTTTGGCTTCAAAGTGGGATGCATACCGAGGCTGCAAAAGACAGCATGTTTCAACATCTTTGTCAATACATGGTTTCCATGGTTATTTTATCTCCTTGTTGTTAGTAGATGCATGTTGAGAATAAATTGACTACATCTCCTTATACAATGACAATAGTTAAGAAGTATTTCCTTGGTTATAAGTTGCTTTGGGACATGCTGGGACAATGAAAGGTGCTATGAGAATGCAGATGTGTCTATTATTAGTACAAGTTATTGCAAGTTTCATGTAAAAACAAATACTCTGGATAGTGATCTATTGATGAAAAGATAAGGTCTGGTGACTAAATGAGATTAAAAGAGGATTTCAGTAGATAAAAGGGAAGTGGGAGGATATAGAAGTAAGGAACTGCAAAGGCGAGCATTTTGCATTGAACACAAAGCGCTGAAGTAACTCAGTGGTCAGGCAGCATCTCTGGAGGACACGGTTCTTCATGAGTCTGAAGAAGGGTCCCAACCCAAACCATCATTTATCCGTATCCTACAGGGATGTTACCTGACCTGATGAGTTACTCTTGCACTCTGTATTTTACAACAAATACAACAAATTTCTTACGTTAGGACTGAAGTAGTTAAAGGTAAGCCTTATGGGCCTGTCCCACAGGCGACTTTTTAGGCGACTGCAGGAGACTATGCGGTCGCCACATGGTCGCCATATCGTCGTCACATTTTCGTGGGTGGTTGCCGGGGAGTCACCTTCATAGTCGTGAGGAGTTCCCGCATTCTGGGAAATAGTCGTGGCCTCATTATGGTCACCGCAAATTTTTCAACAAGTTGAAAAATTAGCGGCGACCAGAATGAAGCCGCCTTGGAGAGTAGCGAGAATTCTCGTGCCGTAGGTGCAGTGGTAGTGGGTCGCCAGGAGGTCGAAGATTGTCGTAGGTTCTAGCCAGTGCTGACCGGTGAATATCATTGGTTCATTGGGAAAAAAAGTAACCGGTAGTTTTCAGAACCAAGGATAACCGACCGGTAAAGTTAATGTCCGCCGAGCTTCACAGCCGTGTATCTCTGGCTTCTTAAAAGTTATCTCCACTCCTTCGCCCTTCTCCCCCCTTCTCCCCCTTCTCCCCCCCTCTTTTAAAGGACTTACATGACCCTTCCTGTACAGTGTGCTTTCACCGTCTTAATTACAGCGCCAACCTTCCTATTCATCGTGGTGTGTGTCTGTATCACATTGGCTTTGCACCATGTGAATTTCACTCAGACAGCGCTCCCCCTGCTTGCCCTGTCCCCCGCCTACATAACGGGCTGGTGAAGGAAGCGATGTGTGTGTGTGTTCCATTCTGACAGTCGCCGTTCCAGTCGCCTGAAAAATCGCCTAAGTGGGACAGGCCCATTAATTAGGAGAAACAAAGAAAGACTGAACAAGAAGGAAGTGTTAGAGGAATAGTAAGTTTGAAATGGTTGGTGGAAGTTACATAAACAGAGCAGAATAGACTTGAATGCGAGAATAATTCTAAATTTGAGCCACTGAGCACTGGAAAAGAATACAAACAAACAAACACCAAGTTGATGGATGAGAGGAATCTAGTGACAGATAAGATAGCAGAAATTGTGTTTGAACAAACCATTAGGCAGAATAATTTACTTCAGCAACAATCTATAATGTAACTCCCAAATGAAAGCAATTTGTTTTATTTAGTATTTATAACAAAGATTCCTGGAACTTATTGATTGGGTGTTAACTATGTGGATTTGCCAAGCATAATTCATTTCCTTAATTGCAATGTTAATAGATTTTAAGTACAACTTTTGATAATGGAAATATTTGCATACAATTCAATATAAGTGAGCACATTAAGAATCGCTGGAACATTTTACACTCTGATAGCAATCTGTTAATGCAATTTCACTGGAGATAAATGGTGCTTAACAGTTGTGCACAGTTCCATTAACAACTGCTTAAATATTCTAAAACATTGACACCTTCTCTTAACGAAGAGTGACAAAAATAATGTAGCATTACATTTACAGGCTTAAGTTTTCTGAGGAGATGGAAATGAAAAATTGCAAGATTATCCAGAATGCATTTATGTCAAACTATGTTCTCAGTACCTGAGAGTCATAGAGTCATACAGCATGGAAACAGGCCATTCAGCCCAACTTGTCCATGCCTACCAAATTGTCCCATCTACACTAGTCCCAGCTCTCTGTGTTTGGCCCTCCATTGAGCTTTTTAGCCAAAGGATTACACTGGATCGGACAATATTTTCATTGGTGCATTCTAAGTTATAAATCTCTTCTGGTAACTGAGTTAAAGGTTAAGCCATTTTAGAGGGAATGTAACTGGGTGAAACAGCTGAGAGGAGCAAAGTTATGGTTGTAGTGAAGCGAGTGTGAGAACAGCATTGGGATTATTTGTTTTAGATTGCTTCAGTAAAACTGCAATTAAATGTGGTTTAATTAGTGGAGTAAAACTGATGAATTAAAGGCAGAGAAAAAAACCAAGTTAAGGTGCAATACACAGAACGAGATTTTAAATTGTACCATTTCATCCAAAAGTAAACGAAGTAAAGTAAACATACATTTACATCGCATCTTTAGGATTTCTTGAAATGAATCACAATCATTCACTGTGTGACTGTCGTCAACATAAAGAAGATTCCCGGTCAATTTATTTCTTTATTCATCTTGATTTGTGTCATTGTTGCTGAGGCAGGCAATTATTGGTTATCCCTGAACCAAGTAACCAACAGGGCTAATCCAACCATTCAGTGTGAGACTTTGTGACCCATGAAGGGCCTGTCCCAATTAGGCGACTCTTTAGGTGACTGCCAGGGACTAGTTCTAATGGAATTCACCTACGACACCTGGCGTCAACCTACGACAGCAACTATGACAACCCACGATAGCAAAAATTGTCGCCAAAATTTTTTCAACATGTTGAAAATCTTGCGGCAGTCGCCTGTAGTCACCCAAAAAACCGTCTAAGTGGGACAGAGCCTTTAGGATAAAGATATTCTTACCAAAAATAATATCTTTGCACAGCAAGATCCCACAAACCCCAAATAAATAACTTTTCAATCAATTTGTCTTGACAAACTGTTTTTTAAGGTTAATATTGGTCACTGACACGGGAGGATATTATTGCATCTTTTGTTTTGACTTTTTTTAATGCTTCTTGGGAATTTTTATTTGAAATACAAGTCCCTTATTTATCCATGTAATTTTCAAACTTTTTTACCAAATCAACTTTTTTCTTGATGTTCCTGGTGCAAGTGTAATTCTTGCTGAAGCCGCCATGGGCAGAACACTGGAAAGCAATGACCTTTCCCAGCTGTACATCCATATTGATCCAAGAACATGCTTTATCTTTCCTCAGTGGTGAAAAGAAACTGAGGTTTTGAAAATACATTATTGCCTAAAGGTTCTTCTTAAACTTCTCCAGCATGCATGATATGTGATCAAATTGTCAGAGTGGTGCTGGTCACGTCAATGAAATAGCTGTGAAAGCTTTTTCAATGAGTTCAATGAGTCAGTCTGCCTCATTGAATGTACAAGAGAACAAACTTTCTTCACAAAGGGTTGCACTTTGGGAGGTTGAAAGTAAGTGAGAATATGAGTGTTAAAGGCAAGACCCATAACAATATTGATGTATAACGGGATCTTGGGGTCCAAGTCCATAGCTCCCTGAAAGTAGACACACGTAGATAGAGTGGTAAAGAAGACACATGGTATGCTTGCCATCTGGAGGTTGCATATAAGAGACAGGAAGTCATGTTCAAGCTTTCTAATAGTTTGGTTAGGCCACATTTGGAATATTGTGTAGAGTACTGGTTGCTCCATTACAGGAAGGAGCCTGGGTTAGGGGGTATTAGAAGGTTGAGGGAAGACCAGATAGAAGTATATAAAATTACTAGAGACATCGATAGGAAAGATAGTCAAAACCTTTTTTCCAAAGTGGAAATGTCAAAAACTAGAGGGGATAGCTTTAAGGTGAAAGTGGCAAAGATCAAAGTAGATGTGCCGGACAAGTTTAGTTTAGTTTAGAGATACAGCGTGGAAGCAGGCCCTTCGGCCCACCGGGTCTGCACCGACCAGCGATCTCCGCACATTAACATGATCCTACACCCACTAGAGACAATTGTTACATTTACCGAGCCAATTAACCTACAAACCTGTACGTCTTTTGAGTGTGGAAGGAAACCGAAGATCTCAGAGAAAACCCACGCAGGTCATGGGGAGAACGTACAAACTCTGTACAGGCAGCACCTGTAGTCGGGATCGAACCCAGGTCTCCGGCGCTGTTTTTACACAGAGAATAGTGGTGCCTGGAACGCGTTGCCAGGGTTGATGTGGAAGCAGATATGATAGTGCCACTTCAGAGGCCTTTAGATAAGCATATGGATATGCAGGGAATGGAGAGAAACATAGAAAATATGAGTGAGCCATTCGGCCCTTTGAACCAGCACCACCATTCAATATAATCATGGCAGATCATCCAAAATCAGTACCCCGTTCCTGCTTTTTCCCCAGATCCCTTGATTCCATTAGCCCTAAGAGCTAAATCTAACTCTCTCTTGAAAACATCCAATGAATTGGCCTCCTGTGGCAGAGAATTCCACAATTCACAATTCTCTGGGTGAATAAGTTTTTCCTCATCTCAGTCCTAAATGGCCTACCCCTTGTTCTTAAACTGTGAACCCTGGTTCTGGACTCCCCCAACATCGGGAACATTTTTCCTGCATCTAGCCTGTCCAATCCCTTAAGAATTTTATATGTTTCTACAAGATTCCCTCTCACCCTTCTAATTCCAGTCAACCCATTATTTCATCAAATGTCAGTCCCGCCATCCAGGGAATTAACCTGATGAACCTACGCTGCACATCCTCAATAGCAAGAATGTCCGTCCTCAAATTAGGAGACCAAAACTGCGCTCAATACTCCAGGTGCGGTCTCACCAGGGCCCTATACATCGGCAGTAGGACTTCCTTGCTCCTAAATCAAATCCTCTCGATATGAAGGCCAACATACCATTAGCTTTCTTTACTGCTTGTTGTACCTGCATGCTTACTTTCAGTGACTGATGTACAAGGACACCCAGGTCTTGTTGCACCTCCCCTTTTCCTAATCTGACACCATTCAGTTAATAATCTGCCTTCTTTTTCTTGCCTCCAAATTGGATAATCTCACATTTATCCACATAATACTGCATCTGCCATGCATCTGCCCACTCACCCAACCTATCCGTTACCCTGCAGCCTCATAGCATCCGCCTCGCAGCTCACACTGCCACCCAGCTTTGTGTCATCTGCAAACTTGGAGATGTTACATTTAATTCCCTCATCTAAATCGTTAATATCTATTGTAAATAACTGGGATCCCAGCACTGAGCCTTGCGGCACCCCACTAGTCACTGCCTGCCATTCTGAAACAGACTCTTTAATTCCTACCCTTTGCTTCATGTCGCCAAACCAGCTCTATCCATGTCAATACCCTACCCCCATTACCATGTGCTCTAATTTTGCACACTAATCTCTTGCGTGGGGCCATTTCAAAGGCTTTTTGAAAGTCCAGATACACCACATCCATTGGCTCTCCCTTATCCATTCTACTTGTTACACCCTCAAAACATTCCAGAAGATTAGTCAAGCATGATATCCCCTTCATAAATCCATGCTGACTTTGACTGATCCTGTCACTGCTTTCCAAATGTGCTGCTATTACACGTATCACATGCAGGCAGAGGAGAATTAGTTTAATTTGGCAACATATTCATCATGAACATAATGGGCTGAAGGGCCCGTTCTTGTGCCATACTGCTCTATGTTTTATGTTTAATGTTCTTCCGGCTGAGCTGCAGCTAAAATTTACGAGCCGCGTTTATGCAATTGATTCTGTCTTAAACCCTCACGTAGGAGGAACCTTGTGGATACATTCCTAATTTGATGAAATAACTAACATCATGGGGAGTTCAGTAATTTATTCTCCTCAGAATTATATTTTTATCTGTTCTTCCTAATTCTATTTTTAACTGCATGGTCTGAATGAAGAAACTGTCCATTAACAATAGTGCAAAAAAAACTTTAATGTCAGGTTTTAGATACGGTGGTAGCTTACTGATACTTTCACCTATTTGTCCAAACTTATTTGATTCAATATACATTGAATTTTGGGATTTATTAATTGCCTTTTATAAACATGACACCTAGGTTAATTATGTATAAACATAATGAGCCTTCTGAATGTTTAACATTTTGAGCTGTAACACTTTGCTCTTTGGACACATGCCGAGATGATTTAGAAAACAGGAAGAGTAATAGCTTATTACCCTAGAATTCTGCTATGCCATTAAATAAATTATTGGTTGATCCTATGAAGGTAGTGTTGCTGCCTTATTGCTCCAAGGTCTCTGGTTCGATCCTGACCTTGGGTGCTGTCAATTTTGAGTTTTCAGGTTCTCCTTGTGACCATGTTTTGCTTTTGCCAGGATGCTTCACGTTCCTCCTACATGCTAGAGATGTAGTAATGGGATTAGTAATCGTAATTAGTAATGAGATCACTTTCTTATGGCAAATTTGAGTGAGGTGAGGTGAAGCTGAGGGTCCAGTGTGAAACACATTCAGTCCCTTTCCTCAGCCTGTCCTTGTTCCATTGCTAAAGTCAACAATGACTAAGGGAATTGATTAACCGGTCTGATCCTTCTACGGTTCAGGAAGTATCAGATTGTCATATTGAACAACGTAGGTGCACAAGTCCTAGATTTCCTGGGGTACAAAAGATTATTGTTGCTGGTTCGCTTTTGGATCATCAACTAGTCAGCATGAGAGATCTGATTCCATACACTCTGAAGGTAGACACAAAATGTTGGAGTAACTCAGTGGGACAGGCAACATCTCTGGAGAGAAGGAAAGGGTGACGTTTCTGTTCCCTTACTATGAAAAGATTTATCAATCTCAGTATTTCATATTCAATTTTCATAGTAGCAGACACTTCATGTGGAAAGTACATCAGTACTTTTTCACACTTTGGACTTATTAAATTTGAAACAAAAATTGTCTTGACAGTTGGAAGTAAAATCTTATGCTTTGACTACTTAGTAAGATCGTCTCTTATGTTTAAACCACCAGTGAGAATTGACTGACCGTGCTTGATCTCTCGACATAGGGCAACCGTAAAGGAAAGAATTTTTGATGATTGTCAGAATATTTCCAAACGAACATGCTAGAAACACAAAGCAAAGCATTTTCCATCTTTAAAAAAGTGTGCTTTGGTTTATAATTTAAGTTTACACCCTTGTTCAGAAGGGAAGCAAATGTACACAGAATAAGTGTAAGCACTCCAATTGTTAAGCCATGTATTCTTGTTACGAGTTTTGACTGACGGGACTTCTGTGTGTTTCTGGCATGGATTATTCTTGCTTCACAATTGCAGTATTTGAAGGTTTCCTTTCAATGTGTAGCAGACGGCTAGATATAACAAGGGCAGGCTTTTGCATTCTCAGTTGCTACTTTTCCAGCAGGCTCCAGGTTTGTCGTTGATTAATCGGTAATTAAGTTCAAAGAAAATTCTTAATGGCTTAAATTGCAGATGGTTTTGTTTAATTTTCAATGCATTGAAATTATGTGAACATCTTTTGTTATTGCAGTGTATGTCGTGTTGGTTGTAAACAATATCTGTTAGTTTATAGGAAAGAACTGCAGATGTTTGTTTAAATTTTAGGTAGACACAAAATGCTGGAGTAACTCCATCTCTGCAGCATCTCTGGAGAGAAGGAATGGGTGACGTTTCGAAATGATCACGGAGCCTGCGCTTGGTAACTGAGCGGAGGTGTTCAGCAAAACGATCGCCGAGCCTACGCTCGCCGATCCTTTCGCTGAACACCTCCGCTCAGTCCGCCTTAACCTACCTGATCTCCTGGTTGCTCAGCACTTTAACTCCCCCTCCCATTCCCAATGTGACCTTTCCATCCTGGGCCTCCTCCATTGTCAGAGTGAGGTCCAGCGCAAATTGGAGGAACAGCACCTCATATTTCGCTTGGGTAGCTTACACCCCAGCGGTATGAACATTGACTTCTCTAACTTCAAATAGCCCTTGCTTACCCTCTCTTTCCATCCTCTCCCCCTTCCCAGTACTCCAACCAGTCTTACTGTCTCCGACTACATTCTATCTTTGTCCCGCCCACTCCCCTGACATCAGTCTGAAGAAGGGTCTCGATCCGAAACGTTACCCATTCCTTCTCTCCAGAGATGCTGCCTGTCCCACTGAGTTAATCCAGCATCTACCATCTGTTAGTTTATGGCAGTCTCCATTTATGCACTGTGTCATGTGATGACTGTTCTTTGGATACAAACATCCAGAAGCTGTCTGTGAAGAGCTATTGAAAGAACTGCACGTACTTGTTTAAGCCTCTCATGTCTCACATGTTTAACTGCACTTTGCATTGGGCATTCTTCGAAGCTAAGAACTCAATGAGCAGCACACACACTACAGACAGTATTCCATTCATCGCAATTCAAAGCTAGAAGTATTGCTCTTGTGTTATTGAGAATACAGACCTTCGTCTTCAACCAAAGTAACTATGTACTCGCCCAATAGATCTGACATTTATTGAATGACTCTAGATTTCAGACCACTAGTATAAGCAGTCCTATCATTCTTAATTTACAAGCACCAATGTACAAGGGCGGCACAGTGGCACATCGGTAGAACTACTGCCTTACAGCGCCAGAGACCCGGGTTCGACACTGACTGCGGGTGCTGCCTGCACGGAGTTCATACTTTCTCCCTGTGACCTGCGTGGGTTTTCATCCGAGGTCTTCGGTTTCCAAAGACGTACAGGTTTGTAGGTTAATTGGCTTGTTACAAAAGTGCGGGGGATCGCTGGACGCTAAACTGAAGCCAAATAGCTGTGTCACAGAAGAAGACTCTTCCTGATGCTGTACAGTTTTGAATGACTGTAAATTGCTTTGTGTTAATATAGACAATCAACACCAAATTCCCCCATTCCCACCTTCCCACCCATAACTGAATTTTATTAGGAAAAATGGAATATTCCGCAGGTCATAAATAAACAGTTCATGCTGGATGTGTATCTTTAACTTTGTAGCAGCACACACACCTATTAAAGATAAAATACCTGTTAGCAGTTATGAGTTGAAAGTAAAACCATTTGCTTTGGCTACTGCTTTAGCAATGTTTGATTGAAGGTTTGGGATGGAACCAGGCTTTGCGGCCCACTGAGTCCACACAGACCATCGATCACCCGTTCAAACTAATTCCATGTTATCCCACTTTCGCACCCGCTCCCTATGCACCAGGCCAATTAACCTACCAACCCACACGGCTTTTTGATGCTGTAGGAAACCAGGGTATCTGGCGGAAACTCATGCAGTCACAGGGAGAACATGCAGACTTCAGCACCCTAATGGGCCTGTCCCATTTGCTGATTTTTTAGGCAACTGCCGGCGACTGTCGTAGTCGTAGCAGGTCGCCGAAAAACCGGCGACAACATACGTCATCCTGGCGACAACCTACGACAGCACCTACGTCAGGAGAAGTCAAGCTACGCTCATTGGCGTCAAACCCACTGTTGCCGAAAAATGTTCAACAGGTTGAAAAATTAAGGGGCGACCAGAAAAACGCTATGACTTTTTGCGCGACTGAGGAGACTTCTCCAGGCGACCACCGGCAAACTGCAGTCCTTTGGGTAAAGATCCTCCCATAGTGTTGTTGTGCGCGGGGAGATCCAGAATTTAAACACAGTGATGGTGAAGGACTGGCAATGCATTTCTAAGTCACGATTGTATGCGGCATGGAAGGGAACCTGTAAGTGGTGATGTGTCTACCCTCAGGCTTCTCGTTGATAGAGGTGCTGGTAGCTCAAACAAATAAGTGAGCTGTGCTTTTTATAGATGGTGCACACTGCAGCCAAGGTGCTTCGGTGGTGGAGGGAATGATTGTTTGAGATGTATAATATTGTATAATATAATATAATACATCCACGCAAATAGTGCATATACCATCACACCTTGACTTTTGCCTTGTAAATGGTGGAAAAGCTTTGCCTGGCCCATTTAGGCAACTTTTTCAGCGACTGTCACAGTCGTAACAGGTCACCGAAAAACCGGCGACTGGACCCCCCCCCAACGACAATGTTTATGACAACCTACCACTTAGTCGACGTCAAGCTACGGCAAGCTACCGACAACCGGCGACCCAAATGTCGCGACTTAAGGTGCTGTCCCACTTGACGATTTTTTCGACGACTGTCGGCATCATTGAATGACATATCAGGTCACCGAAAAAATCCTGCCGTGATGTGGCGTGAAGCGGTGGTGACGCGGCATGATGACATATTGACGCGCAGTGTCTCCTCAATTGTCGCAACATTTTTTCTGTCGGAGCTGGATTTTGAATTGTTCAAAATCTTTCAGCGACCCATATACGTCAGTCAATGACACCGGCAGTTGCCGAAAAAATCGGCATGTGGGACAGGCCCATTAGGACGTCCACCTACGAGAAACTACGACCACACAAGGGACAACCTACGATAACTGAAGTCAACCTACCTCCACCCATGACGACCTACCACAAGCTACGACCCTGTCGGCGACAACTGAAGACGACTGAAGACTTCTCTTGGTTAATGTTGACCTCCCAGGTTGTTCATGGTGGAGGACTCTGCGATGATATTGCTACTGAACATCGAGGGTAGATTAGACATTCGCTGGAAGATGCTATGGCTTAAATCTTGCTGCATGTGTTGTGGGAGGAAGAGGGGTCAATGAAAATGTTAGGAGTTTACCGCCTGTGCTGGAAACCTACAATGAAAGTTGTGAAGGGTAACACCTGCTTGATCACCGCGAATGGCCTACTCCTGCACCTATTGTCTATTGTCTATTGTGATCTTTTGGTAGTTGACAGTGGGAATTACATTGTTATATTGGGTTACTTTTGCTTGTCAATTATGTTCAAAATTAGAGAATAATAATATATGCAGATATAGATCAGAGCAATAAAATGTACAGAAAAGAGAATTTATGGTCTCCTGTTGTCTTCCTCACCAGTATTTACTAATGAATAAACACTTTTTTTTAAAGGATATTGGGATAGGTGATTGTGAGTGGGATATTTGTTATACTGATTGTATTGGGAAGGGTGATTATAGGGTGATGGGTTGTATGTATGACTAAGAGATACTGTATAGTATATGAGGGTTTTTTCTTTTCTTTTTTCTTTTTTTCTCTCTTTTTCTGTATGGCTTTGTAAATATTTGATTAGTGTATAAATGTAAATAATTTGGTGTACATATAGCTGCTAAATTTGTATAAGATTATTATAAGCAGTTGAATAAGGGGTGGGAATTAATAAGCTTTGGCTTCTTCCTGCTCCTTTTCGGACACATACGATTTAATTTATTTATAGATATTGTTATGACACTTTATAAATATTCTTGTTTTGTTTTTTTGTATGCTGTTTCACACTTGCTTTTTATTCTTTTATTCTGTTCGAAATAAAGAATCAAATAAATAGATAAATAAATAAACAAATAAATAAATAAATAAATAAATAGATAAATAAATAAATAAATAAATAAACAGATAAATAAATAAATAGATAAATATATAGATAGATAAATAAATAAATAAATAAATAGATACACAAATAAATAAATAAATAGATAAATAAATGGATTCATAGTGAATTGTGGGAAAGTAGATAATATTAAGATAATACGGTAATATTTGTATTTTAAATCATTTGGTTAATTTTGCTAAAATTTGGATCGCATGGTATTATTATACATTTTGAACTAGATTTATTGATTGTTCTTAGATATATATCAATTAGGTATCTTAGGTATAAACTAGGTACCAATTAGGTTCTTAGGTATAAAACAATTTTAAAATTAGTTAATTTTATGTTACTTTGCCCTTCCTATGTTTTTAAAACTGATCAATGAGATGTCACAATGCAATGTATAGGATTAGACCAGAGGAACAAGAGATTAAGGCTCTGTCTCATGGTGTTGCGGTCATTGGCGGTGAAGCGCGGCGTTGCCGGAAGAGGGGACCACACGTCAACCGTGAGAGCGCCAAGCCTATGCCGCGGGAGCGCCGCACGGATTCTGCGCGGGGGCCGAGTGATCTCAGTACGGCCGGTCCCACGAGCTTGCGGTGTTATCGAAATTTGCTTTCTAAAAGACAAGCGGGGCCGTGGTGGCGGTAGTGCTGAATCGCGGCGCTGTGGCGGCGCCCGTGCCGCACATGTGTCTCACTGGCGGAGGCTGTGGCGGTGACCGTGCCGCACTCGTGCCTCACTGGCGGCGGCTGTGGCGGTGAGAGTTCCACTCACGGCGCTCGTGCCGCACTGGCGGCGGCTGTGGCGGTGACCGTGCCGCACTGGCGGTGGCTGTGCGGTAAGAAATTATTTTTAAACAGTGCTGACTTTTTGTGAGCACCGTGCGGTGTTGGGACCAACGCCGCATGGCCTCGGCGGTGGCCGTTTGACCGAACCCGCGGTCTCTGGCGGTCCACGAGCGGTAGATACTTCCTGTATCACCGCCAATGACCGCAGACTCGTGAGACAGGCCTTTAACAAGGGATAGAACTCCAACTTAAATCCAGTTAATGAATGAATGAATGAATGAATGAATGAATGAATGAATATGTGGGTTTTTATATGGCATATTTGACCTTCAGGGGAACACTATCTTTTGTGCTGTCCTCCTTGATTCAAAACATAATTGAACAAAAACATTGATAGATTCTTAAATATTGACGGGATCTACTGAATTTTGGCTGCATTTCTCTACTGCTGAACACAGAAAATAGGTGCAGGAGGTGGCCATTCAGCCCTTCGAGCCAGCACCGCCATTCATTGTGATCATGGCTGATTATAGTGGACAACCCTGTGTTAAGTCTTCAGATCTCAATGGAACTCTCCATTATACTTGTAGGTATACGAGTTGCTGTTGTCTGACAATGAGATTGAAGGAGAAGTACTAGATATTTGAGATACATCATCTCCATAAGCACTGCTACTAACCAACATCACACCCGCCCCTCGCCATTTACGCAACGTATATCAGATAGTGGCCTTGACATCCTTGTGCATAAGTTGGATGGGAGAGAGTACATCCCCTGTGTCAGAGCTGAAATGGAATGGAGATGGCAGAAGGTGGCAGCTGAATTAACCACAGGGAATGAACCACCCTGCAGCTAGAAGAACTGCATACGATTCCATGACCTGACGAGTAATGTCAAAATTAGTGCTTCAGCACTTGAAAAACTGAAAATAGTTCCCAATGTTATCATTGGTTTGACATTGCATTTAATTACAACATTTTATTTAAATTATTCCAGCACAGGAAGTATGGAAGTAAATTATGGTTGCTTAGTTTATATTGAATGCAATTCTTGACACTTTCTGTCTAGATAAAAGTCGGGAGCTCGTTTTGCATTGTAACTTAAATTTCAAGTGGCAAATGTTTTAGGATAAGGCAGTTCTGTTCATTGGTGCAATATTTACACATATACCATACAACAGTACAAACTCCATAAAATAGCGATCACGATCCTACACTGCCAGACTATTGGATGTGTGTAGCCAATGGCTTGCCATTCTGATAGTCAGCATTGATAATACTGCTTATGGTCAATGTTTAACATTTCAATGGGGTCAAGGAAAGAGCGTTCACGTCGCGGCCCTGTTTCCACCAATCTTTCCACCACCACGCACAAGAAGCACAAGAAGTGCAAGAAGAACAGACATTACCACAAACACTAGCTGAATCAACTATCACACTTATACCCAAAAAATATAAAGATCTAGACGACCCCGGTTCATATAGAGCAATTGCCCTGCTAAATACAGATCAGAAAATATTAGCGAAAACTTTTGCAAGAAGATTAAGCAAATACGTTAATAAATTAATACATTCGGATCAAACGGGGTTCATACCCAAGAGACATTCATTTAATAATTTGAGACGTCTTTTTAATATAATGTACTCACTCAAAATTGAAGAAGACTTATCAATTATTTCATTAGATGCAGAAAAAGCATTTGACCAAGTAGTATGGAAATACCTTTTCACAGTACTGCAAAAATTTCAGATGGGAGAGAATTTTATTTCATGGATAAAATGACTATATGATAGGCCGATGCCAGAATGCTGACCAACCACATACTTTCTCCGAAATTTCAACTATCGAGGGTTGTGCATTATCACCCCTGTTATTTGCCCTTGCGATTGAACCCTTAGCGGAAAGTATAATACATCTGAATATTTACGGCTATAATACTAAACATTCCAATAATAAAATATCATTATATGCAGATGATGTACTATTATACATCACCAATTCTCAAGTTAGTATTCCAAATATATTAAATCTTATAGAGGAATTCGGTTCCTTCTCAGGATATAGAATAAACTGGAACAAACGTGAAATTATGGCAATAAAACCGCATGAGCCGACACACCGTTTAAAATTCCCTTTTAGAATTGCTACACAAAAATTCAAATATCGAGGTATCCAAGTAACCAGAAAATATAACTCTTTATTCAATGCAAATTTTCCGCCTTTAGTTACTAAATTAAACGCTCTTATTCAATTCTGGAAAACACTTCCGATGTCTCTAATAGGCAGAATAAATGCCATAAAAATGATTTTCCTCCCACAAATTCTCTATCTATTTCAACCAATACCGATATATCTACATAATTTTTTTTTAAATCTTGATTCCCGGATTACAAACTTTATTTGGGATAATAAATCACGTAGAATTCATAAACGACATCTATGTGAACCCAAAGAAATGGACGGATTGGCACTCCCCAATTTTTTATACTACTATTGGGCAGCGAATATTAAAAATGTAATTTACTGGTTGGAAAATAGCATGCCAACAGGTAGACTGGTTAGTAATGGAGAGAGAGGGTTGCTCGCCTTTTAATATAGGCACGATCCTTCTCTCCCCAATAAAGTTGAAGAACACAATATATGAGAAAAATCCGATTATTCACAGCACTTTACAAATTTGGAGACAAGTAAAATCTACTTTTAAATTAAGAAATCTATCTCTTCTTTCTCCAATAGCTAATAACCCGTCGTTCAAACCATCTATTATAGATAAAACGTTTATTTATTGGGAAAGACTAGGAATTAAAAAGGTTGGAGATTTGTACGAAATGGGAAACCTCCTATCATTCCAGAAATTACAGTCGAAATACAATCTGAAAGGTAATCAATATTTTAGATATCTTCAAATTCAAGATTATTTGAAAAAATATACCACGATTATCAAACTCTACTGCCAGATATATTAGACGAAGGTATGAACAGAAACTCTGACGCAAACAATCTAATATCATACTTGTACAATATCCTTCTAAACATAGATATCCCATCGTCAGACGTAATTAGAAGAGAATGGGAAGAGGAATTAGGCATAAAAATCTCCAAAGACAGATGGGGAAAATATCTCTTATATATACATAATTGTTCGATTAATGTCAGACACATTTTAATCCAATTCAAAATACTCCACAGACTCTACTACTCAAAAACTAAACTGAATAAGACTTTTTCAAATGTATCTCCTATTTGCGACAAATGTCTCTCTCAAGAAGCAACTATAACACACTCCTTTGCCTCTTGCATAAAACTCCTTAACTTTTGGAAAGAAATCTTTGAAATGTTCTCAAAATTATTAAAAACAAAACTGGATCCTCATATAGAACTGATTATTTTCGGAACAGCAGAAGCCTGCTCTGAGCTATCAATATTTCAAAGACGTTTCCTTAATTAAGGCCTGATAATGGCGAAAAAACGTATACTTCAATTTTGGAAAAATACATCTCCCCCAACTCTTAAAATGTGGATTACAAACATGTCTGAGATGCTAGATCTTGAAGATATGAGACTTGTCTTAGCAGGAAAATCAGAGCAATTTTCAAAGATATGGATTCCTTTCTTTGATTCATTACAAGGATAGTATGGTGCAACACAACTTTGGAATTAAACTGATTTACAGACTGGGTGATGGGTGTGGTGAGAAGAAGCAGGTATATCAACACTTTTTGTTTTTTTCCATTTTTTTTCATTTTTGTCTTTTTATTTTTTTAAAAGTTTTTACTTACTCACTCTTTGATTACACTCATTTGGTAGTTTAGGGGTTCTATTCTTACACATTCACTTCCATTTTCACTTTCTTTCTTTCTTGCTCTTTCTCTCTTTTTCTATTTCATCTTTGTTAAAATTTAAATGGAAGCTGCACAATAAATGTATTATGTCATATGCCGCGGTTTATACTTTTGTACAATGCTTCTAATAAAAATATAAATTAAAAAAAAAAATAATAATAAAAGAAGTGCAAGACAGACGCCATTCTGTGCAAATGCCGAGAATTGTGTTCAGCTCTGGCTGAACAATTTCTTATCTTGTGTGTGGACTTGATAAGAAGAAGAACAATTCAATGTTAATTGTCTACTCTGCCGGAACATTGATTTTTCAAAGTCATCTTTATGCACTGAGCCCCAAAGCTCCTCGTCGTCACAAGAGTTCCTCTACCCTCAATGCAAAAAGCATGTTCATTCCATATATCCTCTACAGAAGCTGTGGCCACAGAATTGCAGCCTTCACTTTTATTGCCAATTGAATAGATGTTACTGACTTCTCAGGTGAATAGATTTTAATAGCAGTATTTTTTAGGAAAAATAAAATGCAGAATTGGAATGACTGCTGGTAAAGTTGCATCTCTTCCTGCTCTATCTCTTTATAACTATGAACCATCAGGACCGATTCGTTTTTGATGCAGCGATTATTTTTGAAGATAAGGAAGTTGTCATTGTACCAACTCCTACAAAGACTCATTATGAACATTTCTATTGTGACCAAAAAATGGCCACTGAGCCTCAAAACAAAATTGACACCTTCTGGTAACCTTAATCTTAATTAATGCCATAATCCCTGTACTTGATTGTGCCACAACATCAACTAATCCATCTACCATGTGATTCAGTACATGTTTTAGGTGGGAAGATCTGGTTTTAAAAAATATAGACCGGATCCAAAAAACATGTAGAATCCAGGATGGGAATTGAAGGGTGGAAGAATTGCAAAGACAATATTTACAAATCAGATCTCAAACTCAGTGAAGACAGAGGGGATTATCTGGGAAGAGGGAAAGAGTTTCCTCTGGTGCATATTTACCAAGAGCTTCTAAAATCAGCCTTGTGGGTCCTAAAGCATTCAATGCATTATTACTTTATGCACAAAAGACCAATAATAATAATAATAATAGATTTTATTTGATGTTGCCTACAGCATCTGACTGAGATAAGTGTACCTATTGTACAATTACAGTATATAAAGCATATTCAAATTTCACTTTGAGTTCGTTGCATATGAATTTAAGAAAAGTTTCCATGCATGTCTAGATAACTGTGCGGGGTTGTTCTCATGTTACTGTCCAGGACTGTTCTCATTTGCCAGATATTATACAGAAAATTACTGTAAAAGTCCCATTAGATGGGAAATAAGCATCCTTAATGCATGTCTTTTGTGCCTTGAGAGCTCAAAAGTGATTACTGTGGTACATATAGGAAGTGATATTTTGTATAATGCCAGATACCATATTAACGAGGATATGGCAAATGCTTCCCAGCTATTTTTAAGGGGAGACGTATCACAAGTTCAATCACGTACAAGACTGATTTGATACTTGTGCTATTCCTCTAGAGTTTACTTTCCAACTGACCGTGCATGGCTGATCATATACTCACTCTGAGCTGCTTATGTGCCCCCAAAAGACTGAGAAGGATATGGAACCAGGATGTGGAAAGCAGTTCAGCATCATTTTGAATGGATTCAGTATTGTTTCAGTGCTGATATTTAAAAACATGGAGCCATAGAGCTGTAGAGCATTAAAACAGGCTCTTTGGCTCACCTTGTCCACACCGACCAAGTTGGCATACTGGGCCAGTCCTACTTGCCTGCATTTAACCCATAATCCTCTCAACACTTTTTATCCATAAATCTGAAATAGTTCATAGGATATCTCACTGATTCAGAGTATATTTTGACAAAAAGTAGGCCATTTCGTCCATTGTGTCAATGATATTTGACAAAGAATTACCCAGCCCAGCCCCACTTCCCAATAATAGTTGTGCAGTTCTATCATCCACAGCTCCAAGTACACATCCAAATACTTCTTAAATATTATGGGTTTCCATTTCCACCACTTTTAAAATAGAATAAAAGACCTACCATAATTTGGATGAACAAAAGTTTTCTTTTCTCACCTTTAATTATTCAACTATTTACTTTAAACCTATTAAACCCCAGTTATCGACCATCCAGTTAAGCGGACGAGCTCCTTCCTTTTTATTCAACCTAGGTCCATCATAATCATTGGGACGATCAGCCATGATCACAATGAATATCGGTGCTGGCTCGAAGGGCTGAATGGCCTCCTGCACCTATTTTCTCTGTTTCTATGTTTCTATGTTTCTATATTCTTACACACCTTAATCAAACCTCCCACTCTTCCTTGGATTCCATGGGCTTTTACTTTTAGGCAATCTTTCCACATGAGATCTTGTTTAAAGCTTTGCTAAAATTAATCTCGACTGCATCAAATTAATTACCATCTTTGATCCTCCTTATCATCGTTAGGGCAGTCACGGTGGCATAGCGGTAGAGTTGCTGCCTTACAGCTAATGCAGCGCTGGTTTCGATCCCGACTACGGGTGCTGTCTGTACTGATTTTGTATGCTCTCCCCGTGACCTGCGGGGGTTTTCTCCGAGATCTTCGGTTTCCTCTCACACTCCAAAGATGTACAGGTTTGTAGGTTAATTGGCATGGTAAATGTAAAAATTGTCCCTAGTGGGTGTAAGATAGTGTTAATGTGCAGGGATCGCAGGTCGGTGCGGATTCGGTGGGCCAAAGTGCCTGTTGCCGGGCTGTATCTCCAAACTAAACTAAAAATAAATCTCCAAATAATTCAACCAAGTTAGTCAAACTTGATTTTTGCTTCAGATATCTGCACTGACAATGCGTGATTAATCTGTGCCTTTCTAGATGACATCTTGCATGTTCCCTCAGAACTGCATCAAATAATTCATCCATATTCAAAGTTAAACTAATTGGTTTGTAAATTCCTGGTTTATCCTCTCCTCCCTTTCTAAAGTCGAGCATAACATTTACAATCTCCCTATCCACTGGCACCAGTTCTGTAACTAAAGAAAATGAAAGATGATGTTCAACATCTCAGCAATATCCTCCCTTGTTTCATTTAATAGCTTCGGATATAATTTATCTTGCTCTGGTGTTGATAAACTCCTGAATATTTATTTTCTTATTGTGTTTATCCCAATCCCACTCAATCTTTCACACTCTTCCCCCTAACTGCTGTGTCAGCATCATCCCCCTCTTTGTAAATGCAGCCACAAGTTATTTATTAAGACATTCCCCACATCCTCATCCCCCATGCACCAATAACCTTTTTTGTTCTTTAATAGGCCTTACTCTTTCTATCATAATCCTATTGCCCTTTCCACAATTGTAAAACCTTTAGATTTTCTTTGATCTTATGTGACAGTTTACATCCTTTACTTCGCTAGTTTTATTTTTTTATTAACGTACTCCTACATTTTCTAATCTTTCAGGCTTTTGTAATATTGAGCTCCCATTTGTCTTCCGTAATCCTCTTCTTCTATCATACAATCTCTCTATGTGCCTTATCATTCAGCAGCTTTAGATTTAGCAATCCCATTTTGTGTTAATATGTTTACCAGAACCCCATGTAACCTCTTGAATGCCACTGACACCAATTTACCTTCTAGGAGCTGTTTCAGCACAAGTTTTAAATAATTAGCTCTCAGCCCTATAATATCTGCCAGTTTAGAAGGTTTCCTGCTTGTCCTTTCCTGCCGTAATGATAAACCCAACTGAATTATAGTTGCTACCAGGGAGGTTCTTTCCACCTTCCAGAATTGCAACCTGTTCTGGGCCCAGCGCATAGATGTAGTGTCAACACCTCTACTCACATATATGGTTAAAGCGATTGGCATGTCTCAGAAGCTTCTACAAATGCACTGTAGGAAGTATCCTGACTGATGGCGTCATGGCCTGGAATGGTAATTTTAAATGCACAGGAACACTAGGCTGCAGGGAGTGGTGGACTCAGCCAGTTTATCACAGGCACAGACCTCCTCTCCATTGATATCATCTATATGAGACGCTGTGTATAGAAGGTGCCATCTCATTTGGATGGTTTCACTCTGAGCTGCTTATGTGCCGCAATGACTGGGAAGGATATGGAACTCGATCATCAAGGATCTGCTCTTCTTTCTGTATCATGGGGCAGGAGGTACAGAAGTCTGAAGTCCCACACCACCTGGTTCAGGAACAGCTACTTTTCTTCAGCTACCAGGTCCTTGAAACAACCTGCACAAGCCTAATCCTACCTCAGCATAGAGCTTTGCAGATCACCGCTTGCACTACCTTGAAATTGTCTATTATGCATGAATGTCTTATTTTTGGTGAATATTATGTTTGTGTGTGTTGTCTGAGTTTATGTGCCTGTAGTGCTGCTGCAGCAAGATTTTCACTGCACCAAGACGCACCATACTTGTGCATGTGACAACCAACATGATTTGACCCTCTGCCACCTTGCATTCCTTTCCCAATCTCATTCCTCAGCTCCTGTTAGCCTTGCTACTACTGGACTGGTGGAAAACATTCTCCTGAATAAATTTAGGAATTCTTTCAGAGACTTTGGGTTTCACACGATTGTGAAAGGATGCGCTGAGGGTGCATCAAAGAAGCACTGCTAACGTCCTATAGAATCTTTGATTCTTGAACTTTGAACTACCTGAACACTGAAGGAGTAGAAATGTTTCCCATTAGTAGCAGATGCACCTATGGCAACAAGAGCGTAGTCGACGGCTGGCTGAACTCAAGGGAAGCCATAAATGCGGACAAATCCCAGTTCCCCAGGGGTCACCTATTCCCCACTGAAAATAGTTTCTGAGTAACCCCTCCAATGCAATAGTGAGCAGCAAATTCAGAGACTGCCGAGATCTGCCGGTGCCACTTGTAAAGATCCTTTAGTGAGGAAGCTGAGAGTCAACATAATCTTGACCTTGAGCAAAACGCAAAGTGCTGGAGCAATTCAGCAGGCCAGGCAGCCTCTCTGGAGAACATGGATGGGTGACATTTTCATTCAGGACCCTTCTTCAGACTGATTGTGCTGGAGGTGCGGGTGTGGGTAGAAAGTTAGAAGCGAGGAAGGGCAGGAACAAACCTGGTGAGTGATAGTGGATAAAGGTGAAGAGGGGGGGGGGGGGGGGGTTGATAGGCCGATGGTTGAACAACAGAGATTAAAAGACAAAAGGTATTAGATAAGGATAGAAGAGGTGCACAATGTAAAACCAGAAGGAATATAAGTGGAGGGAGAACGGGAGAAATTGGTGTGCGTCCAGGTAGCTTACATCCTAACGGTATGAGCAATTCATTCTCCAATGTTAGGTAACTAACCTACTAATGACCCTGCACTTCCCTGTGCCCCACACATGGACTCACAACCATCTTTCTATCAAAAAGCCCCCTCACCTGTGTCCACCTATCACAGAGATGCAACACTTGTCCCTTCACCTCCCCCCTCCACTCCATTCAAGGACCCAAGCAGTCGTTCCAGGTGCGACAGAGGTTCACCTGCATCTCCTCCAACCTCATCTATTGCATTCGCTGCTCTAGATGCCAGCTGATCTACATCGGTGAGACCAAGCGGAGGCTTGGCGATCGTTTCGCCGAACACCTCCGGTCGGTCCGCAATAACCAACCTGAACTCCCGGTGGCTCAGCACTTCAACTCCCCCTCCCATTCCGTATCTGACCTCTCTGTCCTGGGTCTCCTCCATGGCCACAGCGAGCAACACCGTAAATTGGAGGAAATGCACCTCATATTCCGCTTGGGCAGTCTACATCCTGGGGGCCTCAACATTGAATTCTCCAATTCTGCTAGCCCTTGCTGTACCCTCCCCTTCATCAGCCATCTGGTTGTCTCCTCCCCTCCCCCAGCCCTCGGGCTCCTCCTCCACCTTTGTCCTTTTTCCTTTCTTCTCCCCACCCCCTATCAGTCTGAAGAAGGGTTTCGGCCCGAAACGTTACCTATTTCCTTCGCTCCATAGATGCTGCTGCACCCGCTGAGTTTCTCCAGCATTTTTGTGTACCTTCCACCTATCACTCGCCAGTCTTTGTTCTGCCATTCCTCTCTTCCAGCTTTATTATCTCCCACCCTCCGCCACCCCCCCCCCGACACAATCAGTTTGTACAAGGGTCCCGAGAAACGTCACCTATCCATGTTCTCAAGAGATGCTGCTAGATCCGTTGAGTTACTCCAGCACTTTGCGACCTTTCCTGCAAACATGGTTCACCAGCGGTGCAAATAGGATGCTTACAACCTTTCTCATCCCATTTACCCCTGGCAACTTTAATAGTACATAACAATGTTCTTTCACTAATTAATGAACAACTAATGATGAACAGATAAATGTATACCAGAACCAAACAGTCAGTCAATGAGAAAATATATGTACAAATCCGGAATCAACAAATTTACCCCTAGGTAGGCAAAACTTACCCCCTGGGGGTAAATTTACCCCAGGTTGGAACCTTTGCCCTAAGGTCACCTAGCAACCCTGCAAAGCCTATGATTGGTACAATGACACCTGTACTAATGGAGTGTTATTTGCAGTGTTACCAGGGAGGATTAAATTCCTCAGCAGTAAAATGCTGGAGAATGTGTTCACTCTTAGTTGTGGGTCTGACTGTGGACTTGGGAAATTGTTTCAAGTGGTTTGCACTCAGTTCTGAGGCTGCTCAGTCACTTCAGCAGATTATCCTTTCAGAAAAAAGTAAATGAAATAGCTTTTCTTATAGGATTGTGAATGTTAAGTGAAGATCAAAAGCTGCACCGTAGCTCTAGCCAATAGGAGGATAAATGGCCATGGTACAAATGGTGATAATAACTGATGCACACCTGAACATTATCAGGTGCAGCAAAATGAACAGAGCACATTATTGTCCTGTCCAATTTCCCAGTAGTATAGTTTTATTCTGAAACCTTCAATGATCTACCCCAGGTCAATCAGTTTATCTGCCCAAAAAAATGATCCAATTTCTTGGTTACAGTGTTTGCTGACACTTTTTGTGTGCAGGAATTGAGGTTGACATACCATTTACAACGTTCTGGATAGATACAAAGGTGAACTTAACCTCCACTATTATTGCTGCAAATATTACAACATATTTTGTGTAGTTGCTTCCTGCGAGATTGGGTCCTGTCCAGGTGGTTAGCAGTAATTGAACATCTTGTCAATCCTTCCAAAAGAATGACAAATGACAACGTGCAATTCTGTGCAATCTACTCGCTTTTAGTCAGTTGCACAGTAGCATGGCATTGACTAGATTTGTTACATTCCTACAGTTTGAAACATAGAAACATAGAAAATAGGTGCGGGAGGAGGCCATTCAGCCCTTCGAGCCAGCACCGCTATTCATTGTGATCATGGCTGATCATCCCCTATCAATAACCCGTGCCTGCCTTCTCCCCATATCCCTTGACTCCACTAGCACCTAGAGCTCTATCTAACTCTCTCTTAAATCCATCCAGTGATTTGGCCTCCACTGCCCTCTGTGGCAGGGAATTCCATAAATTCACAACTCTCTGGGTGAAAAAGTTTTTTCTCACCTCAGTCTTAAATGACCTCCCGTTTATTCTAGCCCAACATTGGGAAAAAAATTCTGAACAGCTTGTCCAGTCCTTTTATAATTTTATATGTTTCTATAAGATTCCCCCTGATCCTTCTAAACTCCAGTGAATACAAGCCTAGTCTTTTCAGTCTTTCCTCATATGACCGTCCCGCCATCACAGGGATCAATCTCGTGAACTTCCGCTGTACTGCCTCAATCACAAGGATGTCCTTCCTCAAATTAGGAGACCAAAACTGTACACAATACTCCAGATGTGGTCTCACCAGAGCCCTATACAACTGCAGAAGAACCTCTTTACTCCCATACTGAAATCCTCTTGTTATGAAGGCCAACATTCCATTAGCTTTCTTCACTGCCTGCTGTACCTGCACGCCAACTTTCAGTGGGACACCCAGGTCTCGCTGAACCTCCCCCGTACCTAACCTAACCCCATTGAGATAATAATCTGCCCCCTTGTTTTTGCCGGCAAAGTGGATAACTTCACATTTATCTATATTATACTGCATCTGCCACGCATCTGCCCACTCACTCAACCTGTCCAGGTCACCCCGCAACCTCTTAAAATCCTCTTCACAGTTCACACTGCCACCCAGCTTTGCGTCATCTGCAAACTTGCTAGTGTTGCTCCTAATTCCCTCTTCCAAATCATTAATATATATGGTAAACAGTTGCGGCCCCGACACCGAGCCTTGCGGCACTCCACTCGCCACTGCCTGCCATTCTGAAAAGGACCTGTTCACTCCTACTCTTTGCTTCTGGTCTGCAAACCAATTTTCTATCCATGTCAACACCCTACCCCCAATACCATGTGCTCTAATTTTAGTCACCAGTCTCCCGTGCGGGACCTTATCAAAGATTTTCTGAAAGTCTAGATACACTACATCCACTGGCACCCCTTCATCCATTTTACTTGTCACATCCTCAAAAAATTCCAGAAGATTAGTCAAGCATGATTTCCCTTTCATAAATCCATGTTGACTTGGACTAATCCTTTTACTGCTATCCAAATGCCCCATTATTACCTCTTTAATAATTGACTCCAGCATCTTTCCCACCACCGAAGTCAGGCTAACTGGTCTGTAATTCCCCGTTTTCTCTCTCGCTCCTTTCTTGAAAAGTGGGATAACATTAGCTATCTTCCAATCCACAGGAACTGATCCTGAATCTATTGAACATTGGAAATGATCACCAATGCGTCCACTATTTCTAGAGCCACCTCCTTGAGGACGCTGGGATGCAGACCATCAGGCCCAGGGGATTTATCATCCTTCAGTCCCATTAGCCTACCCAATACTATTTCTCGCCTAATGG
>CM075977.1:268385190-268551610 GCA_038087875.1 Malacoraja senta | reverse complement strand
GAGGACGAAGAGAGAGGGGTGCAAGGGTTAATTGAAGTTACAGAAGTCAATATTCATACCGCTGGGTTGTAAAAATCAGTAGCAGTACCTTGAGCAACAGATCAGAATAATCTGAAGGCATTTAGTTATATAAATGAAATAAGACAGCAAACAAGCAAAGTACATAGAATTCCCAATGGTCGTGCACACAATGTTAGCAGCGATGGTGCAGCAGGTAGTTCAGAAGGTAAGTAGCATATTGCCCTTAATTGCAAAAGGGTTAGAGTTTAGAAACAGAGAAGCACTAGCACAATTGTGCAAGATGTGGAGAGGCCACACCTGGAGGACTGTGCACGGTATTGGAGCCCTTACCGAGGAAAGGACATATTGGCATTGGAGGCAGTCCAGAAGTGATTCGCTGGGCTAATTACTGAGTAAGAGTGTTGTCCTATCATGAACCATTTAAGCATGGGCTGAGTGGCCTACTCCTGCTCCTATTTTGTGATGTTCTTCAATTCAAAGGCTAAACAAATGAAAATAGGAACCAACATTTTCAAACATTCTACATGTTTCTGTGGCACAAGTGTAACAATCTCACATGAGTTGCCATGGTGATTATGATCATTTTCTAATGTCACATTGCATTGAAAATGCAACAGTCTCAGTTCAGGGCTCAGTTCACCATCACCCACCAACCATTAGTGATCAGCGTTCAGTGCTAAAATGTGTGGGCTTTATCTTACCTTTGCACACTGTTGCAAACCTCACACTGGCTTTGTCACAGAGCAGCACAAACAGATCATCACACCAGATCATCAAGCACATTGCAGGATCATCACTGACACATTTCCCCTTTCTGCAGCAAATGTGAAAATGACTCACAACATCAGGAGGCCAAGCATGGCTAAATGTTTTCACCTCCAGAAAGACAGTTGCAGTTCATTCCCGGAAGAGGAAGAACTGAGACAGCAGCCATTATGATTATTTTTTTACATATCCCCCATCCCCTACTCCTCACCCTGAGTCCATTTCCACCTTTATCAGTTCCTCTGACTTGACATTTCACTTCTCTTCTCTCCGTATCTGACACTCTTTCACCTCCTTTTCATAGAGCGTTCACGACGTTTCCACCAATCTTTCCATCACCACGCACAAGAAGCACAAGAAGCACAAGACAGACACCATTGTATGCAGATGTCGAGAAGTGTGTTCAGCTCTGGCTGAACAACTTCTAATTTTGTGCGTGGACTTGATAAGAAAACCTCCTTTTCATATCTAGCCTTTGTCAATTACTCCCCCCCTACTTTCTATCTTTGTCCCGCCCCGTCCCCTGACATCAGTCTGAAGAAGGGTCTCGACCCGAAAAGTCACCCATTCCTTCTCTCCAGAGATGCTGCCTGTCCCGCTGAGTTACTCCAGCATTTTGTGTCTACCTTCGATTTAAACCAGCATCTGCAGTTCTTTCCTACACATTTCCTCCACCTATCACTTGCTAGGCTTTGTCCCACCCCACCTCTCTTTTCCAGCTCTCTCTCCCCGCTTCAATCAGTCTGAAGAAGGGTCCCAACCAGGAAGATTGCCCATCCATTCCCTCCGCAGATGCTGCATGACCCGCTGAATTACTCCAGCACTTTGTATTTTGCTCCAGATTCCAGCATCTGCAGTTTCTTGTGTTCCCACTGTGATGAGGATGCTGGAATCCCCTCATCTGCCTTGTCTTTTTCCACTACTACCTCATTCCCCAATCTCTATTGAGCTTGAAGTAGAAAAGGTGTAGACTTGCACTTGCACTTTCACCTCCTCTCTCGTCAAGCCGACACTTTCCACTTTAGCATTTCAAATTCCCAGGATTCTTCCCAATCATTGCAATTGTTCATTTCTACACTCAGGGGTACCAAGTAGATCATAATGCTAATTATGCTAAAAAAAGATGAAGGGAAAGACTGGACCATCATAGGGACAAGGTGTGTGGGAGGCAAGACTGTGAGGGAAAGAAGTAGGATTTTCTCAGTTCAGTAGAGGATCACTGAGACAGAGCACTCTATTCAGATTGACAAAATGGTGGGAGCATACTTGAAGGGCTGGCAAAGTAATGTGCCTGTGGCCAATGGACTGTGGGGAACCCTCCAAGGCCTCGTTCTGCCTGCTGGACCTTCGATGAACCTGTTGCTGCGTTCATTGGGCGTCACGGTGGCGCAGCGTTAGAGTTGATGCCTTCCAGGGCTTACAGCACCGGAGAGCCGGGTTCGATCCCGACTACGGGTGCTGTCTGTACGGAGTTTGTACGTTCTCCCCGTGGCCGCGTGGGTTTTCCCCGAGATCGTCTGCACACTCCAAAGGCGTACAGGTTTGTAGGTTAATTATCCCTGGTGTATGTAGGATAGTGTTAATATGTGGGGATCACTGGTCGGCACAGACCCAGTGGGCCGAAGGGCCTGTTTCCATGCTGTATCGCTAAACTAAACAAAACTAAACATTGAGGCACACAGAGACTTACTTCTCTTTAAAACAAATGTCCACTGCAAAGTGCAAGATATTGTTCATACTTGCAGCAGTGGCTTCGAAAGGGGAGACACATAAAAATAAAGAACCACTATCTCTACATCACGAATATGGGTCAATGTCCCACTATTTTGCATCTTTGGACACTGGCAATGTTGAAGACTCTTTTAGTGGAGTGAAACCTTCTTATGCCTGCCCGTTGCTGAAAGTGATGTGAGCAAAATCAGCAAAATGATTCCCGAAGATCCCCTGTGGATATAGCCTCTGCTCAATTTATTTTACTCCTCCTCCTCCTTTTTCTGGCAACTTGGCTTGCTCTGCATGACTTCTCTTCACTCCCCAGGCAGGCTGCGTTCCCAGAGGAAGCCCTATCAGATCATCAGTCCTTGGGAGCAACCTGTTTCACCACAAACCTTTCTTAACATGAAGTATTTAATCACCAAACGGATCATTCATCAACACTATTCAAGCTCCAAGCAAGCACTGGATAAACAAAAAATGTACATAATTACATTAGGATGCTAGAATAAACAATTCAGCAATAGCCAACAATTAGTTTACCATCATTTTGTTTGTTTGAATAATGTGGATGTGGTGTGCTTCATGCAGTTTCACATGTGCTAGAACTGTATGAGATTAGGATGTGATTTCAGCTAAAGTGTGGTATTTAACAATGGCACCACTGGCTTGACTTACATTATATATTGGTCCACATTGTTATCTGTCGCAAAAACAAAAACTCAGGAGGAACTCAGTGGGTCAGGATATCTGCAGGCTCTCATGTAGAGTCGTATAGCATGGAAACAGGCCCTTCAGCCCAATTCATCCATTCTGACCAAGATGCCCCTTCTAAGCTAGTCCCATTTGCCAGCATATGGCCCGTTTCCTTCTGTCTTTTTAAAGTTGTTATTGTGCCTGCCTCAACTGCCTCCTGTGGCAGCCCATTCCATACATCTACCAACCTCTGAGTGAAAAGGTTTCCCCTCAGCTTGCCAAATCTTTCCCAATAGTTCACTCCTTTGAGTCATGGAAACATTCTTGTAAAACTCCTCCGCATTCTTTCCAGCCTAATAACATCCTTCCATTAAGTGGGTGACTAAAACGTGTGTCTCTGTTATCATGAACAGAAATTGAAGCGTCATGCAGCAAAGCACAAGAATCATTAGAAGATTGTGGCAATGACAATTCTTTGGATAACTCATCAAATGTGAGTTTTAGTATTCACGAATTGGAACAGATAAATTTCAATCTTTATCATAAATTATTTACATTAATTTCATAATTTTTAAATAGACAATAGGGGTAGGAGTAGGTCATTCGACTCTTTGTGCCAGCACCGCCATTCACTGTGATCATTGCTGATCATCCCCAATCAGTACCCCGTTCCTGTCTTCTCCCCATATCCGTTGATTCCACTATCTTTAAGAGCTCTATCCAACTCTCTCTTGAAAGCATCCAGAGAATTGGCCTCCACTGCCTGCTGAGGCTGAGAGGTCCACAGATTCACAATTCTCTGGGTGAAAAAGTTTTTCCTCATCTACGTTCTAAATGGCCTACCCCTTATTCTTAAATGTGGCCCCTGGTTCTGGATTCCCCCAACATTGGGAACATGTTTCCTGCGTGTCCAATCCCTCAATAATCTTATATGTTTCAATTAGATCCCCTCTCATCCTTCTAAATTCCCGTGTGTACAAGCCCAGTCGCTCCATTCTTTCAACATATAACCTGATGAATCTACGCTGCACTCCCTCAATAGCAAGAATGTCCTTCCTCAAATCTGGAGACCAGAACTGCACACAATACTCCAGGTGTGGTCTCACCAGGGCCCTGTACAACTGCAGAAGGACCTATTTGGTCCTATACTCAACTCATCTTGTTATGAAGGCCAACATGCCATTAGCTTTCTTCACTGCCTCTTCAGTCGGCCTTCAGCCTTCTCCAAGAGAAAAGTGACTTGCGTAAACAGGCCCTTCGGCCCACCAAGTCTGCGCCGACCAGCGATCACCCCGCACATTAGCACAATCCTCCACATGAGGAACAATTTACAATTTTACCAAAGCCAATTAAACTACAAACCTGTATGTCTTTGGAGTGTGGGAAGGAAATCAGAGCACCCGGAGAAAACGGTCACAGGGAGAACGTACAAACTCCCATGTAGACAGTACTTGTAGACAGCAGGATCGAACCTGGGTCTCCGGCGCTGTACAGCAGCAGCACCAACCTTGTGCCACTGTGCCGCTCGCTCACACTTCATGCTGTACTATAATCATCCTTCTAAATCCTCTTTTTATACCTTCTCTGTGATATTTTTTAATCGGGAGACTTCAACTATATATTCAGTGGTCCGAGTGTAGTCGAACCAAACTTCAAAACTAGCTTGACATACATCTCAATGTCATAATTCTGTTCCTGTAGAAATAATTGCCAATAGATTTCTTGCTTGTTTCATAGCCTAATTAACCTCCCGCCACATCACTGATTAAAGTTTTTATTTCCCAGGCATCATGTGCCCTTATATTTTTCCACTTTGTGAAATATATTTGCCAATTCTACAACCATTCTGGATGTCTATCTATTCCCATTTTGTTTTACTATATTGCAACTATCTTATCTGTGAATTTACCATTCATGGTTTTCATTTCAAAGTTTAAATCATCAATACAGGCTTGAAACATATTGGCTCCGATCTCAGTCCTTGTGGGACTTCACAATCCAGCTTTTGCCATATTGATGAACAGCCCCTCAGCCTTATTCTTATAAATCTTAATGCTTGAAATTATCCATTAATTGAGTAGTTCCTGACTTGGCAAGATCTGACTTTACTCACTAATCCGTTAGCTGGCACATTACCAAAAGCCTTTCGGAAATGTAGATAAGTTCATCTACCACATTACTATTATATCCTCTCGGTTCCGCTTCCTCAAAGATTTTAGTGAGCTGGGCGTAAGAAAACTTGCATTTTTGAAATTCAATATTATATTTGGGGATCTTGCCATTTTTCTCTTCTTTTATGGACACAATCTGTTAAATGTTTAATTGCAATACAAAATAATTTTGAATGATTCTGGATGCAAAAAGTATAACATTATCAAGGAGTGAAATTACTGAACAAATGGTATACTGCTGGTCACTTTACAGGATCATGTTACCGATGTTGACTCAGGTAATGTTTATCCGATTGAAAAGTAATAACAAGATTCGTGAAATAAACTTAGAATCTATACCATTAACTTATTATTTTTAGTGAAAAGCTCATAACAAGAGCTAACATTATTGGAAATTGAACTCGCTTTGAAAGTTGGTGAGCATGGCTATGTATTTGCATCCATACAGATAAATGGACAATGCTGCACTTGCCTAACCCAAGGGACATTATAACATCATCAGAACAACATGCTTTCAAAACCATATCTTACAAAGCAATTAGAAAACATATGACTCCAAATCACAAAAAAAGAGATGCAAAGAAAGAGATCGATTTAAAAAAAATAACTGAGAAGAGAAGGCAAAATAAGAGAGGCAGAGAGGTTCATGGAGAGGATTCCATCGTCAGATTTATTGGCAATGTTCTGCCTTTCAGGAGATGCTGGCCTCAAACTGGTCCAGACTGCATCATGATTACAACAGCCTGAAAGTAGATTAGCAACAGACTGTAGAATCTGATAATACCCTGGATGTCAGCTAAAGCATGCATGATGGAAAACCAAGAATGAGTCAATCATTCAAAATCTCCTAATGGACCAAAGGGGATCAAAAGAAAATGACAGGTTGTGAATGAGGATTTATGTGTCCTCTTCATCAGCTGCTTGTTTGAATATTGAATATTGAACAATACTACTCAGGAGTACACATTCTGAAAAATATCCCCTGATAACGATGCTTGATGGATGCAAACAATTTAAAATCAACTTTGAATTGTGTAGCCTGCTAGGTTTTAACATTACAAACTATTGCCAATCATGTTAAAATAATTTGTGACTTACGTTATATTTTTAAACACATGCACACGATATTTTTAATTTATAGGAACAATTCTCCAATTGCAGCCTGAAGCTGAGGCTAACTGAAACTTGCAGACTTGTATTCAAGTCAGGTAGTCTGTCTGGGAAAGAAGTGATTGGCAATGTGACTACAATTGTGGCCAGCTATTAATGTACATGGGCTCAAGAAAAACAGCAATGGAACAGTGTTGGCAATTGTCAGTGCTAAATAATAATCAAGCATAGCCAACACTGGACAAGCATGATAATTCTTGTCTTTAAAAAGCAGCACACAGATACACGACAAACATATTGCTAGCACAGCGTTTGATTAAAACTGATGCGCTGAGGCCATATTCAATTCAATTCAACTTTAATGTCATTGCACAAATACTGAGTATGGGTACAACGAAATGCAGTTTTGCGTCAGTCCGTAGTAGTAGTGCAATATAGAAATTTAAAAAAAAAGAGGATACAGAATAATCAAAAATACAGAATAATTAACAATGGTGACGGAGGGACCGGAGGAATCTATCGGCGGGACTCCGAGTTCAGCAATGCGACGGTATAATTGTAGAAGCTGTTCCTCATCCTACTGGTACGAGACCTGAGGCTCCTGTACCGCCTCCCTGATGGGAGGAGGGCAAACAGTCCATGGTTGGGGTGGGAGGGGTCTTTAATGATCTTCCCAGCCCGTTTCAGACACCGTTTTCGGTGGAGGGCATCCATGGCAGGGAGCGGGGCACCGATGATGTGCTGCGCGGTTTTCACCACCCGTTGTAGTGCCTTCCTGTCCGCAACAGTGCAGCTGCTGTACCATACCGTGAAGCAGGTGGTCAGGATGCTCTCGATGGTACACCGGTAGAAGTTGGTCAGGATCTGGGGGGACAGGTGGGCTTTCTTGAGCCTCCTCAGGAAGTAAAGGCGCTGCTGTGCCTTTTTGATCAGCTTGGAGGTGTTGAGGGACCAGGACAAATCCTCCGAGATGTGTACCCCGAGGAATTTGTAGCTGGAGACGCGCTCCACCTCAGTCCCGTTTATATGGATGGGGGTATGTCTGCCCCCTCTGACCTTCCTGAAGTCGACAATAATTTCCTTCGTCTTCTTGGAGTTGAGGACGAGGTTATTGTTGGCGCACCAGGTTGTCAGGTGCTGGACCTCCTCTCTGTAGGCTGACTCATCGTTGTCACTGATCAGTCCTACCACCGTGGTGTCGTCAGCAAACTTAATGATGGCGTTGGATCCGTACTTAGGGATGCAGTCTTGGGTGAAGAGGGAGTAGAGGAGAGGGCTGAGCACACAGCCCTGTGGCACGCCGGTGTTCAGTGTTATAGTGGAGGAGGTGAGGTTGTTGACCCTAACAGACTGTGGTCTGTTGGTGAGGAAATCCAGTGTCCAGTTGCAGAGGGAGGTGGAGATGCCAAGCCCGCTGAGTTTGGTGATCAAGCTGGCGGGGATGACAGTGTTAAAAGCGGAGCTGAAATCAATGAACAGCAACCTGATGTAGGAGTTGTTGTTGTCCAGGTGGGTCAGGGCAGAGTGTAGGGCCGCCGATATGGCGTCCTCTGTAGACCTGTTGGCCCGGTAGGCAAACTGATGGGGGTCCAGTGTGGGGGGGAGGCTGGCTTTGAGGTGAGCAATATAATTAATTGTGCTCATGTTAATATGAATTAAAATAAAGCTGCAGCCTTTTAGTGATATTGGTTCTTTTAAATATCGAGGGAGAAAAAAATAGAGAAATGAAAACATGAATATGCAGTCCCACTATTTCAAAATAAGTCCAATCTGTGGCACTTAATATCTGATTTCTCAGAGATGTTCTACCATTATCAGCAGATTCTTTTGGATTTCTATGCAGCTGTTGAAATTATTAAGGTAAAGGAATGTATTTTAGGTTTTAAGAAAGCACAATGTCACTGCGTTTATATAAAATGCAAGGCAGTAGCTTGAAAGGCCAACAAAACTGTGCTCCACCATATAACATTACAAATGATGCATTATCACGAGTCCACTTTCCCACCAAATACCCATATCCATTGTTTAGTCCAGGTTAGTTCAGTTTAGAGACACAGCGTGGAAACATGCCCTTCAACCCACTGAGTGCACACCAACCAGTGATTTCCCATACTCTAATTCTATTCTACACACAAGGGATAATTTGTACAGAAGCCATTTAACCTGCAAACCTGTATGTCTATGGAGTGTGGTGGGCAATCGGAGCACCTGGAGAAAATCCACGCGCTCACAGGGAGAACGTACAAACTCCGCATAGATAGCACCCATAGTCAGGATCAAACCAAGGTCACTAGTGCTGTGAGGCACCAAGTCTACTGCCGCGTTATTGTGCCACCCTTCAAAATTGATTGAATAATTGATTCATTTTGAGTTCCAAAACCTATCACTACCAACCTTGAATATACTCAGTGACTGAATGACCATTATTCTCTGCACCAGAAAATTCCAAAGATTCATAACAATCTGAATGGAGAAATATTTCTTCATTTCCATGCTAAATGGCAGACCAAACATTTCTGTACACCTGACACACTCAGTTCTTAAAATAGCTATCGGATCATTCTTGAACAATTGAGCAGCTATGGTCCGTAGCTGGTCAATAACCTCCAAACAGAGAAACAATCCTCCACGACTTGGACAGGTACATGGATAGGAATGGTTTGAAGGGATTATAGGACAAATACAGACAAATGGGACTAGCTTAGTTGGCATGGGCGGTTTGGGCTGAAGGGCCTGTTTATGTGCTGTATGACTATGACTCTATAACTACCATTTGACTCCTTCCTCCAAGCTAATTTTCAATAGGGTTTTTTAAATTCTTATATCCTTATTAAGTGTACCCTAACACTTCTTATACCAGCAGAGTGATTAATTTGACCCCGTTGCTTAAACCTGATGAATGTCTCCTTTTCCCTGACTAGACCTCAACATCTCTCTCAAACCAGTATTCTCTAAACCCACCAAACCTGCCTATCTGCCAGACCTGTCCCGTTATGTGCAAACCGATCCTCCCAATGAACCTCTGCAAGTTCCTGCTTAATGCCTCTAACTTCAGCCTTGCCCCATTTTAGGACCTTGTGGACCAGTCCTATCCTTCTCAATAACTACTTTAAAACTAATAGAATTACAGGTATGATCACTGTTTCAAAGTGCCCCCTCGCTAACACTTCAATCACTCGTTCTCCGAGCCCCCTTGCTAGTCGAGCCCTGTAAATATCGATTAAGGAAGCTTTCTTGGACACATTTAACAAATTCTGTCCTTTAAACCATGGAAGACCCAGACAATATTAGGAAGGTTGAAATCTCCCACAAATACTACCCTATCATCTTTACAGCTATCTGCATTCTCCCTAAACTTATTCACACTGACTATTGGTCATAGGTCAAAAGGAATAAGAGTAGAATTAGGCCATTCAGCCCATCAATCCACTCCACCATTCAAACATGGCTGATCTATCTCTCCCTCCTAACCCCATTCTCCTGCCTTCTCCCCATAACCTCTGACACCCGTACTAATCAATAATCTATCTATCTCTGCCTTAAAAATATCCACTGACTTTGCCTCCACAGCCTTCCATGGCAAAGAATTCCACAGATTCACCACCCTCTGACTAAATCAATTTCTACTCATCTTCTTCCTAAAAGAACGTCCTTTAATTCTGAAAATTCGGAGGCCTTTAAAACAGTCCCATCAAAGTTATCATTCCCTTCCTTTTTCAAAGTTTCTACCTATTTTGCCTGACGTTTTATGTTATTTTGACTTGGTGTCTCTGACCATGAGATCCCCTAGAATGAAGGATGTACTTTCTTGGGCAGATGTGCATATTTCAGCAGCACTCTCTAGTGTTTCTTTTATTTGGTGTGGGACCGACTGCCCAAAACCAACAAGAAATTGTAAAGATGATGTGTTCCAGTTTATCGCACTGACCAGACTCCCCACTATTGACTCCATCTGCACATCATGTTGCCTTGGGGATGCAGTTAACTTAATCAAAGACCTTTCCCATTCCTACTTCTCCCCACTCCTGTTGGGTAGAAGATAGAGGTTTGGAAGCAGGCACCACCATAGTAAGAAACAGCGTATTCCTCTCTATTATCAGGCTTCTGAGCGGTCCTTCCTAAACTAGTGTACAATCCAATTCTCCTCAACCCCATTGAACAGCCTCTGGAACAGTTATGCTACAATGCTGAGAATTATATACTGTACTCTGTATCTTTCCCTGCACATTGCCTATTGGATTTGAATTTACTTTGATTGTATTTATGTGTACTATGATCTGATTTGATTGGGACAGCATGTGAATAACAAAGCTATTCACTGTACCTGCAAGTTGGACGTGGTGTCTCTTGAAGACACTGTGGGAGTAGGGTTTTTTAAATGGAGGGGCATGGCTTTTGTTCTTACCCCAAAGTCACCAAGCATTGCTGTAAAGCCAAATCGTTGGCACAATGACACTTGTATTAATGGAGTGTTCTTTGCAGAGTTACCACTGAGTACCTCAGCAGTACAATGATGGAGAATGTGTTCACTCTTAGTTGTGGCTCAGACTGTGGACTTCTGCACTAAATTTGAAAAACTACCTTCCCTGCCCATCCAAGGAATGGAACACAAAAGTCCTGGATGACACATCAATGCAATACCAGGAGAGAAATGACACCATTGAAGTTTCTATCTTTTAAATTAAAATATTAAACTTGGCTTTGTCTGCCTCCATTGGTGAATATAAAATATTCTATGGCAATATTTTGAAGAGCAGAGCACTGACAACCAGTGTTCTTGCCATTAATTAACATTCAACCAACATTGCTATAATACAAATATATTATCTGCTCATTATCACACTGCTGTACATGGGAACTTGTTGTGCACAAGCTGCTTCTTGTGACAACACCAACAGTTGCAATTCAAAAGTCTTTTTTTGTTAAAGTAAATGTTAATTCGGCAAGTAGCTGCCCAGTTACATTGAAGACTATTTGCACTGCTGTAGTGTCATGGGGTACAAAGGATGAGGCAGGAGAGTTTCTCTCCAGAATACCCCTGCTCTTCAATCCATGCAGAAGATTTGTTGGAACTACTGAGTTGAGGGGGGAGCTTAGTTAATAAAAAAGACAGGTTGGATGACAAAGGTCTATCCTGACTGAACATGTTGAAAATCCAGCGGCGACCAGAACAAGGTACGACTCTTTGGGCGACAATTCACGACCATACGGGCTTCACCCCATGACATGTCGCCAGGGTGTCGCATGTATGGTCGTGAGCAGGCTCCTCAGTCACCCAAAGAGTCGTAGTGTCTTTCTGGTCGCCTCTGAATTTTCAACATGTTGAAAATTTTCAGCGACCTGCAACGACTTATGTCGGGTGCCGGCTGTCGCCAAAAAATCGCGTAAGTGGGACAGGCCCTTTAAGATAGTTGGAAATATAATTGCTATCCATCTCAGGAATATGCAGACTCTGCCACAAGCTGCATAAATTTGTATTGCGTATGCAGTGAAAGTTTGCACTTGTTTCACCTCCTCATAGAATATGGAACATTCTGGTACAAGCCTAATTAGATATTGATAACATTGTTTTTGAGCGTGGGATGCAGTCTGCTTTACCCAACTAATAACCTGCATTTCTGTGTGTGAGTAAACTGATTTTTCTTCATCCAGCTGTGTCCAGGACCACCTGGTTCGGTTAATGCAATAGGGTCAATGGCTTTTCAGGAAGGACCAAATCATAACACCACAAGGGCTTCCATCGGAGAATTGTAATCTTTCCATTCATTCATGATATACAATACAAACCCAGATAATGACAATGACATTACATTCAGATTGCAGGGTAAAGTAATTTCTTTGGTTTGCAGAATAAAAAGTACAATCAAGCAACACATTAAAATGTACGTCACCTTCGCATATGTGACAAGAGAAAAAAAATAATGACTGAAGGAGAACTTGAACAAAACAATCCTGAAATTATGCCACGGGAGTGTATGAATCCTTAATGATTGTGCCTGAATTTCCTTCCTAGGGTTTATTTATTTGTGTCAATAATCCATTTAGAAGAAATGGTTTGGACCAAAATTAAGTGCTGCACATCCCCAGGACAGTCTCAGCATGCCTGACATAACACTTTAATAATTCCAGTACTGATGGCGATTGGGGACAGCACAATGGCGTAGCGGTAGAGCTAATACCTTACAGCGCCAGAGACCCAGGTTCGATCCTGACTATGGGTGCTTGCCTGTATGGGGTTTGTACGTTCTCCCCATGACCTGCGTGGGCTTTCTCCGAGATCTTCGATTTCCTCCCACACTCCAGACGTACAGGTTGTAGGTTAATTGGCTTGGTATAAATGTAAAATTGTCCCTAGTGTGTGTATGTGGTAGTGTTAGTGTGCGGGGATCGCTGGTCAGCGCGGACTTGGTGGGCCGAAGGGCCTGTTTCCACGTTGTATTTCTAAACTAAACTAAACGATGTTGACGCTAAATTTTATTTTATGTGGCAGTGTGTCTTGTTGCGTTTCACTTAAGGGGCTATCCCACTGCGGTGACCTAATTGTGAGTCCAGAAGAGTTTAGGAGAGTTTGAAAAAGTGTCATGTTGAAGACCTCCTTTGACTATGTAGAAGACCTCCTTCGACTATGTTGAAGACTAGCTTCGATTAGCTTCGGGAAAATTGGACACCGAATAGTGGAGAGTGAAGACGACCTCCTTCGATCTCCTTCGACATCCCTTTGACTATGTTGAAGACTATCTACGACTACCTTCGACTACCTTCGATTACCTTTGACTACCCTCGATTGCCTACGAATAACATGCCGACCTACGATGACCTACTTCGACTAAACCTACAAGTAAAAAAAATATTGATTTTTTTCCATGGCGACCTTTTTTTACTCGCGGGCATTTTTCAGCTTGTTGAAAAATACGCCGCAACCTAGCTGAGGCCTCGAGTACGCAGGGACTACTCTCGAGCATGAGGGAGAGTTACAAAGACCTCCTAGGACCTCATGTCGACCATGCTGCGAATATGAGTCAAGAGCAAACTCTTCTAAACTCGCCAATTAGGTCGCCGCAGTGGGACAGCACCTTTAGTATGGCTGTATGGTAACTCAAATTTAATGGTACCTTAATTGGTACATGTGACAATAAACTGACCTTGAAACATTGAACCTTGAACTAAACTAAACTGAACTAAACTGATGTTTCTATATGACAGAGGAAAACACCCTTTGCTTCACTGTTCAGCTCGCCATTTTACTGGGTTTCCTCATCAATCACTGTTACTCCAATGGCAGTTAGTAGGTAGAAAAATGTTTTAGAAGAGCAATTAAGTTTCTTTGTGTGCATTTCTGCTGTCGTTCATGGCAGAGGCTCGGAGCAGATGAGCTGAGGAGCCCCTTTGGGGACTCCCTTTGTATATATCATGACATAAGGTTTCATCTGCACTTCAAGATCAGGTTAGAAATGTCAAGACATTTCAAGGCCACATTTTTACCATACAATGCTCTGATTCACGCTCACTCACAAATATTCTATGCAGGACCAGGCATAGTGTTTCAGATATTCATACAGGTATCCAACCCATTTCCAGTGAACCTGAACTTCCACTGTATTGCCTCACCCCTTTCAATGGGCACCGTGTAAAAGATTTCACAGATTTTGCTGAAAACAGAACACTGCAATGACGAAGGGTCTCAACCTGAAACATCACACATTCCTTCTCTCCAGAGATGCTGCCTGTCTCGCTGAGTTATTGCAACATCTTGTGTCTAACTGCAGTATGCATAGTGACAAAGAAAATCAGAAAACATTCAAAATTAAAATGTGCATCAAGCAATATGAACAGCTGTCAAACAAGAACTCTGATGTTCTGGCAGGCTTCTTTACTTTATATAATGTTGCTTTCATTGGATGTGTGTGCTATGGGAGTGGCCGATATCTATGACGTAGAATTAAATATTTCACAAGGATTCACCATCAAGCATACTCAGATTAGGAACATATTGGCAAGAAAGACAAGAAGAAGGTTCTCGACCCGAAACGTCACCTATTCCTTCTCTCCAGAGATGCTGCCTGTCCTGCTGAGTTGCTCCAGCCTTTTGTGTCTATCTTTGGTTTAAACCAGCATCTGCAATTCCTTCCTACACATTTTGAATGTTCTATTATTTCTGACTATGTGAAAATATCAAACTCCAAAATGTATCTGTGATCTATCCTTGTGATTCCTAGTCTTTCTCTTCCCATTTACTTCACCCACCATCAATAAGATTTGTCTCATGGGTATGATCAGTTGAATTTTAGTTTCTGATTAAATTTGAGTGCCCTTATGCTGAGGCTTATTGTCAGTGTAAGATGTGTTGAGCTGATGCTTGGGTAAACATTACACTTGAACTTGTAATTTTACTTTGGAGTCACGTGAGTGACTACGTGAAGAAGACCCATCAGGGCGCATGCGCGTCATTATGTCGGACGCATTGGCGCACGGACCAGCGGGAGGACAGAGCTCCTCCTGTGGTAAGTACTTTTGAAGTACTTTTAAAGTAGTTTTAAAACTCCAGCTAAGTGGGAAACTTAGCTGGAGTGAAAAGTTCCTTTACTGTGGTGCCGTGCTCTGTGTTTTTTGTTACAGGCAGCACCATGGTGAAGACGAGCAGGGGGAGGGCAGCCGCAGATAAAGCATAGGAGAGCCGCGGGAATGCGGTCTGTGAGCGGCTGCCTCGTACCCCTGCACAGTCGCCGACCGGGAGCGGGGCGACTTCAGACTTAGTGCTAAAAAGCACCAAAGCCAACGCCAGTCAGGTGTAAGGCACGGGGAAGTCTGGGAGGCCCTCGGACTCAACTGAGTCGGGCCACAACGAGCCTGTACGGGGCTGGAGACGTTTTTTTAAACGGTTCTCCCAAATGGAGCACCTCATCCAGAGGTTGCTCCAGAAACGCACACTCCGGGGGGAGGAGTCGTGTGGGCGGTAGGCTGCAGAAAGGCCACGCCGGCAGCACCTGGAAGAGGGCTGCTTAAAGCACCCTCATGCATGAGGTGAGTGCAGAGGGTCAGCTAAGTTCTGACCCCGACTCTGACGGAGACTTGGAACTTAGCAAAGAACGGCCGTTGTCAGAGGTCCATTCTCTGGCAGCACGATTCGCTGTCCCGTCAGAGTATGGAGTGCCACTGGGAGAAGAGCTGGCCTCCACGATATAGAGGCTGCTGGATAGCACCCTCATTGAAAAGGCGCTTGCAGAGGGTCAGCTCAGTTCTGACCCGACTCTGACGGAGACTTTGTTGACTAGCGAAGAACGGCCGTTGTCAGAGGTCCATTCTCTGGCAGCACGATTCGCTGTCCCATCAGAGTATGGAGTGCCACTGGTAAAGCGAAGACGGCCGTTGTCAGAGTTCCCATCTCTGGCAGTACGATTCGCTGTCCAGTCAGAGTCTGGAATCACCAAGAAACAGGAGACCGGGGTAACAGCGAGTTGCTGAAAGTGACAGCAGTGAACCGGGTGATATGGAGCCAGATGGGCGTGGGCGTACAGTGCCCAGGAGATGAAGCTGCAGAGAATCCTGAAATTACTTGGCTCAGGAATCACGGCATTCGCGAGAACGGTGGATGGAGGGCATGTGTCGGAGACGCAGCAAGAGGTACTAGGGTTGCTTTTTAGCACCCATTTTTAGATAAATTGTCTCAGGGAAAGTGCCATTCGGCCCACCATTATTTCCAAGATTGCAGTATTTTTCCAGCCCAGCAACATACAGCCGGCCAACCTACTGTTCGGAGAGGACCTCGCCAAGAGTGTTAAGGACATGGATGACGAGGCAAAGACGGGGGCTTGATCAAGCCACCGGCAGTCGGCAAGTTTCCAAAAAAGAAAGTACCCCTACAAACGAGGCTTGACCAGGAACAAGTCGGCTGGCAATGCAGATGCGCAGGTGCATTCTGCAGCGGGAACATGGTCAAACATCAGCTTTCCCGCCAGGAGCCGGGGACAACGTCATCCACCAGGTACCAAGGAGGTAGGTGGGCCTGGTTCTCAGGTGCACATATCAAATGTGACACAACATAAATCTGGGGTACATTACATCTGTTCTGGGATGAATGGAAGCAAATTACCTCAGCTCTGTTTATATAGAGTGTTATTCAAAGGTTTTGAAAGGAGTTCAATCCAAATTATGATTTGCACATTCAGCATGTTCCTGGGAGAACTATTCAGTTTTCATCAACAGAACAGATGAATGTTTAGACTGCGCTTGGAAGCTAAGGTGATAAAGGTGTAATTGTAAAGTTGGTTCACCAACCCCATCAATTTGTGTCTAATATTTTCCCAGGCCAAAAAAGGACGGGGGATGTAGTACAGACATTGTAAGATGAAATTGTCACTGCCAAGCAACTGGGTCAAGAGGATGCTATATGGCTACTATAGAGCTTAAAGATGCACATTACTCAATGTCTGTTTATTTGCAGGATAAGGATTTGAAATTCACAAATTCGAGATGGCTTATCTCGATGATATCTTGATTACAGGAGTATCCAAGAGAACAGCTGAAGTAACCGGTGGTAGTTGTTAAATCCAAATTTCAAAGATTGGGCAGTATCCATCCAGGGAAATCCAAATTAACACCTGACTATTTGGGTCACAATTGATTCAATTAAGTGACTCTGCCCAGGGAAAAAGGGTAGAGCTAATTGACAGCTGTATCAAGCTAATGGAGGCATTAAGGATCGAGGAGGAGCCGCCATCTTGGAGGAACGGCTGCTAAACAGCAGCCGTCCGTCAAATTAACTTTTTCTTTAGTTTTAGCTTTTTTTATTTCTTTGTTTGTCTGGGGAATTTTGACTTTTAATGTGGGGGGGGTAAGGGGGAAACTATTTCTGGGTCCCTACCTGGTCGGTGAGGCAGCTTTTTCTCCAGGCTGCCTCGTCGACCCGTCCTCGTGGCCTACCAGCAGGCATGGAGCGCCGTTTCCTGACGGGGACTGCCCAGCACCTTCAGCTTCGGTCGGCGGCACAGCGCTGGAGTGCTATCGTGGAGCGGAGCGGGCGATGCCTTGCCTGGGTCGCCGCGCTGGATCGACGCGCTGGAGCGGTGACCGCCGACATCAACACCTCCGGGCTGCGGGACTGCGGAGCGACCAGCCGCGGGCGGCGGCGCCGACTTTTACATCGGGAGCCTCATGGCTCCAAATCGGCGCGGCCCTGTCGGCTTCAGGTGCCGGCGCTGGGAAACCGGCCGTTCCAGCCGCTGCGAGGACTCTCCCGACGGCCGGGAACATCGGGCCTCTGTAGAGGCAACTGTGGTGGCCTCGATGGGCCTGACTCTGGGGAGAACTGGGTTGGGGACTGGACATTGTGCCTTCCCCCACAGTGGTAACCATTGTGGGGGGATGATTTTTGTGTGCTGTGCCTGTTAGTCTGTGTGCAAGATGGCGGTCGGAGGGGAGAGTGGACGCTGGCGCGGTTTGGCTGCCGCTGCTCTCTCCTCAAATTGTGTTTCTTATTTTCTTTTTGTGCTTTTGTACTTGAATTCTGTCCTTGATTTGTGTACTGTGGTGTTTTTATATTTAATTTATTCTGATTATGTGTTTTGTATTTTTGTGATTCTATGCCTTGTAAGGTGTCCTTGGGTTTTAGAAAGGCGCCAGTAAATAAAATGAATTATTATTATTATTATTAAGGATACATTCGGGTTATTATAATAGACCTATGCAGTTATCAGCAAAGGCTGTGTCTGATTTGCAATGGTGGATTCACCATGTGTCCAGGAGTTATAGCAAGGTAATGCATGACCAGCTTTCCATGATTTTGCAGATGAATGTCAGTGCACTCGGGTGGGGTGTCACGGATACGAGTTTCAGCTGTGGAGGCAGATGGACTGAGCAAGAGGCATCGCTTCTGCAGACATGGGCAATTAACTATTAAGAGGGTTTTATGGATAAGGCTTATTGCTCTAACAAATGTATCTGCATGTTCAGTTTCAGATTGACAATACTACGCAAGTGGCATATATATTAATCACATCGGTGGAATCAAGTCGGTATCTTGTGACAGATTGACTAATCAAATTTGGGCCTGGTGCATTGAAAAAGGTATTTCAGCTATTTATCTACCAGGTAGATTCTACATAGTAGCAGACGCCAAGTCACGAAGGTTCCATGACAACACAGATTGGATGTTGAACCAGGAGGTGTTCAATAATATAGTACTTATATATGAATGCCAGATATCGATTTGTTTTGCATCAAGGTTCAACCATCAGCAGCCTAAATAGGGTTCATGGGAACCAGACCAGGGGGCAGTTGCAATTGATACTTTGTCGTTACATTGGGGTGGTATGTTTTATATATTTTCCTACCATTTTGCCTAATAGGTCGGAGTCTGCAAGAAATCAAGCAGGATGCCGCTTTGGGGGTGATTGTAATACCTAATTGGCCGAATCAAGCATGGTTCCCTTTGATGTTACAGTTAGGGATCCAACCTCTTTTTGGTGGTTCCCAAGCATAGGAATTGATTGGAGCATCCGCTAACACGGGAAAGTCATCTGTTATGTGAACGTATTGACTTGTTAATTTGCAGGTTTTAAGAAGGCCATACTTGGAGCAAGGACTGACTGGGTGAACGGTGGACATGCTCACTGTAGCCTGGAGAAAGAGTACTCAAAAAGGGGTATATTACTTAAGTAAAAAAATGGGAGCAATATTGTGTACAAAATAATATTGACTATAGTACTGCACGTATTGTGGATATTTTAGAGTTCCTGTTGACACTCTACGATGATGAGGGGCTCAGTTATAGCACCATTAATACAGCCTTAAGTGCTTTGTCCTCGTATGGTTTTGATGGGGTCAGGAAAGATCCTATTGGGTTTCATCATATCATAGCTGGATTGATGAAAGGAATTTCAACTCTAAACATCCTAAACCCAGGTATATGATGATCTGGGATGTAAGTGTGGTCCTCAAGATGCTTCGATAGTAGGTTCCTGTCACGTATCTGAATTTGCCAAACTAATCATGAAAGTGGTTATGCTCATGGCATTGCTTGAGCATAGTAAGTGCAGATTTTGCAAAAGCTTCTGCTAGACAGGATGGAAGTTGCTGAAGAGAATGTTATGTTATATATTTGCGTCCTACTCAAACAGAGCAGACCAGGTGTCACAGGTTTGTTAAAATTGTGTTTCAGCATAACCTACTGATCCATGTTTATGTGTAATGGCACATTTATTTTCATTATATTGAAGCTACAAAGACCTTAAGAAATGTGGAAACAGGATTGTTTATCAGTTACATGTAGTAGGTATGTTACAAAACTTACCTTCAGTCGCGCTGTAATTCTGCCACTGGGCGTGTGCGCGATTTTGGCGCCTTTAAGGGGGGGGGCGGGGTTAAAACGCGGTTTCTCCTTCCCTGTCCTGGAAATATTTTGTTGGAGTACAAAACTTCGCTGACAAAATCGTTCCTACCGGCTTTTTGGGATTTTTTTTTTTAAATTAAATCGTCAATGTCAGCGCTACAGTCATTTTAAAAGCAGCTCCTGAAGCGTCAACGCCAATAACGGGGACGGATTTCACACAATGGATAGGTAAACGAAAGTGCTTTCTTTAAATGTATAAAAGTGCTTCTTAAGAAGCCTTTAATTCACATTTTGTCATGCGACACGGTGATTTTATTCCCCGAACTAACGGCAGTATTTTTCATGCCAATACGGGGTTAAATTCACCGCAAATGAACGTTCCAAAAGATCGCGTTCCAGAAATTCTCACTCGCAAGATGATTTAAATGCCCATTAATTTACAGGTATTAAACATTCAATTCCTTCCATTTGGCCTGTAAATTCATGAAAATTAGATTTAAAAATTATGTTATATTGTGAATTATTGTGTGAATGTTATTTGGACACTTAGGCTATTTAAAAATGTTAATCTATTCTTAAGAAATTGATAGATGTTTAGATCTAGTAATTGAATTTTGTAATTAGCTACAATTAGGTAACTAACTAATTATATGCTTTACTTTCATGTCTTCGAAGTAAGATTGTTTCATATTTGTTTCAGAATGCTTCAATCTATAATACCTGAAAATTTCTTTCAGTTACCATAATTTTTAAGAAAGTTATGGGCTTTTAACTGTCCTCGATCACAGCTTTTGTGTTAAGTCAATGGAAAAGCAATAGGGAACAAGATGCTAATTTCTGAGTATGATAATGGCCATAACTTTTTTAATACTGAAGATATGAAAGTGAATTAAGTGTCAAATTAAACTTCTTTTTATGCTTTATCTGATGGGATAAATTGCAGACTTTATTTTTTAAATCTCAAAATTTTGTAACATTGCTACATGTAGCCACACAGGAGAATGTCAGTGCAGACTATCTCAAGGTGGTTTAAAGCAAATGTTGATTCAAGCAGGTATTAACACTAAAGTGTATATATCCTTTTCAACTAGTGCAGCAGCAACGTCGTCGGCTAGTGCGATGGATGTTCACATCGGCCATATTCTTACAGGTGCCGGGTGGTCAAATGAATTGTTTAAATTTTTTGTTACCATCGGCTGACTGCCGATCGGCGAGAGGCTGTTTGCAAATTCAGTATTAAGTCCTGTTTAGTTTCCCCTGGGATAGAGGGGTTACTGTTTGTTTTGATTATTCAAATCAATTGTTACTGCATGATATTTAAATTTCATGTTTAACGCATTATTGATTGTTTCTCATCGAAAGTCAATCAATGCAGTGAAAAGCCGGGATTTGGATCTGCTGCATAAAATCACAGAGGTTTGAACCCTTCACGTAGTCACTCACGTGACTCCGAAGTAAAATAGTAAGATTAAATGAGAACTTGCGCCCGACGTCACGTGCAAAGTCCGGCACCCCAATCAACTCATGAACTGATGATCGGCCATGAGAAGGAGGGGTTGTGGGGTCTGCGGTAAGCGAAGGTCCGAAGGTCAGATAGATGGCCGGACTGCCAACTGACGGGACCATGGGCGAGGCGCTGCTGCTGCACTCCATGGGCCGAACTACGTTGGGACGGGTGAGGCGGGGCTGGACCCGGCGCTCAGACCCGACACTCCCCTCGAACCGAGTAGCAGCAGTCAAATATGGGACAAGTGCGGTCTCGTACGGGACAAACCAATTTATCCCAATATACGGGATGTCCCGGCTAATACAGGACATAGAAACATAGAAAATAGGTGCAGGAGTAGGCCATTCGGCCCTTCGAGCCTGCACCGCCATTCAATATGATCATGGCTGATCATCCAACTCAGTATCCTCTATCTGCCTTCTCTCCATACCCCCTGATCCCTTTAGCCACAAGGGCCACATCTAACTCCCTCTTAAATATAGCCAATGAACTGGCCTCAACTACCTTCTGTGGCAGAGAATTCCAGAGATTCGCCACTCTCTGTGTGAAAAATGTTTCTCATCTCGGTCCTAAAAGATTTGCCCCTTATCTTTAAACTGTGACCCCTTGTTCTGGACTCCCCCAACATCGGGAACAATCTTCCTGCATCTAGCCTGTCCAACCCCTTAAGAATTTTGTAAGTTTCTATGAGATCCCCCCTCAATCTTCTAAATTCTAGCGAGTACAAGCCGAGTCTATCCAGTCTTTCTTCATATGAAAGTCCTGACATCCCAGGAATCAGTCTGGTGAACCTTCTCTGTACTCCCTCTATGGCAAGAATGTCTTTCCTCAGATTTTGAGACCAAAACTGTATGCAATACTCCAGGTGTGGTCTCATCAAGACCCTGTACAACTGCAGTAGAACCTCCCTGCTCCTATACTCAAATCCTTTTGCTTTAGGGTTGCCAAGGACACTTGGCAACCCTAATTAATACTGATGCACATAATGAACACTTCAAATTCAACACCGGTAACAATTAGGTACGTTGACACTAAAGGGCCTGTCCCACTTTCACGACCTAATTCATGACCTTTTTTACTCGTGGACATTTTTCATCATGTTGAAAAAACGCCCCGACCTACTTGATGCCACGAGTACCTACGACTAGCATCACGACCTACCTACGACCTCCTATGACCTCGTGACTACCATGCTACGAGTATGAGTCAAGGGCAAACTCGGCAGAGGTCGTGAATTAGGTTGTGAAAGTGGGTTAGGCCATTAAGAATCTGCTTTATGACGCTACAATACATGAGGATCTGAACAAATTCACAGTATGAAATTGGTTGACATCAACAGAGCACCACTGAAACATAGAGAAGGCTACCTCGTAAAAACACACATTAATCAATTCCAGATTCCAAATAATCAAAAATTACAAGAATTTAAAACACTGAAATCAATGAGATTATGCAGTAGCAATGTAATTAAACATATTCCAATTCATGTTTTCTGGCTGTTTCAAAATTCTTTCTGTTCTTCATTCCCAAGATAAAAATAGATGTTCCTTATAGCTGCCAACTGTTTTCTATATACATTTAAGATGTATTATTATTGCTTCAGTAAAGATTTTTGCAAGTTAATTTGTTCTTCACTGAAGGCAAACCAATCTTCACCTGCTGAAGCTAAATGATATAAAAGTCATAAAATTCAGCAATTTGAGACAAGAATGTTTGCAAATGAAAACCAGTAAACTACAGGTACAGGAAATCTGAAATAAAAAAAAAAGAAAGTGTTGCAAATAGTACTAAGGAATCAGCACAAAAGGACAGCTGTAAATAAAAGTGCACCTCAAATCTTATATTTTTTGCTCACATATATATATATTTATATTCTATTAGGAATAGAACTCAAAGACTCATGGATACTCAAAATCAAAGAATCGCAGAAATATTCAGCACAGCCTTGGGGCCCACTTCATCCATGTCGAATGTGATGACTATCTACATTAATCTCTTTTGCCCGCATTAGGCTGGCATTCATCCATGTCTTTCCTATCCAAGTGCCCGCCCAACTGCCTTTTAAATATTATATGTGTAGGATGGAACTGCAGGTGCTGATTTACACCAAAGTTAGACAAAATGCTGGAGTAACTCATTAGGACAGGCAGCATTTTTGGATAGAAGGAATGGATGATGTTTCGAGTCGAGGCCTTTCTTGAGATATTAATTAATATTTCAGATTCTTAAATATTATAATTGTATCTGCCTTCAGTGTCTCGTCAAGCAGCTCATTCCAGATATTCACCACCCTCTATGTGAAAAACTTACCCTCACAACCTTTCTCCTTTAAATTTCTTCCCCTATCTTAATCAGAGGTCATCTTGTTCTAGTCCCCTGCACTAGCAAGAAAGATTTTGAAGTTAGACACAAAAAGCTGGAGCAATTCAGCAGGCCAGGCAGCATCTCTGGAGAAAAGGAATAGGTAACGATTCAGGATTGAAGAAGGATCTCGACCCAAAAAGTCACCTATTCCTTTTATCCAGAGATGCTGTCTAACCTGCTGAGTTATTCCATCTTTTTGTGCCTATCTTCGGTTTAAACCAGCATCTGCAGTTCCTTCCCACACAAAAAAGATTCTGACTATCGATCTCTGCTACTGATAATTTTGTAAACCTCTATAAGATCATTCTTTAGTCAATTACATTCCAGTAAGAATAAACCAAGCCTATCCTGCCTCTCTTTATAATTACAGTTCTCCATTTCAGCACAATTCAGGATAGGCTTATTTTGCACCTTGCTACTCCATCCTTCCAGTTGTGTGGCTACCAGATATGTACGTGATACACTACTTCCTAACACTTAGCCAATTTTGAGTTTCAGTTTGCCTTCACACTTTGGATGCCTCTCGCTTTGTCTTCTTTCAATGAAAAACACATCATGTTCAGAGTGCATGTACTTTATTCAAAATGCTGGGGACTGCGTGTGGTCCGGACACAGAGCTGATGGATTACTGCTTTTAGCACTCACCAAAGCATTGAGCCGAAAACAAAGCACAATCTAAAAACATCAAATTTAGATATAGTGACACTGAAAACAATCTATAGAGGGACAGACAAAAATACACAAGGCTGAGATTCAAAAAGATTAGTGAAGTAAAACAATGCATTACACCCATTCACTGAATGATAGTTCTTCATAACATTTTGTCATTATGCTTTCTCTTTAGAATGGAGCTCATTTAGTTGTCACTGTATGCAAAGTGTAATTAAAATTCATGACACCAGCATTTCACCAGCTGATGAGCTGAGGCATGGTTTGTCAGGCACTTCAATGAACGGAGACATTTGAAGTTTAAAGGGCACCCCTAGGCACATATCACCAGTCTGTTTATATTCCAAGGAATGTGATGGTTGGTAGCTCAGTTCAGTGACTCCAACCAGCTACTATCGCAGGAACATTACGAGCTCTGTTCCTGATCAATCACACCCTCACCCATCCAAGAAATGTCAGTAAATTACGAAGCAAAATAAATGTGGCATAAATTTGCCCCTTTATCTTGAACTGCACTCATGAAACAGTCCATTACTTGCGCTAGGGTCCTGAGCATTTGCTTATCGTATTCAAGTGTGAATGGGTTATTTATCGGCGATATAGCTGTGGTCAAGCATTAGTAATCTCTGAGCGTGACATTAGACTCACAAAATACATGCTCTATTCTGCACTCTGTCGTTGGAGGAGATTGCCAAGTAGACAAAGAATAGGTGTAGGATGGAAATTCAGATGCTGGGTTAAACCAAAGATAGACACAAAATTGAGTAACAGCGGGACAGGAAGCATCTCTGGAGAGGAGGAATGGGTGACATTTCGGGTCGAGAAGGTGTTGATATGTCGAAGGATTCTTTGGAGGTGCAATATCACCTCTGACTCCTGGCACATGAAGATAAAGCATCCACGATGCATTGAGTGTCTTAGGATCATGCACCAGGAATGCATAGAAGCCCTATGTGAATGGGGATCACCTCACTAACTACTGATTGTGTGATGCCCGTGTTTGAGCTCAACTGGTTTCAGAAAGCAGCGGTATGTTGGCAGTCATTGATCCAGTAACGAGTCCGAAGTGAAATGTATCACCTGCTGTGACACATTTACAGCCTCACCGCAGAGCCAGAGCAGCTAATAAGGTCAATGTAACCAATATAACTATTTGTTTTACTATAATATCTCTTGCTATGTTGAAACAAGGACATTGGCAATAGTTAGCAGTTTATCACATGCTGTTGTGTCAAGAGCAAGTGCATTGTAGAACAGCGAGCAGATTTTATACCAGTGAGTAATGTACAGCAAGAGCACATTGTAGTTCCTGAAGACTACAGCCATGGAGTCCTGCTTGTATCTCGATATGTTCCAGAGCGACAAGGCTTTTCAATCCCTGAGTATAAATGTAACCATTCACCAAACCAGAGCCTCTCCACAGAAAGCAGCGACAATGGTCTTATTTGCACCAGTCTATTCTACTCTCCACATGTAACTACCATGTCATAGCAAAGAGTGAGAGGCAGACAATATAAGAACACAATATGAGAATGAGCAGGTGAGATGAAGGATTCCTTAGAGAAGTGCAACATCGCCACTGACTCCCTGGTACCTATGGCATATGAAGAAAAAGTACTCAGAATGGCATTGAGCATCTTGAGACCATGCACCAGGAACACAAAGAAGCCCTTTGTGAATGGGGATCACCTCACAAACCACTGATCGTTCATATTTGAGCTCAACTGGTTTCAGAAAGCAGTGGTATGTTGGCAGTTGTTGCGCTCATTGAGCAGATCACTGGGCTTCTCAAATAAATCTTCTGCTTTCTGGAACACACTGGAGGTGTCCCCAGTACAGTACTTCGATAAGTAAGCTGGGCAATGATAGTCCGCCCTTGCTACAAGCTCAACACAGATGGAAATAAGGAAGAAGCAATGTAGAGAGTTCCTTCCTACACAAGCCCACATAGTAAGAAAGCAACTGACAAAACTCCTCTTTCAATAAATTTGATTCAATTTCTTCATTCCACATAAGTTCTCAGCTAGCTTTCTTTCAGTTGCTGTTCATCCCAACTTCTGCTTGACCACAATGATGGGATGATAGCCAATGCAAATTCAACATACTAAACCATATTTATATCTCTAACCTTGTCAAGAGGTGCAAAAGCATCGATATCCATCTTCATATACCTTTGCCTGCCCTAATGCTGAGTCACCTATAGGCTGGACAGTAGCTAGATGATGGGTGCTGACTTTGAGTGCAGTAGGCTGCAGATAGCCTTGGACGATGACCCCAGGCAGCTGTCGAAATGAAGTACCATTGTTGGTGATTAGCTGCGGTGTGCGCAAGCTCCAAGATGCAGTGTGAGGCAGTACTTGAGGCCACGATGAAACATCTGAGGCACAGCTCTCATTCCAGATTGGTGGAGGCCGTTGGTTGCTAAACGATGGAGGATTATTTTCCCCCAGGGTAGAAAAAAAAGAAAACCGATGTGAAAATCTGAAACAAAAAATGAAAATTCTGGAAACACTCAATAGGTCAGGGAACATCTGAGGAATGAGAAACATTTTCTCTACTTTGAAGAAGTTCTCCTCCTCTCTCCGATGAGCGTTCTGCAGCATCCTCTCTTGCTGCTCCCCCTCTGTGATCCCTCCTGCTCTCCGATGCTGCGTGGCATATCTTTCATTTATTTGTTCTATATCTCTCTACATCATCGTCTATATATCTCCATTCCCTTTCCTGTGACTTTCAGTCTGAAGAAGGGTCTTGATCCAAAACGTCACCCATTCCTTCTCTCCAGAGATGCTGCCTGTCCCGCTGAATTACTCTAGCATTTTGTGCCTATCTCTAGCATTTCAAGTCTTGTACATTCATCAGTTTGGGGAGTTAATCTTTCAGTCCAAAGACCTTGCAATAAAATGTAAGAAATTCTACCCCTTTCTGTTTATATATTTCTCATATTTCCCAATGATACTCGGCCCACTGAATCATGGATCATGGAAACTTTATTGTCATTCAGACCTTTCGGTCTGAACGAAATTTCATTGCCTTGCAGTCATACATATAATAAAATAACAAAACACACAATAAACACAAATTTAACATCCACCACAGTGAGTTCACCAGACACCGCCTCACTGTGATGGAAGGCAAAAATCTTAAGTCTTTGTCTCTTCCCTCCTTGTTCTCCTTCTGCGCAAAGGCGATCCAGGCCTCCGATATTGTGACCCCCCACCAGGTGATGGTAAGTAAGTCCCGCGGCCCAAACATGCACCGCGAACGGGCCGGTTCAATCTCCGCGGCCCGGGGTAGTCGAAGCTGCTGCCCTCCAGTCCAGCGGACGAAACTGTTCCCGCGGGAGCTCTGGAAAAACAGGTCACCAACCCGTGACCTGCGAGCTCCCGATGATGTCATCAACTGGGCCCGCGGCCGAACCTCCGAAGTCGGGTCGCCGCCGCCGGAACGCCACCTCAGCCCCGAGTTGGGCCGCCGCCGCCGGAACACCGCCTCAGCCCCGAGTCGGGCTGCCGCCGCCGGAACACCACCTCAGCCCCGAGTCGGGTCGCCGCCGGAACGCCAGAACCCGCCACAGCCCCTCAAGTCCCAGAGCAATCCCACAAATTTGATTTCACCAATAATTTCCCCATAAACTATTTGATCTCAGATACTCCAATTAACACACGACCTGTTTCTCCTCCTATCTACCTGCGCTGGAGGTATTTATAGTAGCCAACTCACTCACCAACCAACATGTCTTTAGCATGTAACAAGAAACCAGAATGACTGGTGGGGGCTGGGAGAAATTGAACATAGTCACAGGGCGAACATGAAAACCCCATACAGATGCATTTAAGCTCAGAAATGAACTGGATCATTGGAACTATTCTGCCATGGCCTTTAGTGCTCAGTGATATAATATTTCAAAAACTTTCAAACTGCTTCGTGCCTATGGTAAGCAATACCATCTCCTATTAACAATCTACACCCTCACAAATTTTATACTAATTAACAATTCATTGCACCCATTCTCCATGAACTACAATAGCTTCGATATTTTGACAAGAAGAGGCAAAAGTCAGAACGGCATAAGTTTGGGGCTGGGCAAATTTCAGCTATGATTTCCATTTATCTGTTTCTTGCAGGCTGCAGAGTGGATATCCTTGCCTGATGAGCTTTCTAGTGTTGCAAGGAACTGCAGATGCTTGGCTAAACCAAAGATAGACATAAAATGCTGGAGTAACTCAGCAGGACAAGGAATGGGTGACGTTTTGGGTCGAGACCCTTCTTCAGATGTAGTTGGTGTGATGGTGAGGCAGGACAAAGTTAGAGAGTCAAACTTGAGTATGTTAAAGCCTTGAGAGATCGTAGAGGTCACCAAAGCTTTTGGTGAGCTGAGGATGAACAGTTATCATATTTAAGCTGTATGGTTTGACGTGCATTTCTAGGCCTCCAGGAATATTACACTGGACATGGGCATCCAAGTGGCGGCTGAGATAGCTACTTTACTAGTGTAAGAAAGAGTTAAAATTTTCTCTATACAAATCTGAAAGTTCCTTTTGAATTGACCTGGAGAGTCCATTATGTTGAAGTCTAATTGAATCTTGGTGTAATATTAATAAACATTGCCATCTTATTGAAAAGTGAGTATGCGGTATTCACTGATGGATTATATTAGACCATTGTGAAAATCTAATTTGTAATATGTGTACTTAATATATCAATCAATATTTTATTATAGAAAAAGGTATCATGCTTGATGACACCATTTTCTGAGCAATCAGCAAGACACTGGGAGCACTGAAAGAAGCCTTGATGAATACATGCTCTGATAAATTACATAGAGGTATTTTGAGAAGCTGAAGATGGTTGATGTGCTATTTGAAAGTACGGTGAGAATGGAAGAAAACAGAAACCTGAAAGCCAAATTGTTCAGCCGTCAACACTGTCGCATTCATCTCATAAGTGATAGGAGTAGAATTATGCCATTCGGCCCATCAAGTCTACTCCGCCATTCAATCATAGCTGATCTATCTCTCCGAACCACATTCTCTTGCCTTTTCCTCATAACTTCTGACATCCGTACTAAGCAAGAATCTATCTATCTCTGCCTTAAGTATATCCACTGACTTTGCCTTCACAGCCTTCTGTAGAAAAATAATTCCACATTCACCACCCTCTGACTAAAGAAATTTCTCCTCATCTCCTTCCTAAAAGAATGTCCTTTAATTCTGTGGCTGTGACCTCTACTCCTGGACTCTCCCACCAGTGGAAATATCCTCTCCACATCCACTCTATCCAAGCATCTGACTTGCATTTGACTGCAAAAATGCCGTTGTCGGCAGGGCGGAAATCGCTGTCAAAACATGGGGGGGCCACACTTTCTTGGTGGCCACGCACACACACGAGGCTTCGGAGGCTTCAGCCGTGGGCCCTGTGGAGCTGACATGGTTGGTGACCGATCTCCAGCAACAACAGCTTAGTCCGCCCGAATCATGGGGCTTGAATCTGCCCGTTCGCGGGGCCTTTCATCGCCCGGCGTGGCTTAAAATCAGCTGGTGGGGGCTTCAACATCGGAGCCTCAATCGCCTCGACACAGCAGATTGATTTTAAGCCGCGCCGGGCGATGAAAGGCCCCGCGAACGGGTTGATTCAGCCCTTAGAAAGCGCCTGGTACCCGCTTGAATCTTTCAAAAGCTACAATGTGATAAATAACACTTAAACAAATAAAACTGAAGCAAATAAAGGCAAACAGAAGAACCAACCTTGAATGGGGGAGAGAGAGAGAGGGAGATGGGAAAAACATACTAAATAATGTGAGTGACCGTGGATGAGGGACTTACCTGCAAGCCAGCCAGGAAACCCGTTCGACCGGAGCCCTTAATGACCTGACCCATTTAAATCCAATACCCGTTTTAATCTTTCCCATCCACCAATACATCCAATTAGTTCAAATGGTAATTGTACCCGAATCAGACAGCTTTAAGAAATTCTAGGTGAATACATTCAGTAATACTTGAGGACAAAACACAATTGGTGACACATCATGTTAATACGATGTTAATGGAGACATTTAACAAGCGCTTAACAGTGACACCCCCACTGTCTTGCGGAAAGCAGAGATTTTAATAGTTTTATTTTCACCGAATTTCAAAACCCAGATTACAAAACATGGCGGGGATTGTGCCCCACCTCTCAAAACATGGGAGGGATGTGCCCCCGTCCCCCCCCCCAGCATTTCTGCCCCTGGTTGCGGCCTAACAACTTGGATTGGTGTGGCCATTCCCGGAGTCGGGTCCAGAGCTTCACCAGCGGGCGCAGTGCGGATTTTCCACCGCAGAGCCGGGCGATCCCTTGCCGGGGGTCGCTAGAAGAAGTGCTCCGATCACTGGCCCGCGGACTACGACATCCTGAAACCACGGTCTGCGGAGCTTCTAGCCGCGGGCACGGCATGGACTTTAAGAGCTCCGACCACCGGCCTGCAGCCTATAACGTCGTGAAGCCCTGGTCTCCGGTAGGAAGCGGCCGATTCGGGACCTCCAAGCCGTGGAGTGTCCATCCGTCCCAACGTCGGAGTTTCGAGCATCCCGACGAGAGGGCCTGTACATCGGGCCATCCGTAGCGACGACTGCGGAGGGTTCATGGCCCCGACCACGGATGAACAAAGGAGGAGGACTGACAAAGTTATTGCCTTCCACCACAGTGAAGAAGTTGATTCCACTGTGGTGGATGTTCATGTTGTATTCTATTGTGTATTGTGCTCTTTTGTTTGTATGGTTGCATGGTAAGTAAAATTCCAGTGTACATCAATTGGTGCATGTGGCAATAAATGTGAACTTGAACTTGACCTTGAACTTGTTGTCAGTGACACACCCATCCACAACCTTAATTTCTATTACATCAGTAAAAAAATTCTAATATCTGTCATCTCGAGGATTTAACTATTCATTATTGAAGTTTGAAAGGCCAATGCAGCGTGTGTAGAATTGACAATCAGTGGGAGTGTTTGACACTTTAAATGTGAACTTTACCTTTATGTGCTCTCAGCTGAAATTTATTTCATGAATGTCTTTTCAGCTACCCGATACTCTGAGCCCGTTTGAACCAGTAATAAATAGTAAATTACTTACATAAAAATATGAGATTTGGTGGTCTCTGATCAGCATCTTTTCTGTGCCATTTGGATTATTGTTTAAATCTGGAAAGTTCAAATGGAGCTCAATGTGTGGCTAAAGAGGTGCAGCAGGGGAAGAAATGTCAGAAGAGAATGCTGCGTGAGAACAGCCGTGGGGTCCCACAGAAAAGGATCTGTGATGTAATGCTTGTGGAGGTTTAGTTCCATAAGAGCCCAGGCTAACTCATTGTGAAGGAAGGAACTGCAAATGCTGGTTTACACAGAAGATGGACGCAAAATGCTGGAGTAACTCAGCGGGACAGGCAGCATCTCTGGAGAGAAGGAATGGGTGACGTTTCAGGTCGAGACCCTTCTTCAGACTGAGAGTCTGGGGAGAGGGAGACTACAGATATGGAAGGATAAAGTGTGAGAACAACAGATCAAAGCGGATGATGATCAAGGAAATGTAGAATGGTTCATTGTTAGCTGAGGGGAAGATGACAGCGAGGCATAAAATCAGTAAAATGAACCAGGATGACAGTGAAACCAGTCCGAGAACTAGGGTGGGGGAGGAATGGAGAGAGACTCATTGCGTTCCACTGCAGAAACATGTTATGATCAATGTAGTGGCTGGCTCATATTGGGTTCTTATCCTCAATTTAAAATCCTCCCTCTCTTTCAAAACTCCTCCAGTCAACAACCTCCCACCACATTACCTTTTTCAAAACATTCAACATTAATACTTCTGCGTGGGCAAGTAGAAATACATGGGGGAAACCTGCAAATCAACTGAGGCGGTTAAAATTGGCAATTTAATTGAATTGAACTAATTAGTTTTAACTTCTGGAACTAGCATTACCAAGTCACACAGCGGGGATGGTGAACACTCACATGACAAACACCCAGAGGCCTTGAAAGAGGCAATCAATAGAAACTGGAGAATGCATGGTGAATGGAGTGCAAGGTCACCACCAGGATCTAATGACACGTAACCAGAATTACTGCTGGGCGCATTTGGGAGCAGAGGGATACACTTTCCCCTGCAATAGAAGGCAGCAAGCTACTCCTCTCACTCAAAGAGATAGTTGGAGATAATTCAGGGGGTGAGCTGCAGGAGTATTCTGCTCACACATGGATCTAAATTAAGAATTGGATTAATGACCAGTCGAGGTCAGGAAAAGTGAAAACAATTTCCTGTTTTAATAATTTCCTGGGCATTCATTTTTGTCTTATGAAGCAGACTCTATTTTATCATTTCTGCTCAGAGTTCAGCACCATGCAGCCTACACTGTCCATACACTTCATCACCTCTTCACCTATTCATCCATTATTACCACTCAGCCCAATTATTAAATAATATCTTTGCTTCCAAAATGTGTAGAAAGGAACTGCAGATGCTGTTTTATCCCGAAGATAGACACAAAGTGCTGGAATAACTTAGCGGGACAGGCAGCATCTCTGGAGATAAAGGATGGGTGATGTTTCAGCTTAGGGAGAAGGGTCCTTACTTGACACATCACCCTTCCATTCTCTCCAGAGATGCTGCCTGACCTGCTGCATTACTCCAGCACTTTGTGTCTACCTTTGCTTCCAAGTTGTCCATACCAAAAACATGGAATCAACTCGGTGAGTACTTGACCTACACTCATTCACACTCCAGCGTTTTTAGCCCTTATAAAAAAAGAGTCCAGGGTACAAAGGATAGATTTGGAGATTGAGTATCACAAACTCACAAACAGTAACAATAGTGGAAGAGGTTTTGAAGTGAGTGTCACATGAACAACCCTCCCAATAACAGACAGAGAGACAAGGAGCTTGAAGATAAGACAGGATTTGCAATATTTCTGTTGCACACATGCTGATTTCATTCCAGTGGTGTGTAAGCTATTAAAAACCATCAAAACTGATCCTGCTGTTAATCATGTTTCTGAATTTTCCATGATTAATTCATTTAGCAGTGAATGTTAAATTTTATGATTCCAAGCAGCCTGGTTTAAAGGACGCTAAAGTGGTTTGAAAATTGTGGAAAGCCTTTATTGCCACATTAGTCTATCATTCCATTTGCCCAGGACTGTTTCGACCTGGTTACTGAGAAGCAGAACCTTCATACTGGACCAGACTTGGAAAGATGCTGATGAGCTAATGAGGAGCTGAAAAGCTCTCTGTTGGATAATGAGTTGGATTGCTACGAGAGGCGGGTTAGAAAAGAGGGAATGGTCCAGTGAGGAGCTGAGAAGATTTTGATTGGTCAACGGGGAAATGGAAGTCTCCAAAATGGCCAGTAAAGGGCCTGTCCCAATTTGCGATTTTTTTGGCGACTGTGAGCTTCAATGACTGACGACCGTAAAACTGTCAAGTTGTACGACAATAGCGCTGACGTATGCTGTCCTGCAGGTGACGCCCGGTTAGGGTTAGGGTTAGGGTCAGGGTCAGGGTCAGGGCTAGGGTTAGGGTTAGAGACCACAGATGGGCTGTAAAATATTCTTCCTTCAATGCATGGATTAAAAAAATTAATATATTAAAGTTAATACAATAAAACCAATTGTGCAAATAAAAAGATGTCTGAGTCGCTCAGTTTTATTTACAGATGTATTGGTCCGCTTCCAGATCCAATCACCATCTCTAACTTTTCACAGGGTTGGATTCAATGAGTGTAGACTGAACTCCCCTCTCCCCTCCACCCCCCTCCTCCCCTCTCCCATCCCCATCGCTTCTTCTCCACCCCCCTACCCTTCTCCCCTGCACTCCCCCTCCTTCTTCCCTTCACCCCTCTTCCTCCCTTCTCCCCGCTCCACTCTTCTCCCCCTTCTCCACTCCCCCCCTCCCCTCACATCCCTTCTCCCCCTCTCCCTCCCTTCTCCCATTCTCCAACCCCTCCCACTTTCCCCGATGTCGCCCCTGGTATTTGAACATTCCAAAATCCTGGGGCGGCAGGGAGACTCCGCATGTCACCCGCGCGTCACTGCATGAGTCACGACGCGTCACGACCTGACCACAACGTGACAACCTCTTTTCAGGCTGTCGCCTAAAATGTCGCCCAAGTGGGACAGGCCTTAAGGAATTAGAAAGGTTCCAATTGCAGTGTTCCTGATTGGCCAGTAATCAGTTGGAATGCCTCTGTTAGGTAAGCGTGGATTTGGATAGACTCCAAGATCCGTAAGAAGTTGGGATGCTTCAGACTGGCTACTGAGGAGTTAGAAAGCCCCTGTCATGTCAGTGAGATGTTCCTGATGGTTCAGTTTTAGTTTAGAGAGACTGTGTGGAAATCAACCCTCTGGCCCAGGCCAACCAGCGATCCCTGCAAATTAACACTGTCCTACACACACAAGGGACAATTTACAATTTTATCAAGACATACAAACCTGTACGTCTTTGGGAAGAAACCGGAACTCCTGGGGGAAAACCCACGTAAGTCACAGGGAGAACGTACAAACTCCGTACAGACGGCACCTGTAGTCAGGATTGAGCCTAGGTCTATGGCACTGTAAGGCAGCAACTCTACCACTGCACCACTGTGCCACACATGGTCTGGTGAAGAGCTGGGATTCTTCTAGTGGGTTAGTGAGGAAATGATTGGTTTCTTCTTATAACAATGGAGAGAGAGGTAAAATGGAGAGCTTGGATACTGCAGTAAAGATTCTGACACAACATCTACTAGAAGCACTGCACCCAAGGTCGATAAATTGAAATATGCAATGCTCTTCATGGCTTGCACCCCTTCCTGTGGGGTTCCTTCAGTGATTTCTCCAAATTACCCAATACATCCACATGAGAAAAGAACCTCCTTCTTCATTATTGTTTGTCAAAGAGAGGAGCTGTTGTCTAGTCAGTTACCTGCATATATTTGAAATATATTCACTCAAAATGGAAATAGCCCTGACAGTTGTATATTAACATATTGTATTGTAGAACAAATATCCAATTTACAGTAAGGTTTTTCTGATGAAGTGTCCATTAAAAGTGCTATTTACTTCTATTTGAGGATTTTAAAATACAACTGCGTTTTATAGAATATAGAACAGTACAACAAAGGAACAGGCCCCTTGGCCCACAATGTTTGCCAAGTTTAACTAATCTCATCCACCTGAACATGATCCATATCCATCAATTCCCTACATATCCATGTACTTATATGAAACCCTCTTAAACTACGCTTTTGAATTGAATTAATTTTGAATTGCAATGAATCATCTATCTTGGTGAAATTAAATCTTTAGGGTTTTTACCTAACTTCTCCAAGTTATTTTGTCTCCGACTTATTCAATATTTTGACATAAATTAACCCCCAAATATCAAATACCATTATTGCACCAGTTGAGATTGTTCATTTCTGAACCTCAGTTCTCAATATGCCATGTTTCATTTTATAATGTATCTACTTAGGAGCAGAATTTTGTCTTATTTTGCAAGTGTTAAATCTACAATGCAATAATGCTTGCTAAAAAAAAAAATCACTGTGGAGGCATTAGTTTGTAGTTGCATGACATTCAACTCTACGGATTATGATCATCTAGAAAGTAGTTGAAGTGCAAATATGCAACTCTGGTTTGTTTTGAGCAATGATTCAATACCTAGGAAACAGTCATAAGGTCATAAGGTCATAAGCAATAGAAGCAGAATTAGGCCATTCGGCCCATCATGTTTATTCCACCATTCAATCATGGCTGACCTATCACTCCCCCTTAAACCCATTCTCCTGCCTTCTCCCCATAACCCCTGACCAGTTTGGTCAGATGTTTGCTTTGTGACTTTCAGACAGGAGAAGGATTTGAATGAGCTTCTCCTCCCTCAGGATCCTTGACTTGCCTGTGGCATCTGTCATCTGGCTTAACATTCACTCAAAAGGTATTGCTGGCAAGCTCACAATGGAAGGATGCATTCCAAGTAATTTCCAAGTGCCAATTTGTCGGTTGAGGTCAATTGACGTTTCAGTGGTGATTAGGAACATCTTTCAGTCTGTGAATATGACCTCAAGAGAGCTCAGTGGAAATCGTTTAATGTTTCAGCATGTGGCACTTTAAAAAGTGTTGCTCTAGTGCATGCAATGTTATAGAAAATTGCTTGCTTTAGCTGCCAGCATCATCTAATTTATATCAGAAATGCTGAAAAATGCCTCCGCATGATGATTCTTGTTATTAAGTTCATGTCTGACTGAAAATACATCACGATGCACAAGCACATTTCCCATTCAGATGTGGTCAAGCAAATTTCCAGAGCAACCATCCTCCACTCTGCATTAACTTCCATAGTGCTGAGCAAACAAATAATTTATAAACAACAGTTACACAACCCTTACTTTGACTTCAATGAGAGTTGCCGTCTTTGTATTCCCAAAGTTGGAGACAGGTTTTTGGTGAGGCTTGTTACAGCTAGAGGTAGTGAATTATACTACAAGAAGCCTTCTGTCTGACAGAAGTGCCCAATAGGCTTGCTGCATCAAAATGCCCTCTATAGCCATGGACACTGTATGAAATAACATTGAATAGGTAAAAAGGAGAATAACGGGCCTGTCCCACTAGGCGATTTGTTCGGCGACTGCCGGCATCATTGACTGACCTATCAGGTCACGGAAAAATTTGTGGCATGATGCGGCGGTGACGCAGCGTGATGATGTATGATGCGCGGTGTTTTTTCAAGTGCGCAACATTTATTTTATCGCCGCTGGATTTTGAAATGTTCAAAATCTTTTGGCGACACTGATATGACGCTGGCAGTCACCGAAAAAATTGCCAAGTGGGACAGGCGAAAGAGTTAGTTATGGATTTCACGAAATGGTGTGGAGTACATGCCCCAATCAGCATCAATGGTGCCAAAGTGGAAATGGTTGAGAGTTTCAAGTTCCACAGTGTAAATATTACAAATGATCAGTGATGGGCAAATCACATTGAGGCGACAGCCGAGAAAGCACACCAATGCCTCTAGTTCCTCAGGCTGCCAAGGAAATTCAGCATGTCTCCAAAGACTCTGACAAACTTCTCCAGATGCACCTTAGGAACCATATTGTCTGGATGCATCACAGCTTGGTTTGGTAACAGCTCTGCCCAAGATTGAAAGAGACTTGTGGATGGATGTAAGCTAGTCCATTACACGGACAACACTCCCTATCACTGACGTCATCTACACTTCACACTGCCTCTAAAAAACAGCCAGCATAATCAAAGACTTGTCCCACCCTGCTCATTCCTTCTTCTCCCATGTCCTATCAAACAGAAGTTTGAAAGCGCACTCCACCAGACTCAAGAACAGCTTCCCTTCTGTTATCAGGCTTCTGAATGGTCCTTCCATAAGCTAGGGTATTAATTGATTCATCTCTACTCCATTATGGTATTGCACTTTGTTTCAAGAACTAGTGTGCTACAATGCTGAGAACTACATTCTGCACTCTGTATCTTTCCTGTTGCTTTATCTATTACACCCGAGTATGGCTAGATTGTATTTATGTACAGTATTATCTGATCTGATTGGATAGAACGCAAAAAAAAAAATTGGCTGGGGAGCACAGAGAAATACTGTATGGCTCCAGTGCTGAGCCTGAATCCAGCTTTAATCAGCATCGACTCGTGCAGTGACAAAGTTACCAATTGAGATTTTGGGAGCAGCAGTTTCTCTCCAATGCAGGAAAGAGCCTAGTCATCAGGTATGAGGATCTCTCAGTGTTGATGCAGGCACTCTTCCAACACATCAGCAGTCAGCCCAGCCATCTTCCACTTTATCTGGACATCAAACAAAAGATGCAGATACACATTTCCAGAAAAAGTGTGGGTGCGAGTTTGCAGCCTCATAAGGTCATAAGATCAGAAGGTCATAAGTGATAGAAGCAGAATTAGGCTATTCGTCCCATCAAATCTAGTTTGCCATTCAATCGTAGCTGATCTATCTTTCCCTCTCAACCTCATTCTCTTGCCTTTTCCTCATAACTCCTGACACCCATACTAATTAAGAATCTATCTATCTCTGCCTTAAAAAAATCCATTGACAACCTCCACAGCCTTATCTGCCAATGCAACTTGCAAGATACAGGAGCATATGCTGCAGGATCCACTGAGGTTTAGTGTTGCTGTAGCTTAGGCACAGTGGAGAAGAAACACAACACAACATAAGGCATTCCCACTGTAGATTGGTTATTTCCTACTAGCCAATTGTAGTGCTTGTTAGTAGTTGCTCCGCCCAATATGCGTTTTATATTAGCAAGAGTTTGCCTACGCCATTCAGTATGCGGAGCTGCTAGGAATGTAATGTCCCATAGATCGATGCTGTAAGTAGATTTAATAAACATGTGTTGTATCTTGATATGTGTTTGACTCGACTCATTACATGGTGTCAGAAGTGGGATCAACGACAATGTGGTATTTGAGGGGCAATTTGCCAAGCTTGTTGTTAAATAGTTAAATCGCTGAGTGGGTCCCTCAGTGAGAAAGAGTTGATGGACAGCGCTGCCAAAGAATACCAGGCCTAGATCATGGCATGCATTGATACCGAGCAAAGTCTCTGAATCCCCCTTGACGATATAAAACTTTAAGCTATAGGGCTGCGTGTCTATGGTGCATTTTAAATTAGTCTGTCCAAGTGGGTGTAGAACATCCGTGCCAAAGACATTCAGCTCAAGCTCAATCCCCTGAAGTGCAAGTTTCGAGTCCCGGGAAGTTACCTATGTCAGACATGTTTTCACAAGTGATGGTCTCAGACCAGACCCATTAAAAACTGCAGCTATCAACGAGATGCCGGTTTCTCCTGATGTTGCGAGTCTACAAAGGTTCCTTGGAATGGTCAACTACCTGGGGAAATTTATTCCCAACCTCAGCGACATATCTGCCCCCCCTGCGGGAACTGACACACAAAGACGCTGCATGGTCCTGGTATCCGCAGCACCAAAGAGCTTTCGACACTCTCAAGTTGCAGCTGGCTAGCGCACCTACTTTCGCCTACCTTGCTTTGGAGTTACCAGTGACGCTCACCTGCGATGTGTCCCAGTACGGACTCGGCGCTGCTTGCCTGCAAATCACACTAACTGACACTGAACAACGTTACGCCCAGATTGAAAAATAATTGCTCGCAGTGGTTTTCGCCTGCACAAAATGCAAGGACTTTATTTTTGGGAAGTCTGTGACTATAGAAACCGCCGTCTGCAAAAGCCTGATGCTACATCAGCAGAAGTAGCCCTTACTGCCGCACGCAGTTCCTCCTCTCCCGTGGTCCACGTTAGCCACCGATATATTCGTATGGCATGGGAAACACGATCTGGATCTTGTTGATTCTTATTCGATTTGGTTCGACATTGATCTACTCCAAACCATTACATCTGAAGCGGTTATTGAGAAGTTGCAGTGCCACTTCTCCGTGTACGGCTCCCATGCACGCCTTCTGTCCGACAACGACAGACAGTTCACCAGCCAGTCTTTCAAAAACTTTGTAAAACGATGGGACTTTTGACATATTACCAGTTTCGGCAGTCCAACGAACTCGCCGAACGAGCCGTCCGAAGCGCAAAACAACTAATGGAGCGTTCATACCTTGCAAAACCAGACGTCTACCTAGACCTACCCATTCTCCGTCTGCAGTCCAGAAACAACTACAATTCAAACGCGATACACAGAAACGTTTTTTTGACAAATCGAGTAAGCCACTTAAACCTCTCACCAGTGGACAGGTGGTTCGCCTCCAGACCAACAAGGGCAATGGCCGTCTGGGTCACATCTACGGCCCTGCCAAAGAACCGCACTCTTATCTGGTTGAAGTGGACGGAGCCATTTACAGACGCAACCGTCAACATATCCTTCCGCTGAAGGAACCGCGTCCTGCGACGCCATATGCAGATGTCTCGCGATTTGTATACCCTCGCACTACCGGTCCTGCTGCTCCACTATCAGAGACCGTTTCCACCGCAGCCACCCCGTGGCGTTCGGCGCCTGACTCGCCTTTCTCACCACCTCCCCACCCCGTCGGGTCCCCAGTCACATCTCCCGTTCCCTCCCCGGTATCTTCTCCGGTGAAAGGAGGTGAAGCGGATTTGTACCGCACATGTGCCGGACGGGTTAGCAGGCCATCTATTAGATACGGTGATTTGGTGTAAATATATAAACTTCCCCATATGCGTTGTTAGCGTTCTGCTACCTATATTGCTTAGCCACCATTTTCCTATGTACCGATGCTGTCTTTTGTTTCTACGAGGAAAGATGTAGATTGGTTATTTCCTACTAGCCAATTGTAGTGCTTGTTAGTAGTTGCTCCGCCCAATATGCGTTTTATATTAGCAAGAGTTTGCCTACGCAATTCAGTATGAGTAGCTGCTAGGAACTGTAATGTCCTGTAGATCGATGCTGTAAGTAGATTTAATAAACATGTGTTGTATCTTGATATGTGTTTGACTCGACTCACCCGTTTGACTTGATTACACCCATAAAGCACACTTCAATACTAAGAACAATGCACAAATATCTTGGAATATTATGTGCATGGAAATGAAAAAGAAGATGACTTCTTGTCAACATAATGTGAATCTTGTATGGAAATTTAGTATTCTTGCACTATTAAGTGGTGACATTTAAATGCACTATATGTAAAGTTTGATGAATTATGTGGTGAAAATACCACCAGATTCAGGGACAGTTTCTTCCCAGCTGTTATCAGGCAACAGAATCACCCTACCATAACCAGAGAGCAGTGCTAAACTAATATATACCTCTTTGATGACCCTCGGACTATCCTTGATCGGACTTTGCTGGGTTTTCCTTGCACTAAACGTTATTCCCTTATCATGTATCTGCACACCGTAAATGGCTTGATTGAAATCATGTATTGTCTTTCTGCTGACTGGGTAGCACACAACAAAAAGCTTTTCATTGCATCTTGGTACATGTGACAATAAACTAAACTAACAAATTATTTAAACGCAGTAAACCTAAATGCACATCTTGATAACACTTGCCTGTTATTTTAAAACAGCATTAAAAATAATTGCTCAGGATGTGGTGGTATGCCTTGTTTTAACCATGGGCCAGTATCGTTTCCTGGAATGCCAATATACTGTAAATCAGCCTCTTATTTACATCAGCAGTTTAGTTAAAACCTCTTCTTTATGGCACTAAATACAAGTGGTCCACAATGCTGTGCCACCTTAAGGTGCAGTTGCCAAAAATAGTTCAGAAGCTTCAGGTTAGTGTTATTTAGGTGTAGAAAAATGACAAGCATAGTTATTTTTGTTTCATGTGCCCATGATTCACTGTCTGCATGCAGGGCAGAGAAAATTTGAGGGACCAGTGAAGGTGAATAGGCCATTGCTGCCCTTACTTTTAGTATACATAAACATAGCCTACCCATGTGTTCTCATCAGACACTTTGATCCCTTCTCCCCACAGAAGGATATCTATCCCTTGAATCCATAAATACAGTAAGTATCACTGACTGGAATATTGTCAATGTTAAAGTTGTTTTACCTAATATCATAACATTTTCCATTAATGAACACTTACTTCAACAGTTTTGACAATTTCTTTTATAACCTGGAGACTTTCCAATATAAGTCTCAACATTTTTCTCTCTTTGATTTTCCTGCTGAACATGGGCGGACATCCTGGAGGGGATAGGGACACACGTCCCCCTCGTGTTTTGAGAGGTGGGGGACAATCCCCCCCCATGTTTTGTAATCCGGATTTTGAAATTCTGTGGAAAAAAAACTATTAAAATCTCCTCTTTCCGCGAGACAGTGGGGGTGTCACTGTTAAGCGCTTGTTAAATGTCTCCATTAACATCGTATTAACATGATGTGTCACCAATTGTGTTTTGACCTTCCAAGCTGTCTGATGTGGGTACAATTACCATTTGAACTAATTGGATGTGTTGGTGGATTGGAAAGATTTAAATGGGTATCGGATTTAAACGGGTCAGGTCATTACGGAATCCAATCGAACAAGTTTCCTGGCTGGCTTGCAGGTAAGTCCCTCATTCACGTTATTTAGTATATTTTTGATATCTCTCTCTCTCTCTCCCCTCCAAGGTTGATTCTTCTGTTTGCCTTTATTTGCTTCAGTTTTATTTGTTTAAGTGTTATTTTTCACATTGTAGCTCTTGAAAGATTCAAGCGGGTATCAGACACTTTCTAAGGGCTGAATTGGCCCGTTCTCGGGGCCTTTCATTGTAGTTTAAAATCAAACTGCTGCATCGAGGCTCCCGATGCTGAAGCCCCTGCCGGCCGATTTTAAGCCACGCCGGGCGATGAAAGGCCCCGCGAACGGGCCGATTCAAGCCCCACGGCTCCCGATGTTTCCGTCCACAGGGCCCACAGCCGAAGCCTCCGAAATTCCGCGTATGTGTGTGTGCACGCATGCGTGTGGCCGGCAAGAAATTGTGTAACCCCCCCCCCATGTTTTGATAGTGATTTCCGCCCTTGCTACTGAAGTCATATTGATCTGATCTTTAAACAATATAGTTATTTTATTGTGTGTAGGAAGGAATTGCAGATGCTGGTTTACACCAAAGACAGACACAAAATGCTGGAGTAACTCATTGGGTCAGGCAGCATCTCTGGAGAAAAGGAATAGGTGACTTTTCGGGTTGAGACCCTTCTTCAGACTCAGTTGTTACTCCAACATTTTGTGTCTATCTTAGTTATTTGTTTTACGTTTCCAGCATCTTATGCCCCTGTCCCACTTAGGAAACCTGAACGGAAACCTCTGGTGACCTTGCCCGCGACCCAAGGTTTCCATGAGTCATCGGAGGTTTTGGTCACTCGCCTGGAAAGCCTCGAGCTGGATCGACCGAAGCGTGAGCTGCATCTACCAACCAAAGATCCTATAGGATCTTTGCTACCGACCGCCCACACACACACACAAACACATCGTGAAGGTGGGGGCCATGGAGAGCAGAGGAGCGCTGTCTGTGCGATGAAGAGGAAGGTAAACGGCTGCCTCAGAGCACGGTAAGATCTTTAGAGTGCGCGGGGGTGGGAGAGAAGGGGGGAGAAGGGGGTGAGAAGGGGGGAGAAGGGGGAGAGAAGAGGAAGAGAAGGGGAGAGAGAAGGGGAGAGAGAAGGGGAGAGAGAAGGGGGAGAGAAGTGGGGAGAGAAGTGGGGAGAAGGGGAGAGAGGTGGGGGGGAGAAGGAGTGGAGACAGTTTTAAGAAGTTTAATAAAGTTTAGCGGGCATTTTACCTTCCGGTGGGTCTTCTAGGTCATGAAACTCCAATGAACCAATCAAAATGGCCGGTCAGCGAAGAAGATGGCCTTCGACTGGCAGTAAGTTAATAGCGACCCCACTCCACTGGCTTCGACCAAACGGCAACCTATTTTTAGTCGAGGCCGGTTTTGATTATGTTGAAATAATCGAAGCAACCTAGAAGAAGCCTCGACCATGTGGAAACCACTTTCGACCATTAGGGAGAGTGACCAAAACCTCCGGTAACCTCATGGAAACTTTGGGTCATGGACAATGTTACCAGAGGTTTCCGTTCAGGTTTCCTAAGTGGGACAGGAGCATTAGGCTACTGGTTAGCATGATCTTCAAATCAGGAAATGTGTGATATTTGTGCCAGTTAATAAGGCTTTCTATTCATGATGAATCCAATGCTTTTCTGGACTTCTTCATGAATAGTGCATTTGTCTGGCTAATTATATTTCACTGCACACTGTGATTTCACAGACAACGCAAATTCCAATGGGTTTGCATGTCCATGCCTAAATGCAAGGTGATTCTGCCACCTCCATTTCTTTGTTAATTAATTAATACATCAAGACAACCCACATTCGAATTACATTGGCTAGGTCAGACCTAATATCATTGTCACAGATTACAATTCTTCTTATTTCTGCTTTTCTCCAGTATGACAATGCATCATTGTCATTTTTTCAACAGTATTTATTAAATATTTGAAATGGATAATTTCAATTCAATTCAGCATTAGCACCTTTTTCTTTCATCTGTCTGTAAGTATTAATTGCATTCTGTAATAGAACCAGACTGATCAAACCTCAATGTCTTGAACATTTAAAAACAGGCTGCTAAATTTCTATTCAGTACAGTTAGGCATGACACTACATCAAATGCTTGTGTCAAATTAACATGACTTATTTTACTGTGGTGCATACTTTACTTCATGTTAATCATCCCACAGTTAACCTTCCTGAATGTAAATTACATCATTGCAGAACTTACCTTCGTACAAGTGTCTGCTCAATACTACATTTTATTACAGCTTACAGTATTTCTTGTCCTAGTCGGCTATTCACAATAAATCCTTGCAAACATGATGTTATAATTGACCCTGTGATGAGGAATTGACCATATCTCTACATTATTTCCAATTCAGCGTGACTCCATCACCGGACTCCATCCAAGCTTATCCGGCATCTTAATTCTCCTCCACACCTTTGCTCCTTTAACTTGACATATCCGCTGCACGCAAGGTTGGTTTCTCACCTTCTTCACACTGCAAACTGGATTAATTTATTTAAAGACATAGAAATGAAGGACTGTGGCCATCACACTAAGTACTAATTCTTGATTGGTACAGGTGTCAGAGGTTATTACTATAGGTGTCACAGGTGTCCTTCTGCAGTTGTACAGGACCCTGGTGAGACCACACCTGGAATATTGTGGGCAGTTTCGGTCTCCTAATTTGAGGAAGGACATCCTTGCTATTGAGGCAGTGCAGCGTAGGTTCACGAGGTTAATCCCCGGTATGGCGGGACTGTCATATGAGGAAAGATTGGAACGAGTGGGCTTGTACTCACTGGAATTTAGAAGGATGAATGGGGCTCTTATAGAAATGTATAAAAATTATTAAAGGACTGGACAAGTTAGATGCAGGAAAAATGTTCCCAATGATGGAGGAGACCAGAACCAGGGGCTATAGTCTAAGAATAATGGGTAGGCTATTTAAAACTGAGATGAGAAAAAACGTTTTCACCCAGATAGTTGTGAATTTGTGGAATTCTCTGCCACAGAAGGCAGTAGAGGCTAATTCACTGGATGAATCTAAAAGAGAGTTAGATAGAACTCTAGGGGCTAGCTGAATCAAGGGATATGGGGAGAAGGCAGGCACGGGTTACTGATTGTGGATGATCAGTCATGATCACAATGAATGGAGGTGCAGGCTCGAAGGACCAAGTGGCTTCCTCCTGCATCTATTTTATATCGAAGTCTCGTGAGAGACTGCGTGAAGAACCCACCAGCCCGCATGCGCGTCAATTCGTCAACGCATGCCGCGGGATTCGGAGCCATTCGAAAATGCTCTGGCAGGTAAGCTGTTTTTTCTTTGCAGGAACGGTCCGCTGGCTCCGAAAATAGGTGCAGTGGGCTCGGAGAGGCTGACAGGCGCAGCCTGTACAGCTACCGCCGGTGAGGATCCGGAAGGGAGCAGGTGGCCTGCCTCGGAGTAAACTGGCAGGCGAGACCTAGTTCCGCCAAGGCTCCGAAGGAGCAGCCTGTTGCCACCAGGCTTGGAGTAACTGTCAGGCGTGACCTGCACAGTCAGCTCCACCAAGGCTCTGAAGGAGCAGAAGGCCACGAAGGAGCAGCCGGTCCCACCAGGCGCAGAGACGCTGGCAGGCGCAACCTGCACAGCAATGTCCGTTTAAAATTTCGAAAGGGAGCAGTTTGGCATGCGTGGGGCCGAAGATGTGGACAGACATGGCCTGCAAAAGGAACTTTGCTGAAGCTCCGACAAGGAGGACGACCTGGGCTCGGAGACGCTGGCAGGTAAGGTCTGCTTACTAACCTCCGTGAAAGCTCCGAAATGGAGCAGCCTGGCGACCCGGGCTCGGAAACACTGGCAGTATAGTCTGTCTAGTACCTTCCACTGGCTCTGAAAAATAACAGGTTGGTGACCCAGGCTGAGACGCTGGCAGGTTGGCCTGCACAGCAACCTCTTAAAGTTCTGAAATGGAGCAGCCTGTTGGAATCGGGCTCAGAGACACTGTCAGCGTGGCCTGCACAGTAACCTCTGAAAGCTTCCAGAAGGAGCCGCTTGTCTACCCTGGTGCAGGGTAGACAAACTCGAAACTGGCTGTCCAAATGGATCATATTGGCCAGGGAAACACTGTCTCAACATATATGCTTGAGGTTAAACAGGCTGCACAAAAGAATGAGGAAGGTGCATTTCATTAATAAAGGTTATCTCCTGCTTAGAGGCAGGGAGTTTGAGGAATCCCTTAACACATGCTAAATTCTTTTAGCTTGGCTAATAAGAGTTTCCAGCACGCTGGAACATAATTTGCCATCCTCTATGGGATAGGTAGACCAGTAAAGGCCAAACTGGCATTTTTACCTGTCTTGCAGGTTTGTGTTGTAAAAAGTAAATAAATAAATAATAAAAAAGCAAATGCTCCGTAAGGGAGCAGTTTGTCGACCCAAGTTCAGTGTAGGCCAAGGCCAAAACGGCAAAATGTCCAAAAGGACAATATTGGGCAGGAAGGTACTGCCTCAACATCCATTGAGGATGTCATCTGTAGGCTCTCAATACTGGACATACTGATTGAGAGGCTGGTGGAAGGGAATGTGTTGCTCACACTGGCGACCGAGACAGGTAGTTCCAGTCAGAGGTTTGCGGCAGCAATACCTGGTTCAGGGTTGCATTATGATATCTCCCACTCCGAGGAGGGGTGTTTTGAGGATTATTCGTGGAGACTCTGACTGTGAGGTAGTTGACAGTGAACTCAAATTCCCACATCAAGTGGATGATATGCATCAACTCAAGTCTTATCAGGATCTGCTGGCACGTGACTAAATTTGCCATCCCTTCGGGGATAGGAGAACCGTTAGAGGAAAAACATGCAGTAGCATTGGTTACTTGACTTCTCATCAGTTGTTTGAGAAGATCATGCAGGACACAGGTGGATAGTATGCTAGTCCTGATTTCCGCCAGACACCGGAGGTCCGTACGTTAATGCTACTATTTGGGGCTATCTGAAGGGTAAAACAAAGTCAAAAGGCTTTAAACTCCAGCAAGTTCAGAGAATTCTCAAAGAAGGATTACGGCCTTTGCAAGGTCGGTGGAGGGAACTCAGCTGTCTGAATTGCAGTAGACGCCTTAGCACTTTTGTGTATTGCACAGTTTAAACTCAATTGTGTTAGGATGGTATAGGCCTGAGATCAACACAATATATGCTAGTTTTATGCAAGGCTAGTATGTGCAGCCTGCAAGTATCTCTTTGGAGAAGACTTGGGCTAGCAAGTAAAAGTCTTGCAAGAGGAATTCAAGGCTGCGGTGGGTGTGGTAAAGACACACTTTGTGGGTAAGACTTCAGTTTACCTGCATGCATATCATCCCTACCAAACTAGTGGCAGATACCACTACACTGAGGCTGGTTGGAGCACCAGGCCTACACAATTAAAACCAAGCCTGAGGGCTTTTTATTCGCAGGTTTTAGCACTCACCATGGAAGCAGCGCACTCCACATACCCAGTATCGTTCCCCAGCTGGCCACGATGCCTGAGCCAAGGGGACAGAGCAAAGTCTTGGGTCAGTTGACTCTATTGATCATCCGCCTAAGGCCATTTTTGGTGGTATCAGTCTCAGGGGTTGCTGGATTTTGGTGGCGGGGGGTGATAATCACCTTTTATCTATGATTTTATTGGCAGCCTTGGTGGTTTTTATAGCAAGTGCTTTCTTAGAAACTGCCTTGATCACATCTACAGCCAACATCTGTCTCATCATGGACAGCAAAGCGACAATGAGGTGGAGGCCGTTGAGGTATGCGAATATTATTCCATCAGTCGCATGAGATGTACTGATGATATTCAAGTCGGAGATAGGTTGAGACGGTTCAACAACAGGTGGGGACAGATGACCTCCGATCTTTCCATTTTACAAATCATAAACGGTTATAGATTCAGTTTCTGGCTGATTAATTTCCTCCGTGGCAAGTGAAGCCTAGAATTCCGTACATATGGTCTAAAGAGGAAACTATGGCTATCCAAGGTGAAACGGAGAAATTTCACAAAAGGATGAGCAGTCTGCATATGAACAAGAGGGGTATATTTCTAATATCTTCTTAAGGTTGAAGAAAATTGGAGGATGCCAAATCATTCTAGGATTTGGCTAGTCTGAACATGTGCTTGGAATAACCATTTTAAGATGGAAAATTTTCATTTAGAAATATAGCTGAGTACAGGGGATTGCTTTATGGCCTCAATCGATCTCGAAGGCACATGCGAGTCACAGGTTTATCTGGCAAGGCCAGTTGTGGAAATTTTAGGCTCTACCTAAGGGGTTGACTTCAGCCCTAGGCTATTTACAAAGATTCTAAAGTCAATGCTGCCCTACTCACATCTAAAGGGCATTTTGTCATGGAGGAGGACATGCTTATTGTAGGGTAGAGATCAGGTGTCACAGAGTTAGCTGTTTCAGCAACCAAGGCGCTCCTAGAATATCTAGGGTTTGTAATTCATCCAGGAAAATCCATACTGGAGCCGGCATTATCTATTACATATTTAGGTTATGTCATAAACTCTGAAGATATGTCTCGGACCCTACCCACAGATAAGACTCAGGGTATTTATCAGTAGATGCCTCCTATGATAATTCAAGACGAGGCAACATATAACCATATAACCATATAACCATAACAGCACGGAAACAGACCATCTCGGCCCTTCAAGTCCGTGCCGAACATTAAAATATATATATATATTTTTTTTTAAATTAAAAATAAAATACTTCCCCCTAGTCCCATCTACCTGCACTCAGACCATAACCCTCCATTCCTTTTCCGTCCATATACCCATCCAATCTATTTTTAAAGGATAACATCGAACCTGCCTCCACCACTTCCACTGGAAGCTCATTCCACACAGCTACCACTCTCTGAGTAAAGAAGTTCCCCCTAATGTTCCCCCTAAACTTCTGCCCCTTAATTCTCAAGTCATGTCCCCTTGTTTGAATCTTCCCTACTCTCAATGGGAAAAGCTTATCCACGTCCACTCTGTCTAACCCGCTCATAATTTTAAAGACCTCTATCAAGTCCCCTCTTAACCTTCTGCGCTCCAAAGAATAAAGACCTAACTTGTTCAACCTTTCTCTGTAACTTAGTTGCTGAAACCCAGGCAACATTCTAGTAAATCTCCTCTGTACTCTCTCTATTTTGTTGACATCCTTCCTATAATTAGGCGACCAAAATTGTACTCCATACTCCAGAATTGGCCTCACCAATGCCTTGTACAATTTTAACATTACATCCCAACTTCTATATTCAATGCTCTGATTTATAAAGGCCAGCACACCAAAAGCTTTCTTTACCACCCTATCCACATGAGATTCCACCTTCAGGGAACTATGCACAGTTATTCCTAGATCCCTCTGTTCAACTGCATTCCTCAATTCGCTACCATTTACCGTGTACGTCCTATTTTGATTTGTCCTGCCAAGATGTAGCACCTCACATTTGTCAGCATTAAACTCCATCTGCCATCTTTCAGCCTACTCTTCCAAATGGCCTAAATCTCTCTGTAGACTTTGAAAATCTACTTCATTATCCACAACACCACCTATCTTAGTATCATCTGCATACTTACTAATCCAATTTTCCACACCTTCATCCAGATCATTGATGTACATGACAAACAACAGTGGACCCAACACAGACCCCTGAGGCACCCCACTAGTCACCGGCCTCCAACCTGACAAACAGCCATCCACCATTACTCTCTGGCATCTCCCATTCAGCCACTGTTGAATCCATCTTGCTACTCCACCATTAATACCCAACAATTGAATCTTCTTAACCAACCTTCCATGAGGAACCTTGTCAAAGGCCTTACTGAAGTCCATATAGACAACATCCACTGCTTTACCCTCATCAATTTCCCTAGTAACCTCTTCGAAAAATTCAAGAAGATTAGTCAAGCATGACCTTCCAGGCACAAGTCCATGTTGACTGTTCCTAATCAGACCCTGCTTATCCAGATGCTTATATATATTATCTTTAAGTATCCTTTCCATTAATTTGCCCACCACTGACGTCAAACTAACAGGTCTATAATTGCTAGGTTTACTCTTCGAACCCTTTTTAAACAACGGAACAACATGCGCAGTACGCCAATCCTCCGGCACTATTCCCGTTTCTAATGACATTTGAAATATTTCTGTCATAGCCCCTGCTATTTCTACACTAACTTCCCTCAATGTCCTAGGGAATATCCTGTCAGGACCTGGAGACTTATCCGTTTTCATATTTTTCAAAAGTGTCCGCACCTCCTCTTCTTTGAATCTCACAGTTTCCATTGCTACTCTGCTCGTTTCCCTTACCTCACATAATTCCATATCCTTCTCCTTCGTGAATACCAAAGAAAAGAAATTGTTCAATATCTCCCCCATCTCTTTTGGCTCTGCAGATAGCTGTCCACTCTGACTCTCTAATGGACCGATTTTATTCCTTGTTATCCTTTTGCTATTAATATAGCTGTAGAAACCCTTTGGATTTACTTTCACCTTACTTGCCAAAGCAACCTCATATCTTCTTTTAACTTTTCTAATTTCTTTCTTAATATTATTTTTACATTCTTTATACTCCTCAAGCACCTCATTTACTCCATGCTGCCTATAATTATTGTAGATCTCTCTCTTTTTCCGAACCAAGTGTCCAATTTCCCTTGAAAACCATGGCTCTTTCCATTTTTTACTATTTCCTTTCAACCGAACAGGGACATAAAGATTCTGTACTCTTAAAATGTCACCCTTAAATGTCCTCCATTTTTCTTCTACATACTTCCCATAAAACAACATGTCCCAATTCACTCCTTTTAAATCCTTTCGCATCTCCTCAAAGTTAGCCTTTCTCCAAACAAAAATCTCAACCCTAGGTCCAGTTCTGACCCTCTCCATAATTATATTGAAACAAATGGTATTGTGATCACTGGACCCGAAGTGCTCCCCGACGCATACCTCCGCCACCTGCCCTGTCTCATTTCCTAACAGGAGGTCCAGCACTGCCCCTTCTCTCGTAGGTACCTCTATGTATTGCTGCAAAAAACTATCTTGCACACATTTTACAAACTCCAAACCATCCAGCCCTTTTACAGAATGTGTTTCCCAGTCTATGTGTGGAAAATTGAAATCTCCCACAATCACTACCTTGTGCTTACTACTAATATCTGCTATCTCCTTACATATTTGCTCTTCCAATTCTCGCTCCCTATTTGGCGGTCTATAATACACCCCTATAAGTGTTGCTACACCTTTCCCATTTCTCAGTTCCACCCAAATAGCCTCCCTAGACGAGCCCTCTAATCTATCCTGCCAAAGCACTGCTGTAATATCTTCCTTGACAAGCAATGCAACACCCCCACCTCTTGCCCCTCCAATTCTATCACCCCTGAAGCAACGAAATCCTGGAATATTTATTTGCCAATCACAGCCCTCCTGCAACCATGTTTCACTGATCGCCACAACATCATACTTCCAGGTGTCAATCCAGGCTCTAAGCTCATCCGCCTTTCTTACAATGCTCCTAGCATTAAAATATACACATTTAAGAAACCCACCACCACTTATTCTCTGTTTATTATCTTTTTCTTCTTTCTCCCCTACATTTTGGGTCCGAGTGCTTCCCTTCTCTGCCTCCTGCCTCCCACATTATATTATAGTAGTGCTAAATTGGCTTACCCAACCATGGCTTCCATTGTAAATAAGTCCCCTGAAAGAAGCTCCTATATGTGCTCGAAGACACGAGCGGTGGCTAGTTCAACCTATTTCTCGTGCATCTATCACTGCATGGGTGCATGGAAAGTTTTGTGAAGAGACACATGTGAGATACTTATGAACAAAAGTAGCAGAGGTTTGTTTGTTTTCTTTCAGTTTGGTCTAAGAGAAGCGACTATGTTACAGCGCAATTACAGCGGTACTGCTTTGTCGTTGTATCTAGTACTATAAGCGGGACAATAAATGATTGGTTCTCACCCACTTTTGACTAGGGTTATGGAAGGTGGTCTTTTAAATTGAACACTCTAAAGCCTAGATACAAAGTAGTGTGGAATGTGTAATCAGTATAAATTTTTATGCAAATTATCATCAGCTGTATCCCGAACATTGAAGCAGTTACTCTTAAGTTATTCATGCTTATGACACTGATTTCAGCATGAAGAGCACAGTCTTTACACAATCTCCGTCTGGATCTCCCGGTCACATCTGACGAGAGGGTAGCATTTTATGTGAATGAACTCATGAAGCAAAACAGGCACGGTTGGGTACAAGTTGGAGTTGACAGCATACCAACCAGATCGGAGATTGGGGGGTGTTTATTATGTAAAAATGTACACTGAGGATACTAAGAACCTGTGAGATGAAAGAAAAGTTTCTTCATAGTTATATAATAGTTTCACAAGAGATTGTTGGTGCAGACTATTTCAAGATGGATAGAGTGTAAGCAACTGAAAGCAGGAGTGAATACAAATCATTTAAAGTCTCACTCTACCAGGGCGGCTGGCTCGTCAGCAGCCAATAGAATGGTGATTCCCCTTGATCACTTTCTTGCAACAGCTGGAGGCTCAGATAAGCGCACTTTCAGAAGTTATAAAATTTCGTTGAACATGTCTGGATGGTTGCAGATAGAGTTCTGTACAGTGTTGCTGAGCTATTGTCTAACCAAAGGCAATGGACTGTGATCCAATTAAGGGCGATGTACATGTATGTAAATTTAGCATCATGTTGTTAATGGCCATGTCTTTTCTACCATTTATGGTTTATCTGTTTAGTGTTTTCACATACAGATTAGTTTATTGCATGAAACCACAGAGCTTTGAAGGCTTCATGCAGTCTCTCACGAGACTTCGATATAAAATAGAAAGATTAAACGAGAACTTACCGTTTGAAGTTTGATCTTTATTTTATGAGAAGTTGGAGTGAGAGACTACGTGCCCTCCACTCCCAACCCTGAATATCATCAAGATCATTTGGCATTCGGTGTGGATTGAGTTGAGGAATTGTAAAGGCAAGAAGACACTAATTGGTGTTATTTACAGACCCCCAAATAGTAGCCCGGATGTAGGGTGTAAGTTGCAGCAGGAGTTAAAACTGGAATGTAACAAAGGTAATGCCACTGTGGAGATGGGGGATTTCAATATGCAGGTAGACTGGGAAAATCAGGTTGGTTCAGGACCCCAAGAAAGAGAGTTTGTAGAATGCCTCCGAGATGGATTCTTAGAGCAGCTTGTAATGGAACCGACCAGAGAAAAGGCAATTCTGGATTTAGTGTTGTCCAATGAACCAGATATGATAAGAGAACCCGAGGTAAAGGAACCGCTTGGAGGTAGTGATCATAATATGATTAGTTTTAATCTTCAATTTGAGAAGGAGAACGTTAAATCGGAAGTGGCAGTGATGCAGTTGAACAAAGGGGACTATGAAAGCATGAGACGGGAGCTGGCCAAGTAGACTGGAAAGGGATCCTAGCAGGAATGACGGTGGAACAGCAATGGCAGGAATTTCTGGGCATAATCCGGGAGGCGCAGGATCATTTTATTCCAAAAAGGAAGAAAGATTCTAAGGGGAGTAGGAGGCAACCGTGGCTGACAAGAGAAGTTAGGGATAGAATAAAACTAAAAGAAAAGATGTATAACACAGCAAAGAGTAGCTGGAAGCCAGAGGATTGGGAAACTTTCATAGGACAACAAAGGAAACAAAACGGGCAATACGGGCTGCAAAGATGAAGTACGAGGGGAAGCTGGCCAGGAATATAAAGAAGGACAGTAAAAGCTTCTTTAGATATGTAAGGGAAAAAGAGTAGCAAAGTCAAATGTGGGTCCCTTGAAGGCAGACACGGGTGAAATTATTATGGGCAACAATGAAATGGCAGAAGAGTTGAATAGGTACTTCGGATCTGTCTTCACCAAGGAAGACACAAACAATCTTCCCAGATGTACTGGAGGACAGAGGATCTAAGGGGGTAGAGGAACTGAAAGAAATTTTCATTAGGCGAGAAATAGTATTGGGTAGGCTAATGGGATTGAAGGATGATAAATCCCCTGGGCCTGATGGTCTGCATCCCAGGGTCCTCAGGGAGGTGGCTCTAGAAATAGTGGACGCATTGGTGATCATTTTCCAATGTTCAATAGATTCAGGATCAGTTCCTGTGGATTGGAGGTTATCCCACTTTTCAAGAAAGGAGCGAGAGAGAAAACGGGGAATTATAGACCAGTTAGCCTGACTTCGGTGGTGGGAAAGATGCTGGAGTCAATTATTAAAGATGTAATAATGGGGCATTTGGATACTAGCAAAAGGATTAGTTCAAGTCAACATGGATTTATGAAAGGGAAATCATGCTTGACTAATCTTCTGGAATTTTTTGGGGATGTGACAAATAAAATGGATGAAGGAATGCCAGTGGATGTAGTGTATCTAGACTTTCAGAAAGCCTTTGATAAGGTCCCGCACGGGAGACTGGTGACTAAAATTAGAGCACATGGTATTGGGGGTAGGGTGTTGACATGGATAGAAAATTGGTTGGCAGACTGGAAGCAAAGAGTAGGAGTGAATGGGTCCTTTTCAGAATGGCAGGCAGTGGCGAGTGGAGTGCCGCAAGGCTCGGTGTTGGGGCCGCAACTGTTTACCATATATATTAATGATTTAGAAGAGGGAATTAGGAGCAACACTAGCAAGTTTGCAGATGACACAAAGCTGGGTGGCAGTGTGAACTGTGAAGAGGATGTTAGGAAGTTGCAGGGTGACCTGGACAGGTTGAGTGAGTGGGCAGATGCGTGGCAGATGCAGTATAATATAGATAGATGTGAGGTTATCCACTTTGGCGGCCAAAACAAGGGGGCAGATTATTAGCTCAATGGGGTTAGGTTAAGTAAGGGGGGTGTGCAGCGAGACCTGGGTGTCCTTGTACACCGGTCACTGAAAGTTGGCGTGCAGGTACAGCAGGCAGTGAAGAAAGCTAATGGAATGTTGGCCTTCATAATAAGAGGATTTCAGTATAGGAGTAAAGAGGTTCTTCTGCAGTTGTATAGGGCTCTGGTGAGACCACATCTGGAGTATTGTGTACAGTTTTGGTCTCCTAATTTGAGGAAGGACATCCTTGTGATTGAGGCACTGCAGCGTAGGTTCACGAGATTGATCCCTGGGATGGCGGGACTGTCATATGAGGAAAGATTGAAAAGACTAGGCTTGTATTCACTGTAGTATAGAAGGATGAGGGGCAATCTTATAGAAACATATAAAATTATAAAAGGACTGGACAAGCTAGATGCAGGAAAAATGTTCCCAATGTTGGGCGAGTCCAGAACCAGGGGCCACAGTCTTAGAATAAAGGGGAGGTCATTTAAGACTGAAGTGAGAAAAAACATTTTCACCCAGAGAGTTGTGAATTTATGGAATTCCCTGCCACAGAGGGCAGTGGATGCCAAATCACTGGATGGATTTAAGAGAGAGTTAGATAGAGCTCTAGGGGCTAGTGGAGTCAAGGGATATGGGGAGAAGGCAGGCATGGGTAATTGATAGGGGACGATTAGCCATGATCACAATGAATGGCGGTGCTGGCTCGAAGGGCCGAATGGCCTCCTCCTGCACCTATTTTCTATGTTTCTATGTTTCTATGTATGTCAAGCGTTATTAATCTTTCTATAGTTTAATTAGGTGCAAGTGGTCTGTGGTTTCATACAGTTGCTTTGAAGATTGAAGCACATGCGGCCTGGTGGGTTCTTCACGTAGTCTCTCACTCCAACCTTATAAAATTAAGATCAAACTTCAAACAGTAAGTTCTCGTTTAATCTTTCTATTTTCTATGTTTCTATGTTATGGGAAGAAGGCAGGAGAATGGGGTTCGGAGGGAGAGATAGATCAGCCATGATTGAATGGCGGATTTGATGGGCCGAATGGCCTAATTCTACTCCTATTCCTTATGACGTTATGATCACCATGCACCAGGCAGAACAAATGTCCTACTTGTGGCATGAGTTGAGTTACACCCAGAAAATGAGCTGTATGCATGCATCTCACCAACTGATTTTAAGTTGGATTAATTTTGAGTTAGGATTAGGTTTAGTGTAAAGCAAGGTCACCAGCATAATCAAGGATGAGTCTTATACCGGACACTCCCTCTTCTCCCCTCTCCATCAGGCAAGAGGTAGATAAGTGTGAAAATGCATTCCTCCAAATTCAGGGACTGTTTATTTCCAGCAGTTATCGGGCAACTGAACCATCCTATCACCAACTAGAAAGCAGTCCTAACCTACCATCTATCTCATTGGAGACCCTCGGACTATCTTTAATCAAACTTTACTGGATTTTATCTTGCGCTAAACGCTATTCCCTTTATCCTGTATCTGTATATTGTGAACAGCTTGATTGTAATCATGCACAGTCTTTCTGCTGACTGGATACCCTACGCAGCAGAAAAAGCATTCCGCTGTACCTTTGTACACATGACAATAAACTAAACTAAACTGGACTAAACTAAACTAGTAAGTTTGCAGACGACAGCACAATTGGTGACATAGTGAACAGTGAAGAGGGTTATCCAAGATTACAATGGGTGCTAGATTAATTGGCGAGGTGGGCCAAAGAAAGGTGGATGGAACTTAATCTGCCAAGTGTGATGTGTTACACTTTAGGAGTTTAATTCTTGGCAGGACCTGCAGAGCAATTGCAAGGCCCTGGAGAGGGGTACTGATACATAGTTCACTAAAAGTTTCAAGAACAGATAAAAAGGGTGAAAAAGGATTTTTAGTTTAATTTAGTTTTGAGATACAGCATGGAAACAGGCCCTGTGGCCCGCCGAGTCCATGCCAACCAACAATCACCCATACACAGGTTCTATCCTACATTGTAGGGACAATTTAAAAAAACCCAACTAACCTACAAACCTGCACATCTTTGAAATGTGGGAGGAAACCTGAGTACTTGCAGGTCAGGCAAAGGTACACAGCATTTTCTCTCATTTTGTGTAAACCAGCATCGGCAGCTCTTTGCTTCTACATTGAGTACAAGAGTTGGGAGGTTATGTTACATTTGTACAAGATGTAAGATGTTTAAGGGACCACACCAAGTTTTATTGACCATTGGAGTATGAAGCTAGGTACCAATGCAACTCAGACACCTAATTCAGAATTTTTGCATTTATTGCCACAGAAAAATGCACTTCAGTGTGGAACTGGCTGAATTTACCAGGCAATGAGTTCTCAAATCATTCTTACATAGAAACATAGAAACATAGAAAATAGGTACAGGAGTAGGCTATTCGGCCCTTCGAGCCTGCACCACCATTCAATATGATCATGGCTGATCATCCAACTCAGTATCCTGTACCTGCCTTCTCTCCATACCCCCTGATCCCTTTAGCCACAAGGGCCACATCTAACTCCCGCTTAAATATAGCCAGTGAACTGGCCTCAACTACCTTCTGTGGCAGAGAATTCCACAGATTCACCACTCTCTGTGTAAAAAATAATTTTCTCATCTCGGTCCTAAAAGACTTCCCCCTTATCCTTAAACTGTGACCCCTTGTTCTGGACTTCCCCAACATCGGGAATAATCTTCCTGCATCTAGCCTGTCCAAACCCTTAAGAATTTTGTAAGTTTCTATAAGATCCCCCCTCAATCTTCTAAATTCTAGTGAGTACAAGTCGAGTCTATCCAGTCTTTCTTCATATCAAAGTCCTGCCATCCCAGGAATCAGTCTGGTGAACCTTCTCTGCACTCCCTCTATGGCAAGAATGTCTTTCCTCGGATTAGGAGACCAAAACTGTACGCAATACTCCAGGTGTGGTCTCACCAAGACCCTGTACAACTGCAGTAGAACCTCCCTGCTCTTATACTCAAATCCTTTTGATATGAATGCTAAAATACCATTCGCTTTCTTCACTGCCTGCTGCACCTGCATGCCTACTTTCAATGACTGGTGTACCATGACACCCAGGTCTCGTTGCATCTCCCCTTTTCCTAATCGGCCACCATTCAGATAATAGTCTACTTTCCTGTTTTTGCCACCAAAGTGGATAACCTCACATTTATCCACATTATACTGCATCTGCCATGCATTTGCCCACTCACCCAACCTTTCCAAGTCACCTTGCAGCCTCCTAGCATCCTCCTCACAGCTAACACTGCCCCCCAGCTTCATGTCATCTGCAAACTTGGAGATGTTGCATTCAATTCCCTCATCCAGATCATTAATATATATTGTAAATAGCTGGGGTCCCAGCACTGAGCCTTGCGGTACCCCACTAGTCACTGCCTGCCATTCTGAAAAGGACCCGTTTACTCCTACTCTTTGCTTCCTGTCTGCCAGCCAGTTCTCTATCCACATCAATATTGAACCCCTAATACCGTATGCTTTAAGTTTGCATAGGTCTTATGTGGGACCTTGTCGAAAGCCTTCTGAAAGCCTTGTCGAAAGCCTTCTGAAAGTCCAGATATAACACATCCACTGGTTCTCCCTTATCCACTCTACTAGTTACATCCTCGAAAAGTTCTATAAGATTCGTCAGACATGATTTACCTTCCATAAATCCATGCTGACTTTGTCCAATGAATTCACCACTTTCCAAATGTGCTGCTATCCCATCTTTAATAACTGACTAGCATTTTCCCCACAACCGATGTTAGACTAACTGGTCTGTAATTCCCTGTTTTCTCTCTCCCTCCATTTTTAAAAAGTGGGGTTACATTAGCTACCCTCCAAACCTTAGGAACTACTCCAGAATCTAAAGAGTTTTGAAAAATTATCACTAATGCATCCACTATTTCTGGGGCTACTTCTTTCAGTACTCTGGGATGCAACTTATCTGGCCCTGGGGATTTATCGGCCTTTAATCCATTCAATTTACCTAACACCATTTCCTGGCAAACCTGGATTTCACTCAGTTCCTCCATCTCATTTGACCCCCGGTCCCCTGCTATTTCCGGCAGATTATTTATTTCTTCTTTAGTGAAGACAGAACCAAAGTAGTTATTCAATTGGTCTGCCATGTCCTTGTTCCCCATGATCAATTCGCCTGTTTCTGACTACATTTGTTTTAATTAATCTTTTTCTCTTCACATATCTATAAAAACTTTTGCAGTCAGTTTTTATGTTCCCTGCCTGTTTTCTTTCATTTCCCTTTCCTAATTAAGCCCTTTGTCCTCCTCTGCTGGATTCTGAATTTCTCCCAGTCCCCTGGTAGGCTGCTTTTTCTGGCTAATTTGTATGCTTCATCTTTTGTTTTGATACTATCCCTGATTTCCCTTGTTATCCACGGATGCACTACCTTCCTTGATTTATTCTTTTGCCAAACTGGGATGAACAATTGTTGTAGTTCATCCATGCAGTCTTTAAATGCCTTCCATTGCATATCCACCGTCAACCCTTTAAGAATCAATTGCCAGTCTATCTTGGCCAATTCACGTTTCATACCCTTAAAGTTACCTTTCTTTAAGTTCAGGACCCTTGTTTCTGAATTAACAATGCCACTCTCCATCCTAATGAAGAACTCAACCATTTTATGGTCACTCTTGCCCATGGGGCCAAGCACAATAAGACTGCTAACTAACCCTTCCTCATTACTCAATACCCAGTCTAGAATAGCCTGCTCTCTCGTTGGTTCCTCTGCATGTAGGTTTAGAAAACTATCCCGCATACTTTCCAAGAAATCCTCTTCCTCAGCACCCCTGCCAATTTGATTCACCCAATCTATATGTAGATTGAAGTCACCCATTATAACTGTTTTACCTTTGTTGCACGCATTTCTAATTTCCTGTTTGATGCCATCCCCAACTCCACTACTACTGTTAGGTGGCCTGTACACAACTCCCACTAGCGTTTTCTGTCCCTTAGTGTTTCGCAGCTCTACCCATATCGATTCCACATCCTCCAAGCTAATGTCCTTCCTTTCTATTGCATTAATTTCCTCTCTAACCTGCAACGCTACCCCACCTCCTTTTCCTTTCTGTCTATCCCTCCTGAATATTGAATATCCCTGGATGTTCAGCTCCCAGCCTTGGTTACCCTGGAGCCATGTCTCCGTGATCCCAACTATATCATATTCATTAAGAACTATCTGCACATTCAACTCATCCACCTTATTACGAATGCTCCTTGCATTGAGACACATTGAGATTCTTAGGAACTATTTTGGTGTTAGTTCAGATATACTTCTCACAACCAATTATTTCTGATATATATCTGCTGGGCCCTTTGAAGACTAGCATATTAACAACTCATCTCACTCTGTGTCATTTGAGCTCCAATATTTATTACACCCGCCACTAAAATTATACATTGATCAATCAGGATGGATACTGTGGAAATAACATATTTTCTAAATCAGGCATTCGGTTGTTTTCTTGTCTGCCCTGCCAGATGTTTGCATTAATATGTAAACGTTTCGGCCTCACGACAAGGCAGCCGCTGAAAATACAGAAATTGTCTTACTGAGCTCCTCTGCTTGCATGAATTTGCATTAAACCTTAAAGATTTCATTAGATTCGACCTCACCAGTATGTGATATGAATACTAGATCTACTATGAAACCATTCCCACTGCTTCCATTTCTCAGAATGTGCAGTTTTACTTTTGACAAGAGGACCTGCACCAACTATGTTGTGAAACATAACTTACACTTTATGCATCACAGGAATGGATCTTCCAACTAAGCCTACTACGTCAGGACTCAGAGTGGTGGGTATATGGAATGAGCTGCCAGAGGAGATAGTTGAGGGAGGTACAATTATGACATTTAAAAGACATTTGTACAGATACATGGATAAGAAAGGTTGAGAGGGATATGAGCCAAATCCAGGCAATTGGGCTTAGTGTAGATGTGGCATCTTGGTCTGCATGGACAAGTTGTGCTGAAAGGCCTGTTTCCGTGCTGTATGACTATGACTCCCAATCACTACAAAAGATCATCACTTCTCAAATTTCAAGGCTTTTCGAGCATTGGCAAGAACTGGCTGCCATACCAGGTGGCATATGTTTGACTCCGAGGATGTTCACATGTACAATGCTTTAATGTCATGCCAAACTCATGAGGCATGCTCATTGCCTCTGCTCATTACTACAAGGCCCATAAATTTAGTGTGCATGCCATCATTGTAACATTTGCCAAAATTCAGACACATATATGTTACTTAAGTGAAAGACCTTATATAACTATAACATACATGTCTAAACATCCTGAACCTTCAAAGGTTAAAAATGAACTACTTCACAATTCTCTGTTAAATTCCATCTGCCTTACACCTACCCTTTTCAAAGGTGTATGTTCTCCTGAAATTTGTTATAAATCTCCTTTTGTAGTTACTATTTTTCAGAGCCTCTTGTCTGAAAACTCTTAAGCAATGCTCTCACCAACTGCAACAGATGCTCTACAGAAAGCATTTTATCAGGATGCATCCAAGCTTGGTTTGGGAACAGCTCCATCCAGGACCATAAAGAAATTGCAGTGAATTGTGGACACAGCCCAGGCCATCACAGAAACCAACCTCCCTTCTATTGATTCCATTTATACCTCATGCTGCCTCGGTAAGGCCTGCAGCATAATCAAAGATGTGTCGCATGCTGGCCAATCCCATCAGGCAAAAGGTACAGTAGTGTGAAAACACACACCACCAGATTCAGGGACAGTTTCTTCCCAGCTGTTATCAGGCAACTGAATCATCCTACCACAACCAGAGAGCAGTGACTATCTACGTCTTTGATGTTCCTCGGACTATCCTTGACCAGACTTTGCAGGTTTTATCTTGCACTAAATGTTATTCCCTTATCATGTATCTGTACACTGTAAATGGATTGATTGTAATCATGTATTGTCTTTCTGCTGACTGGTTAGCACGCAACAAAAAGCTTTTCCCTGTACATCGGTACATGTGAAAATAGACTAAACTGAACTGAAATCCCAGACCAAGCCATTTTCATAACTGCCCGCTGAATACCAAGCACTGGGAAATTCTGCCATGCAATCTCACCAATGTCAGAATGCTATTCACTGTTACCCTTTCTTTCTTCCTCTTTGAAAATTCTTTATCAACATTGGCACTGTGCCTTAATTTCACGTTGTCTATTATGTAGTACTAGGTCAAATGCTCTATGAAATTCTGTAACATTACATGAACTGATTTACTGTCATCAAATATTTCCTTTAGGCCATCAAGAAAGTTAACAAAGTTAATCAAATGTGAGTCTGTTTTAATATTTCCGTCTTGGCTTTTATTTGTGAGTGCACAGTTGCCATTGTTTATTTGTCAATTAATTGTGTCCCCGATGAGCATGACTAAACATTCCTTCACCACCGACATCTAAATTGATTGAAACTTATTGGATTCATGCATCTACAATTCTTTTTTTTAAATTGGGGGTGCAATATTTGCAATCCTCTGAACACTCCCATATCCAGAGAGGATCATAAAATTGTCCAGTCTCTGTAATGTCCTCACTAACTTGCCTAACTAATCTAGGATAAATCCCATCAGATTCAATGTCATTTCTACTTTCACTGTTGCCAATCTTTTAAATTATGACTTACTCTGGGATGCAAATGTTATGCACAAGATTGAAGAAATATTACAGACAGCTTCGGAAGTCTCTCTGTTTAATGTGTACCCTATTCCGAGAGTTTTGTAGCATAAATGAGCACATTGTTAAACTGTTTCATAATTAACATATTAAATAAACTTTTCTTACATTTGTCCCCATTTGAACATTTTCATCATTATATGGAAGGTATATATATATATGTGCGTCATTCCTTTAATGTGTGCAGCACAAATGAGGATATCACGATGAATGCAAGAAGATCCTAAATATAAAAACACTACCCATCCTCTGTGCATTTTACCAAAAATGTCTTGGCAGAAATTACAGTTGTCATTATTGCTCTACATCATGCATGCAGATCCTCATGAAAGCATTAACAAAACACAGCTGCACAGTGGTGCAGTTGGTAGCGCTGCTGTCTCACAGAACCAGACACCCACGTTTGATCCTGACCTCACGTGCTGTCAGCGTGTAGTTTGCACATTCTCATTGTGACTGTGTGGGTTTCCATCGGATGCTCTGATTTCCTCCTACGTCCCAACGACGGTGCGGGTTTGAAGGTTAATTGGCCTCTGTTCAAAAATTGCCCCTAATGTGCAATGGATGGATGAGAAAGTGGGAGAACAGAGAACTAGAGCGAATGGGTTGCCAAGGACTCATTGGGTTAAAGGGCCTGCGTCAATGCTGTAGCTCTAAAAAATACCTGCAATATTCTAATACAAATATCATTCTATTCTATCTTTTAATATCAATGATAAAAAAATATGTCTACATTCTATGATTAGTTACAAATCATGGAAGCAATTTCCCTCAAAGTCATAGAGTCAGTCAGAGTTATAAACTGTGTATAAAATGCCATTCAGCCCAACTTGCTCACGCTGTCCAACATGCCCCATCTACATTAGTCCCACTTGCTGCCTTCGGCCCATATCCCCCAAAACCTATCTTATCCAGGTACCTATCTAAATGTTTCTATAATGCTGTGATAGTACCTTACCTTAACTACCTCCTCTGGCAGCTCGTTTCATACACCTACCACCCTTTGTGCAGAAAAGTTGCCCCTCGGGTTCTCATTCCCTCACCTTAGACCTACTGTGTCCTCTGCTTCTCGATTATCCTACTCTGGATAAGAGACTGTGCATTTACGTATCTATTCCTCTCAAGATCTTGTGCACTGATATAAGACCACCCTTCATCCTCCTGCACATAAAGGTATGAATTCCTAGCCTGCTCAATCTCTCCCTATAGCTCAGGCCCAGCTCTTGGCAACGTCCTTGTAAATCCTTTCTGCACCCTTTCTATCTTAACCACCATCAAATGTTTTCTACTGCCTTTCCAGCTTAACAACATTGTGTATGATATGACAGCAGGGTGAAGATGAAAGCAATCTCATCCTGTCTCTCTGCTCTCTGTCTCCATAGCTTGTTTAAAAGTAGAAGACTCATTGGTGATTAGAAACTTTTCTATAAAGATTATAATTCTGGCTGACTCGAGTTTCATCGACATAACTATATCAGCTGAGATAGAGCAACTAACACAAGGATTTCTGCTTTACCAAAATATCTCAAATGTATAAATAATCCGTGAAAAACAATGGCAATGTGAAGGGTTCATACTAGAATTATTTTTAACACAGTCTCTGACATGTTTAAACAAACACATTTAATAATTAGCTTTTTAAAACTTGTAATTTGCCCACATAATGAACTGTAGAGTCTGTATTATATTCTACTGACTAATTGACAACTAATTAAACCGATGTGAAGTAAGTTAATATGACTACCAGCATCGTAATGAGGGTCAACAATAGGTGTAGAAAGGAACAGGAAAAACAGGGACAGGCACACAAAATTAATCGGCAAAGAAATTCCTTCCAATAATGTTAAAAACAAAATCCGGAGGAGTTGAAAATAGAGTTAACTCATAATAGAGAACTATCTGGTCTCATACTAGAGCCCCAACCAGGGGAAAAAATCCTCCATCCAGTAAGCCTAATCCTGCCAAATGTTTGTACATTTCAGTTATAATTCCTCTCATTCTTGTAAACGTTATTGGATGCAGGCCTCTTCTCATTTAATAGTGTTGCTGTCACAGGCATCAGCTTGGTGAAAGTCTGCCAATTTGTGCTTATTTTCTCAGCAGAAGACCAAAGCTGCGCATAATACCCCATGGTTCTGTACCTGCTTGTTCCTACAGTCAAATAAAAATACATTCAAGGAGGATTAAGATAAAATTTGATCTGAAGACACAGGGTTAATGATGATTAGGATTTTTTGCGAATTCATATGTTGGGACCAGAGTTTTGAATAACAAGTTGACAGAAGGTAGAAGAAGGGAGGTCAGCCAGCGGTGCTTCAGAATACTCAAGGTAATATAGGCTTGGGTGAGGTTTTAGTTAGAGATGAGGCTGAAGAGAATTGGAATTAGGTGATACTACAGAGACAATTACAGGAGGATTAAGGTGCAGCATATGGTCTGAATTCATATGAGTGACAAATATGACTCCAAGGTTATGATCAGTTTAGTTTAGTCTCAGTCATATATCAAGGAGTGAGAATGCGGTCAATGGTTAGCCTCCCTTTCACATCTATATTGAAAGAGTTTTGATTGAAAATACTACAATGACTAATATGTTACCATCAAAAAGGGGACATATACTTTCCTATTATATTCAGGGGTAAATTAAAACTTAACTTTCTTAATTCTTCAGAAGGAATATATAGAATGAAACCAGCCAGATTCTTTTTCACTATTTACCTTGCAATTTAAGCATGTTTTCTTTTAACTTAATTTGTGCTGCACACATTAAAGGCCACTTAATGGGCACCTCTGTTCTCCCAACACCATGCATTTCTTCCTTCATCACACTCAATCTTTTCTTACTTATTCGATACATTCTAAAAATATATCAGTAATAAGATGATCTTCTTCACATTTACACAGTTTGCAACCACGTTTCTGTGAATAAAATTAAATGTTTAGCAGATTTCATTTATATCTGTAAGATAAAGTTGACAGTAGCAGCTGTTGTAATCCAGGAAATTCTTCCTTCCGGATGTGACATGGCCTACATTGCATCCTTGTCAAAGTTACAGTTATATTCTCCACACTAGGCATTGTAATATGCACACACTATATTACTGCTTGTTATGGCATTGTTGCATTGAAGCATATGTCCCAGAAAGTCTCTTATCCCATTTTTCTTTGATATGCACACTCCCCCTTATCACTAAAATATCATTTTGAACGCTGCTAATATTTTCTATTAATCCCTTCTCTACTTGCACCTTCATTCATCTATATTTTCCAACATTCCAGTCTGAACGAAGAGACATTAAACACTTAACCCAAGATTAAGATAATTGGTCAATGGTTTAAATGATTTACCCGATTAAAATAACATTTTCTTATAAAGGACACAGATTAATACGTGGGTCTGTATTTCCCCCTACATCTCAGCATATGGGACATAATTCCCTTCAAATACATCTTTTTTGCAGAAATGTAAAATGAACACAGATCACTATATATGCTGTCGTAGGTTTTGGATGATGTATTTAAATACAAGGTCTACTCAAAGAGCACAAGGCATATATAATGCACTTTCCATGCAAGTATTTTGTCTCTTTATAATTTTACTCATTTCACATTATTGCATGCCAAAAGCTGGTTATGCATTAAAAAGAGGACATAATGAAAGATCCAAGGATTTAGCTGGTAATGTGAATACTATTAAAGATGTATGAAAATTGAAGATAGTGGATTTGTCATGAGGAGATATTAAACAGATGAGGTTAATACTTTTTTAGTTTAGTACAATGAGGAATGATCTCATTGAAACGTTCAAATTCCTTATGGGGGGATAGCGAATAGGCCTTTCACCTTTTTAATGAGACAAAGATCCCTATTCTGGATACAAGGATCTTAGTCTCATTAAAAAAAAGGTTGGCTCTTTAGGCCAAGAATGAGAATAAGTTTTTGAAATACATTGCCCATGAGATCGATTCAGTTCCACTGCTGAGGGTGTTCAAGGCAGAGATCAATGGATATTCAAATATTAAGACATGTACGGGGTGTGGGGTTTAGTGCAGGTAAGTGGTGCTGAGTTAAAAGGTCAGCCATGATCTGACTGAAAGGCAGAGTTTTATTGGACTGCTTGGATTTCTTACGCGCTCATGCTTTCTTGCGTGAAAAAGGCGACGATAAAACGTTGGCTTCATAATTGCAGTTTAATATCTGGGACTATTCTCTTAAATCTTTCTTCATCCTCTTTCAGATCGTCACTTTGTTTCTAAAGTTAGGTGGTGAGAGTAGTATACCATACCCAGTTGTGGTCCAATGTAAGTCAATGCTAATAGTCTCAAAGATCTCTCAGTAATAGCTTCCAACATGTATCGCTGGGGGCTGCGTTTATCAACAGCCTGCGTGCATGGAGCAGACCAGCAAACAGCGCAGCACGTCATTTTCGACTGTGCTGTCCTCCGCCCTCCTAGTGGAGGGGTAGACCTCATGGCCCTCGACAACAGCCCATTGAACTGGCTACAGTGCCTGGAGGGCGTTACATAACCTCTGCTGCCTCAAACGCAAGAAGAAGTAATAGCTTTTCTCAGCCAGTACATCACGTAGACTTGACAATCTCCAACCAACGTCACAGGTCATCAATTTTAACTAAACTAACATCTGTCTTAAGTCGCACCCAAGTGTTGTCACTCATATACTCTGTATCGCTAAGCTCACTCTCACTGAGGCACCAATCATGACCAAAACTCTGGAAGTTATGGAAATACTAATGTGTGATTAATGAATTGTATACAGCCAATGAATAAACTGTTCAGTATTTACATGAACAAAGTCCTCAATCTGGTGTAGTAGCAATATATAAATGTCAATCTTCCCCAAACTGCAATTCTGTCAACAAACAAGTCAGCTTTTAATTATTTAAGTTTACTTAAGGGACTTGCGCTTTTATTACCTGCAGATTGAAAATGTTCAACTGAATGCAGTCACAGAATAAACTATGTAGAAATGTGCTGCAGATGGTGGTTTAAACCAAAGATAGACACAAAATGCTGGAGTAACTCAGCAGGACTGGCAGCTTCTCTGGAGAGAAGGAATGGGTGACGTATCAGGTCGAGACCCTTCTGCATTGGGTCTCGACACGAAACATTGCCCATTCCTTCTCCCTAGAGATGCTGCCTGTCCCTCTGAGTTACTCCAGCATTTAGTGTCTATCTACAGAATAAACTGTATTAGTAAAGAATGCATATGAATAGGCATGGAGAACGCAAATGGATTTTCTATTTTTTTCTCGCATTTTCTCAATATCCATGAAGTGCTTTGAAAGGCTGGTCCTCTCACACATCAAATCCAGCATCCCTGCCTCACTGGACTCACATCAATTTGCATACAAGGCAAATAGATCCACAGAGGGTGCCATCTCTCTGGCTCTTCACACTGTCCTGACTCACCTGGAAAGACAGGGCACGTACGTAAGGATGCTTTTCATAGACTACAGCTCTGCCTTCAACATGGTCATCCCCACCACGCTCATCACCAAACTCCACCAGCTAGGCCTCAGCGCGTCGATATGCGACTAGATCCTGAATTTCCTGACGGAGCGACCGCAGGCAGTGAGACTGGGCCCGCACCTGTCCTCCACTATCACCCTGAGCACCGGCACACCACAGGGCTGTGTACTGAGCCCATGCTCTACTCCCTCTTCACACAAGACTGTGTTCCTGCATTCAACACCAACACCATTGTCAAGTTTGCAGACGACACAACGGTGATCAGGCTGATCACCAACGGTGATGAAACACACTGCAGAGCGGAGGTGCAGAACCTGGCGGACTGGTGCTCATGTAACAACTTGTCCCTAAACACCTCCAAGACCAAGGAGCTGATTATCAACTTCAGAAGGACACATAATGGGGAATACGCTCCATTCTCTATCAACGGGGACAGTGTGGAGAGAGTGTCCAACTTTGGGTTTCTGGGCACACACATTTCAGAGGACCTCACATGGTCCACCAACACTGCTGCGCTGGTCAAGAAGGCACAGCAACGACTGTTCTTCCTGAGAACACTGAAAAAGACTGGTCTGCCCCAACAGCTGCAGCAAACCTTCTACCGCTGCACCACAGAGAGCATCCTAACATATGGCATCTCTGTGTGGTATCTCAGCTGCACAGAGGTGGAGAGGAGAGCTCTTCAGCGGGTCGTCCACAGAGCGCAGAAGATAATTGGGACACAGCTACCAGCCTTGGAGGGCATCTACTATACACGGTGCCTCAGGAATGCCGTCAGCATTCACAAAGACTTCTCACACCCTTGCAATAGTCTGTTCGTACTTCTACCTTCTGGCAGACGTTACAAGGCCTTCTACGCCCGCACCTCCAGACTTAGGAACAGCTTCATCCCCAGAGCTATAGCTGCTCTGAACCGGCCCTGCTGAGTGCCCCCCACCCCCATGAACTGTCTCCCTCGGATGGTCACGTCGCACATCGACCCGGCACAGACCTATTTGCACTTTATACTGTTTTACTGTTTTTGTACCTCTGTGCAATGACAATAAAATATATTATTATTATTATTATTATTATTATTAAATGCTCCAAGTTGCTAACCCTCCATCACTCTCCCTTGATCAAGAAGCATGTAGCTCTGTTTTACAGTTTTAAACTTTTGAGATGTTTCATTTGAGTTTATTTTAATTCATAACAAATATACAAAAAAATGAATAAATTAGCAATAAATCAAGGGTATTTCCTTTGTATGTCGATGTTCAACATTACTTTGCTTCATCCCTATTGCTGCGTGGCAGTGTCACTTGAACAGTTATTTTAATTCTAATGTATTTTGAACTGATTATCTGAGTGGGTCAATTTAATTTCTTTTTAATCGCAGTCAAGGCTCTCGGAGACAAGGTGTAAATTTATGAGCAGTGGCTCAGCGAACCTCACTCCTGACCAACACTCATTGATATGCCCCTATGAATTAAATGGGAACAGTCGGCACTTGGCGTGGTGAGAAGAGGAAATAATCCAAATATGCAGAGTTCTGGCTGGTGTGCCCTGAATTTCCCAAGTCATTAACCTGATTTCTTCCTGTTACTTTTGTGGGAGATGGTGGATCCAAAAGCAAAATGGCATGTATGGATGCTGGAAAATCCCCCTGGGCATTGCTGTGTATTATATTTGGTGAATAATATCTGGCAGCACTAATTATATAACATCCTACTTCAGATTTCAGAAGTTTATGCTCTGCTACAGAAAACATTTTCCAATTATCTGCTCTTACTTGCAACGGATGCAAATAGTATTTGCATAATAATATTGTTGATTCACGGGGAGAATTTGCATGTTCACTCTATAATATTTAAATGAGAATGAGGGCAATGTGCTGTATGAATAAAAGTTAATAAGGTTGGTTGTGTGTTGAGTTTGCATTTTTTTATTACAGTTTTAAATATAGAAAATCTTGTACATTAACATTGATGTAATATTATGGAATTATAACAATTATTATATGTTTGCTAATTTGGAAGGGATTTTAAGGCAAATTGAATAGAAAATTAATTTACATTTACCAGTTCTATGTACCTATTCTTCCAACCTGACAGTAAATATCATTGTGTAGAAAGGCTATTTAAGAGAAACTAATATCCACTCAGGCACTTCAGCAGCATAAATAATATTTTGAACATGCAGCTAATTTTGTACTAACATGGTCTATATTACATAATCAGGCATGTACAACATCTATTGTGATAAATGATGTTCCTGAGTGAATTAGAAAGTCTATAATTAAACGGGGTAAAAAATAGTAGACTAGTCTTGGGAGAAATGTTGGAGTAAATAATCAGTAATTGTGATTCATTAATCACAAATATGTATATATATATATATAGTCATATGATTTAGTTAACCTTCAGGATCCATAATAGCAATGAAGTCCAATCCATTCCATCATTACCACATACACCTTCACCCACATTGTCAGCCACTTCTGAAATATACTAAGCAATTTTCATAGGAAATTAGGAAACAGAAGTCGACCAGGCCATTCATAAGAATTATGAATAAGCAGGCTCATAGAACTATGCAGATTTTGTGACATTGCCACTGATTGCCAGTCCTTAAAAGCTTCCACAGATACTGCATTATAAGTAAACGCAGATGCCATGTTAGAAAAGTAAGTGGTTGAATTTATTTTCATCATTTCAAGAACAGCCCTGCCGAATTCTTAATTATCACTGCTAAGTTTGTCCATATAATTCATAGGCAGCACTGCTGTAAGTCATTAGAGTCATTTTATGCATTGCATATAGAAGCAATGAGTTTCAATTCTTTTCGGTTGACGATGATAACTTCTTCACATCTCTATGAGTATTAGAGGGAAGATACCAGCATGGAAGTGGCAGATGGAATACAACGTAACCTTTATTCGTACTACCTAAGTGCATGACCACACACTTTGCTCCTCTGTATTCCATCTGTATTCCATGCTGGCATCTTCCCTCTAATAACATGGGTTCTCATCTTGTTTAGCAGGTTAACATGAGGCACCTTATTAAACGCCTCCTGAAAATCCAGGTAAACAATATCCACTGACTCCTTTGTCTAGCCTGCTATTTACTTCCTCAAAGAATTCCAACAGATTTGTCATACAGATCTCCCCTTCACAAAACCATGCTGACTTTGGCCTATTTTATCATGTGCTTCTAAGTACTTGGAAATTGCAGCCTATAGTTTTCCCTCTTTTGCCACACTCCCTTCTTGAACAATGGAGTAACATTTGTCATTTTCCAGTCCTCTTGGACCATCCCTGACTCTAGTGATTCTTGAAAGATCACAACTAATTCCTCCATGATCTCTAAAGCTACCTCTTTCAAAATTCAAGGTTCAAGGTTTCAAGTTTCAAGGTCAGTTTATTGTCACATGTGCCAATTAAGGTACAGTGAAATTTGAGTTCTGGGGTGTAGTCCATCTGTTCAGGTGACCTATCAACTTTTAGACCGTTTAGCTTGCCAAGCACCTTCTCCTTCGTAATAGCCACTCCACAAACTTCTGTCCCCTGACTCTCTTGAATTTCTGCAACATTGCTGGTGTCTTCTGCAAAATAATGTATTCAATTAATCTGCCATTTCTTTATTCCCCATTACTTCTTCTCCAGCATAATTTCCCAGATGTCCAATGTCCACACTTGCCTCTCTTTTGCTCTATATATATATGAAGAAACTTTTGCTATCCTCATTTATATTATTGGCTAGCTTCCCATCATATTTCATCTTTTATCCCTTTATTGCCTTTTTAGATAATTTTTTTATGGTTTTTAAAAGCATTCCAATCCAGCTTCCTACTAATCTTTGCAATATTATATGCCTTCTGTTTTAGTTTAATGCTATCTTTGACTTCCTTTGTCAGCCATAGTTGCCTCATTTTCTCCTTGGAATTTTCTTCCTCTTTGGGATGAATAGATCCTGCACCTTTTCAATTATTCCCAGAAACTCCTGCCATTGCTGCTCCACTGTCATTCTTGCTAGGGTCCCTTTCCAATCAACTTTAGCCAGCTCCTCCCTCATGCTTTTGTAGTTACCTTTGCTCAATGGTAATACTGACGCATCTGATTTCATCTTCTCCCTCTCAAACTGCAGGTTGAATATTTATCACATTATGGTCACTATTTCCTTTACCTTAAGCTCCCTGATCAAAGCTGGCTGGTTACATTACACTTCCTTTTTCCTATTTGGCTCAACCACAAGCTGCTCTAAGAAGTCACCTCATAGGCACTCTACAAATTTGTTCTCATGGGATCGAGTACTAACCAGGTTGTCTTTCTTACATGCCGATTGTATCTCCCGATGTAATTTGTGCCCTACATCCTGACTAGGCCCATCAAGGCTGATTTACTCTTTCAGTTTACCCACAAGAATTCTGCACCTACCCATTTTACCCCACCCCTATGCCCACTTGCCTGTCTTTTCAAAAGGATGTGTATCCTTGGATGTTCAGCTCCCAGCTCTTTCAGCCACGTCTCTGTGGTGCTCACAAAGTCGTACCTACCAATTTCTAACTGCATTATAAGTTCATCCACCTTGTTCCGTATTCTATGTGCATTCAAATATAACATGTTTAGTTCAGTAGTCTTCACCCCTCTTCTCGAATTGGTCCCCATTTTGCCCGACTTTAGCCTCTTATTCCTCTTTAAACTTTCCATCCTATTACTTCTTCTGGAGACTACAGTAACCTCTCATGCACTCTCCTTCCCTTTAACTTCATCCATTTGTGTCCCCAAAATTTGCCAACAAAGTAGTGCAATTAAATGATGGTTGAATTAGTAAGCCTTTTTAATTTTAATAATATTTGTTGATATATTTGGCATGTAAGAAAGGCAATGCTATGGTGGTCATGGGAGATTTCAATATGCAGGTAGACTGGGAAAAGCAGATTGGTACTTGACCCCAAGAAAGATGGATTCTTAGAGTAGCTTGTACTGGAGCCTTTCAGGGAAAAGGCAATTTTGGGTTTCGTGTTGTGTAATGAACCGGATTTGATAAAGGAACTCAAGATAAAGGAACCATTAGGAGATAGTGACCATAATATGATAAGTTTTAATCTGCAATTTGAGAATGAGAAGGTTAAATCGGATGTGTCGGTAAAGCAGCTGAGCAAAGGGGACTACAGAGGCATGAGAGAGGAGCAGGCTAAAGTTGACTGGAAAGGGACCCCAGTAGAGATGACGGAGGAACAGCATTGGCGGGAATTTCTGGGAATAATTCAGAATATGCAGGATCTTTACATTTCAAAGAGGAAGAAAGAATCTAGGGGGAGAAAGAGGTGACCGTGGCTGACAAGGAAAGTCAAGGACAGTATAAACCTAAAAGATAAGGCATATAACACTGCAAAGATTAGTGGGAAGCCAGAGGATTGGGAAGCTTTTAGAGAAAAACAGAAGGTAATTAAAAAGGAAATAGGGGGACACAAGATGAAATACGAAGGTAAGTTAGCTAATAATATAAAAGAGGATAGCAAGAGTTTCTTCGCTTATATAAAGAGTAAGAAAGAGGCAAGAGTGGATGTTGGACTGCTGGAAAATGATGCAGGAGAAGTGATAATGGGGAATAAAGAAATGGCAGAGGAGTTGAATAACTTTTTTGCATTGGTCTTCACAGTGGAAGACACCAGAAATGTTTCTGCAATTCAAGAGAGTCAGGGGATGGAAGTACATAGGCTACGGAGTAGTTAGAGGTTCACGACAAACTAAGCCGAAGCCAGCATGGTTTTGTGAAGGGAAGGTCTTGCCTGACAAATTTCTGGAATTCCTTCAGATTTCCTAGATTTTCAGAAAGCCTTTGATAAGGTGCCACACGGGAGACTGATAAGGAAGATGATAGCCCCTGGTATCAAAGTGCAGGTACTAGCATGGATAGCAGGTTGGCTGGATGGCAGAATAGCAGAATGGCAATAAAGGGTTTGTTTTCTAGTTGGCTATCAGTCCGCAGGGCTCCGTGCTGTGGCCGCTGCTCTTCACATTGTACATTAATGATTAGGATAAGGGGATTGGACTTTGTGGCCAAGTTTTCAGATGATATGAGTGGAGGGCCAGGTAGTGTAGGGAAAGCAGAAGGACTTTGACAGGTTGGGAGAGAGGGCAGAGAAGTACCAGATGGAATATAATGTAGCAAAGTGTGGAGTCATGCATTTTGGTAATAGGAATAAAGGCGTAGACTATTTTCTAAACGGGGAGAGAATCCAGACATCGGAGGTGCAAAGGAAGTTGGAAGTGCTGGTGCAGGATTCCCAAAAAGTTAATCTGCAAGTCGAATCGGTAGTAAAGAAAGCAAAAGCAATGCTAGCATTTATTTCGAGAGTTCAGGTCAGGCCGCTTTTGGAATATTGTGAGCAATTTTGGGCACCGTATCTGAGGAAGGATGTGCTGGCTCTGGAGAGGGTCCAGAGGAGGTTTACAAGAATGATCCCAGGAATGAATAGGTTAACATATCCTGAGTATTTGATGGCACTGGGCCTGTACTCGCTGGAGTTTGGAAGAGTGAGGGGAAATCTCATTGAAAAGTACAGAATAGTGAAAGGCTTGGATAGAGTGACTGTGGAGAGGATGTTTCCACTAGTGGCAGAGTCTAGGACTAAAGGTCATACACTCAGAGTTAAAGGATGTTCTTTTAGGAAGGAGATGGGGAGGAATGTCTTTAGTCAGAGGGTGGTGAATCTGGGGAATTATTTGCCACAGAAGGCTGTGGAGGCCAAGTCAGTGGATATTTTTAAGGAGGAGAAAGATATATTCTTGATTAGTACAGGTGTCAGAGGTTATAGGGAGAAGGCAGGGGAACATGGTTAGGAGGGAGAGATAGATCAGCCATGATTGAATGGCAGAGTAGAATTGATGGGCCAAATGGCCTAATCCTGCTTCTATCACATGATCCTATCTTATGATCTTAATATATCTGGACTCACATAGCTGAACATATATATATATTTTTTAAATATTAACTTCAATGTGCTGCCACAGCCTGTGAATAACCCAATTTCGAATAGCTATTAATAATGTAAGATAAATAAAACTGTTAAAACATGAAGGAAATACTGTGATACCAGTCTGAAATTAAAACAAAGTGCTGGAAATACTCAACGAGGCATGCAGCACCCAGGGTTACTACATTGGGTGACTGGTTTATGGTTGACTTTCTGTTTTATTGAAGGGTCTTTGCCCTGAAATGTTAACTGGTTTCTGTGTCCACAGATGCTGCTTGACCGTCACCGTGACCTTTTTTTTCACAAAAGGTTTAGTCAACCATTTTATTACTTCCATTTTGGGGCTGGTATGAACTTTTATCTGATTACCCTCCAAAACATCTGAAGGTAATTTTTCAATCTTAAAAGCTGCAACATCAATAAAAAAATATGACCACAATGCTGTCTTAAACACAACAATTTGCCTTTATGTTGCATAACTATTTATTATTGGATATGACTTGCGAACTAGCTGTTGCTTTTTTTTCACATGCTCACAAGTTAATTAATTCTGCAGAAAATATCTGTCGGGCTCTGCTTAACAAATCCGTAATCTAAATAAAATGAATTTGACCAGCAGCGCCTTTTGGGAGCATCATAAAATTAACCAAGCAATATCATTTTTATTGTGGAGTGGTGTAACCGATTTGCTTTAAAATTATACTTTTTGTTTAAGCAAATGCAGGGTAATATAAAACACAGATCTCTTGAATTCTTGATGGCAGTAGCAATTGTTGTCTGAAATTATACATAACCAGGAAACTGTAGGATAAACTGCCAACTGTAACTCAAGCCACTGGCATCCTTGAACCTGAAATGCCTTGACAGGAAAATCAGCAGAAAGAATGGGTCTAAGCCACAGGCAACCCTAGCATAGCAAATTGATTATTTTTTGCTCGTTTTTCAAGAAGGCAGCATGTCCACGAAAAGCAAGGGTAGGCACTTAGAATGCGACTAAACTATACATAATATTGCTGTGGGCTTCCAATGCTTTATGTTTCATATTTTCTTATGACATAGAAGGATGCTGTTTGGTCCACTGAGTCCATACCCGCTCTCTGAATATTCCCATCAGTCCTATTTCCCCATTATTTGTTAACAGATGAATAACAAGTCTATTTTTTTAAAATAAAAGCATATCCAATTCCATTTGGTAACACTTAAATGGGTACGAACATCCTTAAAAAAAAGGTCTCTTCATTTTGTTGTACATCACACTGAAGTGCACCATGATGAAAATAATGAAGGCTCCTGTGAATGCTCCCTTCCAAACCAAATCAGACAAACCAATGCTTTATTATCCATGTTGCACTTCATTACACACCAGTTGTCTCTTGTTGTTTAAAAGCAATCTAAGGAATGACATATAAGGACTGACATTCTGTGTTTATGCTGTCATTAGGGTTTTGCCTGCACAGATCAGTAAATCAGGGCACATTGTCTGCAATTCCTGTTTAATAACTTGAGTGCATTGAACAAGGAATTGAGAACAACATGTTCACATAATGGTGGACAGCAGGTCAAGTTCCCGACAGGATATTCCTGGAAGGCTAAACTGGAAGAGGTTCTGTATATTCATTCTCTGCTATCCAAACACCTGGATGAACAGACAATGATTAAATGACTGAAGATTCCCAAGAAATGTTGATGGTTTAGTATGGAATCGACAGTCGGGGGAATTCGGGACCCAAATGGGCCTGTCCCACTTAAGCGACATTTTCAGCGACTGCCGGCACCCGTCATAGGTTTTTGCAGGTCGCCGAAAATGTTCAACATGTTGACAATCCAGCAGCGACCAGAACAAGGTACGACTCTTTGGGCGACTAGTCACGGCTATACAGGCTTCACCCCGCATGGTCATGAGTAGTCTCCTCAGTTGCCCAAATAGTCGTAGTGTCTTTCTGGTCGCTGCTGGATTTTCAACACGTTGACATTTTTCGGCGACCTGCAAAGACCTATGACGGGTGCCGACAGTCGCCGTAAAAGTCGCGTAAGTGGGACAGGCCCATAAGGCAAGTATGTGCAGGTAAACAAGCCATGAAATTCCTGAGAAATGCACACCAGCAATTTCTCAACTGCAGTCAAACAATCTGATCTTCCCACAGATTGTGTGGGAGGGAACTGCAGTTGCCTGTTTTTACACTGAAGATAGACAGCATCTCTGGATAGAAGTAATGGGTGACATTTGCCGTTCCCGTTGAGTTACTCCAGCATTCTGAGTCTATCTTCATACAGTTTCCGAGGTTTTACTCTGGGAATTCTCTCCACAGGTTGAACTGCACCATCCATTTTAATCATGGAGAACAGCTATAAGGGAGAAAAATAACTTTCACGTAGTTTACACTGTTTTGAATTAACAGAGTTAACTTGGATGTTTCAAATGTTAAAAATGTTTTAATAATGTTTAACTATTTTAAGCATGTGTTTAATCATTAAAGTTTCCAAAATGTCTTCAGTGTTTGTGGATGGCAGAGATATTCACATACATTAACATTGTTTGGCAGATTTGACAGCCTGTTAAGTCCAGGGGCATGGCGCAGTCAGCTTTAAAAGACATTTATCCAGGTGGACTTTGTTCGCTTCAGTGTGTGAATCCAATAATGACCAGAAGGCCCTTCACACCACAGGTCCCCACCGATGAAGTTAAAAACAACTTTGTGGTTGAGACAAGGCAGCAGTGAGTATATGCAGTCCGCCACACTTTGGAAGCATCAGACCAATAACCCTTAAATGGAACTGCTTATGGGGGCTGAAATTTTCAAAGGGCTCTTGAATAAATAAAAACCTATTGCCATGGAATATTTGAATGCCTGATGTACTCGGAGTGATTCCCATCAAACATTCAGTGGATTGCTTGTAGTGGCGTCATTCCATAAGCTAGGGTACTGCCCGATTCACCGCTATCTCATTGTGTACATTGGACTTTGTCTGTGGTACTGATGAGCTAGAATGCAGAGTACTTTTCTCCATTGCTCATACTTTAGTTTGGTTTAGTTACAGAAACAGCTCTGAAACAGGCCCTTCGGCCCACCGAGTCCGCACCTACCAGCGATCCCCACACATTAACACCATCCTACACACACGAGGGACAATTTACATTTATAACAAGCCAATTAACCTACAAATCTGTACGTCTTTGGAGTATGGGAAGATCTCGGGGGGAACCCACGCGGTCATGGAGAGAACGTACAAACTCCGTATGGACAGCACCTGTAGTCCTGTAGTCAGGATTGAACCTGGTCTCTGGTGCTGTAAGCGCTGTAAGGCAGCAACTCTACCGCTGCGCCACCATGCCACCTATTGTACATTAGCACAATATATATTGTACTTGAGTTTGACTTGACTGTACTTATGCATGGTATATCTGATCTGTTTGGATAGTACACAAAACAAAGCTTTTCACTGTACCTCAGTATACATGACAATAACCATCCTAAATCTATACCTAGCTGTATAGAATACATCCAGCGAAGAAACCCACCATTTCCATCTTTTTTGAAGCTGCAACTAAATATAGTATTCAATGCCAAAGAGTCTAAGAGCAGACTGAGGATTGAGAACGATGTTCAACATATTAGTCCCTCCATGTTATAGAAAACTAAAGATGCTCTCGGTATTACATTGGATTCCCTGAGAACAGGTCTCATAGCAAGCGATATCTGAAACTGTCCAAACTCATTAAGACCAGTAATGTGGAAGACAAGCTTAAAACAGGTCTTTAGGAGTCCCAATAGCCTTGAGATTTTGTCTGCTGCCAGCTGTGCAGGCTGAAAATTTGAGAATGCTGGCATCATGAGCACAGAACTCACAAACATAAAAGTGCATCAAAGCACTGGCATTTCAGTTTTATAGCATTGAAATTGGACCATATTCTCAGCGATATTGAACAATGAATCACAGGAACAAGCTTTATCAGCTTTTTTGTTACTGTATTATGGCATTATATGATGATGCAATTTGTTACCATTGTACAATAGCCCTCACCAAATCAATGTTAAGTTGCTTCGGTGTCATAGAAGGCAATGATGTTGGAAACATAAATAAATGTTCCTTTTCTGGCTTCTGACGAGAAAATAGAACCACCTTGGTGGATGATCAAGCAACAATTCTGGTCTGTTTACAATAAAAGCCACATGTAATATCAATATTTAATGGTTACCTGTATATCTGTTTATATGTTAGCTTTTGTTCTGGCATTTAGGATAGGTTTGTGCATTTGAAGTATTTTTTAACTTCAATTTCTTATTTGAAAGACAAAGTCAGGCATCTGTGGGTGGCACGGTGGCACAGCGGTAGACGTGCTGCCTTCCAGTGTTTAGAGCACCAGAGACCAGGTTCAATCCTGACTACATGTGCTGTCTGTACGGAGTTTGTACGTTCTCCCCGTGAGCGTTTCAGTTTTCCCCGAGATCTTAGATTTTCTCCCACACTCCAAAGACATACAGGTTTGCAGGTTAATTGGCTTGGTGTGTGTGTAAATTGTCCCTAGTGTGTGTAGGATAGCGTCAATGTGCCGGGATCGCTGGTCGGCGAGGACTTAGTGGCTCAAAGGACCTGTTTCCCACTGTATCAATTACACTCCTCGTCACAGAAACAGTTTTCACAGGTACATGATGAACAAAAAATGCAGTAAAAATGACCTTTGCTCGTTTTATGTTTTAATAGATAATAATCGCTAAAGACGTTCAATGATGAATGGCACTGAAATATCACTAAAAGTAAATTTATGAAATTATCGATTTTGATGACTAAAAGAATCATGCAGTTTAAATAGTGAATAGTTTAGTCACACAATCAGACACAACTGCAAAATCAAAAGAAAAGCTCATGGAAGCTAAAGAAACAGAAACACATCGGTTGATTCAGTAACTTACAGCTTTTTGGACTGAACACTAGGTTCAACAATTTCATATTACAATCACTGAAATTATGGTTAATTCTGTTGCCCTCTGGATCCATCTTTTGTTTCTTAGCCTTTCTCATTACTTGCCTTCCCTTTTGTCATTTAATCTTTCCTGGCTCCTCACTCTCTTCTGTTTTTATTCCTCCAACGTTCTATGTCTTTGTACTTGGTCTCAATTTCCAACTTTATCCAATTCTGATGAAGTCATCAATTTTAAACACCAACATAGGTTTTCCCTTTACATATATTACCACTCCATTCTGCTCTTCTGATATATTTATGTCTAGTGTGTTTAAGTCTTTTTCATCATTTATTAGAAATGGATATGAGAGACTGGAAGATTAATGCAGAATCTGGCTTATGGAGTCATAGAGCTCTGCAGCATGGTAATAGGCCCTTCAGCCCATCTTATCTGTACTGACCAAGTTAACATTTTGAGTAGGTTCCATTTACCTGCTTCTGGCCCATATCCCTTTCCATAAATCTGTCCAAATGTCTTTTGAAAATTGTGATTATATCTACTTCTATAGCTCATGCAGCAAACAACCATCCCCTTCTGCAGGCAACTAAAGATACAGAAAGTTTGCAGAAGTGAATTAGCTTTCACTTGATTTGCTTTGTCACAGTAAAGGCAAATTACTGTGTGCCAGTCTGTGTGATAATTGAAAATACTGGAAATACTTTGAAATGATGAATGGTCTTCAACTTGAAATATTAAGTGTGTATCTCTTTCCACAGATTCCAGCACTTGCTGATTTATTTCAGATTTCTATAAATTTCCATGCATTATTTTTGTGTGTGTATATGTATACATCGCTTTATGTCTTTGCTGTTTTGTGTGAAAATGGTGTGTGTGTGTGTGTGTGTGTGTGTGTGTGTGTGTGTGTGTGTGTGTGTGTGTGTGTGTGTGTGTGTGTGTGTGTGTGTGTGTGTGTGTGTGTGTGTGTGTGTGTGTGTGTGTCACCTTGTCTGAATATTTTTGTAACTGTGATGTTGTGTATGCATGTGTGTGTGAGGGGACGTGTGGATTTATGTGGATTTGTTTCTGTAACTGTAAATGCACGCGTGTTTGTGCACTTTCTTGAGTGTGCAACAGTAGTATGAATTTCTGTGCATGTGTGTGGATGATTATGTGCGTGTTTGCATTTTTCAATGAATGGGTGCGCATATGTGGAAATCCGTGGGTTGATATTGTGATGGTATTCGAGTATGTTTCCAATCCAACAGTAAAAACAGAGGACACAGTTGGTTAGAGTCATAGTCACACAGAACGGAAACAGGCCCTTCAACCGACTGTGTGTGTGTGTGTGTGTGTGTGTGTGTGTGTGTGTGTGTGTGTGTGTGTGTGTGTGTCTGTGTGTGTGTGTGTGTGTGTGTGTGTGTATGTGTGTGTGTGTGTGTGTGTGTGTGTGTGTGTGTGTGTGTGTGTGTGTGTGTGTGTGTGTGTGTGTGTGTGTGTGTGTGTGTGTGTGTGTGTGTGATCATCAATAACACATTTACATTAATTTCCATTAGTTTTATATAAATCCCTTTTATTCTTTCCGCATTCCCACTACCACCCCGACACTTTACACATTCTCTTTGTGACCATGTGGGTTTCCTCCAGGTGTTCTGGTTTCCTCCCAGTAGTTATTGTAAATCAGTCTTCAGTGTACATACGAATCAAAAGAGAATTGCCGGGAATTGGAGAGAGAAAGTTGATAAGAACCCATGTTGTAGAAGTATTGGGAAATAAGAGAGACAATGGTATTGATAGAACAGATCAACAGTGGATGCAATCTCACTGGCTGTCCACTCTGTACTGGACCACTTGGACAAAAAGGAGCACAGACATCAGGCTATTGGTCATCGACTGCAGCTCAGCATTCAACACCATCATCCCTTCCAAACTCATTGCCAAACGCAGGGAACTGGCTCTCTGCTCCTCCTTATTCAACTGAATCATTGACTTCCTCATGGGCAGCCCACAATCAGTACTGATTGGCAACAGCACCTCTTCCTGACAATCTATCAACACAGGGCCACCTCACGGCTGCATGCCCAGTCCCCTACTGTATACTCATTCTGTGTAGCCATGCACAGCTTCAAAGTCATCTTGCCGATTTGCCGATGACACCACTGTTGTTGGACGAATAACGGGTAACGACAAGTCAGAGTATAGGAGGGGAATGATAATCTGGTTGAGTGGCGTCAGAAGAATTATCTTGCTTTTGACATTAGCAAGACCAAGGTGCTTATTGTTGACTTCACGAAGGGAAAGTTGATGGACTATGCACCTCTCTCCACTGGTGGGGTGGCAGTAAAGAGATTCAACAGCTTCAAGTTCTTGGACATTCCTGGAAATTCCTGCTGAGTTTTCTTGGGCCAAGTACATACATGCAAGCACAAAGGAATCTCACTGTCAAACTTCCACATGTGGAGAGCACACTGACTGGCTGCATAACGATCTGGGTCGGAAGTTTGAATGCTCACGAACTAAGGAATCTGCAGAACATGGTGGACATTGCCCAGTCCATCATGGGGACTGACCTCACCACCACTGATGGGATCTACAGGAAGTGTTGTCTCAAGAAGATAACTAATCTTATCAAAGACCCACATAACCCTTGCCACATTCTCGATACTACTACCGGGAAGAAGGTAGAGGAGACTGAGAACCGTACTGCTTCTTCCCATCAACCAAGAACTGCTTCTTCCCATCAACCATTGGGTTCTTGAACAACCCTGGACAACCTAACCATCAAACCTCCACTGACTTTGCGCCACACCTCTGCTGACATTGTACTACTATGGTCACTCAACTTATTTTAGATCTTGCACTTTCAAGGTCTAGTTTAATGAGAATAACTGATAATTTAGTCAGTAGTTATTGTCATTGCATCTAATGTGCCTGTGAAGCAGCAACTAATAAGAATATCATTGTTCTGTTCCTGATGTAAAGAAACATACTTTATTCATGATTGCTTTGCTGGCAGCTGGCATGGCCTGAATTGTCTCCAATAAAATAAGGATTATTCTCTTGAAATATGCAAGCAATGTAGTTTGTCAGTTGGTCTGATATTACAAAATAATCAGAACAACATTTTTTCTTATTTTCGTGAACGTAGGAATAATCAAAAAGCTTTTAGATCTAACTTTGATTCCATTGAAGTGTATATGGTTTTGCATTGCATTCGCAATAAAACTGGCTTTAAAGAATGCCAATTAATGTCTATATAATCCAATTCTGTATTTTAATTATTCCACAAGTAGTAGTTGTTGTTCATCAGTCTCGGGGCCAAGTTCCAAAATATCCTCCCAAAACTTTTTGTCTCTAACCATGTTTCCTCCTTTAAGATGTTATTTAATTGCAATCACAAGTAAAATGGCATACAGTATAGTTACACACTCAAGTTAATACATAATCTTCTTTTCATCGGTACTTACCCTCTGCGACCCAGTGCGTAATTAACATGCTTAAAAAATGCAATGTCAGTAATTCCTTTAAGCTATTAACATGGGCTCGAAGACGATCATGCAAAAATGACAAAACTAAACCATTACTTTCATACACCACTTCACAGTTAATTAGCCTTCACATTTTAATGGGGAAGATTTTGCTCCAATTCTCAATGTTCATCTTAAAACTTGCTGAAATCAGCGAGCAAGGAGGACATTCTTCTGTTTCATTTGACAGAGACAAAAAATACCTTGTAGCTTATTGTTTTTTATTTCTTACCTTTGAAAAAACAGTCCTCATTGTGGACAATTGAAATCTTTTGTTTCTTCAGGCAGGCCGCACGATGAAGTTCACAGTGATTTTCATAAAGTTCGCCATCAGAACCGCACACGGGCTTGTAGTTGGGCTTGCAGCGCTCCATGCACGCACAGTCCGCCTGGCCCGTCCCCTTGTTAACGATGCAGTGTCGGCCAAGCCCGCAATACTTGTTCTCGCAGGGTCCGAAATGGCCATCCTGTCCATAGTATGCTGAAAAGTACCAAGAACAAGATGTTTCATTTTTTCAGATGCTATGCCACTACGTTTTATGCACTGCAACCAGTTCATAAACATGATTATATTCTTGAAGCAAATTTACTTTAACACTAAATGTATTTCTAATTGTAAGTTGCTACCTCGGAAAAGGTTACCAATATTTTGATATCAAAGGTAGATAGAAAAGGAATAAGTGACGTTTTGAGTCCAGATCCTCTTCAGACTGAGAGTCAGGGTAGACGCATGAAAAGATTCAGAACAATTCAGAGTGGGCACTGATAACCAAGGAATGGTGGAGCCCACAATGATCCATTGTTGACTGTGGAAGAGGTGTTAACAAAGGGATATATGGATGCAAACTAGCAGGACAACTAGGGTGGGGGAGGGGCAGAGAGAGAGAGGGAATGTATGGGTTAGTTAAAATTAGAGAGATCAATATTTATACCGCAGGGTTGTAAGCTGACCAAGTGAAATATGAGGTGCTGTTCCTCCAATTTGCAGTTAACCTCACTCTGATGATGGGGAGGCCCAGGACAGAAAGGTCAGCACGGGAATGGGAAGGGGAGGTATTTTGATTTTGATATCTTTTAATCATTTTTGATATCTTTCTGCCAACTACATATTTTCAGTACAAGGACAAAACCAAAGGTGAAATTCATCTTTGGTTGCCTGCACTAAATGGCATGCGGGTGCAAGCTGCCGGTTGTACTCAACTTCATGTATTTAGTTGCATTGATATCAAAGCAACTCCATTGTGAAGATGCTGATCTCAAAGCATTTGGTGCGAACAACCTATGATGAACTTCTCCCCTGGGAAGTTCAAGAGACAATATGTCACTGTTGTGGCTCTAGAAAATAGCAAATTTCAGTAAGGATGTTGTCAATGGATGGATTATCTCACACATCATTTCTTTCACTTAAGTAAGAAAATGATTTCCCATGTTTTCTTTTGACATAGGAATTCTTTCTGCCCATTGTGTCTATGCCTGCTCACACAGCATTACCATCAGCCCCATTCCCCAAATTATTTTCCTATAATGTATTCACTTTCACGGAGTCATGGAGCTATACAGCATGGAAGCCGGCTCCTCTGTCCATCTCTTACTTGCCAGGCAAGGTAACATTCTGGTCCAGTTCCATTTGCCTGTATTTGGCTGTTATCCCTCTAAACCCCTTCCATCCATATATATTAGTAAATATCCCAGCAAAGCTATCCATAATTTCTTCCCCAGCTTCCCACAAGATCCGAGGATGCACTAGGTCAGGGCCTATGAATTTTGCCATCTTAATGTGCTTTAAGTCCACCAATCGTTCTTCCTTGGATATTTGAATATGGTCCAAAACCGAGACTCTCAAATTCCACCCACTCAGTCCATGTCGTTATTTGGGAATTTAAAGTCACCCACAATTACTACTCTATCGATCGTGAGGTCCAAGTCCATAGCTACCTGACAGTGGCAATACAGGCAGAGTGGCGAAGAAGCCACATGGCATGTTTGCCCATATTGATTATGGCACTGAGAACAATAGTCAGGAAATCATTTTGCAGCTTTCTCAAACATTGGTTCCAAAAAACGTTAAAAACTTTGGTTATAATACTGATACGCTCATGAATTTCAACCATATACCTGATTTTCTTACCATCCACCTACAAAAGGCACAATTTACAGCAACCAATTAACCTGACTATTGGCATTCTTTTGAGACTTGACTGGAACCGAATTACTCTAGGGAATCCCACATGGTCACTGGAAGAATGTGCACATTGCAGCAAACAGAACCCGAGGTCAGGATTTACATAGATATATAGACAAAGGTGCAGGAGTAGGCCATTCAGCCCTTCGAGCTAGCACCACCATTCAATGTGATAATGGCTGATCATTCACAATCAGTACCCTGTTCCTCCTTCTCCCCATATTACTTGATTCCGCTAGCCCTAAGAGCTCTATCTAACTCTCTTTTGAATGAATCCAGTGAATCGGCCTCCACTGCCTTCTGAGGCAGAGAATTCCACAAATTCACAAATTTGTGAAAAAGTTCTTCCTCATCTCAGTTCTAAATAGCCTACCCTTTATTCTTGAATTGTGGCCCCTGGTTCTGGACTCCCCCAACATCGGGAACATGTTTCCTGCATCTAGCGTGTCCAATCCCTTAATAATTTACTATGTAACCTCTGCACATTTTTCCGGTTGTCATATTGCAAGGGACATAACTATTAATGCACTCATAAAGGGGGGCAAATGTTGTCTGCAGAAGTCTTGCAGTCTGCGCTTGTTACAACATTCCATGTGAACTGCAACTTAAAACTATAGATTTTCTCTGCATGCATTTGGACGTGCAAAAGGCAAAAATAGGACCCCCAGAAATAGATACTAAGAATCAAGATTTAACACAAAGTATTATTCAAATGAATTCTGCGTGCCACTTTAATACAATTCTCATCAAATTGTAAAATATTTCCCATAAAACGTCAATTAACAAACTTTGTAATTGGCCTAAACTTGGCCTAATTTTTACAACTTTATGAGAAAGAGGGTTCTATATCTTCAGTTCCCTTTACTTCAACAAGAACAAAAATCTACATACCTAAATGACCTAATTTTAAATTAAAATTTTAAATTTTAAATTTTTTATTTTTATTTTTGTCAGTTTTCACTATATTCCTCACAATATATATATATATATATATATATATATATATATATATATATATATATATATATATATATATATATATATATATATATATATATTTTTTTAAATTCTATATGTATCCCAATAAATCAATTTATTATTTGGGACATTTCAATTGAATAATTCCTTGACTTGGTAAATAGTGAATTATCAGCCAAGTTCATGTCGACTTCCATACAGGTTACTCCTCGAAGATCCTGTAAACCTTGCACTGGACCCTATTTCTCCTCCCAATATTTTTCCTGCCAAACGTGTTGCTCGCAACTATTATTTGTCATCAAACTGCAATCTTAGGGGAAAAAAATGATTCAAAATTGTAAATACATGCATAGATGTGGTGTATTTTCTAAGTTCCCTGATGGAGCACACAAACTCACAAAGTGATTGCACAAAATGCTTAATTTGCTGTTTACTGATCCCAAACAATGTTTCTTAAAGGCTCTGTCCCACTGTGCGTTTGACCGAGCCCGCGGTCTCTGGTGGCCCAGGAGCGGTAGATAGTTCCTGTTTCGCCGCCAATGACCCAGACTCGTGAGACAGGCCTTTAAATGCCTGTCCCACGGGTTTGCGGTCATGGCGGTGAAGCGCGGCGTCGCCGGAAGAGGGAACCGCACGGCAACCACGAGAGCGGCGCACGGATGCTGCGCGGGGGGCCAAGTACGGCCGGTTCAACGAGCTTGCGGTTTCGGCTGATGACGTCTTTCGGATCGCGGGGCTGTGGCGGCGGCCGTGCCGCACACGTACCTCACTGGCGGCGGCTGTGGCGGCGGCCGTGCCGCACACGTACCTCACTGGCGGCGGCTGTGGCGGCGGCCGTGCCGCACACGTGCCTCACTGGCGGAGGCTGTGGCGGTGCAGGTTCGACTCACGGCGCTCGTGCCTCACTGGCGGCGGCTGTGGCGGTGACCGTGCCGCACTCGTGCCTCACTGGCGGCAGCTGTGCGGTAGGAACATATTTTTGGACAGTGTTGGGGTTTTTTTAGCACCGTGCGGTGTTGGGAACAACGCCGCACGGCCCCGGAATTGTGCGTTTGACCGAGCCCGCGGTCTCTGGCGGCCCAGGAGCAGTAGATAGTTCCTGTTTCGCCGCCAATGACCGCAGACTCGTGAGTCAGGCCTTTTACTCCTCACTTCCAAGAAACATCTCCTCTTCATGTGAAAATAAAGCTGGACCATTGCAACTAAGAGATACAAATGCACGCCAAGTTTTCTGCAGAAGTTGTTTTGAAATCAAATTGTTATTATCATCTTATTGATTCATTTTATGAACATAATATTATGTATAAAGATGAACATCTAAATGAAACACTTTTTCAGATTTACTTAGCAGGAATCAATCGGTACTGACAATCAATTTATAACACTGTTGTTGCGTACACATGTAGATACAATGCATACATGTTGAGTTTTCTGCTTGCTTTACTGTGTACAACTCAAAATATATTTTCACCCTCTAATTTCTTTTTTTGCACGTTATGGGCAATCACACATTGTAAAAATCTAAGGCTTAGAAATTGGGCTTTGGCTATTAATCAAATTAATTGCTGAGTCTGTCCTATTAATGAACATTTGCACAATCAGATTTTTAATCTGGATAACTCCAGTAACAATGCCACCCAAAAATCAATAGGTTTAAACACATATCTGGTTACATCTCCACAGAAAATCCATGAGATACAGTGAAGTGTCACTGCTGCCACATGGAGGATAAAAAAAGATGCTAATGGGTTTCTGGTAGGAGTGAAGAACTCTTTTGGAACTTATGTTCAATTAAAGAGGCTGAACGGAGCATCTCACTATTGCAATGCCACAGGAAACATCAGTCTCGGATTATTAACAATACCCCGTCATATGAAAAGTGGAGAAAAAATATAAACAGGCCTGGTGCCGAAAATAAGACTCCTCTTAAAATTGTAAACTGCTGTGTCTCACTACCTTTGCTTAACTGTGTGACTCTGGAGCTAAAAATAACACGCATCAATTTATTTACAAGTCCACCAAACTCCCTTGCCCTTAGCTCTCTGTGTGATACAACACTTCTGCAGCTGATCCTGTTGCTTACTAATACTGAAAGCTATTTCCCCTCCTCAGGTACTGTCCCAGTCTGGTTCAAAACCCCCAATGTCAGTCATAAGATGGACATAAAATACTGTAGTAACTTGGCAGTTCAGGCAGCATATCTGGAGAAAATGGATAGGTGACATTTCAGGTCAGGACCCTTCTTCAGACTGATTGTAGTGGGGAGGAGCTGGAAGCAAGAAAAGACCAAGACAAATCAGATACATCCCAGCATCAGTCGCTTCTTAACAATGCTCATCCTCAGCCCTTGTCTTGGAAACAATACTAGTAGTGGAAACTGCTTGCTCTGCCACCACAAAAAAGTATTGCTCAAAAATTAAATATTGAACTCCTGGTGGCCACAGCTCCCGCGAGCACAAAGTGGCGCATAATAAGATGTTGCACACTGAAATCAGCTAAATGCCGTGGCAATGCTGATTGAAGGAGGAATATCAGATAATCACCACATCATCTCCCGTACTTCAGCAGAAGATTCTTCATTGGCAGTCACTTGCCAGTAGCTTGGTTAATGAGATGGGCATATATCCCGTTGTTTGTTTTCTCTCTCCAACTTCTCTCATTAACCTATCAAGCACTTGACTTGATCAACAAATCACCATGGTAACCTTGGCTTCACCTTATCAAAGAAAGACACAAAATGCTGGAGTAACTCAGAGGGTAACGCAGCATCTCTGGAGGGGAAAAAAAAGTGATGTTTTGAGTTAAGACCCCTCTTCAGATACTTACTTTGTCATATCCATCCCCCATCTTAAACCTAATTTGTTTTCTTGTTTCCCCAGTTTAGACAATAGATCTGCAGACCGACTGAACTTCAAACATTTTTTAGTTCTATTTCAGATTTACGCCATCACGTTTAAAAAAAAAAATTGCTTGTGCTGATACCTATTGATCCAATCCTATCTGAACACCTACAATTCAATTCTTACTTTGACATTTACATTTGCAATCCCCTACTGAGCCTCACCCTTTCAATGCTGCCCTAATTTCTCTCCTAACAAACCCACCCTGTTCTCTACCATTCCAATGTTTTCCTGATCCCTCCTGTTCCAATTCCTCCTTTATCTTTACCCATCTAATCTCTTCCTTTTCCTTAGGCTTCCAATGTCAACCTGATACTCACCCTTCCAATCTTGTCCTAATCCCCACCCTTCCAATCCTGTCTTGACCACTACCTTTCGAACCCTGTCCTACTCCCCATTGAATCCTATCCTGATCCCTACTTGCAATGCTACCCTGATCACCAATCTTATAACTCTGCCCAGATCCCGACCCTATCGATGCTATTTTAATTCCTATTCTTCCAATGCCATCTTGATCCCTACCCCTTTCATACTGCGCTGATCTATTCCCTTCTAAACCAACTTTCACCATTACCCTTCCAGCCATAGTCTGACAACCTTCTTCCCCAAACCAGCCCCGACCACTTCCAATCCAACTACTGTTTTCATTGATTAAAGTGTAAACTATTATACATCTGCGAGACCAAATGCAGACTAGGCGATCATTTCGCTGAACACCTTCGCTCATTCTGCCTGGACCTACCTGACCTCTCGGTTATCAAACACTTTAATTCCCCTTCCCATTCCCACACTGACCTTTCTGTCCTGGGCCTCCTCCATTGTCAGAGTGAGGCCAAATGCAAATTGGAGGAACAGCACCTCATGTTTCGCTTGGGCAGCTTGCAACCCGGTGGTATGAATCTTAATGTCTCTAACTTCAAGTAATCCTTGTATTCCCTCTCTCTCTCCATCCCTCCCCCACCCCAATCATTGTACCAGCTTCAAAGCTGTCTTGTTGAGTCTCATTGTGTGTAACTCTTCACCTCGGTCATAGCTAACAATGGCCTGTCTCCTTTATCATCATTAACTTTTTGCATATCTTTCATTCATTTGTTCTATATGTCTCTATATCACTGGCTATATCTCTTGTTTCCCTTTCCAATGACTCTCAGTCTGAAGAAGGGTCTTGGCCCGAAACGTCACCTCTTCCTTTTCTCCAGAGATGCTCTGTCTGATCTGCTGAGTTACTCCAGCATTTTGTCTCCTACTATTGATGTCCAGTTAACCTTTTGACCAGTTGACCTTGGTTCTACATTTTCCATAATTCTCTGGTTTCTTTCCCCTATATTTTTAAGTATGGACTATATTATCTACCTTACAATCTACACACAGCAACTCTAGAATCAAAGATCATCTGACAAAACAAAATCCATACATCCACCAACTTTGATGTTGCCATTTTTATGAGTAGGTATTTGGATCATCCGGTTGAAAGGTTTGTCAGCTCATTGCAATGTTAATTGTTTTATGATTCTGCCTCACATTGGACTCTCAACAACTTGCTTTATGTTCTATGCCTTTAACTGTTCATATATATATAAAATATTTGTGTAGCATTTCTGATATTTCCATATTTTCTGCTATAAATTATCCTGCCACTCCCTCCAAGAACGCCATGTGTAACTATATCAATGTCTTTGTAATGATCTATTTTTATAGTTCTTCCTGGTTAACTCTGAAATGACAGATTTTGGCACCATTTACAAAAGGTCCAAAGTCTGGTCAATGCGCTCGATGTACTGGAGTGGCTCCCAATCCAGGTAAGCCCCAGGCTGCTGCAGGGCCTCCTCTGTCACCCTTGACCAGCTCGGCCCATGAACCGATGTTCCTCTCCTCACCCGACCACCTTTGTGTCCCAGGGGTGCTTCCTGCAGCTGGCCTTGAAGGCGCCGGAGACAATACTCCAGTTCCTCTCCCACCGGCCCACTCTTCGCATCCATCATTACAGGCCATGGCCTGGCAGGTTTGTCTCCATGACGATGAGCCAGGCCTGCTGCCACACACGGCTTGGGGGCGGTTCAGCGGCTCCCCCTACAGGCCGCGATCCTCCTTCGCCCAGCTCCGTAGCACATCCCTGGAGCCTATGGGTGAGTGATGGAATTGTGTTGGGGGAACGGGTTGCGTTGGGGGAACGGGTGAGTGGTGGAATATTGCGTTGGGGAATGGGTTGCGTTGGGGGACCAGGCCTCCCTTATGACTGGGACCCAACGGGTCCCACTTAGTCCAGTAATCATCATTAATATGACTGCAAACTACAGGAGACAGGTAGGGGGAAAGGGGCAAGAGGAGAGATGTGGAGTGGCAAGAGTGAGGGAGAGGGTGGAAGATATAGAGAGGAGTGAGAAAGGGTGAGACAAAAAAGGGGGCGGGGATAAATAACAGAATAGGGAAGACACAGAGAGATGGGGAATGTAAAGAAGGCCTTACCTTTGCTGGCACGGAGTCACCTTTACTCAGCTACTTTGATTAAAAGCTGGGGTTCAGTTTAATTTACTTCTCATATCAAGCCACAGGCACTAGCAATGGCCCCCAGCATTCTCAGTTCCTTTTTTCACCTGCCGTCACCTTACCTCAATCTCATCCCCTATTTCAATCCCGTTACCTTCCTTCTTGTCACTCTCTCTCCCTTCTCTTTCGCCCTATTACAGTCACGAATCATGCAAACAAAAAAGGATTCAGCCCAGATTAGATCTTATTACGATCATGTCCAAGTAATTTAAGATGCGGTTCATGTTATCCCACTTGTCATTCCTTCAGCATCAGACATACTGTATACTTAATGATGTCAAAATTCACACATTATTAATTTTCTTGAAGCTCAAAGATGAAACTTACAACTGTCAGATAATTGTCTCAGTAAACTAAATGCATTTCATGCTATTTTAATGCTTTTATTGTACTTAAATGGAAACTCCGCCAACATCAGAGGATTTGACTAAACCAGAATTACTTGCAGGCTGCTAAAATACTTTCCAAAATGCAAAGTCCGTTATTAAAGTTATGGCGGATTTTCTCCAACATTTAGCTGTTGAAATACTCATTCAGTGGTCACCTCAGTGATACCATTGCTGCAGTGATAATAATAGCAGACTTGCTGGGTGAGGTAATGCAGAGTCTGCAGCAATGGCAGTAGTTGCCACACCAATGTAACTTATGCCTACACAATAGAAAGTGTGATTTGTGCTTAAAATGAGGATCCATTTCAATAGTAATGTGTTGAGAATAATCTATAACAAAATATAACAATTCACGCAAAATCAAAATTCATAATGATTTGGGAATGAACTTTTAACAAACAAGTTGCTTTCCCATTTTGCCATTGTATTTATGGGCTTTGCTATCCTGGTGCTATGAAGCAGCTTCACAGAATGGTGGACTCAGCCCGGTCCATCACAAGCACGGCTCTCCCCAGCATCAAAACTGTCCGTATGAGGCACTGCCTCAAGAAGGTGGCATTTATCATCAAGGATCCAAACCATCCAGGTCAAGGCCTCTTCTTGCTTCTGCCATCGAGCAGGACGTGCAGAGGTTCCACACCACTTAGTTCAAGAACATCTACTTTCCTACAACTATCAGGTTCATGAACTGACCTACACAACACTGATCCAACCCTGACAATGGAACAAAATGGATCACCACTTGCACTACCTTGAACTTGTTTTTTTGACAGTATTTTTGCTGTCACACTTTGTTCATCTTATTTTTTGCACAGTGTTTTTGTCTTCTCTGTCTTGCAAAATTTGTGTAATTTATGTAAAAAATATTCTGTGTATGTCTGAGCCTATGTGTCTGTGATACTGCTGTAATGAAGATTTTCATTGTATCTGTACGACACTGCACGTGCATATGACAATGAATTTGACTTGGCGTCAGTGGCTGCAGCCTAGCAATGCAAGATTATTCCTGCTCTATTTCAATCCTAATGGCTAATGCGAACCTCTTTCTTTAGAAGGGCTGGCTTCAGACTACTTCCCCTGGCCTGTTAAGGGAACAGACTGGGGTAGCCATTGTGGCCATTAGTGAGTGTGTGTGTGCGTGTGTGTGTTTGCTGTCTCAGAGGTCATAGTGGGAAGTGACCTGGAGTCCATGTGTATTAGAAGCGTTAACACCCTAAATCTGCACACCAACCAACCTCATGGCGGACTGGGCAGTCAGTAGTCCAAAATGTAGTCAGATTTTTACAGCAGCAAGATCCTTTTCAGGGGCCGATACATTCCTGACCTGTATCTTTTTGGCCAATTTCACAATGTTTCGTCTTTCAAGGGACTAAACTCATCATTATGTATTTGGCCTCAGTGTTTTTGCTTTTTGTCCTTTTACACTCTCATTTTTTTATTTTTTATTTTTATATAAACCTGTGCTTTTTATGTTATTAACTGTCTATGTCCTTACTGTTTTAAATTGTATTTTTGTTTAGACCTGTGTTTTTGTGGAAAGCTCTTTGGGTTGCATTCAATTGCATGAAAAGTGCTACACAAATAATGTTGTTATTATTATTATTATTATTATTATTATTATTATTATTATTATTATTATTATTATTATTATTATTATTCCAAAAAAGGTGCAATCCAGCTCCTGAGAAGCTTTTTAATTGTAAGATGGATTGTATAAACATTCAGCATTTATAATTAATATACTTTTAAGAGACAACTTCCAAAATCCAAAACTGACAGAAAATTATGAGAACCATGTCTCTCTCGTGGCAATGTAGACCTCCATTTCTGGGACATGCTGCAAAATCATCACTTGAGGACACTCAACTGCAGGATGAAATTGAGGACTAGCTCTTTACGGATTAAGTCGTACAACAAATTGATGAGCAACCTTTACAGAATCAAATCTATACAATTTGGACAGGACACCTGTTATCCGTTTTAAGCTTTTTTTTCAGTCTGATGCTGTTGTGCATAGTTATTGACCATCAAATTATTTACTGTTATTATGAGTTGTTTTCTAACACAACCAATTGCTTTTTCTTATTCCTCTTCCTTCTAACAAAACCAGATACCTAAATATAGACAAGCTCTTCAAACTTCACTCACTTCTCCTGTTAAAGATTGTGATTTGCCTCTTCCGATCAGCGTGATTGTTGGCAGATGTTGGCTGTCAACAATAACACCAGAATTTGTTCCTTGTGTTCCTGATGCAAAAGGACTTGAATATTACCAAATAAAATGTTATTGTTAATGTTTTATCTTCCGAATAACCCATTACAAACATTTCTTCAAGTTAAACATGATTTTAAATTTAACCATGTAGAAATTCAGGAAGAATTTAAGCACAGTGTGACAAGAAGGGGCGGCAAAGTGGCACAGTAGCAGACTTGCTGCCTTAAAGCCCTGTCACACTGTGCGAGTTGACCCACGAGGTACCCCGAGTGAAAGACTCGTGGTTGTGCACGAGATTCCAAGTGTATGATCAAGAGTTTAACCGAGTTCCCACGGGTATGACTCAAGTTTGCCGTTAACTGTCATTTCTGCAATGTTCCAAGTTCATCTCCCGAGTTATCAAGTTCCTCTCCCGAGGTACTCTTGAGCCAAACGTGAATGAAGGTCTGTTTTAATAAGCAACAGTGACTGAAGAAGGGTTTCGACCCGAAACGTCGCATATCTCTTCTCTCCGTAGGTGCTGCCTCACCCGCTGAGTTTCTCCAGCATTTTTTGTCTGCCTTTGCATAATTACAAGCCTTGTTACCACCGTTTTTAAACAAAACAATATTCATGCTCAACATTATGTTTATCCAAGTACGTTCACTGTACTTCCTTTACTGTAATAGACGTTGGAACCTCCTGAGTTTGTGATGGGTGCTATTTAAATACAGGGATGTCTTTTCATTGCTGGACGTTTTCCCCTGTAACATATTTAATAGAATTTACACTTTATAATTAAACTATTCGCATCCGCATATAAAATCTGAATTAAGCCGAATTACTCATTGAACTGGCAATTGTGACATGAAAGCCATAAAGACGGAAATGGCAGACACAGACGCAGAATATTTGTATCTGCATTGCATTTACGTGCAGTTCATTTGGACCACAGTCTATGGCCCTTCCGCTGCAGGATATTGAAATGGGGACACCCGTCAGACAAGGGTAGGGATATCACCCCAAGGGGCACATAGCGACAAGAGAGTTTTGTTTAAATATAGATGGAAACAGTCCTGACACTATTGAATGTATAGACACTGATAATGCATTGCACTGTTTTTGTTTTGTGCACATTTCTTATTCTGAGTAAAGTTTATTTTAGAAAAATACCGAAGGCATTAACCACTGAGAATCTATGAAAAGATTTCGCACGGTTTTTGTTTTATACATATTTTATTCAGGAGAAAGATTATTTTTGAAATTACACATGGCATTGGTGTATTGCATATCCTGTACATCTTTTTATGAATAATTATTTATTTATTTAGAAATAAATCCACTGAAGGCACTGTTGTGTTTTTAAATCTGTTTGGAAGGATAATGGCAAAAATGACAAAACGAAACCATGGGTCATACGCTGGAATGTGGGGCACCATATTCGGCATGGAGAAATTGGACCAAATAAGCTGTTTCCGTGTTGTATGACTGACTCTATGAGATCAAATAGTATTATACTTAATTATAATGGTCAAACTCAAGTACGAATCGAAGTGCAGTGTACAGAGTGCAGAATACAGTTCTCAGCATTGCACTGCACCAGTTGCACAGAGAGTCCAAATGTCCGTAATGAGGCAGAGGTGAATCGGACATTACCTTCGGTTATAGAAAGACCTTAAAGAAACCTGATAATAGAGGGGAAGAAGCTGTTCCCGAGGCTGGCGCTTTCAAACTTCTGTACTGCCCGCAGGGAAGAGAGACTAAAGCAGAATACATCGGTCTTATTGGGTGTGGGGGGAGAAAGAGAGAGGTGGGGGGGGGGAAGAGAGAGGTGGGGGGGGGAAGAGAGAAATGGGGGGAGACATATATACACACAAAGCAGAGTTTTACTGTGTATGTGGGAGACACAGATGGACTTACACAGATGGACTTACCTCGGTCTTACTGTGTGGGAGAGGAGGAGAAAGAGACTTACACTCACAGAGGCAGAGTCTCTCAGCCTGTGTGAGAGGAAGGGAGGGAGAGAGAGACACACACACACCCTGCCCGTTTCAGTGACCGGCACCCTCCGCTAGTGAATGAAGACACCCTCATCTGTCTCCCCCTCCTCTCCCTCCACTCTCCACCCTCTCCCCTCCACCCCCCGCTCCCTGCTCCAACCCCCCAATCCCCCCCAATTTGGAAATGTCATCCCATCACCCATTCCTTCTCTCCAGAGATGCTGCCTGCCCGCTGAGTTAAAGAGTTCCCACGGTAGTCTCACGAGTCACTAAGGTAAACGCACGGGCCACTACATTTTTACAACGAGTTTAAATGTTTCAATTTTTAACCACAAGAGTACATTTTACTCGTGGAAAAGTTTAAACATGTTTGAACTTTTTCAAGAGTTAACAAGTTTCACGGGTACCTGCTGTTAGCGCCAAGAGTCGCTAAGTTGCGTCCACGAGTTCCGACGTTCCCGCTACGTTAATTGTACGTGATTACCACGAGTTGAATTTGTTTTAAACTCAGGGTACCTCGTGGGTCAGCTCGCACAGTGAGACAGGGGTTTTACAGCGCCAGAGACCCGGGTTAATCCTTACGGGTGCTGTCTGTATGGAGTCTGTACATTCTCCCCATGACCATGGGGGTTTTCTCCGGGAGCTTCAGTTTCCTCCCACATTGCAAAGACATACAGGTTTGTGGGTTAATTGGCTTTGGTAAAATTTGTAAATCATCCTTAGTGTGTGTAGGATGGCGCCAGTGTATGGGTGATCGTTGGTCGGCACAGATGTGGTGGGCTGAAGGGCCTGTTTCCATGCTGTATCTCTAAGTTAAAAACTAAACAAGAATTCTTGGCATATCCCAAATCTCCACATGGTTTAAACCCTCTAGTCAGGCATTCTGCAGTCTGGCAACTCCAGTGGTCTAACATGTTTGCAATTTGAATAACACTGATTCTGAATAGTACAGATTTTGAACAGTACAGATACATACCAACTAACTGATTCTAACTAAGATCTAAAATTAAACAAGATTTATCCCAATCTGTAGCTAATTAACCTTTTGTAATATCTGCCAACAGCAATCTCATCCCACAGTGCCTCCGTCTTATGGAAACTTTGAGTCATGGACAGTTCTCAGAACCCTTCTGTGACCCAGGGAGCTTCTACATTAAACCATCTTTTTGAGAGACAGGATAAAACTAGTTGGAAATAGGAAGGGAGGTGGAGGGAGCAGGGGAAGGCCAATAATTCCAAAAACAAATGCAATCGTTGGATTTTCTATAATAATTTCCCGAGGAATTAATCCTTAAAGCTTCTCAAAGAACTCTAAAGGCTTCCTTCTGCCATTTGAGGCCTCCCTTTATCACTGGCCTCATTAGTAACTTATTCCACAACCAAGTCGACTTTTTCTCCTGTAATTATTATCAGTCTTCCCCTGCCAATATTCCCATCTCCCAGGTCATCATTTGAAAACTACTCAGCTATTGATAGCCAGAGGAGGTTTTTTCAACATTTAAAAAAATGTAAAATTGGTGAGTACCTGACAGTTAGAGAACAATGTTCAGCTACTTCACCACCTGTCACAGTGCCCTACGCACTGAACCCCTTCATATTGATTGAATTGAAATTATGTTCCCAGATTCAATAGAATGAAATATTCACTGATCACCCAGCAGCCACCCAGGCAGCTGAGATGTAGACACAAAATTGTGGAGTAACTCAGCGAGTCAGCTAATTAAGTTAGGTGATACAAAGACCCACAGATGCTGGTTTACAAAAAAATACATAAAGTGCTGGGGTAACTCAGCGGGTCAGGCAGCATCTCCGGAGAAAATGGATAGATGGATTTTCTGATCAGGACCCTTCTTCAGAACAATGTTGTGGGTGGGTGGAGGGAGGAGAAAAGTGGAATAGTGGTGGGGTGAGACAAAGTCTGTTAATGTAGATACAGTTGATGGGGGGGGGGGGGAGGAGTGGTCGATCGGCAGTTGGTTGGGCAAAGCCTAGAGATGAAAAACCTTTGAGATAAGGAGATACCTATAGAAGATGCATGAAATGGGAAGATGCATAAAATCAGAGGAATGTATAAAAGTGGAAGCCAATGGAGGGTGGGGGCAGGGAGAAATAGGTGTGCATTCATATGGGATACAGCGAACAGGGGAAAGGGGGGGGGGGTGGGAGAGGGATGGTGCTTGCAGGGTGGATACTTAAAATTGGAGAATTTAATGTTTGTACCTTTAGGTTGTCAGCTTCCCAAATGGAATGTGAGGTGTTATACCGCTAGTTTGTGTGTGGCCTCACTGGTAATGGATGAGGCTCATGACACATCTAGATTGCATGTGGCCTCACACTAGCAATGGAGGAGGATCTAGCCTCTAGCAGAATTGGCGTTGCTAGATGCTTTGGCTTAACTCTCAATATTTGGGCATGTCTGGCAATATATGCAAGGCAAATGTGCAAGACATGCAGAACTGAACATGCGAGGATAGTAAACAGCAAAGTGAAACCACACCTTATTGCTGAAACATATTTAGATGACTTATTTGGTCAAAATTCAGGGCAGGTTGAAAAATAAATCAGTACAAAGACAAGGCATTCAAGGAAATGTTCACGGTGGCATGATTTCCATAACATTGTGTTTGGAGACAAAATACTCTGTTATAATGCATAAAATGTCTATCAGATACCAAAATGTGATGTGAAAGTATTTGACTTGACCAAGCTACGGAGTTCATATAGTAGCTTTAATGCTCCACATCATCCAGAATATCAATAACGGAACAGATTACTGATGAATTGACAAGCAGATTCGGAGTATGTGGCAGAATATCTCCCTTTTAAGGAATAAGGAATAGCGGTAGAATTAGGTCATTCAGTCCATCAAGTCTACTCCGCCATTCAATCTTCGGCCATTTGCTTCATTTTGTTCCTGGAACAGATTATGTCATGGTAATTTCCAAGTACGTGAGATCAGTGATAGGCTTTCGACACACAATAAGATTTGCTAATAATACTGCACCCACGGCTAAATGCAAATGCAATGGTACATGTGCACCAATGACAGTTGTAGCATATACAGTAAGGCTAAATGTATGTAAAGTTGTAAAGCATGTCAGGGTTCAAATTGAGGATGATTATTTAAACAAGTACAGCTTTGAATATTTGGTGTGCTTTGTCCCTACAGACGAAAGTTAAGATGAAATTTCAGATACTTCCATGCTTTTGGTCACGTGAAGAAGATGTAAACTAATTAAAGCATTTGGCTGCTGGAAGCTGGTTTCTCGGTTCTGAGTCCAAGATACAGTATACATAAGGTTGATGAATATTTGCCAGGGAGAACATGTACGATATAGAAGTAAACAGCAGTTTTATGAAGATCTTGCCAGCACCATGCAACCACTTCCAACCGTGACATTGACATATTGCAGATTTTGGCTGAAGAAAGTATAATTCACCAGAATAATCTGCCCTAGTTTCCAAATGCAAAGAGCAGATTTCCCCCCCAAAAAGATTTGATTAAAGAGAGAAAAAATAACATTAGCCAGGTGTACCTTCAGAACTTTTGAAACCATTGTATCCTCTCCCTGTCTGGATAGTGTACATAAAGATCCCAGAGAGGGAAAAATAATGGTAAGTGACATCTTAGTGTTTGGATAGTTGCAAAGTGCTGGATTAACTCAAATGGTCAGGCAGCATCTCTGGAGACAAACGATAGGTGACGTTTCAGGTTGGGATCCTTCTTCAGACTCCTTTCGACCTGGAAGGGGGAGGCTTAATCATAACTAGAAACTGACAGCTACAAAAGAAGGAGCAATAGTTGACTTCATGCGTCACTTGGTTCGTGGATATGGTGTGAAGCCACATCCAACAAAGTCAAAACAGTGAAGGAGATGCAGAGCTCAACAAATGCAGGAGTACGACACTTTTGTCATCTATCACAGAAAATGCTGCCTCTTCTGAATGATCTATGGGTAAGTGTTAGTTAACACTCATCAACAAGCAGTCAAATGAATGAAGCAGACAGTCAGAGCAGAGCCTGTGTCGAGAAACTATAGAGGTGGCACTATAGGCATCTGCCTCAGAAAAGGATTTGGAATAACATGTGCATTGATTATAAGCCAAATTAGAACTTTGATTTTAGGCCCCTCCATAACATACCAAAGAGAATGCAAATGATAGGGATGATGTTGCAGGCATACAATGTAAAGATTCCACATTAGAAATCAAAGAACTACAAAAGGTATAAATCTCAAATTAAAAAAAAAACAGAAAATGTTCGAAATGTACAGCAAGTGAGGCAGAATGAATGGTGAGTGAAACAGAGTTAACTTGCAGGGCATTGATGAAGGTTTAGTTTAGTTTAGTTTAGAGATACAGCGCGGAAACAGACCCTTCAGCCCACCAAGTCGACCAGCAAGCCCCGCACACTAACACTATCCTACACACACTAGGGACAATTTTACATTTATACCAAGCCAATTAACCTACAAACCTGTACGTCTTTGGAGTGTGGGAGGAAATCGAAGATCTTGGAGAAAACCCACGCGGTCACTGGAAGAACGTACAAACTCGTACAGACAGCACCCATAGTGGGATTGAACCCGGGTCTCTGGCATTGTAAGGGAGCAACTCTACCGCTGCGCCAACATGCCGCTGTTTCTGGTTCCAATGAAAGGTCTTTGACCCAAAATGTTAATTTTTTTTCTCTCTCTCCAATAATGCTGTCTGATCTACTGCGTGTTTTCAGCACCCTTCTTTTTATTTATTACTGCACTATCCAAAAAAGAGCAAGGATGTAGCTAATGTCATCTGTTGAAGATAGACACAAAAAGCTGGAGTAGCTCAGCGAGTCAGGCAGCATCTCCGGAGAAAAAGAATAGGTGACAAAGAATAGAAGGGTCTCGACCCAAAAACATCACCTGTTCCTTTTCACCAGAGATGCTGCCTGACCTGCTAAGTTGCTCCATCATTTTGCGTCTCTATTTGATGTAAACCAGCATCTGCAGTTCCTTCCTACATACTTTGCTGAGCCTATCCTGAGAAATCAAGGGATACCAAGGACACTGAACTGAGTTTTTGGGAGAATTGAGGAGGTTTCCAGACAAAGTAAGATGATGCAGCATCTGAACCATGTATGCACCGAGTAAAGCTGTAAAACATATCAAGGTTACAATTGAAGGTAATTACTTAAAGAAGTACGGCTCGAACTAAAGAGGTACAGTGCAAGGTTGAGGCTATCTTTACAACAATACAGAGTGAGGGTGAAACCATATGAGATTGACACCAGAGGTGACAGAAGACAGATGTACACCATATCTCAGAACTTAAAAGGTAACAGTCTCAGAGAAACTCATTTCAGAGAAACTGACACTGTTTTAGGAAGAACAAGACTGTGGGACCCATTGGGTCCCAGCATCACATGCGAGGACTGGTCCCCCAACGCAATATTCAACCTTTCCACTAATTCCAATATTGGTGGCAAGTGGCGTTGTGGAGGGGGGGGGGGGCTTCTGGAGCGCTAGTATGGGTGTGGGCTGAAGGGACTGGTTTCCAGAGGGCTAGTATGGACATTGTGGGCCGAATGTATTCTTGGGCTGGCAGCTCAGTCACTCATGTCTGTTGTGCTGGCAGCTCACTCACTCACTCACGCACGGCTGGTGGGCTGGCAGTTCACTCATGGCTATTCTTTGGAAATTCCATTTCAAGCAGGGTGCAAGTCCACCAAATTCAAGAGGAGTTTCTTACCACTTCAACTAGGGTGCAAGGCCACCAAATTCAAGTGCAGTTTCATACCATTTCAAGCAGGGTGCAAGGCCACAAAAGACAGCGAGTCGTGACCTCTCCCTCCTCCACATTGCAGAGAGTGAGTCACGCCCACACTTCTTGGTTTTATAGGCCCTCCCCCTCCCACCAGAAAAGGCGTGGCCTTCATGGCGTGATTGGCAGGTGTGAGGATCTCAACATTTTTTAAACACTAATAACTCTTTTATTTTTCATCAATGGGAAAAATGCTCGGCACCTGATGAGCAGAGGGGACTCTGAGTAAGATGGCCAAAAATCACAGCCATACATAGTAGCGTTCTTTTCTAAAATCAATATAAAGTGCAAACAGGAAGTGGTCAATATTAGACTTTTAATTATATTGAAGGCAAGACAACTTTAATTAGGCAAGGCAACTTTAATTAGGCAAGGCAACTTTAATTAGGCAAGGCAACTTTAATTAGGCAAGGCAACTTTAATTAGGCAACACAGCTTTAGCATTTCCAAACCAAAGGCAACACAGCTTTAGCATTTCCAAACCAAAGGCAGCACAGCTTTAGCATTTCCAAACTATATTTTCAAACCACATTAAGGGCAGTGACAGGTCAGTAAAACCACTCACAGTTTAGTAGACATGTGTTCAGTGATATTCACAGCTCAGACTGAGAGACGTGACCCTCTCGCTCCCCCATCTTGCAGAGACTGACTGAGGCACTCAACACTTCCGGGTTTTATAGTCCCTCCGGAAGAGGCGTGTTTTTCTCGAGAGAGAAACTCAATATGTTTTAAACACTAATAACTCTTTTATTTTTCATCAATGGGAAAATTCCTCTTGTCCTGCGCAGCGGAGGGGGACTCTGAGTAAGATGGCCAAAAAGCACAGCCGTAAGGGGCAGCGTTTTTTCTAAAATCAATATACAGAACAACAGGAAGTGGTCAAGATCAGACTTTTAGTAATATAGATACTAAAATATGATTTGCATGACAGAAACACATATGGATATACCAATGCTGCCGCACCAACTCTGCACAACTTAGCAAGAGAAACAGAGAGTTAGCATCTGAAAAGGCAGACTTTTGATCAAAGTGTGGGGAGGGGGGTGATCGCACTCTGCTCACCCCGCACCTTCAGCTTTCGGCCTCACGCAGCAGATCCCGGTCCCACTCCGGTTTAATTCCAGTTCCGGTTCAACTCAGCAACTTCCGGCTGGTTGTGCTGGTCGCCGCCAAAGCAGTCCGCGAGCCGCTGACTCCCTGCGAGCCGCTGACTCCCTGCGAGCCGCTGACTCTCCACAAGCTGCTCAACACACTGCGCCCCTTCAGCTTTTTTATTCTCCTCGCCACGTTATTGACAGTGGGTTACAGAAGGGGCGTTTTTTACGATTTTTAAACCATCATAACTTTAGTATTATTTCATCGATCGGAACAAAACATAACTGACTTACAGCAGAATGGTGAGTAAGGTGGCAAAAAATCGTAGAGCAAATTTAAAATCGTTTTTGCGCAAATTTAATTACAATGCAGACCGGAAGTGGTCAAGATGCGAGTTTTAGTAATAGTGAAAGAGTGTTCACATCACGGCCCTGTTTCCACCACCACGCACAAGAAGCACAAGAAGCGACAAGACATACACCATAGTATGCAGATGCCGAGAAGTGTCTTCAGCTCTAGCTGAACAACTTCTAATCTGGTGTGTGGACTCGATAAGAAGGTATTATACATGTGACTAATTTGTCACTGTGTGTACATTGCAACAATAATTATGCCAGAAAGTGTCTGAGCAGACGCCAGAGTTCTCTCTGGCTGCAGGTGCAACATTGTGGAATGTTGATTATCACTGCAAGTTCTTTAATAAAGCATTTTGTTTGTTTAAATAACTGATTATCCTTCTATGTCTTCCTGAACTGAATGAGTGAGAGATACTGAGTCAACACAATTAATCATGCAACTTTAACAGAGCCTTTTATGGGAAACTATTGTTGAGCGTCACAAGTGAGATTTCTTTTGGCCGACTTTACAAGTGCAAGCATTGACTACAATGGTATTTGTATGACCAATATCAAGTATATAATGGGATCTGTGTGATGTGACAAGAGGGTGCTTTTTGACCCTCACACCCAATGCCACACCCACCCCCACGTCAATGTATTATATCTAAGGTACGGGGTTTAAAACTGCTCATCTATCTATCTATCTACTGTATATATATATATATATATATATATAAAGTAAGTAAAGTAAAGTAAATTTATTTATATAGCACTTTTCAATCAATGAAGCCAAAGTGCTTTACAGAGAAAATTATCCATATAAATGAAAAAAAAAGTAGAAAAAAAGACACAACACACTATTAGAGATTCAACAAGAACATCCCCCCACAGCAGAGTTGACACTCTCCACTGTGAGGGAAAGGCACCAAAATGTCCAGTCCTCCTCCTAGTCCACCCGAGGTCGGGGCCAGTTTGAGGCCTCCGCAGCCAGTCGCCGCAACGGCAGCCCGATGTTGTATGCCCACCTGCCGGGAAGCTGGAACACCGGCATTGGGTGGAAAGTCCTCAGCGGCTTGGAAGTGTCTGGAGCGGCCGCTCCTTCCCCGGAGACTGTGACGCCCGTGGACTTCAGGCCGCGCCGGTTGGAGCTCCGACTCTGACTCCGCGGTGTTTTTGATCCAGCACCGCCTGCCCGCGGCGGGACGCCCTCAGACCGCAGACCGCAGCTCCTCGATGTTGGTGGTCGGCGGTCATAGCACTCTGGAGCGGCGACCCGGCAAGGCATCGCCCGCTCCTTGTTGGTGTCCCAGCGCTGTGCCGCCGAAGCTGTGGTCCCGGCAGGAAACGGCGCTCCAGCCCGATGGAAGGCCGCATGGGGAGAGCGAAGATGCGATTTGGAGGAAAACCGCATCTCCGACCAGGTAAGACTGGGGTTGAAACAGTTTCCCCACTCCCCACCCCCCACCCCCCACATAGAAAGATTAGACCTACAAATAAAAGTTATAGACAATAAAAAGGGTTAGAGGACGGACTGCAGGCAGGCGGCCGTATTAACGGTGCCCACTCCTGCACATCCGCCATCTTTTATATACTATATATATATACTATTAAAACTGTGTGTGTGTGTGTGTGTGGGTGTGTGTGTTTGTGGGTGTCAGATTTGGCCTTTGATTCCTTGCTCCGCCACCCCCACTCACTCATTTTGTCGCCTCCTACTGGCCAGCCACCATAACGGCTGCTGCCGCCCGGCTCTCCTCCACGACCCCCCCCCCCCCCCCGGGCCGGCTCTCTCACGCTGGCTCAAGCGCCCGGCTCTCCTAAAAAAACGCCAACATTTTTCTTCATTCGATGCCGATTTTCGATGCTGCCGCGCGGCTCTCCTCCACTACCCCCCCCCCCCCCCGGGCCGGCTCTCTCACGCTGGCTCAAGCCAAACAACGGCTCTTCCCCCTCTGTTTTTCGCCATCCTCTGTGTCTACGCCGTCAAGATGCTGAAGCACGTTCGGGAACCAGACCCCGGGGTCTGAAGCACGTTCGGGGTCCTGACCCAACGGGTCTGCATTTGGTCTAGTATACCTATAGAAGTCTCATCTTGTATGTATGTATACGTGTGTGCGTGTGTGCGTGTATGCATGTGTGTGTGTGTTTTTCTACCTTCGTCAAAATGCTACGTGCTAGATATATTTTTACAGATTATTCTTCACATCATCCCGGTCGACACAATAAACAGGTTCCCTTCAGATTTCATGCTATATTTCAAAAGTTATTTATCATTAAAGTTTTTTTATAAAGGCAAAAACGGCAAGGACGAGCTGGACCAAAGGGGCTGTTTCCTTGTTACCTGACCCTATGATTGGGAGTGACTACCATTTTCAAATCTATCTTGATCCCCAGTTTTATTCCATCTTTGTTTAAATCAAACAGAAATGGTACCACTGAGTAGCTTGCTAGATCATATCAGAATCAACCACATAGGGTGGAATTGGAATCACACATAAGCCAGACCAGGTAAGGACAGCAGATTGTATGCCCCAAAGGACATTAGTAAACAAGGTGGGTTTTTACAGCAATCTGGTAGCTTTCATGATCATCATTACTAAGACATTTTTGTCAAATTCCTAATTATTATTATTCCACTGCTGTCTTTGCGAACATATGTCTCTGGATTGTTAGTCCAAGTCTGGAGAAGAGTGATAGAGCAGAAGAAAGAGAAAAGTTGTTGTTTCTGAAGAAATCCCCTTTCATGCAGATTGAATAGCCTCACCTGTTAAGGGAGAGAGAGGAGTTATAACACAGCCCCCACCACCGCCACCCACTATAATTCTCAACACCAGTGCCCTGCAAGCAAGCATTCTCAGTCGGCAACTATACTTCCTATACACTCACGATTGTATGGCTGAACTTGGATCTAATTCCATCTACATTAGCAGGCTACACCACTGTAGTTGGGGCAAATCACGAACATTGACGAGAAGGATTTCAGGAAGGAGATAACCATGTGAAATGGTGCCAGGATAATAACCTATCCCCCAAAGTCAGCCAGATGAAGGAGCTAGCTTTTAACTTCAGGAAGCATGGTGGAATACATGCCCTTTCAGCATCAATGGTGTGGAAGTGGAAATGGTTAAGAACTACAAGTTCTTTGGCATTGATATTATCTGTTGTGGACCAACCACAACGATGCAACAGCCAAGAAGGCACACCAATGCCTCTACTCCCTGAGTAGACTGAAGCAATTCAGATTGTCTGCAGTGACTCTTATAAACTTCCATAGATGCAAAACAGAAACCTTATAGTCAGGTTGCATCACAGCTTGGTGTGGGAACAACTCTGCCCGAGACCACAAGAAATTGCAGATATAGCCCAGTCCATCGCACAGACCAAAATTCCCACCACTGACTGGAATAGAAGCTAACATAATAGACGACTTGTCTTACCCCAGTCATTCCTTCTCCCAGGTTCCCGTCTAGCAGATGGTACAGAAGCTGCAAAGCGTGCACTGCAAGACCGAAGAAATGCTTCTTCCCCACTGTTATCAGGTTTCTGAACAGTCCTTCCATAAGCTGGACTACTGTCTGATTCACCTCTTCCTCATTCTGCTCTCTGTATCTTCCCCTTTGCTCTATCTACTGTACTTGAATTTGAACCGAGTTTGAATGGGTTGTATTTATGAATGGTATATCTGAACTGGTTGGATAGCATGCAAAACAAATCTTTCCACTGTACCTCGGCAGTTGTGACTAAATCTAAACCTATACCTCAGCTATATGTTTAGTTTAGTTTAGTTTTGAGATACTGCGCAGAAACAGGTCCTTCAGCGAACAGAGTCTGCGCGGACCAGCGATCCCCGCACATTAACACTATCCTATACACATTAGGGACAATTTACACATATACCAAGCCAATTAACCTACATACCTGTGCATCTTTGGAGTGTGGGAGGAAACCGAAGATCTTGGAGAAAACCCACACGGTCACGGGGAGAACATACAAACCCCGTACAGACAGCACCGGTAGTCAGGATCAAACCCAGGTCAAGTCAAGTTACATTTATTGTCACATGCACCAATTGGTACAGTGAGATTTGAGTTACCATACAGCCATACAAATAAAAGAACACAATACACAATAGGATTTAACATAAACATCAACTCTACTGCAGCGCCGCTGCGCCACCCATTGTGTTTCATATTCATATTAGTTGGCATTGCGTCCAAGCAATGTGCATAAAGTAGTCATATTTTATATAATAGTAAGCACTAAATCAAACCCTCAACCCCTTTTAGGCCCCGCAGTGGGGATACCGCCACGCAATGCTATTGGGTTATGCAAGGGGTGACATAGTGGCTGAGTGATAGCGCTGCTGCCTTACAGTGTCGGAGACCCAGGTTTGATCCTGACTAAGGGTGCTGTCAGTACAGAGTTTGTATGTTCTCCCTGTGACCGTGTGGGTTTTTCCAGGTGCTCCAGTTTCCTGCCACACTCCAAAGATGTGCAGGCTTGTAGGTTAATTGGCTTTGGTAAAAATTGTAAATTGTCCCTAGTGTGTGTAGGATAGCATTAGTGTGCGGGGTGATCACTGGTTGGGTCTGACTCGCTGGGCTGAAGGCCTGTTTCCGCGTTGCATCTCTAGTGAGCTGTCCTACTTAGGCATTTTTTTCGGTGACTGCCGGCGACTGTCATAGTCATAGCAGGTCGCCGAAAAAACGGCGATTGGACCCCACTACGACAATGTCTACGACAATGTCTACAACAACCTCCAACCTAGTCGACGTCAAGCTACGGCAAGCTACCGACAACCGGTGACCCATTAGGACGTCCACGTACGACCACACCTACGACAACCTACATCCACCTGCGACAATCCACAACACGATATGACCCTGTCGGCGACAACTGAAGGCAACTTCAGTCGCTGGTACCTGTCGCCGGTTGACGTAGGTAGTCGCCAATGGAATTCACCGAAGTCAGCACCGGTGACAACATATGTGATCCTGGCGACAACCTACGACAAGCCAAATGTCACCAACTGTCGCCGAAAAGTTTTGAACATTTCAAAATCTAGCGGCGACCATAAAAAAGGTATGACTGTTTGGGCGACTGAGGAGACCATACAGGTGACAGCCTAGTCGCCTGCAGTCGCCTAAAAAATCGCTTAAATCTCAGTCTAAGAAGCTGATAACTGTAGAGCCGTGCATGTTCCTTTAACATAATGACCTCACTACTACTAACCACTCCCCATTAGCTTCAGTATAAATGTAACCTTCCCACCCCTAGCTCGCTCTCTAGCTCCGGTAACGGACCACGAACAGCTAGGGCAATATGTGTGTATACGAATACAATGTATGCAATAAACTAGAGTGAAGACACTATGTGTTTGAACAGTCTTTACATGGTGTCAAGAAGTTAACCCTGCGTCTCCTGTTCATCGGGTTTGTTTTCTTTTCTCCAAGTGTTTATTTTCCTTTCCAACCATTTATGTACTATGGCCAGCTCGTGTCGAAAGCCTGACGTTCTGGTGTTTGACTCCGACATCGTCCACCGGTGGACTATTTTCCGGCGCGACTTCCTGCACTATGTCGCCATCGCTCATCCCAATATTACCCCTGCGGTTAAAGCACATCTGCTCCTCAACCTGGCTGGCCCGGAGGCCATGGAACGTTTTGAATCTTTTGAGTACGCCGATGGTGAGCATGCAGAGGACCCCGTATGTCTCATCAATAAATTTGCCGCTCTGTGTGACATTCCCACCAATTGCATTATAGAGCGGTTCAAGTTTTTCAGCAGGCGCCAGAAACCCGTGGAGCACATCGACACCTTCGTGGCATCGTTGCGTCACCTGGCACGGCGTTGCCACCTGGAGACGTTGACCCCCGACCAGATGGTCAGAGATGTCCTAGTTCACGGTCTACAGGACGCGAAGCTACGGGCTGAGCTTCTGAGAAAGCCGGACCTCACTTTAAACAACGCTTTGCATGCCTCTCGCATGTCTGCTGCTGTCGACGCCGTATCTCCCCCTGAAGCTGAGGACATTAACTATGCCGGTGCTGCTGGACGCCCGCGGCGCGATGGCCCGCCACGCCAGCGTAGCACTCCCGCGCCTGCGAGGGTCAACCCTCGCCGATGCCCAAACTGCAACTTTGTCAATCATCAATTTTATGTTTGCCCTGCTCTGGGTAAGACTTGTAATTTGTGCAGGAAGCTTAATCACTTCTCCGCAGCGTGCCGTTCCAGGGGCCAGCCTGTCCCTGCTCAGAGAAAGAGTCTACACAACCTGACTGCTACTGATAGTGTTTATGGCTCCGAATACCTTCCAGTCGAACTCCCTGATTCTGATAACAGCTCCTCCCATGATGAATCACTTGTTTTTTCAGTCCTGGGTGCACATGCTTTGATAGCTGATCCATCAGTTCGAGTTACTGTGAATGGGAAGACCTTCTCTGCTAAGGTAGACACGGGGGCGTTTACGAATGTTATGTCGTTAAGCCTTTTCCAGCAGATAAGAGTTGGTGAGAAGATTACCGCTGATCACTCCGCCTCCGTGCATATGGAGGGAGCATGCTATTCCCAGTCGGCAAGGCCACCCTTATCTGCTCAGTTCTGAAGGCCTCTCGGCCCCTCTCTTTCCATCTGCTGGAATCTGAGAATGTTACTCTGTTGGGCGCCTGTGCGTGCCAGGACCTCGGTTTGGTGTCCTTCCACCATGACATCCACCCGGTGCAGACCCCCATGGATCCCATGTGCGAGTACCCCGACCGTTTTGACGGTGTATTGGGCAAACTACCCTGCAAGTACGAAATCGAGGTGGACCCGGAGGTCCATCCGGTAGTCCGCCCGCCTCATCGCGTCTCCTTTGCTATGAAGGACAAGGTGGAGTCCACTCTACGCCAGATGGTGGCCATGGGCATCATCAAGGAGGTGAGTGATGCCACCCGGTGGGTCTCCACCATGGTCGTTGCTGCTAAGAAGGACAAGAGTGAGATTCGGATCTGTATCAACCCCAAGGACCTAAACCTTGCCATCAAGCGCCCGCACTACCCCATGCGAACGATGGAGGATGTCGCTGCAAAGGTTGGCCCAGCCACGGTATTCTCTGTCCTCGATGCCAAGAACTCTTTCTGGCAAATTCCGCTGGATGAACTTTCATCTTTACTGACCACGTTTGGTACACCTTTCGGCAGGTTCCGTTTCCTCCGCATGCCTTTCGGGATCAATTCTGCCAGCGAGGTTTTCCAGCGCACCATGGAACAGCTATTTGCAGGTCTGCCGTGTGCTATCATCGTCGATGACATCTTGGTGTACGGGAGGGACGTCGCTGAGCACGACCTCCACCTCCGCCTGGTCCTGGATCGGGCTCGGGAGATCAACCTCAAACTGAACCCCAAGAAGTGCCGTTTCCGCGTCCCGGAGGTCACCTACGTGGGCCACGTTTTTACGGCTGAGGGTCTGAAACCAGACCCACAGAAGACAGCTGCGGTCTCAGAGATGCCAGCTCCGGTCAACGTGCCAAGCCTGCAGCGCTTCTTGGGCATGATGAACTACCTGGGGACATTTATTCCCGACCTCAGCGAGCTGAGTGCGCCCCTGAGGGAACTGACCAAGATGGACACTGCCTGGGTTTGGTACCCGCTGCATCAGGCAGCCTTCGATGACTTAAAATCCCGGCTGGTTCGCACCCCCACTCTGAAGTTCTTCGACTTAAAGCGCCCTATCGTCATTACCTGCGATGCATCAAGTTTCGGTCTCGGTGCCGCCTGCCTGCAGATCCACGACCGCCTGCAACTACCTGTCTCCTACGCCTCCTGCACCATGACTCCCACCGAGCAACGCTACGCTCAGATCGAGAAGGAGCTCCTTGCCGTGGTGTTTGCCTGCTCGAAGTTCAGGGACTACATTCTGGGTAACACCTTCACTATCGAAACCGACCACCAGCCGCTGGTCACGATCTTGAACAAACCGATCCACGTTGCCTCTTCCCGTTTGCAGCGTATGATGCTGCAACTCCAACGCTTTACGTTTCAAATCGTGTACCGCAAGGGCAAGGACATGTTTGTGGCCGACACGCTGTCCCGCGCACCGCTGGCGTCTACTGCCCGCCACCCGTACGAGTCATCCGACCTGATGGTGCTAAACGTCAACTTCATGCCTTCCCAGCAGATGCAGTCCCTGATTCACCACACTGCCAATGATCCTGCCCTGCAACAGCTTATAGACGTCATCCGTCGCGGCTGGCCTGACCGTCGCTCACCCTTGCCGGCTGGTGCTGCGCCCTACTTCCTAGTCCGGGACGAACTTGTGCTGCAGGACAGCGTGGTGGTAAAGGGTCACAAGGTTGTGGTGCCTGCTGCTCTGCGGGACCACTATTTCCAAACTGCCCACAACGGCCATCCCGGAGCTGATGCCACCCTGTCCCAGGCCCAGAGCCAATTTTATTGGCCCAGCATGGCACAGGACATCCGGGAGAGGGTCTCTGCCTGCTCAACCTGCAATACGCTCTCTCCGCACCAGCAACGCCAGCCACTCCTGCAACAGCCTGCCCCCGCCCTGGCGTGGATGGCGGTCACTACGGACATATTTGAGTGGCGTGGCAAACATTTCCTGGTCCTGGTCGACTCTTACTCCAGCTGGTTCGAGATTAAGCGTCTGCACTCCCTCACTTCTGCTGCGGTCATCGGGAAGTTGCAACCCCTCTTTGCGACCTTTGGCATTCCTGTGACTGTGCAGTCTGACAACGGGGGCCAGTTCACGAGTGCTGAGTTCCGCGCATTCGCCGCCGCCTACAACTTTCGCCACATCACCAGCAGCCCGGAGTACCCGCAGAGCAACGGCCTTGCTGAGCGCGCCGTCCGCAGTGCCAAGGAGCTGCTGGAACATTGCAGACTGTCACATTCGGATTTTTATCTCGCTCTACTGAATCTCCGAAATATTAGTCGCGACCCTGCCATGGGCTCACCCGCTCAGCGGCTCATGTCCCGCACCACTCGCCCTCCGATCCCTGTCTCCCAGCGGTCCCTACAGCCCGCAGTCCGCAGCCCTGCTGCTGTCCGGAAGCGTATTACCCAGAAACAGGTCGTCCAGAAGCGCTCCCACGACAAGTCATGCCGTCCCCTTCAGCCCCTCTTCAAGGGCCAGGTCGTCCGGATGCAGTCCCCCTCCGGACACCACCGCTTGGCTGTTGTCATCGGCTTTGCCGACTCTCCGCGCTCTTACCTGGTTGACTACGAGGGCACAATCTACCGCCGGTCCCGCCAGCATTTGCTGCCTGTCAACGAGCCCGCTCCGCCTCCCACAGCCCCTTTTGCTCCCCCGGTTGCCACCTCGTTGCCTCCCGCTCCTCTGCCCTTGGCGCCCCGTTCTCCCGCTGCTCCTCCTGGCCCCCCCCGTCAGCCCTCTCCCGCTCGCGTGCCCGTTGCGGTGCCCTTGTCTCCTTCCCGGTCTCCTCGTACTCCCTCTCCTGCTCACTCCCCTTTCGGCTCACCTATCGCCACTCCTGCCCCGGTACCTGCTCTACCTTCGGAGGGGGGGGGGGAGGCGGGCTGCATACCCGCTCCGGGCGTCTGGTCAAGCCGCTTGAACGTTACGGGGAGTTTGCTTGAATGTTTCACGTTTTTCCTGACGATGTACGCGCGGGTTTGTGCCTAGCGTATGAGTCGTGGTCTCACTGTCATCATTGCTATGTTTCCCTTTTCAAGGGGAAGGATGTAGAGCCGTGCATGTTCCTTTAACATAATGACCTCACTACTACTAACCACTCCCCATTAGCTTCAGTATAAATGTAACCTTCCCACCCCTAGCTCGCTCTCTAGCTCCGGTAACGGACCACGAACAGCTAGGGCAATATGTGTGTATACGAATACAATGTATGCAATAAACTAGAGTGAAGACACTATGTGTTTGAACAGTCTTTACAATAACAAACAAATATCTTTACATGTACTTGCTGACGACAAGAAAGGAAACCACGTTACAATTAAATGAGATCCTTCCTTTTAATACGTAGTTGTGATAGTGAAGATTTTCACAGCATCTGATGTTTGAGAACTTCATCGCCAATATTGATGTTTATTTTTGAACTGAGATGAGACATCAGGTAAGGAAAGTTAGCAAAAAGACATGCAAAACCACAATTTACAGTGCATGTCATTTGTAATTACTAAAATAAAGCCATTGGATTATGATCAGCAAACCTGGCCACATTGGTAACGGCAGCCAGTGAACTCTTTTGAACCCACCATCAACTTGGACCTTGTATTTATATCTTAAATAGATTTGTTTTTCATTCATCCTATGAGTAATGCATTTATTTGGACTCATTTAAACATACTGATTCACAATTATTTTACAAGATTAAGGTTAGGACAAGAATCTACAGGAAGGGCATGGTTACTTGCTGACATATTCCCGAACTTAGCTGTCAAAACCATAACCCGCCTCCACTGCCCAGAAGTCTTGATTTTACGAATTTATCCTCCTGCTATGTTATGCATCCTGCTCAGAGCAAACCTCGGGAGTTTGGACACCCAAGTCAGCCAAACCCCTTGGAATTTCCCATTCTGAATAGTTGCCATTATCAGAACAATGAAAAAACACATTTTCGAATCACATTATGAAAACAATTTCATCAGGAAGACACCCATCTCTCTAGCCTTTGCTGGGAAAGTAAAGGCTAGCTTCCTGACAGGTGGTGTGTGTCAGAAGGAGCTTGATTCACACTTCAGCAGGAAGCTCGTACATCTTGATAGCTAGTCTCCTCCATCTGGTTACCTCGCACTCAACAGACTGCAAGCAGATTGAAAACAAATTATTGCTTTCCTTTGAAACCAAATGTAATTTGTTTTTCAGAATAACAAATGAAACATAAAGCATTACAGGTCACCCCTGGGTTACGGCAGGGTGCCATAGCTGAGAATTGTCCAAAATATGGTCGCAAACTGGGTTCTCACATGGCAGAAGATACCTGTAGATGTGGGTTGGCCCATTGGAATAGAAAGTGTAAAGATTTTACTGCAGGCGAGTTTTTAAATGCTATTGACAGTTTCCAAAAGGACACCACAGCTGGCCCAGACGGCAAATCTCTGGATAGAATTTGCAAAATTGACATCGACGTATTAACTAGAGTGTATCCTTTTTTGGGCTGGATGTGGCAAAGTTCCAGCTACTTTCGTGAACGGTCACCTGTAGCCCTGTAGCAGACGGCAAATCCGTCCTGATTGTTTTTCAAGCGCTTGTTCATACATAAGTCGACACTCGTGAACTGAGGCCGACCTGCAGAGAATTTTGCATGGGGAATTTTATCCCTGATGTTAGTGCACTCACAGGCCTTAAGATTTCAGGCATGATGTGGGTACTCTCTCCACTTCAATCAATGCCTCTGGGAAGAAACTTCCATATGTGCATGTAGTTAGAGGTGCCATGTGTTAATCATGAAATGGATGAGTCAACTTGTTAGCTTAGGTTTTTTCAATGAAATTGTTCATCTCAATCCGGTATCGAGGTGCCATTTCTAAATTTATGAGCTGAATCTTCCTCAAGTCTTCTTGCATATATATAACTTCCACTCTCTAGCAATTCAAGAAAAGCTCAAGACTCAGCGCCCTATGTGACAGTTTCTTTCCTGGGTCAAGGATTATGAACATAAAACAAATCATTCTCATGACCTGAAATGTAAAACGCCTTCCAACCCCAACTGGGTTGCAGTACTGGGATATGTATAGAAAACAAAAGTGCACCTTGAGCTGGTCTTTGGCAACCAGATCAAGAAGTTGGAAAGGTAAGTAAGGCCAGAGAATATCGAAACATTCAATGTCATAACTTTCAAATACATTTTTAATTCATTTGGGAAGCTGGAGACTGGTTGGCAGGTGAGCAGCTGATGGAGCTGCACCCCCCTCCCTCCCCATCATACTGCTGCAGGTCTCTGCAGCATGTCCAGCAACTGGACATAAGAGCAGACAAATTCACGTGAACTCTCCCTGTCTTATGCTTCCATTGGTTAGGGATGGAAAACTTAGCACATTTCTAATCAAAAATAATCCTCACTTGGCTCACTGATTCAGCCACAGAATTAAAGGCTGCTCTTTTGGAAAGGAGATGAGGAGGAACTTCTTTAGTCAGAGGGTAGTTAATCTGTGGAACTCGTTGCCACAGAGGGCTGTGGAGGCCAAGTCAGTGGCCCAGGCAGAGATAGACAGATTCTTGATTAGAACGGGTGTCAAGGGTCATGGGGAGAAGGCAGGAAAATGGAATTAGGAGGCAGAGATCAGCCGTGATTGAATGGCGGAGCAGGCTCGATGGGCTGAATGGCCTAATTCTTCTCCTATAACTTGTGAGTTTGTGATTCATTAGTGGTTCCTGAATCTTCTGTGTATGCTGCTCAGCAAAGTTCTAATGGATGGCATCATGCTCTGGCCTAAATAGGCACTGCTGCTGCTGATGGTCTCGGGCATCCAACACCACTCAAGTCAGTTCAACACAATCACACACAATCACTTCATTGGTTTCTCTGTGTGTTGACTGATCATATTGTCTTACCTTTATAATTATGGGAACTGGCTGAGAGTAGCAGTTAATAGAAATAACCTTTGCAAATATCTCTCCTCAACCACTCAATACCACGATGTGTACTATCTTTCCACTTGCTTTCCAACACCTTATTATTTTACTTCATTTTCCACAGAGAAGCAATCCACTGTCGTGTGCCCTTCTACTTTGCCCACTAGCCAGTTCTTCTGTGACCATACCCACACTGGGTTTTGCAGGTTGAAAGCCAAATCAATCGGCTCATTTTTGAGATTCTGGATACAAAATGTAAGCATATTTATATTTCAAATTTAACACTGAGTTGATCATAAGGTCATAAATGATAGGAGCAGAATTAGGCCATTCGGCCCATCAAGTCTGCTCCGCCAATCAATCATGGCTGATCTATATTTCCCTCCTAACCCCATTCTCCTGCCTTCTCCCCATAACCTCTGACACCCGTACTAATCAAGAATCTATCTGCTTCTGCTTTAAAAATATCCATTGAAAACATTGATGGATTCTAATTGGAACGAAAAGTTTAAAAAAATCATGTAAAAAATTGAATCACCTTTAATTGGTAATCAGCACCATGATTTTTTTAACCACTCTACGATACAGACTGTCTGTATTTACCTTGGTATCCAGGTGTAATCTGTAACCAGCATAAGATTTCCTCACTGACACCTGGCTCCACTGGTCACCAATCCATTGGTCACCCAACCACTGGTCACTAATCCACTGGTTACCATCCTCTTCAGATGGTTAACATTCTCACCAGCTGATCACACTCCAAGCCCTTGCTTACGAAGCTTTGGCCCCCACTGCACAAACGTCCAGACCCAGCTCATGAGCCCTCTAACTCCATCATCCAAACCATAACCCACAATATGTTGCATGCGCATAAGATGAGGGAGTGGGGACTTGGAAAGCGGAAGTCATTAAAGAGACGAAGGGCGAGTGAGGTATCATGGACATAGACCAGGCTAGATTGGACCTGGGGGGATAGGATGGAGTTGAGGTACGATGAAATTGTTTCAGTGGGACAGGAGTAGGCAGAAACATTGTAAGAAGAGGGAGTGGGTCTGAAGAAGAGTCTCGACCCGAAACGTCACCCATTGATCCCAAGTACTATTCCTCTTCATGTAAAAATGAGTGGGAAAGGCTTCCCACACCAGACCTAGGCCTAACCTGCTGCAGGATTATGACGGGAATTCCAGGATGGGGAATCGAATGGAAGGGCACAATTTGCAAAGCACCAGGGAACTGATAATGTGTGTGGGAAGGAACAGCAGATGCTGGTTTAAACCGCCTGAAGAAGGGTCTCAACCCGAAACGTCACCCATTCCTTCTCTCCAGAGATGCTGCCTGTCCCGCTGAGTTACTCCAAATTTTGTGTCTGTCTTCTGGAAATGATAACCATTCCTACATTCAAATTTGCTTCCAGGTGCACAAGAGCAAATTCCTGAAATTGCTTAGTTATTTAAGAACTTATTGGCAATTAAACAAAATTTTTGCACGCTGGGGCAATACTGAAGCCTGTGTACCCTTAGCCAGCTTTATACCACTAACAAGTACTGGTATCTTCTTTTATATCACTAACAACGACTGGTACCATATTTTATATTTAGCTATACATAGTCCAATGTTGTATGTTGTTTTCAAGATTCAGCTGAATTAATTGAGAGTGAAATCCTACATTTTCTCTTTGGAGCAGATGATTGGCAGTCGACAATAAAGGCCAGAGACTAACCACTGAAGCAACATCACAACCTTTAACTTAATTTATTATTCAATTCACTATGCTTTCATATCAGTGCCAGGAATTGTCTATGCATGCAAAATTGCTCCCAGACAAGTGTATGGATCCATAAAGTCTGACATAAGCTTCCAAAAATCACTCTGATACCACTTATCCTGCATGTGAGCCACAACAAATATTCCTTGTTATAATCTAATACAAACTTTTGGGTAGGTAAACATTGACATTTTGCTAGCAAAGTTTTCATGTACTAGTTTTATGCGCTCAGAATGCTAATAGAGTGATGAAGTTCTTCCACAGCAGTCGTCTCAAGGCAGTCCATGACTTGGGAATGTAAGTTCAAATCTGTCAGGTCTCCACCATGCCCCAATGATACAAATTTGAAGGCTGGTGATTGTAATGTGCGAGCGAGAGCATCAGGGGAGACAGTGTGGCAGGTAAGCAAGATCTCCTTGTGTCTTGTACGAATCTTTTCATAGCTTTGGGTGTCTTTAGTGAATGACTTGCAGGAAGAAAGCTAATAGAATGCTATTTTTCATTCGGCCCACCAAGTCTGCTCCGCCATTCCATGGACAAAGGAGGTGGCCCAGGACAGAAAGGTCAGACTGGGAATGGGAGGGAGAGTTGAAGTGCTGAGCCACCGGGAGATCAGGTAGGCTTAACCTAACCAGAGATAATGTACTAATTTCTTTGTTACTCTGAAATTATCTTACTGAAAAGTGAAGGATGTGGACTAGCTTATTCGACAGGAACATTTCTGAATACTTTTCTAATGGAGGTATTAAAATGTTCATTTGGGGCAATTATATACATCAATCAAGTAAACACGAATCTAATTCCTTATCACAAATCTAATTCCACAGCGGCATAGATGGAAGAAGGAGGATATTCACCCCGTCCATTCTGCCATTCATTCAGATTATAACAGTGGGGAAGCTGGAAATACCTAGTAGGTCAGGCAGCATCTGTGGAGGTAGACATAGAGTTTCTCCCTGACCAGTCACTTCACACTAATGACTTTGTGACTCTCTCCTGATGTTACCTGATCTGAGCATTTTTGCACTTACCGCTCTTTCTAGTGTTTTATTTGTGCATTATTTTAATGAGTAATTATCAATTTACTTCTACTTTAATTGTTGTTTCAGTTGAGAGTAGGAGAACTTGAAAGGCAGCCAAAAAAAATCTTTGTAGGCTTGCAAATAACAAGGTGAAAATCTCACATCACTAAGTTGTTGATAAGCTCGTAAACAAATTTTATTTAAAGCCAAATTTTCTTCTCCTCATACAGGCACCATCCTCAAATGGTTACCCATAGTTACAGATCCTGCAGTGAAACAGTAGATGTTCTACAACAACACACTGACAACTTATCTCAACGAAACCGGTGAAGGCATCACCTTCTTGGAAGGGCAAATGATCAAATGGCTCAATGGCATCGGTTTCACAAACAGGAGCTGGCCTGCTTCAAGAAGAAGTGTCTATCCTCAAGAATGAAGAAAGGGGAGGAAGAAGAGTTAGGCACAAGCAAATGCAGATGCTGGAACCTTGAGTATTAGACAATGTTCTGGAGGAACTCATCAGATCAGGACGAACCTTGGGATGGAATAGACAGGCAACATTTTGGGTCAACACCCTCCTTCATGAAGGAGAGGAAATGTATTCTTGCAATCAGGCAGTTGACTTGCAAAGAGAAGTCTGCAACTTGCTGGTTCCAAGATCAGTCTCTGAGATATCTCAAAACCCATAAACAAACCCCTGGTGGAGATCATCCTCGACCTGAGTGACTGATAGAATAGAATAGAATAATGTTTATTGTCATTTGAACCTGTCAGTTTCTGCAGTCATACAAACAAGAAAAAAAAAACAAGACACACAATTAACACAATTTACATAAACATCCACACAGTGAATCTCCAAACACCTCCTCACTGTGATGGAAGGCAAAGTCTTGTCTCTTCTTCTTTATTCTTCTCCCTGATCGTGCTAAGGATGAATTACTCAGCAAGGCCCAAAATTTCAGGACCTCTATTCTGCCACCAGCCATTTGGCTGATTGGGACTGATAACCATGTGTTGTTGCTTTGCCATCTCCCGTGCTCCCCGCTCCCACCCCCGCGCCCAGCACCGCTATCCCTTCCAAAATCTACTGGTGACATCCTATTGATCTGAACTCTTGAAGTGTCCCTTGCAGAGCATCATTCTATTAATCAGCCAGATTAATGGGTAAAGCTGAAAACCTAACTTAATTGTATAAATCCATTGACTTCAGAAAGAGGCAAAGTATCTCCATTTGCAAAGCAATTGATCTCCTTTGGAATTAATCACATTTATTTTGCACTGTCGTTGGATTTTTTATAAGATCCACAAAAAAATCTTGTCGATGTTCAGCATAAATGGTTTCCATAGTGACTAAGGGGAGTTGTGTAGGAAGGAACTGCAGTTGCTGGTTTAAACCAAAGATAGACACAAAAAGCTGGAGTAACTCAGCAGGACAGGCAGCATCTCTGGAGAGAAGGAATGGGTGATGTTTCAGGGTCGAGATCCTTCTTCAGGAGTTGTCTGGCTGCAATTCTCAGATTAATCCATGGACACTTTAAAGCTGTCTGCGGAAGTAGACTGGATGATAGAATGCCCATCCAGATCTAAATATTTGAGTAATTATCTAAATTTCCTCTGCAGTGAAACTAGGAAAGCATTATTTCTCTTTTAGAAAAGTAAGTTTTAGAGAAACAAACTAGATCTATATGGACTGGTTAATAATTAATGTTGAAAACTATTTGGTGCTTTCCCCCTGTTGGTCTTAGACCTGCTGAGAGTGACAGGTGCTGCAAGCCATCCTATAATTCATTCGTTTTCAGTACACTTATACAAATAATTTGTTTATTTTTAATGTGATTCCATTATAGAGTGCATCGAGTATGTTACTAAAATATAGTATCCTAACTCTATAACAGCACAGTGAGACAAATAAGACGGCATAATGGCAAAGCGGTAGAGTTGCTAGAGACTCAGGTTCGATCATAACTACGGGTGCTGTCTGTACGGTGTTTGTACGTTCTCCCTGTGATCGCATGGGTTTTGTCTGGTTCCCTCCCACACCTGAAAGATGTACAGGTTTGTAGCTTTATTGGCTTTGGAAAAATTGTAAATGATCCCTTGTGTGTAGGATCATGCTAGTGTATGGGGTGATTGCTGGTTGGCGTGGACTCGGTGGGCCAAAGGGACAATTTCTGTGCTGTATCTCTAAATTAAACTAAACGTAATATAATTCACATGATGAAACATCCATCAGGAATATAAACCAATCGTTGCAAATTATAACTTAGGAGTAATGTACTGTCATGGATAAAGGGTCGTTTGCCCGATCGGAAATAAAGAATAAGCTTGGCTTGATGGCATTATGCTTCCCAATGGCTTATTCCTGCTGTTGTTTTCCTGTGTCTAAACGATCAACCATTTTTACTCAGCGCCAGCATAATATAGATTCAGCATCTTCCTGGAAAGTTATTAAAATCACCATCTCCTTCTCTTCCTCTCTCTCCCTCCCTCGACAAGGACATCAACATTTCCCATTTTCCAATCTGTTGATGGCTTCCCCAGATCTCAGCAATTATTTAAAAAAAACTCAACCTCACAGATAAATGGCTGATAAAGTAGAATGAATTTGCAAGTATTCCTCGTGAAAGTTAATAGGTCTGTTATTTCTGGGCCACCCATCTACCAAATACGCTCATTTGTAGCATGGCAATTCACATTAAAAAGCACATAACAGAAAACAAGTTAGAGCAAAGCTCTTCAAAGGAGACAGATATACCTCGATTCAAGTAGGTAAGCGTTTAAATAGGCCGCTTAATAGCAGGTGATGTGTTGTGTAGAGCACAAGTCTGGAACGATGGATGTTTGCGTTTATTCTCTGGAAGAATGGTTAGAATCTTCCTGCTTGAAAATGGGCAGTACCAAAACATCACTCATGCTGTAAGCCCGAGAGCTGAGCTCCTGGGCGATCCCTGAGAATACGGAGTCAATCTCATGTACCAGATTGGAATCGATGGCTTCATCCATTTTCAGCACATGGTCAGTGGTCAGTGATGGTGGCCAAGCCTAGGAGGGTACACTGTGCTGGCGGGGGATGGTATGCTGGTGGAGGAAGCAGTTATTATGGATAGGAAAGGTTTAGTTTAACACAGAAAGCTGGAGTAACTCAGCGGGGCAGGCGGCATTTCTGGAGAGAAGGAATGGGTGAAGTTTCGGGTCGAGACCCTTCTTCAGTCTGACAGCAGCAGACAGCACTACAGACAGCACCCATAGTCGGGATTGAACCCGGGTCTCCAGCGCTGCAAGTGCTGTAAGGCAGCAATTCTACCGCTGCACCACTGTGCCACCCTAGAGGAATATAGATTTTACTTCGGAGTCACGTGAGTGACTACGTGAAGAACCCCGTCAGGGCGCATGCGCGTCATTACGTCGGACGCATTGGTGCGAACGGCAGCAGGAGCACGGACGTCCTGCTGCAACGTGAGTAAATACAACACCACCAAAGTCGGGGAGACTTTGGAGGAGTTAGAAAAGTAAAGGAATTGTTTCTGTCTGTTTTTCCCCCATATGCAGGAACAAGGGAAAGGTGCAGGCTGCTGCCGACAAGGAGAGAGAGAGCTGCGGGCCGCAGTCTCTGAAAGGCAGCCTGTCACCTCGGGGGAGTCGCAAGCCGGTAGCGGTGCGGCGACAGACTTAGCAAAGTGCCCAGCCGGGTACACAGCCAATGCCTGTCGGGTGGTCGGCATACGCCAAGTCTGTCAGGGATATAGACTCCGTAGAGTCGGGCCACGAGAGTCCCGTCGGGGACAGGATACCGTTCCCAGCGGTTATCCAAAAGGAGCAGCTCATACAGGGGCTGCTCCACAGAGACGCTCCAGGAGGAGTAGTGCAGGTGGGAAGCCATAGGGAGGCTCCACTGGCAGTGCCTAGGAGAGGTCTGCCTCATAAAGCCACAACTCCAGGAGGAGTTGTGCAGGCGGGAAGCCTTAGGGAAGGCTCCGCTGGCAGTGCCTTGGAGAGGCCTGCTTCATAAAGCCATACTCCAGGAGGAGTTGTGCAGGTGGGAGGCCGTGGGGATGGCTCCGCTGGCAGTGCCTAGTAGAGGCCTGCTTGAAAGCACCCTCTTTGCAAGAGGTGAGTGCAGAAGGGCAGATACGCTCTGACCCTGAGTCCGACGACTTCCAAAGGGAGGGCAGGCAGCTGTCAGAGCTGACACCGTGTGCAGCACGGTTTGCCATGTCGTCGGATGCTGGTGAGCCTCTGGGTGAGGAACTTGCCACCAGCATAAATTACCAAGTCTCACATCAGCTACAGGAGCTGACAATGGATGAGACAATAACGAAGTATGAAGCCCCAATCAACTGTGGACTGTTAAAAGTTCCTGTTGGGAACAGGAAGAATTGGGGTAAGATGGGCATACTAATGAAAGCCCAGGAGCATGTGAAGCTCCAGCATATTTTTAAAGTTGCTGGCATCTGGTATAACGAGCTTTGCCAGGATGGTGGATGGAGAGGGCATGACAAATTACAACAAAAGGCGCTATTGTGGAGTGCCCACTTTGAGATCAATTGCCTCCGCAAGATGCGATTAGACCAACCATCAATGCTAAATATGCTTCACTCTGCCAGCCTGGCACAGTGCAACTGGCACAGCTGTTTGGCGAGGATTTCGCACAGCAGGTGAAGGAGCTGGAGGAGGATGCTAAGACGGCAGCCACATATTCACCAAAGCGGAAATATCCCTATAAGGGAGCAGACTGGTCCGGGCAAGGGACGATTCCAGCTACGATGCAGCGCAGTTGGCGTTCGGCTGTAGCACCGCCACGGAGGTGAGATATCCAGCTCAAGGCCGGGGAAGAATGCCAGGTGGTAAGGAGGTAAGAGGGTCTGGTTCTCATATAGACAGATCTAATGTGATACAATTAAATGCTTACCTCAGATATGTTTATACTGAAGGTTATTCAAGGGCTTAAATGCAAATTCTGATTTACCCATGCAACATGTTCCAAAAAAGGAGTTTGACTTCAGTATCACTGAACAATTGGAAGTTCAGCTGGAACTTGCAAGCTTATGTAATAAAGGTGCAATTGCTAAGGCAGTTTACCAAAGCCATCAGGTTGTGTCCAATATCTTTCCCAGACCAAAAAAGGATGGGGGGAAGCAGAATTATATAGACCTGAATAGGCTTAACCCTTTTGTACGGTATAGACATTTTAAGATGGAAACGTTTGTGAAGGAGATCTTAAAGATGCGGATTCAGTGTCTGTTCATTTGCAGGATAGAAGATTTAAAATTCAGCTGGATAGGAATTATGCCAATACAATCCACTGCCTAATGGTTTGTCTTCAGCTCCTAGAGGGATTACAAAGTTGTTAAAACCTATTCTAGGCATGAAGAGAAGAAGATCATGGTTTAGCTAGATAATATCTTGATTGTAGGACAATCAAAGGAAACAGCTGAAGCATCAGTGGCAGTTGGTAAAAAACAATTTTAATTGGGCTTTATAAGCTATTCTGAGGAATCTAAATTTATACCTGTGACACAAATTGACTAGTTGGGTTCACAATGGACTTAATCAACATCATTGTGACCTTGCCCAGGCAAAAAAAGGGTACAGCTAATTAAGAGCTATATCAAGTTAATTGCTAACACACAGCCTTCAATTAGCCAGGTGACAAGACTGCTGTGGTAATGGCTGGCAGCATTTCCAGCAGTTCAATATGGACACTTTATTATCTACAATTACAAAGGTCAAAGGAACAAGCATTGAGGATACATTGGGGTCATTATAATAGACCTATGCTTCTATCAATAGAGGCTGTTGCTGATGTACAATGGTGGATTCAGCATGTGTCCACTAGTAGTTCCAAAGTGTTATTGGACCAAGCTTCCATGATTTGCAGACAGATGTCAGAGCACTTCGGTAAGGTGCTACTGATACAAGATCCAGCGGTGGAGACAGATGAACATTGCTTCTGCATACATGGGGAATTAACCAAGAGTATTTTATGGACTCAAGGCTTATGGCACTAACTAAACTAGTTTGCATGTGCAGTGCAAAATAGACAACACTGCAGCAGTTGCTGATATGAATCACATGGGTGGAATCAAATTGTTATCATGTGACAGGTTGGCAAATACAATTGGACCTGGAGTAGGGATAAAGAGATTTGGATTGGAGCTATCTGTCAGGGAAACTTAATGTAGTACCAGATGGCAGCTCACGAAAATTCCATCATAACACAGAGTGGATGTGGAACCAGGATGTGTTCAAGAACATAGTACTTCTATATGGAAGGCCAAAATATGTTTCATAGGCACCAGATCCAGGGGCAGTGGCAATTGATGCTTTTTCACTAAATTGGGATGATATGTTTGTGTATATTTTCCCACCATTCTGCCTCATAGGTCGGTGTTTGAGAAAATCAAGCAGGATGCCGCTTCAGGGGTTTTGGTGATACCAAATTGCCTGATTCAACCATGGTTCCCTTTGATGTTATAGATAGCGATCCAACCTCTTTTTGCTGATTCCAAACAGTAGGAATTTGCTGGAGCATCCAGTAACGCATTAAGTTCATCCGTTATGTGACGGTATGGATCTGTTAGTTTGCAGGTTTCAAGAATGCCTTACATTGGTCGAGGACTTTCTAGGCCAACGGTGTATATACTCGCCGCAGTCTGGAGAAAGAGTACTCAAAAACAGTATATGACTTATGAAAAAAAAAAAAAAAAAAGAGGAACAATATTGTGTTCAAAAGAATATTCAATATGATACTGTAGTTATTGAAAATGTGTTAGAGTTTATCTACACTTTATTATGATGAAGGTCTTAGCTATACTGCTATCAATACAGCTAGAAGTGCTTTGTCCGCATATCTTGGAATAGGTACACGGACACAAAGTATAGGTTCTCACCCTCTCATATCTAGGTTGATGAAAGGAATCTAATTCCAAACCGCCTAAGCCTAGGTATATGGTAATCTGCGAGGTAAGCGTTGTTCATAACATACTTCGTCATTGGGTCCCTGTCACGGCTATAACTTTGTTAAAATTATCCATGAAATTGGCTATGCTAATGGCATTGGTGTCAGTACAGAGAGTGCAGACTTTCCAAAAAACTTCAGTTCGAGAGAATGGAAGTGAATACAGAGAATGTTCTGTTTTATATTTCTGACCTGCTCAAACAAAGCAGGCCAGGTGTGACAGGTTTTAAGATTGTGTTCTCAGCATATCCTACAGCTCCATGTTTATGTGTAAGGACACATTTGTTACATTACATTGAAGCCACAAGGGCTTTAAGACAAGAAGAAACAGGATTATTTGTCAGTTACAAAAAGCCAACATAAAAGAGTGGCAGTTCAGACTATCTCAAGGTGGTTAAAGCAAGAGTTGGTTCAGGCAGGAATTAACATTTATGTGTTTACATCTCATTCCACTAGCGCAGTAGCAACATCCGCGGCCAGGGCGATGGACGTTCCCATCGACCATATATTAAAAGCCGCAGGTTGGAAAAATGAACTTGTGTTTCAGCAATACTACCATCGGCCGATTGCCGATGGAGGGCTGTTTGCTAACTCAATATTGAGTGCTGTTGCTATTGTTTAAAGTCTGTTTTCAATACTGTTTCATTCTGTTTCGTTTGTTGCCCTACATTAAGAGGGTTTATTGGTTGTTTTATGACCAAAAATAAAACTGTTTTGTTTTTGCATGATATGCAATGTCATGTTTACAGCATTATTGATGATACTCAGTCAATCAATGCAGTGAGAAGCCGGGATTTTGATCTGCGGCATAAAAATCACAGAGCTTTAAAATCTTCACGTAGTCACTCACGTGACTCCGAAGTAAAATAGTAAGATTAAACGAGAACTTACCAGTTTGAAGTTTGATCTTTATTTTATGAGGAGTTACGTTGGTGATTACGTGCCCGCCACGCCCAACCCTCTCTCATAGAAAAAAGGTCATAATGGTAGTTCTCATGTTGATCATCTTAATATGTTACTTCAATTATGGTTTTGTCTGTGATTTCATACCGCTGCTTTGAAGATTGACGCGCATGCGCCCTGACGGGGTTCTTCACGTAATCACCAACGTAACTCCTCATAAAATAAAGATCAAACTTCAAACTGGTAAGTTCTCGTTTAATCTTACTATTAAATGCAGGCAAATGGGACTAGCTTAGAAGGGGCACTTGGTTGGTATGGACGAGTTGAGCTGAAGGGCCTGTGTGCATGATTTGAATTCTATGATGCCATGACTAAATTATCTTGCAATTATTTTATTTTATTTTATCCATTTTGTCATTTATTGAGGCCCTTAAATTTTTACCTTTAATATATTTGTTTAATTACCTCTTGACATAGCTGAATCTCGATATTTATTTCTCTTTCCTTTCCCAAATTCTGGTTATTTACTCTGGATGTACATGGATACATTTTTATCCATTTACTTGAAAAAGTAGTACTCCCTTGGCCTTCCTCGTGGATTCAGTCCTAATGGATATTTGAATGCTCGAGGAAGAAAGCAACAATGTTGTAGAGAATCAAGGGAGGGAAGCCATTTTATGTTAATGAAATAGAATATAAGGAAGCTTTTATGACGATTAAATCGCTCTTGTTAATTGAAAATTTCCATGAATTTCAGCTATAGTTATTAATTTTATTATAATATTTTTAGAATTATATAAACTGGCACTCTACCGCTAACCAATAATCAACAGCACTTTACCCAATGCCATTGTAAATTATTGGTCACATACTATACCCTATATTCTTGCAATGTTAGCAATAACATTAAAACACCACGAGCAACAAAGGTGAACTCGCCAATTGTATTTGGGGGAAGGAGTCATGGGTAGTTGTGGAGGGATGTTTTTTTCTGACTGGAGGCTGTAGCCAGAGCAGTGCCTGGAGCTGGGCCCACTGTTCATACATTCATGTCAACGGAGCAGAATTAGTCCATTTGGCCCATCAAGTCAACTCCGCCATTCAATCATGGCTGATCTATCATTCCCTCTCAACCCCATTCTTCTGCCTTCTCCCCATAACACCTGACACCCATGCTAATCAAGAAACTGCTAATCTCCGCCTTAAAAATATCCATTAACTTTGTATCCGCACCTGTTTATGGCAATGAATTGCACAGATTCACCGTTCTCTGACCAAAGAAATTCCTCCTCATCTCCTTTCCAAAGGTATGTCCTTTTATTCTGAGGCTATGGCCTTTGGTCTTAGACTCTCCCACTACTGGAAATATCCTCTCCACATTCACTCCATCTAGGCCTTTCAGTCTTCATTTGTTACGCTGTTTTTTGTCATCCAAATTGTTAAAATAGACAACAATGTGATCACCCTCTTCATCCCTCAGAAATATAACAGGAGAAACTAGTGTTTCACCTCTGTGCAGTGGATTATACAAATGTATAGCTCATTATTTGTTAAATGTTTAACAAATTAAGTTGAACTTCTACTTTTCAATTTCAACCATCAAGTAAATGTAAAAAGCCTAAATTTACTTTTGTCAGAAGGATATTTTCACAGTCTACTTGCCATTTAAATTGATACATTAAACATTATTAAGTTCAATGATTAGCAAATGATCCAAATTATGACATTACAGCACATGTAGTGAACTTTAAAAAGTTTATCCAAACTGCAAAAAGTTATTGACTCTGGATCAAAAAAGCTTGATTGTAATTAATGCAAGTACAAATGCAGATATTTACACATTACTCAATTTAAGCTAATTGGAATCTAATTCCAAAAATCAAATTCAGACACCTTCCAAAACCATCAACAGCAACCTCCTCCACAAGCACCATTTTGACAACATAATTCAATAGATTGGTATTCAATCACAAAATTTATCAGCAAAATTTCACAAAATGTCAAGCAGAATTTACAAAGTCAATCATTATTCTCACATTCGAGACAACAAGGACTGAACTAGATGCCTCACGGAGCTGTGCGATGCAGTATGGACATTGAGTAACAGACCAAAACATGACCAGCGATGAGCTACTTGAACTTGTCAGTAACACAGGTGCTGCGTTCAACCTTACATTTTCCAGATTTGCTGGTGTCAATGCACTGCCTAAAGCTCAACTAGTCCCAAATGGCAATATAATGGCAGGAAAGTTTTTGATTGGACCAGGATAACAGAAAGCCCTTTTGACTACGCCCTCTGGACTAAAAACCTATTGAGAAATTCCTGACATTCAGAGATACTCAAATACTGTTAAAAATCTATGAAATAACTTAAAAATTGGAAAATAATGAACATTTTACTTAAAAAAAAATATTTAGTCCAGACACTGCAGTGGATGCAGAAGTAGTATCAAAGCGATACTAATGTTTATTTTGTTTGTGGCTCCTTGACTCTACTACTGATACAAATACAAGGATGGCTAGGAAAGGAACCTCGGTTCGCAGGAACTGCTCCAGTCGCACGAGCTGACCAACTGGGTGGTCATGGTTGGTACAGGGTTCAGAATGAAATGATATGGTGGTCAGAGAGAGACATATGGGGTTGTGCAGTGATTATTGAGCTGTAAAGAGAGACAAACAAGAGTATTTCTGCAATGGTGTGGGAGTGAGTGGGGAGGAGGAGGGGACAGACAATGGGTAGAGAGATCTCAGGACTTGATGGTTGGGAGCTGTTGAGGAAATAGATGATGCCTAGAATTGAGATAAAGATGAGGAGACTGACTGGGGGTGCAAAATCATGGCTGCGACCTGAGCCTCAGATGTTCAGAGGGTCCATCAGGACAATGGATCTGGATTTGGGGGTCTGCAGGGTGATGGGATTCACGGTCGATTTCAGTGAGGTGGTATCACTACTGTTCCAGTGAAGGTGGGGGTAAGGGTTGCTGAAGTTTGGAGCAGGGGAAGTAAAGATAAACAATACATAAGAGTTTTGCCTGATGGAGTTCCCAATCAACACTGGGAAGACCAACAGTAGTTTCCTGGGAGTTCAACTGTTGTTGTTCCTAACACTTAAGAGTTTCATGTTCCCTACTGTGTTGAATGATGTCATCCCACCTACTGTGAAAAATAAATTGTGCATACGGGTGACTTATCTTTGGAGGTACCCAAGAGAAAATCTGGAATGATGCAAATCTAATCAGAAATGGTGGATGTTGTTTTTCTATTCAGTTTAGTTTATTGTCACGTGGACTAAGGTACAGTGAAGAGCTTTTGTTGCATGCTAACCAGTCAGCGGAAAGACAATACATGATTATAATCGAGCCATTTACAGTGTATAGATACATGATAAGGCAATAACGTTTAAGAAATGTTGCTGTAGGAATAGAGATTTAGGAGTATGGAGCGATTGTAATATGAGTTTGTATATCTGCTTCTGTGGCTTGCACGATCTTATGGGTCTCTAAAAGGACTCCTAGATTTCCAACACATGCACTGAGGTATGCCTGCATTTCAGCTAACTGTTTCACTGGTAAACTATGCACCTTTTGGCCTTTTTTAAAATTGTGTTGAGAAGCTAATGTTGGTCACTTCAGGACAGCATTAAATATAATATTTAAATGGCTGGAATTTTTTTCCCCCAAACAACGAGTTTGTTGGAAGGATGTTCTATGATCTTTAACTCTGATTTGCCTCCAGATTCTGTAAAGGCTGCATTCCTGAGTTCACAAGCCAATTTCTCCCTATAAGTGTTTTCTACAGCCACTCGTATCTACATTCACTTACTATAATTTGTTCATTTCACCCTAATAATATCCATAATCACCCTAATAATAAATAACAATCACCTTAATACTACCCTTAATATATATTTAAAATAACACTTAATACATACTTAAAATAATGAAATGTATACTGCATTCGATCAATAGTGAATACTGTGAAATATCTCATTGTTATTGATGGAGACACAAGGAACCACAGATGATGGAATCTAGAGCAAAACACAAGGTGCAGGAGAAACTCAATGGGTCAGGCAGCATCTGCGGAGATATTAGGGTAATGTTTCGGGTTGGAACCATCTTAGTGGGGGAGTAGTTAGATTGTGGTGGGGGTGAAACCTGGAAACAGAGGTAGCAATGGGAAACTCTGGCAAGTGATAGGTGGACACAGGTAAGGGGATTGGCAGATGGGTGGAGTAAGTTACAAAGGCTAGAGGCGCAACAGAGACAAAAGAATGACAGAGGGGATGGGAAAGAGGGGGGGGGTGAAAGGGAAATGGAGGACTTAGGGAAGGGAGATGAGTGTATGGTGGAGGGGAAAGAAGCAGGGTGACTTGGGGGGATTGGAGAAATGGGTGTGCAGCTGAGTGGTAGGGGCACTGGAAAGTGAGATGGGGTAGGGGAGGTATTACTTAAAATTGAAGAATTCAAAGTTCATACCATTATGTGGTAAGCTACCCAAGCAGAATATGAAATGTTGTTCCTTCATTTTGCATGCGGCTTCACTGACAATGGAGGAGGCCAAGGACAGAGGAATGGGAACGGGAGGTAAAAAGGTTATCAAATGGGAGATCGAGCAGGACTTGGCAGACAGAGTGCAAGTGTTCGGAGAAACTGTCTGACCAATTCATAGGTGTACCAAATGCAGTGGACAAGATTTGAAGAGGTGCATGTTAAACTCTGTCTTGCCTGGAACAGTTCTGGGGTTCCGGTGTTGAGGTGAAAGGGGAGGTGTAGGGACAGGTAGTCCTGTGGTTGCTTGGGAAAGAACCTGAGGAGGAGGCAGGTCAGGAGGGAAAGGATGAGTGAACCTAGGACATGCAGAGATAGTGGTCTCTGCGGAAAGTGAAAAGGGAAGGGGATGAGAAGATGTGCCTAGTGGTAGGATCACGTTGAATTGTTATTGTTACCAGCTTGAAAAAGGCTTGGACATTTTTGGGAGCATTTGAGTAAAGTCAGATTTTCTTAAGTTGCGTCATTTCTAATTTAAGTAACTCCTGTATCAGTATTTTAAAACTGCTAAAATGGATGCAAAGCTGAATCCCATCAATAGTTTTCACTCGTTTGCCTAAAACAAACTGTAGCTGTGCACTTCTAACCTAGAGTTCCAACACCATCATCAAACACAGGATGGTATACAATTAAACCGCAGGAGACATGCTTCAAATGAGGTCATGGAAAATATTACATTTACCTCAAAGCACTGAAAGTCCCCCAGGAAGAATATTCTTAATATACTTTTCTATCACGTAAACAGATATACAATGGGGATTATCATTATATTCCACTAATGAAAAAGATTTTAATATTCATTGGCGCCTTTGTGTCTTCTGAACTATGATATTCTCCCCAGTAATGAAATAAACACGATGTTCCATATTCCCCACTGTTTAACCTTACCACTCTTTCTATTAATTGGACAACAGGAGAGAATTGTGTTTCTAAAAGGTACATCTTCAACACTAAACCAAATAATACATTTGGTATGTCGCTATGTTGCTGAAATACAAATTGCAATTTAGAACTACATTAAACATACAGTGTTTGCTGTATGTACAAGTTATTTTCCCATTGTAAGAAATGGGAAAGTTATCCATGTATTGCTAAACTGTACTTTTAATGCTTCAGCCAAATTCAAAGTGAAGAATTAGTATGCAAAATTAATCTGCAGCAATTTCTCTTTCCTTCTTCTTGACTGACTTGCTTATATTGGGCATTAATTACTAGTAAATTTGCAGAGAAATAATTGGATCCTTCAAAGATTCTGACAGGGCTAATCTGTGAAAGTACGCTGATATTTTAATCAGTTACATTATTACATGAAACAAACATTTATTTTTAAAATCAAATTTTCCTTGTAAAGAATGAGTAGGCATTGATTGCTATGAAAAGTGATGTAAAAGTCATGACTTCATGAATTTGATTTTGTCTATGTACATGCACGCCTAGGGTTGAGATAAAAGAAAATAAAGAACGATGAAGAAAACTTCCCTGAAAGTGGCCTCACAGGTGACCTGGGTGGAGAAAAAGGTTTTTGTCCTTATGTTTTTATCCGTGAGGGTATGAAGGATCAAAGTTGGGACATTATGTTGCAGTTGTACAAGACATCGTTGAAGCTGCACTTGGAGTTTAGCATGCAGTTCAGGTCTCCCAGCTTCAGAAAAGATGTCATTAAGTTGGAAAGGGTGCAGAAAAGACTCAGCACGATGGAGGGATTGAGTTATAAAGAGAGGTTGGATGGCAAGTACTTATTTTCCCTGGCCTGTAGGAGGTTGAAGGGTGACCTTTTTGTGGTATATAAAATCATAAATGGCGTATATAAGGTGCAGGGTCACAAGGGTAGTGGAGTCAAAAAGCAGAGGACACAGATTTAAGGTGAGAAGGAAAATAATTAAAGAGGGCAACTTCTTCTCACAGAGGGTAGTGGGTATATTGGAGATGTAGATCCAGGTACAATTACATTTAAAAGGCATTTGGACAGATACAAAAGATTGAGAGGATTAGGGGCCAAAAGCAGGCAAATGGGGTCAGCTTGGATAGACTTAGATGTGGGCTGCAATAATAATTGAGGGGTGGGTAAGGGAACAGAGGTGGGGCTGGGAAATGTACTTAGTACAATTGTGGCACGGGGATGCAGTTCCATTTCTGTCAAAGGCCTTTGAACATTTTTAAAATATCTCCGTAATAGAAACTTGTGAAAAAGATCAAATAGTTTTGCCTACTAAAAAAATTAAAATAACTTAAATCAAGAACAAACCACTTATGTGCACTGAATATTTTAATCAAGGTCATCAAACTTATTGATTTCTATGGGATGTGCTCATTATACCAGTTTATCCCATGGGAGAATCTGAGGGACCAGATGGGAAGTGCATACTGCCACTCGGCTATATGCATTTGTTCTCTGCCTTTGGACGTAGTGCTGAGTTCAACAGTAGAGGGAGGGTGAATGAGTTGGTATTTCATCTCCCGCTCACCACTGACTTTCATGTTGCAACCCTCAGGTTCAGAGGTCAAGACAAACTGACCAATGAGGAAAATGTTAATGGTGGTAACCGCTGGCAACCGCTGGCAACCGTTGGCAACTGTGGAGTACTTTTCGACCCACGCATTCAGCCTATGCCCAGCCCCAGCTATTTATCATTTAGATTAACTTTGTTTTTGAACTTCCATCTTTGTACGGGTGTCAGAGGTTATGGGGAGAAGGCAGGAGAATGGGATTAGGAGGGAGAGATACTGTAGATCAGCCATGATTGAATGGCGGAGACTTGATGGGCCAAATGGCCTAATGCTGCACCTATCACTTATGATCTTATAAATATTGCATTAATAAACTCTTGGAACCCATTAAAACAAATTTAAATTGCCCTACCACCTTCATAGAGACACCCCATGCCTTTACATTGATTCTTTTTCTTCAAACCACCAAAATGAATCACCTCACAGCACTCTACTGAGGTTTCATCTGACATGTTTATTCATGGCACCTCCCTACCGATACCCTGCCCATTATCACTTCATAATACCAGCTATTATCTACAAATTTTGAAATTCTTGCATACCCATTACTCCACACCAATGTAAGCAATGGCTCAAATCTTAGCTTTTGGAGACAAAATTGTATATTTTATTGCAGCCTGATAAAAAAAAAACATTAATGGTTGTAGGGAGTAATGGGTTTGTGTTCATCCTGCCCTCCTTGTGAGTATCCAGTTAAGCATACTCAAGCTTGTTCTTTATTTGGATGTGAGAACACCAGGGAATACAAGGTAAATTAGTTAAGGTGCCTAGAGAAAATGATGATCTAACCAGCACAATTAATTCATGTTCCAACAAGAATCTCAGTCACAATGCACGTATGAACAAGAAATACTGTCCTTCAGTGAATCTTGTTTTCTGTCTAACAATATTCCCTTTAATCCCAATGGCTTCAGTTTTGCCTCAAGCCTATCATGTTGCATAGACAAACACTTATTGCAAGTACATATGCAGATGGTCCCTGCATTACAGAATGTGGGATGTGTTCCCATAAAATGGTCCATACTGCAGTTTTCCATAATACGAATCATCATCTGCACGTCAAGAAAAATGAGTTTTGGAGAAAAAAATTTGTGCTGATTTATTTACTTTTTTCACGCAAATTCTATGTGTGAATTTTATTCTCAATGTCAAATTTTTAGGTATTGATTGTATAAAAGAATTGTATAAAACAATCACTACCTAGATCACTAATCTATGCCCACAGATCACTAATCTGTGTGTAGAATTATGAGAGGAATAGATCAGGTAGATGCACAGTCTCTTGCCCTGAGTGGGTGAATCGGGGACCAGAGGACATAGGTGTAAGGTGAAGGGGAAAAGATTTAATAGAAATCTGAGATGTAACTTTTTCACACAATGGGTGGAGGGTGCATGGAACAAGCTGCCAGAGGAAGTGTTTGAGGCAGGAACTATCCCAACGTTTAAGAACTAGTTAGACAGGTACATGGATAAGACAGGTTTGGAGGGATATGGACCAAACGCAGGCAGGTGTGTCTACTACAGCTGGGACATGTTAGCCGGAGGGCCTGTATAACTCTATGACTATGACTCTATTTGTGAATTCTGTAAGGTCGAATTTCTGGAACCCATGGGAGCTGCCTGTACACTATCAGCACATTCTTAACATCACTTTCCATTCTTTATCAGGAACTCAATAATGTTATCCAAACTTTATTTTCCTTTAAAAAAACCAAATCATGCTTTCATTTTTAACCAATTCAAATGCAAATTAATTTTGTCATGGATCATCACTTGAAAACCAAATTACAATACCACTGTTGTCAGGGTGACTGGTGGTAAATGTGATGTTTAAGCTTCTTGCATTAAATTTTTTTTTTTACAAACTTTCAACCATATGTTGTTTAGCTAGAAAGGGTGCAGAGAAAACTTATGATGATTCTGCCAGGATTCAAGAGCCTTCGCTATAGAGGTTGAGAAGGCTGGCACTATATTCCTTGGAGTGCAGAAGCATAAGGGGTAATCTTATAGGTGTATAAGACCATGAGAGGAATAGATAGGGTAAATGTACTGAGTCTTTTACCCAGAGTGGGGAAATAAATAAACAGACACCATAGGTTTGAGGTGAGGGGGGCGGGGGGATTTAATTGGAACCCAAGGGGCAACTTTTTTTACACAAAGGGTGGTGGGTTTATGGAACAAGCTGCCAGAGACGGTAGTTGAGGCAGTCACAATATTATAAAACATTTGGACAGGTACATGGATAGGACAGGTTTGGAGGGATAAGGGCCAAACATAGGCAGGTGGGACCAGTGCAGAAGGGGCATGTTGGTTGATGTGGGCAAGTTGGGCCAAAGAGCCTGTTTTCACACTGTATGACTCCATATGCCAATGCCTATTAGTCGAGGGATGTTGAAAGTACATGGGCAGATCCTTTGACATTTCCAATTGATTTGCCCAGTCGAGTAATTTATTTCGTTTGAGGGCTTTAAACATTTTGACTTTTCAGATATTACTCTTGATTTAAACCAATATAATCCTTCAATGTTACTGTTACATTGGCAGCATTTTCTTTTCCACAAAGAGATCCAACAAATACTAATACATTTATTTAACCATGCACTCTTTCTTTAATGGGAAGACATTTTAGTTCCTTTGCCAGTTTAAATTTAGACTTTAGAGATAGCATGGAAACAGGCTCTCCAGCCCACAAAGTCTGCGCTGACCAGTAATCACCTTACACACTAGCACTTTCCTACACAATAGTGATAATTTACAATTTACAGAATCCTTTGGAGTGTGGGGGGAAACCAGTTCACCCAGAGAAAACCCATGTGGTCACAGGGAGAATGTACAAACTCCGTACAGAGCAGCGCCAAAACGTGGTGACACTTGTGTACTGCCTACGTGTGGTCTGCTACATGATTTTACTGGGTTGTATGTAAAGCAAAGCATTTCACTGTACATAGGCACATGTGACAATCAAGTATCACTGAATCATTGAAACCATAGTCAGGATCGCTGTAATGCAGTAACTCTACCGCTGTTGCACTGTGCCGTCCTTATATCAGTAATATCTTAACCTTTATATTACTAATATATTATGGATTTCTTTTTGTTTAAGTAAAACATCCATTCACAGTTTTTCCCCTTTTTCTATCCATCATATCTTGGTTTTTATCTTTTTTTTTCGTTTCTCAAACCCTTTTTATTATTCATTTGATGGATGTGGGCAACACAGGCCGAGCCAGCATTTAATTGCCCACTCCCAACTGCCCTCGTGAAAGTGATGGTGAGCTGCCTACGGCTGTAGCACTTGAGATGTGGGAGGGAGATCCAGGATTTTGATAAAATATAGGTGAAGAGTCAGCGATACATCTCCACGTCTCGATGGTGTGTGGCTTGGAGAGCAACTTCCAGTTGGTGATGTCCCCACACTTTTACTGTCCTTGTCCTTCTAACTGGTAGAGGTTGAGGCTTTAGAAGGTGAATTCCAAGGAATTTCAGTTGGTTCCGGCAGCTGATACAAACTGTTGCTGCTGTTGGTGGGCAATGGAGTGATCGAATGATTGTGGATAGGGTTCCTATCAAGTGGGCTGCTATGTCCTGTATATTGTCTTGCTTCCAGTATTGTTGAAACCGTACTTATCCAGATAAGTGGAGATTATCATTACATTCCTGACATGTGCCTTGTAGATGGTAGACGGGTTTAGGTGAGTTAGGAATTGATTTATTCGCTGCAGGATTCCTTGCCTCTAATCTGCTCTTGTAGCCACATAAAGCATATGGTTCTCCTGTTCAGTTTCTGATCAATGGTAACCCCCAGGACATTGATAGTGGGGCATTCATTAATGGTAATATCATTGAATGTCAGAGGGTGATAATTGTATTTTAATCTTGGTAGATACCGTCATTACCTTGCACATTAGTGTGGTACAAATGTTTCTTGCCACCTTCAGCCTAGGCCTGGATATTGTCCAGATCTTCATGCATTTGGATGTGAATTGCTGGGATCATAAATGGTGCTGCACTTTGTGCAATAATCAGCGGACATCACTACTTCTGACCTTAAGAATGAAATAAAGTCATTGATGTAGCAGCTAAAGATGGTTGGGTTAGATATTACCCAGATAAACCCCTGCAGAGAGGCCCTGTGGACGAGATGATTAACCTCCAAACAACACGCCATCTTCTTTTGTTCAAGAGTTCAAGAGACATTTATTATCACATGTACCAATTGGTACAGTGAGATTTAAGTTACCATACAGCCATATGAATAAAAAGAACACAACACACGATAGAATTTAACATGAACATCCCCACACAGCAGAATGAACATTTCCCACTGTGATGGAACGCAATAAAGATCAGTCCTCTTCCTCTTGTTCACCCGTGGTCGGGGCCTATGGGCCCTCCGCATTTGCCGCAACAGCGGCCCGATGTTTCAGGCCCTCTCGCTGGGATGATCGGAGCTCCAGCGTCAGAACAGAGAACACTCTCAATGGCTTGGAGTTTCCGAATCAGCCACTTCCTACCGGAGACCACGGCTCCCGAAGTCCACAGGCCGAGCTGGGTGGAGATTCAACGCTGACGAGCCCAACAAGGATCCCAGGCTCCGCAATGTTAAAAGTCAGCGCTGCCCGTGGCTGGAAGCTCTGCAAACCAAAGCTCCAAAGTGTTAAACAGCAGTCCCAACACTCCAGAGCTCCACACGGCGATCCTCAGTAAGGCATCGACCCGCTCCGCGATGGAATCCAGTGCTGCGCCGCTGCTGAAGCTCTGGCCAGTCTCCGGCAGGAAAGGCCGCGTCAATCCAGATGGTCAGCCGCGGGGGGGGGGGGGGGGGGGGCGAAGATGCGGCTCGGAGAAAAGTCGCATCTCCAGCCAGGTAGTGACTGAGAAACAGTTTTCCCCCTTCCCCCCACATAAAAAAGACGAAAAGACCTCCAGAATCAAACTTTTAGACAGACCAATAATAACAAAAAAGATGAAAGGACAGAGAGCTGTTGGCGAGGCTGCCGCACGCGGCGCAACCTGAATAATTGCTCGATATAATTCCAATTAGATTTTCACCCTGATACCTATTGTCTCGAGTTTGGTCAGGTAGATGCACACAGTCTCTTACCCAGAGTATGGGAATCAAAGACCAGAGGACATAGGTTTAAGGCAAAGGGGTAAAAATTTAACAGGAATCTGAGGGGTAACTTTTTCACACAAAGGGTGGTGGGTGTATGGAACAAGCAGCCAGAGGAGGTAGTTAAATCAGAGACTATCGCAACATTTAAGAAACAATTAGACAGTTACATGGATAGGACAGGTTTAGAGGAGCCTAGAGGATATGGACCAAACGCGGGCAGGTAGGACTAATGTACCTGGGACATGTTGGCCAGTGTGAGCAAGTTGGGCAGAAGGGCCTGTGTCCACGCTCTATGACTACTCTTATTCACACTCAACCTTTGAAATTCAGCTTCTTTGTTCTTTGCAGAATCCAAACTGAGCTTCCGTGAACAGAAGATAAACACAAAAAGCTGGAGTACCTCAGCGGGACAGGCAGCATCTCTGGAGAGAAGGAATAGGTGATGTTTTGGGTCGGAACCTTCTTGGTTGTTGCTAAGAACTGCACAGTTAATTATACCTTCCTTTACTTTGCTGATCATCCAATCCACGTCGCAGGGCTGGAAACTGGAAGTATCTCGAGCTAATTCTGCTACCACCATCATCTATTGCAACAAGTGATGGCTCCCACTCATTGTCACACGAAGCTTGCGTCTTTTTCAGGATGGGCGATGACAGCGATGTCAACATTTGAAACATGGAAGATGGACACGAAAGAAAAGATATAATTTTACCCAACTTTAGTGTAGACATCCATGGAGCTCTTGCTTTGAATGTTTTTCCCAAATTCCCCTTGTAAAAATGTTTCAATTTGTTGACAAAACCATGTTATGCTAAATGGCTTTCCATTGTGCACCTATCATTGTGCCTACCCTGCCTCCAGCACATTTGGATCAACTCATTGAAGTTAGCTTTCCTTCAGCTAAATGTTTCTTTGGTTGATTTTCTGTTCATGGAAATTCTAAATCTGCTAATGTAATAATCATTGTTCCAAAATGCACTCTGATCTGAAATGTGGTCTCTTTGGCCATATGTATTTCTCATGAACTTAATTCTGCACTGTTTTTCTGCTCATCGTTCCACAAGCAATCAAATCTTCCAAGGAAGGCCGACAGCTAAAATCGGTCAATCTATGGTGCCTATGATGTCTTTGACTACCTTGGCAGAGTTCTAAACACCGATAATCAATGTTGTGTAGCTGATAGTTCTGAAATGCATTCAATTCTTGATATGAGCTGCCTGTGGCATCAGTGATATAACTCATTCCCTAGCTGTGGAAACTGAAAGCAAATAAGTAGAGGGTTGAGCAACTTTTCACTGCTTCTGGAAAGACATGACCTCCAAGAGGCTGCAGAGTTTAATCGCCACAAAATGTATAATTCAGAAACTCTCAAAGTCCCACTGTTTGTTATGAGTATGGCGTTTTGCAAGCAAAGCCTCTCTATTACCTGTTTATCAAGGAACTACAGATGCTGGTTTACACTGAAGATAGACACAAAAAGCAGGAAGTAACTCAGCGGGACAGGCATCATCTCTGGGGGAAAAGGAATAGGAATTGGTGATGTTTTGGGTCGAGACCCTTCATAAGCAAGTCAGGAGAGAGTCTCGGTCCCCTCCCTGACTCTCAGTCTAAAGAAGGGTCTCGACCTGAAACGTCACCTATTCTTTTTCTCTAGAGATGCTGCTTGACCTGCTGAGTTACTCCAGCATTGTGTATCTATCCTCTCTATTACCTCTTGCTCTGGCGTACTCCCATAGCTCCTTCCTCAGTTCATATTTGCCTTTAATGGTCCCCTTCATTATTTCAGGGCAATGCAATCAAGGCAGTGTCCCAAATTACTTCCCCCCCACCAGCTCGAGAGTATTTCACTCACAAAGACCTTTCAGTGGCTTTCACATGGCAAGTTAAACATCTCACTGAACCTTTAGATGGTCCTGTTTGCGCTTCAAACGCAGAAAATCTGTGTGGCTGTAAATTTAGTCTGGGTTCTCATTGCACTTCTGAGGCACTCATTTAAATGTGTTCATCTTTTACCCGTTTCGCCACTGTGGGAACCTGATGAGCCCACTGGTGGCAACTGTGAAAATGATAGTGGCTGTTTTGGCATCGGGAAGCGCAAAGCTTCCATGATTTTTATCTGTACACTTCACACTTGAGGCTCACCCATCTGCAGATCAATTTCAAGGCTGTAGTTTTTGGAAAGCATCCAACCGAGAATATGAAATTTGTTAAGAGTCATAGAGTGATACAGCGTGGAAACAGATCTTCCACCCAACTTGCCAACACTGGCCAATATGTCTCAGCTGCACTAGTCCCACCTGCCCGCGTTTGGTCCATATCCTTCCAAACCTGTCCTATCCATGTATTGTCTAACTGTTTCTTAAATGTTGGGATAGTCCCAGCCTCAACTACCTCCTCTGGCAGCTTGTTCCATACACCCACCACCCTTTGTGTGAAAAAAGTACCCTTCAGATTCTCATTAACTCTTTTCCCCTTCACCTTAAACCTATGTCCTCTGGTCCTCGATTCACCTACTCTGGGCAAGAGACGAGGCAATTATTCAATTAGTGCTTTACCTGCTGTTCACATGATTGAAATGCCATCAATAAATCAGCAGAGGGATCAGAGTGTGCCGTCACCGTTATCATGCTATCTACCTCCAAGCCAATTTAATATCAATGGGAGGAGGTTAAAGAATGATCCTAAGTTGTTTCTGTGGGCCATCGACACCAGAAGCAAGATAGGCTGCCCATGCTAGACAGTTCTTAAATAAGAACTGGTGGCACAGTGATGCAGCGGTAGGGTTGCTGCATTACAGCACCAGAGACCCAGGTTCGATCCCGACTATGGGTGCTGTCTATATGGAGTTTGTACATTCTCCCTGTGACCATGTGTGTTTTCTCCAGGTGCTCCGATTTTATCCCACGTGTCAAAGACATTCATGTTTGCAGGTTAATTGGCTTCTGTAAATTGTTTCTAGTGTGTAGGATAGAAATAGTGTTCGGGCGGTGTGGACTCAGTGGGCCGAAGGGCCTGTTTCCACGCTGTATCTCAAAACTAAATTATACTAATCTCTAAATTAAACTAAACTAAACAAAGCATAAAATAGCTTGCAGAGTGCAGGGTTTTAATTAAATTCCATTAGTAAAATACGTTTGAACACAGTTTAATATTTAATCCTTTCTTGTACACTTTGTAATTCCAAACACACCAAACACTGTGTGCAGTTCTGGTCACCCAGGTTCAGGCAAGATGTCATTAAGCTAGAAAAGGTGCAGGAACGATTCACCAAAGTGTTACCTGGACTTGAAAACTTGAGTTACAGGAAAAGGATGGATAGGCTGGGATTTTGTTCTCTCTGTTGGGCATAAGAGGCTGCGGGGTGACCTTAATAAAATGTACAAAATCATGAGGGGCATGGAAAAAGTGAATGGCCACAATATTCATCATCATGGTCTACATCCCGATCTACATCCCACCTCAGGCAATTGTTCAGCCAGCACTTCAGGAGCTGCATGCAATGGTTAACAAACAGCTGACGGCATACTCCAACACATTCCACACTGCAGCCAGGGACGTCAACAAGGCTTGTTTGAAGAACACTTTTCCTAACTACTACCTGTGAAGTTCAGCATTTTTTGCCTACACCACTGGATAACACCCACATTTTATATTTTTAAAGGCTAGAATTTTTCTTCATGAATTCCACCCCTTTCAACCCCAATTTGCCGTTAAACACTGAAAGTCACCAGCTGTAACCTTTCTTTGAAATCAAACTTTGGACTGAAATCCTATTCAAAGGAACCCATATGAAACTGCTATAATACTTTAAATATGCATAATCTACTGATTTACAGAGGATTTGAGTAACCCACTTTGACCTAATTACGATTCTCAAGATGTTTATTTGAAATTCAATTAATTATGTTGATGACAGCATCATATTGATCCCATTTTTTTCAGTGAATCAAAATAATCAAATTAAAACTCATTCTCTTTGTCTATCAGGCCAATGGAAACCCAGCCATCGTTCACTTATGTTCCAAGTTTCTTGCTTCATTCTTCACGTCTTACATTATCTGCAATATAAAATCCATTTAGCAATTCCTTAGCCCACAACTGGTCTTGTTTATTTTGGATGTTTGCAATGTCTCCTTTGTTCATTGCAGAGCCACATCCCTTTGTACTATTAGCAGGTTGTTAGACAAGCAGCAGAGGACAGTGTATCTTCAAATTATCACTGATTGCTTTTGAAGAAGAGAAAGCCCCAATTCTCAACTGATCATGCAGCAAAATGATCAGCAGGTTAAAATATATTTCTTTGAAGTTCAAAGAAACTTTGACAAGGAGAGATTATTAATCAATGATTATTAATCTTTGATACCTCTATAGTTACATATAGATTTTTGTCTTCAAGCTTTGTAGATAATCCTAAATTATTTGAGTACAATAATAGATAGACAAAGAGAATGAGTTTTAATTTGATTATTTTAATTCACTGAAAATATGGGATCAATATGATGCTATCATCAACATAATTAATTGAATTTCAATAACATCTTGGAAAATCGTAATTATGTCAGAGTTCATTGTGTGGAAATGATCAAATTAAAACTCATTTTCTATAAAACTCCATTTCTTTGTCTATCAAGCTAATAGAAACATAACCATTGTGCACTTAAGTTTTGTGTTTCTTGCTCCATTCTCCACATCTTAAATTATCTGCAATATGACATCCAATTTATAATCCAATGAAAGGTGTCTAGAAAGGCTCATCTAATATTGATGGCTGGGTTTCCCTGCCTACTTCCCATGTAAAGCCACTGGGAAGCCACGAGAAAACAACAAGTTGGGAATGGCTAATCAGCTACTCTGCTAACAGCTAAGAGCACTAGAAACATTAAGCAAGGCAGGCAGACACTGTGGAAAGATAAACAGTTAATAGGAGATGGGGAAAGATGAGTAGAGTTCTCTTTGTTGCTACTTGCTATTCTCTCATTTCATTTTGATGAAGGGTCCTGGACCTGAAATGTTATCTGTTTCCCTATCCACAGATGCTGTCAGACTTGTTGATTGATTCCAGCATTTACTGCATTTATCTGAGATTTCCAGCATCTGCATTTTTAAAATAATGTTAATGCTTTAGGTGAGGGTTAGAGGCAATTCAGGAGGTTGGATGGTCTATCCAGGAAGGCCTATCTTTCCTTTCCTAAATGGGTATTTTGAATCTTAGATGACATGGCCTCCACTGTCATTCAACAGTTGAACATCACACATGCCTGACAAATCAAGCCATTTAAAATGACAAGGAAAGATGTTTAGTTTAGTTTAGTTTAGAGAGACAGCACGGAAACAGGCCCTTCAGCCCATCGAGTCCGCACCGACCAGAGATCACCGCACATTAACACTATCCCACACACACTAGGGACAATTTACACTTATACCAAGCCAATTAACTAACCTACAAACCTGTATGTCTATGGAGTGTGGAAGAAAAACAAAGTTCTCGGAGAAAACCCACGGGGTCACGGGGAGAACGTACAAACTCCGCACAGACAGCACCTGTAGCCGGAATCAAACCCAGGGCTGCAAGGGCTGTAAGGCAGCAACTATACCGCTGCGCCACCGTGCCATCCATTAATAATTAGAATAATGGCAGCACAGTGGCGCAGCGGTACAGTTGCTGCCTTACAGTGCATGCAGCGCCGGAGATCAGGGTTCGATCCTGACTACAGGTGCTTGTCTGTACGGAGTTTGTATGTTCTCCCCGTGACCTGTGTAGGTTTTCTCCGAGATATTCGGTTTCCTCCCACACCACAAAGATATACAGGTATGTAGGTTAATTGGCTTGGTAAATGTAAAAATTGTCCCTAGTGGGTGTAGGATAGTGTTAATGTGCGGGGATTGCTGGTCAGCGCGAACCCGGTGGGCCGAAGGGCCTGTTTCCACGCTGTATCTCCAAACTAAACTAAACTAAAAGTGAGTTTCTGGATCCATAATAAATGCCTAGTGTCTGAATTTTACCAAGCTAGAGGCAGATGTGGAAATCCACCAGAGCATCCATCCATCCTCATCACAGTCTGAAATAAAGCTGAAGTATATTTTCATTTTAAAAGTTTGTTCCATTGCTACAGTTTTCACAGATTTGTTCTAATTTATTTCAGGATTGCTTACAAAACGTTAAGATAAGGTATAAACCTATAGGCAAATATAAAGATATTAAAAGTAATATCCATTATTTAATTATTCCTCCTAGACAAGTTGCTTTGTATTTTTGATAAGTATGTTGAAAATGATGGATTAGCCCCTTACGTAAGGAATCGGGTGGAAAAAACTTGAAGCATCTAATGTCAAATAGCTAAGAGCATCAAAGTAGAAACAATGTTAATTAGTTCACCCTCTAATCATTAGGTATTGCCACCTTTAACTTGGCAGTTTATAGTAGTCCTTGTTATAAAAATCAAAGATCTGAAATTCGGCGGTGCAAATCCACCAGGTCTGAACGTTTACAGTAGCGTTTAAAACAATTGTAAATAGCTGCTTAATTAGAGAAAAAAAACAAATTCGCCAGCATCAGTGGAGATGAGAAGATCCGCTAACCACAGCGCGTAAATGCAAGTGTGGAGCATGAAATTAATTGCGTCCAGCTTTTAGTTACTGCAGAGAAACGCTGTTTGTAAAAGTTATTCTCAGGTGGTACATTGCCTTGCAAGATAATTTAGCGAGTTATTCAATGGAGCAGAGCACAACAAACTCTTCTGGCATAACAAATTTGACTTTAGAAAATTTTATTAGTGAAGTTTACATTCTTCTCCAGAGAGATTCCACCATCTGCATCTTCACAGGTTGGCCATTTCGATGAATGGCTAACCTCAAAATGAACTTTGAATGACATAGTCCCAAAACTTCCATGACCCACTAGGATGAGGTGGTGCCATTTAAAAACCTGTCTTGTATTTTATCATGTCTCTACCACATTACACTCACAGAAGGAAGGAATGATGCCAAAACGCTATGGAAGGAAACCCGTCAAAAGTGTCTGACACTTGGGTGCGCAGCCTCCAGAAAAAAAGTGAAATAATTCCTTGCAGGATCATATTACACAAGAAGATAGACGCAAAATGCTGGACTAACTCAGCGGGATAGTCAGCATCTCTGGAGAGAAGGAATGGGTGATGTTTCGGGTCGAGACCCTCTCTCCAGAGATGTTGCCCGTCCCATTGAGTTACTCCAGCATTTTGTGTCTATCTTCAATGTAAACTAGCATCTGCATTTCTTTCCTACACATTACACAAGGTTTGGACACAACAAAAGGGGAAATAAAAACCTTTATCGGATTTATTGCTCATTTTTGCTGCCTTCTACAAGGTTTTCAATCACAAAGTTACAAGGTTAGTGTAGCATTGATGGCATGTCCAAGGTGTAGACACAAGGAACTGCAGATGCTGGAACCTTGCATAAAACACAAAGTGCTGGAGTAGCTCAGCAGGTCAGGCAGCATCTCTGGAGGTCATGGAGAGGTGATGATTCGGGTCAGGATCCTTCTTCAGTCAGGTGAGGACCAGGGGGACTCTGTCCCTGTTGCGACTGGGGGGAGGGGGAGCAAGAGAGGTGCTGCGGGTTATCGAGGAGAAAAGAGTGAAGGCACAGGGGGGGGGGGAGGGGGAGGCGGGGGGTGAGGGGGGGGAGAGGGAGAGGGAGAGGGAGAGGGAGAGGGAGAGGGAGAGGGAGAGGGAGAGGGAGTTTGTAGTTTGTACTCTTCAAAATGTTCTTTCTCTGTTCATTGATCCAAATCCTTGAAACCTGCTTATATTTCATTACAAGTGTTCTGGTGTCAGGCTCGCAAAATACGAAATACCCTAACACCAATAACAGATGATATGTTAATACGAATGTCTTGCTTTTCTTCGGGTCGAGACTGAGCATCTTCAGACTGAGACCAGCATCTGCAGTTCCGTCACTACACATCAACAATGATATATGGATATATCAATTGATATTTTAAAGGCAGAGATGGATAGATTCTTGAGTATCAAGGGTAATGGGGGAAAGTCAAGAGAATGGGGTTAGGAGGGCAGCAGCTGATGGAGCAGGGATTTTCATCAATGTTGGCACGGGGAAAAGCCATTCAAAATCCTTGCACCACAATCAATTTTCAGGCTGCTCATATCTAAACTCAGCTTGATATCTATGAAAGTAGATTGGCTTATGCAAGAGCAGAGAGGTGCCACTTAAAAAAACAGAGAAATGTATTTCCAAAACAGAATACATCACTGCCATCAGGGAGCAGATGAATGCTGTCTGGGAATTGAAGGGTCTCAACACAAAACGTCACCCATTCCATCTCCCCTGAGATGCAACCTGTCCCGCTGAGTTACTCCAGCATTTTGTGTCTATCTTTGGTGTAAACCAGCATCTGCACTTCCTTCCTACAAAATTGATTTATCAGTTGGTTTTGATTGATAGATGTACCATCCAGGTCATACTGTATACAACCCATTGTTTGTTCAGTTCCAGGCATCTTTCACTGGCATTATAGTGTGCAAGAGTGTTGTTTGCTCTCGCCACAGGTTGAGGACAGAAATAGCAGTGAAATTCTCTCAAAATCACTACGATCAAGTCTCCTGAATAAATGGGCAGCTCCCAAGAAGCTTTGCAGCAGGCTGCGGTGCGGTGCTGTGCATGGAGCATTATGAAAAGTGTAGAAAGAAACTGCAGATGCTGGTTTCAACCGAAGATGGACACAAAAAGCTGGAGTAACTCAGCGGGACAGGCAGCATCTCTGGAGGGAAGGAATGAGTGATGTTTCAGGTCGAGGCTCTTCTTCAGATAGGTCCCCTGAAACGTCACCCATTCCTTCTCTCCAGAGATGCTGCCTGTCCCGCTGATTTACTTCACATTTTGTGTCTATCTTCAGCATTATAGAAACATAGAATATAGGTGCAGGAGGAGGCCATTCGGCCCTTCGAGCCAGCAACGCCATTCATTGTGATCATGGCTGATTGTCCCCAATCAATAACCCAATCAATTATGAAAACATGTTTCCCCTGAGAACATCAACAATTCTTCACCTGTAGATTAAATTATATAATTTGCTCCAGCAAGGCTGAATATTGCAGGATGAGTGACACTATTCCTGTCATGTACAACATCTTAAGCAACTGACATCCGTTGTGTTGAAAGAAGTTCTTTATGGTCTTCATTGACTCAATCACTTGGCGCTAAAAAGTAATACGTGCCACCCAATTGGTAGGCCAGGGACTTGCCGCTTTCTATTGTTGAAGTTTGATAAGCATTTCTTTGTACTGCTTCTGATGCAAAGCGTGTTTTACTACTGTCAAGATAAAAGCTACATGATCTAACGCACACAAATGTTTCACCTTCATTTCGACTTTCAGACCCAGAATCAATATCATAGAGATAAGTTTGTTTAGCCAATAAATCTCTTTATCAAAATGCTATGTTGCTGCAAATCTAAAACATTGCCCGTGCACCTCTGATGTAATGCCAGTCATGTGACCCTAGAAGGGTGAGAATTTGATACTTCAGCTTTGTGACTTAAGTTGGGAGATGAACATGAGGGGATGCTACAGGAATCAGATATTCCCAGCAGTCAGGGTTTCCACAGCTTCAGGCTCCAATTATTGCAATGTATAAACCTAGTACACTAAATAGAGTCCAGGCAAAATGTGAGAGGCATAGATAGGGTAGACAGTCAGAACCATTTTCCCTGGATGGAAATATCAAATCCCCGAGGGCATAGCTTAAGATGAGGGGGACAAAGTTTAAAGGAGACATATGGGGCATGTTATTTACACAGAGAGCAGTGACTTGTCTGGAATATGTTGCCATGGATGCTGGAGGAGGCAGATATAATAGTGGCATTTAACAGACTTGTAGATAGACACATGCAAATGCAGGGAATATGGATTATGTGTAGGCAGGTAAGAGTTGGTCTTGGTATCATGTTTGGCACAAGAATTGTGGGCCCAACAGCTGTTCCAGTGTAACACTGTTGTATACTTTATGTTCTCAGTGATCGGACTTTTCTAACAATAGATAATAAAATAAAATGCAAGTTACATTTGCTCTACCTATTATCCTTGAGTTTGATTTATTATATTATCTGATCAGCTTGTATGCCATGAAAACAAAGCTTTTTCACTGTACCTTGGTACATATGGACAATATGTAAACAATAATAAACCAAAATCTAAAAGGGTGGTTATTGTCACCTAGGGTAAATAATTAATTCTATGGACCACCTAAAATCATACAGCTGAAAACAATGAGCATACAATGTTGACTGAATTATTAATCATTCATTTATTGCTTATGAATAATTTTGTCAAGGGATCATTCCATTCCATTCTTACTGAGAAAGAAAGATATTATCAGAAAAGATATGTTGACTCATCAATTCCACTTCTAGCATATCACAACAAGCAGGCTTCATGTGAACAGAGAATTTCTTTGCACCTTGATGTATATGACAATAAACTAATCTGAACTGCCTAAAACCTCTTTGTCTTGTGCAGGAAGGTGTTTAAACCAAAGATAGAGACAACATGGTGGAGCATCTCTGAAGCGATGGAATGGGTAACGTTTCGGGTCGAGAACCTTCTTCAGAAGAAGCGTCACCCATTCATTCTCGCCAGAGATGCTGCCTGTTCCGCTGAGTTACTCCAGGATTTTGTGTCTAACCAGAAGTAGCAGCACCCAGAGGGTTACAGGTAAGATGGCAGTACGTCTGCCAACCAATTGTGAGGCCATTAATGTTGATTCTGCCTCATAGAATCAGCCATGAATCTACACAGTTTCTAAAATAGTCCTGCAACCAGATGAAAGCAGGAAAAATAATATGATCGATGCAATAGCAATGTTTCAATTCAGCAACGTCATCCTCTGCAAGAGGGCATTAATCAGAAATGAACACCGCCAAATAATAGTGATTTATAGAATAAACTGCATTGTCAATGAAATTCCTTGCAGAATGTCTGTGGAGCTGAATTTTCTTTCTACAATTAGTGAACTCTGATACCTCCCAAATGGCAAAAGCAACCTGAAAAAATCCCAGCAATTTACATCTTTCTACTGCTTAGACAGGGAACGCATGAACTGTGCGGTGAATACACACATATGTAACTTACAATTAAATAGCATTGATCTTGTCTGATATTTAAATGGATTTCTTATTCGTGTCAGGATTTATTTTATCAAAACGTCTTTGTCTTGTGTAGGAAGGTGATACATTAAAAAAATATCAATTTTCAAAATGTGTTAATAGGACATCAGGATTGTGGTATTAATATTTTCACATGGTCTCTGCAGTTAGTGTACATAAATTGAATGCACTGGATGAATTCTCAACAGATCATTATGAAACTCCAATGACTGAATGATTTCAAGTAGTATACTTGCCATTGAGGCGATATAAATCTGTAACACCAACACAGCCATTTTACAGTGGGATTATATGCTGTACAATATGAAAAAGTGATGGAGAGAGACCTTATCTTCAAGTGTGGGAAGAGAAGTGGTTATGTTATATATATATAAAATAGTTATATATATAAAACTATTAAAACATGTTAAACATTCAGCTAGAAATCCTGGTATTCTTGGCACCAAAAACTCTCTTGTAACTCTGCTGAAAGCTTAAGTTGTGCCCAAGGTAGATTGCCTATAATAGGCACTAGGGTTTGGAAAGTGACTGGGGAAGACCATTACATTCTGTGCAGGGGAACTGGAACCAGCAACACATCAATTTGGAGACTGGATAGATTGGCCCCGAGCAGTTATAGGTAGATAGTTTACTTATGTAATAGGTATTCCAGTTTAGCATTGTGTTAATAAGATTATATTGTCCCTGAAAACTTTCAATGACGAGTACTTCTGATACAATGGAGTCCAGTTTCCCTTGCAATGCTCCAAAAAGAGTTTTGCACAGAGAATGATTTTGCAGCTTTCACGTTGGGTCACAAGAGTGACTGAGGTCAGACACAATTAGAGAACAATACGAAAAATCGTGGAAGTGATTGTTATTATTATTGTTCCTCTGAAGAATAAAAATCACTCTTAAGTGCGTAATGCTGAGAACAGGAATACTTTTTGACTCAATTTGTAGACAATTATGCTCATCATCAGAAAAAATAAATTGTCAAGGTTGATAATTTAGATTTCTATATTTATAAAGAAAAATAAAACCAAGGAGTGGCAAGATGTTAACATCACCTATCCATATCCTCCAAGTATCCTGCATGAACTGCTGAGTTACCCCATCACTTTGTGTCTTTTTTTTGTAAACCAGCATCAGCAGTTCCTCTTTTCTGCACAATGTTTTATTTTTCTGAAAGTGTTGCTATTTACTCAACATGTATTTAAACACTGAAGAATATTGGACCTGTTTCCTTTAATCAGTGTGGAGTAAATGAACTGAAAATTCAAAGAAAAAACGTACGCAATTTAGCTTGGTGGCCTATACTATTAATGGGTAATCATGTTCGTGTTTTCAAAATATTATTTGAATATTTAAAGTATTAAAAGCAATAAATACAAACAGAAGACATTTATTCAGAGATTAATTGCAATTTTAGGCATCACCATGGTGTCGCTCCCATCATTGTACATTTAACACAATGCAAATATTGACCAGCTGCTGAAAGCAGAATCAAATTATTCAAGTGTTTGCCAGAGCAACATAATCCTCATAGAAGTGTTGACCTTCACACCCACAATGGCTGTAACACAGCTTGTGCATTTTATCAGTCAGATATATTATGAGCTGCAAAATTATATGTCAGAGACGTAGTAAAATGACGTCCATACAATAGAAGTACTTGGGTTCGATGGTTGGAGGGCAGCCAACCAAACTCACACTACAACAACAGCAGAATATTTGGAAGGTGAAAGGATTAAAACAATAACTAAATCAGCAGGAAATCATTCTTCTCTCAGTGTCTTCATTTATAGTTGACTCCTGAGATACGGGAAGCAGTTTATGTTTTCCGGTTAATTCCTGGACCACTGTTGTCAGAAGACTTTGTAGAGCAGCAGAGGCTAGTTGGTGCAGGGCTTCTGTTTTGTGAATGTTGAGTGTAACTCTCATTCTCCTCAGGGAATGAGTCAACAAAGGCTAAGAGCTCAGAGTCCAAACATGCATCTGTGCAAACATTACCTGCACACTGCAACTTCCTTTCACCCAGACAGAAAAGAATATTTGGAATTCTGTGCCAAAGAGGAATGTGGAGACTTAAGGGCCTGTCCCACTATGGCGACCTTATTGGCGAGTTTAGGAGACTCTGCGCTCACCACAAGCTCACAACATGGTCGACAAATGGTCATAGGTGGTCTCTGGTGAGTCTCCTTCATGGTCGAGAGTAGTTCCCGCATAGTGGTTACTACTCGCGGCCTCAGTATGGTCGCGGAAAAATTTTCAACATGTTGAAACATTTTCTGCGACCAAAAATTGGTTGGCATGGAGAAAATCGATACATTTGTAGTCGTAGGTTTAGTCGAAGTAGGTCATAGGAGGTCGGCATGTTATCATTGGTTATCGTAGGTAATCGAGATAGTCGTAGATAGTGTTAGTATATCGCCTTTGCTTATTTCAATGGCTCGTTGATAGTTGAAGCCAGTCTTCTACCTAGTCAAAGGAGATCGTAGGAGGTCATCTACATAGTCGAAGGATGCCAACTTTTCGGCGATTCAACAAAACCATGACAATCTCCTAAACTCGCCAATAAGGTCGCCATAGTGGGGCTTTAAGGGGCTGTCCCACTGCGGTGACCTAATTGGTGAGTTTAGAAGAGTTTAGGAGAGTTTGAAAAGGTGTCATGTTGAAGACCTCCTTCGACTATGTAGAAGACCTTCTTCAACCTCCTTCGACAATGTTGAAGACTAGCTTCGGGATAATTGGACAACAAATAGTGGAGAGTGATGACGACCTCCTTTGATCTCCTTTGATCTCCCTTCGACTGTTGAAGACTATCTATGACTACCTTCGACTACCTTCGATTACCTTTGATTACCTTCGACTACCTACGACTAACATGCCGACCTACTACGACCTACTTCGACTAAACCTACGAGTAAAAAAAAAAGATTTTTTCCATGGCGATATTTTTTTACTCGCGGGCATTTTTCAGCATGTTGAAAAATACGCCGCGACCTAGCTGAGGCCTCGAGTACGCGGGGACTACCCTCGAGCATGAAGGAGATTTACAAAGACCTCCTAGGACCTCGTGTCGACCATGCTGCGAGTATGAGTCAAGGGCAAACTCTTCTAAACTCGCCAATTAGGTCGCCGCAGTGGGACAGTCCCTTTAGTTGCTTGGCATTTTCATGATGGAGATAAATATATTTTTACATATTACGGAAATAAAAAAAAAATGCTGTATGAAAGTTGTACTGATGTAGAAGATCAGGTCTGATCTTAGTGAAAGGTGGAGCACATTGACGTGACTTGCTTTAAGATCCTCCTGAAAATCTGCCTTTTGTCACCTTATTCATGGCTTTTTCTTGGTTACAAGGTCCATTTTCTCCAATTATGTACGTCAAGCACTTTGATCGGTTTTAGGACTGTGAAAATGCCATATCTTTGTAGATTGTTTTTGTTTTGCTGTTGCATACCCACTAGGTTAAGCAATCAGTTTACACCAGCTAGAAAGCACACTATTGCTTGAAGCATCGCAAACAGTGTGTACCCTTAATACCCCATCACTGGACTGTAATTTAGCATTGAACCATATGCACAAGGGAAAAACAACTTTATATTTCTGGCAGCTTTGCTCTTTTCAATTCTTTAACAAGACTTTTTGACAACTCATCAACGAACATAATAGATGTAATTTGTCAACTGTTTTAATATTAGGAGTGAAAAGAGCAAGAATTTGATGTGCAGAGAGCTTCTCAATAATAACAGGTTTAAGAGCATTTCTTCAAAACAATTTTCTCTCAAGGATATAGCCAATTTATTTTGGCAGCATTTTCAAGATTGAAAATATGTAATGCAAAATCAAGCAAGGTTATAACTGCCTGGAAACTCAGAGGGATAAGGTTAAAATAATGTTTCATTAAGCTGTATTTTGAATGGATCCCTGTCTCATATGACCAGGATACAACTTTCCTCTTTCCTCATGCCAGTGCTTCCTTTTCCTTTCCCCCCCCCCGACTCCAGCAAACCCTTCCCTTGCTGCGGGGATGGCAATCCCTTCTCACTTCCACTGCATGCTGGAACATAGCATGTTCAGACTTAGGTTTAGGTTTATTATTGTCACGTGCACAGAATTCAGATAAAAGCTTTGTGTTGCGTGCTTTCCAATCAAATCAGATAATACTATGCACCAATACAATCAAGCCAAACTCAGGTACAACAGGTAGAGTGACGGGGAAGATGCAGTGCAGAGTATAGTTCTCGTCATTGCAGTTCACCAGTTACACAAAATAAATTCAATGTCTGCAATGCAGTAAAGTGAAACAGACAGCACACCAGCTCATGGAAGGACCATTCAGAAGCCTGAAACAGAGCGCAAGAAGCTGTTCCTGAGTCTGGTGGTGCGCACTCCTGTACCTTCTGCCCAATGGGAGCAGGGGAGAAGGAATTACCGGGGGTGGGTCAAGTCTTTGATTATATTGGCTGCTTCTCTGAGGCAGTGTAAAGTATTGAAGGTGTCAATGGTAGAAATCTGGTCTGTGTGATGGACTGAGCAACATCCACAATCTTCTGCAACCTCTTCTGGTCTTGCGTAGATTTGTTCCTAAACCAAACTCTGATACATCCTCACTGCATGCTCCCTATGGTGCATCTGTGGAAGTTTGCAAGAGTCATTGGAGACATGATGAATGTCCACAGTCTCATGAACAAGTAGAAGCATTGGTGTGCCTTCTTGGCTGCCAGCTCAATGTGGTTAATCCACGACAGATTGGTGGTAGTATTAATGCCAAGGAACTTGAAGTTCTCATCCACTTCTGTAGATTAGTGACAATGAGTCATGCATTTGTAGTTACGCCCACTAGCTTTTATCACTGCTTGCTGCATTCCTTTAGTATAAGTGGAATGTGCAAGCGATAAGCCGTGCTTGCTATGTAGTTAATAAAGTCTTTGAATCGTTATCATGGTGTCAGGCTACTGTTATTATATGGACATCAATCGACATGGTGTCAGAAGTGGGATATTCAGGGCTGCTGATGACGTGGTGGAAATTCCAGTGCCTAGCAAATTCCTTAAATTGTTGGCTGGTGAACTGACTGCCGTTGTCAGTTAGTAGTCTGCCTGGAGATCCGTGGACTGAAAAGTGACGAGATAACTTCAAAATCACTCCGCTGGAAGTGGGGCTGCTGAGAAAATCAATGTCGAATCATCCTGAATACGAATCCACGAGCACCAGGTACTACTTGCCGTGCCAGTCAAATAAATAAGCTGCGACTTCAGACCATGGGAGTGAAGGTACAGGATGTGACAGAAGTGGTTACTTTTGTTGGTGAGGTGCCAAACTGTTGCACACTGCGCAGGATGCCACATTTTCGGTGATGTATTCGGCCATGCCAGGCCAGTAAAACATGCTTCTCGCCTGTAAAACAGTGGCTTCAGCACCTGGTTGCCCTGCATGAACAGCGTTAAAATACCGGTGATGCAGCGAATCAGGAACCACGGCCTAGTGTCCTTTTAAAATAATGCCGTCTTGCAGCACTAGCTCATCTCGGACAGCGAAGAAGGGCCGGACTGGCAGCGGAACATTGTAGTGTTTGTCTGGCCAGCCGCGCTTAATGAAGGAGATTAGCGACAATAGTGTACTGTCAGCAGCAGTGTGGGCAACCAGGTACTCCATACAGGACGAGGGGATAAAAGACACGGTCATCACAATAAAATTATCATCCGGCGAGGGCGGATCCTCGCAGGTCTTCTGTGGTGCACACGAAACAGTGTCGGCCATGTGCATATCCTTACCGCGTTTGTGGATCAGAACAATGTCATATTTTTTTAATTGCAATAACATCCGTTGGAGGTGCGCTCGAGAGCTGTGGATGGGTTTATTGAAGGTTAGTGGTCAGTTTCAATTATGACAGTGTGGCCAAAGATGAAATCGTTGAATTTCTTGCAGGCAAAAACAATCGCTAACAGTTCTTTTTCAATTTGGGCATATCGTTGTTCTGTGTCAGACATGGTGCGCGAGGCAGAAGCAACAGGTTTATTGCCATGGCCATCATTCTAAAGGCATGCAATGCCCAGCCCGTGTTGTGAGGCATCACAAGTAAGTGTAATCGGTAGCTTAGAATCAAAGTAAGCTAGAGTAGGAGCATCAGACTGCCGTTTAAGAGTGTTGAATGCTGCCTGTTGTTGTTCGTGCCAGGTCCAAGCAGAGTCTTTGTGTGTAAGCTGGCGCAATGGGGCTGATATTTCGCTGAAATCCGGAATGAATTTGCTCAAATAGTTAACCATGCCAAGGAATCGCTGCAAACTGAGCACATCTTTAGGTGCTGGAAGCTCATTGATAGCACTGGTTTTCGCTGGATCAGTTTTTACGCCGTCTTTGGTAAATATATGGCCTAAGTATTTTACCTCATTCACTCTGAATTTGCATTTTTTAGGATTTAGCTTGAGATGGATGGCCTCGGCGTGCCTCAATACTTTTGTCAGATTGGCATCGTGCTCCTTGATCGTTTTCCCAGCAATGAGGATATCGTCCACTATGATGGAGCATGGGTATCCTGCAAACAATTGTTCCATGGATTGTTGAAGTACTTCACTGGCAGAACCTATACCAAAAGGCATCCTAAGAAATTTATAACATCCGAATGGAGTACTGAAAGTTGTCAACTTGGAGGAGTTATGTTCCAGTGGAATCTGCCAGAATGAGCTCTTGGCATCTAGCACTGTGAATACAGTTGCTTCAGCCATCTGCACGGCGATCTCGTCCACAGTGCGCATGGGATAACGTGGTTGTTTAATTGCTGTGTTTAAGTCCTTGGGTTTGATACAAATCCGTATCTCGTCTCTGTTCTTCTTAGTAGCGACAACCATTGTGGAGACGCAGTCCGAGGGGTCAGTTACGGGAGTAATCACACCCAGAGCCACCATTCTGTTAAGTTCACTATGAACATGATCCTGCATAGCGTGGGGAATCTTGTGAGCCGGACGGACAACTGGGATTGCCTCAGGGTCAAACAATGGTTTGACAAGACAAGTAAGCCACTGCCACGCTGACCAGGTGGTCCGCTTACAAACTGACAAAGGCCACGACTGTATTGGAGTAATTTATGGACTTGCTTCGGAGCCACGATCATATATATCATTAGTGCCGATGGCGGCACCTACAGACGTAACAGGCAACATAGTTTACCTGTGAACGAGCCAGTTTCTCCTCCGTACTATCCAGGTCGTACAAGTTCATTTCCGTCTGCATCTAGTGGCACTCGCATGCTCTTGCCAGCACAACAATCCATGCCTACAACAGTTCCTCTGTCTGTTCCATCTTCGCCTGCACCACAGTCTCCTGCTTCATCTCCACGGCCGTTGGTCCAGTCCCCCTCAGCGGTGAAACCGCCTGCTCTTTCCCAGGGGAAAAAGAACGGAGATGGTCTCTATCGTACACGTGCTGGTTGTGTTTGCAGGCAGGTCGTGAAGTATCCGGACTATGTTGGACTTTCCTCCAGTCTGTCAACGATTGTGATACTTGCCTTGTTTGGTTTATGGGTCTGTATTGTTGTTGACTCTTTAAGAGGGGGGATGTCGATTAGTGACTCATGTTATGAGTCATGCATTTGTAGTTACGCCCACTAGCTTTTCAGTTATCACTGCTTGCTGCATTCCTTTAGTATAAGTGGAACGTGCAAGCGTTAAGTTGTAGTTAATAAAGTATTTGAATCATTATCATGGTGTAAGGCTTCTGTTATTATATGGACATCAATCGACAACTTCCTCTTCAGCACCATTGTTTTATTGTCATATGTCCCAGATAGGACAATGGAATTCTTGCTTGCTGCAGCACAACAGAATATGTAAACATAGTACATAAGAGGGAGAAAAAATGCCTGGGACATGTACTCCACCATGCTTCCTGAGGTCAATAATTAACTCCTTCATCTTGCTGTCATTGAGGGAGAGGTTAATGTTTTGACACCATGTTACTAAAATCTTTGTCTCCTTCCTGTGCTTCGTCTCGTCAATGGGTGTTCGTGATCTGGTCCACCACAGTGGTATCACCTGCAAACTTGTACATGGAGTTAGAGCCGAATTTGGCAGCACAGTTGTGAGCGTATTGGGAACATAGTTGGGGACTGAAAACGTATCCTTGCCAGGCACCGGTGTTGAGGATTATTGTGGAAATGGCGTTGCCATCTATCCTCGCTGATTTTTGCCTGTGGGTCAGGGATTCGAAGACCCAGTGGCAGAGGTGGAGTGCTCATTTTTAGGTCCAGGAGTTTGGAGATGAGTTGATGGGGGTTGAAGGCTAGAGCTAGAGTGAATACATAGAAGAGTGATGAAGGAGTCCTGTTGTCCAGCTGTTCCAGAGATGAGTTCAGGGCCAGGGAAATGCTCTTGATGTGGACTTGCTGCTATGGTAAGCAAACTGTAGTGGATCAATGCTGGTTGGGAAGGTGGAATTAATGTGTGCAATCACAAGTGTCTCAAAATATTTCATGTTCCCTCTCTATTGTATCACCATTTCTCCTGCTCAAGCACCAGGAGCCCTAATGCCTATCTTACATGTGGCAACACACTCCCACTTCCATGGCTGGACCCTACTTCCACTGCTGAAACTCCACTCCCACTGTCATTCAACAGACACATATTCTAATTGAAGATAGACATAAAATGCTGGAGTAACTCATCGGGACAGGCAGCATCTCTGGAGAGCAGGAGTAGATGACGTATCGGGTTGAGATCCTTCTTTGGACTCTAAGTGCACAGTTGCCATCCCAATTCCTGCTGCTGGAAACCCAGTCTCATTCCCACTCATTGCAGGGATATCAGCTCAATTCCTGCTGCTGGAACTCTACTCCCACATCTGCTGTTGACACTCCAGTCCCACTCCCACTACTGGAAACCCATTACCACTCCCACTCCTGTACACCACTCCGACTCTCATTGCTGAAAGCCCACTGCTCTAACACTGCTCTAACACTGCTTCCATATTCAACACTGGGACTCCACTTGCTTTCCCTCTGTTGGGATCTCCATTGATGAAATCCCACTCTCTCTCATTAGGTCCTATTGAGACCTATTCATCACTGTCATCTCCTCAAGTGACAAGCACTGGCCCTGTAATATAGTGCAGAGTTGGAGCTTGTTCTATGGAGACTAAATATGTACAGGAGATTTCCTTTAGCACTGCAAAGGGGTCATGACCTCTGGGCCTCCGAGCTTTGAATTGTGGGACTGATGTAGTGATTTTAGAAATGGATGGCGCTGTGGCTGGTTTACAAAGAGAACCAGTTAGTATCTTCTGTCAACCAAATATATAACCTGAGGAATTAATGAGAAAATGCTAGAATATTTTACAGGTTAGGCAGGCAGCATCTGTGCATTAAGTGTAAATGTCTATTGGATGTCCACTTAGTTCAGATTCACAGCATCAACAGGATGATGCAATTAGAGGAGTTATCCTCACTTCCCATGCTAGGTCAAACAAGGTGTGTCTTCTCCCTCCTTTTAGACTTTCCCTCAGGATCAAGGTTAACTCACTTCCACTCCAGTTTTGTCAGTTCCAAGGTGACTGATGTGAGCAAAGTGGGAACCACAGACTCTTCCCTGCATGGGGCAGGAGGACCATTACGGTGCACGTGAATGGGTCGGTCGTGCGTTAGTGCCATTTACACAGGGCAGCTGTGGTCTTCCTATGCAAGGACTGGAAGTTCTTGTTACATCCCAAATGGAATGGTTTGAGAGTTTGTTACTGTTACCGCACTTCTTCACCACTGTAACTGAGCAATCATGGCATTGATTGATTGAATTATACAGCACAGAAACAAAACCTTTGGCTCACCTATTCCACGTGACCTTTTCACACTAGTTCTGTGTTAAGGGCCTGTCCCACTTGCTGATTTTTTTCGGCGACTGCCGGAGTTATATCAGTGTCACCAAAAGATTTTGAACATTTCAAAATCCAGCCGCGACAAAAAAAATGTTGCGACACTTGAAAAAAACACCGGGCGTCAAACGTCATCACGTCGCATCACGGCGTGAATTTTTTGGTGACCTGATACATCAGTCAATGATGCCGGCAGTCCCTGAAAAAAATCGCAAAGTGTGACAGGCCCTTTATTCTACTTGTGCATTCACTCCCTACACACTAGGAGCAATTTATAAAGGCCAATTAACCTACAAACCCGCATGTCTTTAGGACATGGGAGGAAACCCATTTGGTGACAGGGAGAACATGCAAACTTGACACAGCCAACACTCAAGCTCTGGATCGAACCCAGGTGTTGGGCGCTGAGAGGCAGGGGTTCTACTAGCTGCAACTTTATGCTGCCCAGCTGAGCTGCCCTCACTGTGCATCCCTTATATGTACTCTTTGGTCACAGTGGTGAGGCGATCTGGTAGGAGTACTGTGCAAGTTTAATGAAAGAAAGATTAGTCATAGAAGTATAGCTATCAAATTTACAGGGCATTATTCATTTGGTCTCAGTTGACAACAGGCAGGGAAGTTGCCTTGTGCAACGTGATTCAGTACATTTGTTGTCGTTAAGGATGGCACAGCTGGAGTCCACTCATAGTGATGTAGAAACAGTTAGAGAGATGCTTTAGGTACGTGTGTAATTTACTGCAAAATGCAGCCTGCAGAGCAGGGAGCAGGAAAATTGCCAGTGTACATTGACAACAAAATCCTCTTGAAATAGGTTTTCATATGCTGACGCAGTCAAAAGCCCAGCAAAGCCCAAAGCACACCAAGTTCTAAAATGGGAATCCGTTGCAAACTGATGCTGGCATGTGGTGGCTAAGTGTTATTAGTATTTGGCATGGTGTCCAGCTGTGTTTATGACATTGTTTTACCAATAGTAAGAAGGCTGTACAATAATGCTTGGAATATGGCAGAAGCAAATCCAACAATGACTGCTAAAGCCCATGTGCCACATAACTTACTATAATAGCTTCTTCTTCTTCTTCTTGCATATGGCGTGCACAGCCTAAAGTTGTAGGACAACTTGTCTATTTGATCTTATTTGATTGTGCACACGAGGTTGATTGCATTCGTCGAAACAGGGCGGATCACGTGAAGGTTGCAATCTCCCACCCCACTATAATAGCTGAGTTCTCTGACTAACTTTGGAGCAATTGAACATGGGCAACCCTTGCATGTGATCAACATATTACCCACGGTCAGTCATTCTCTTGCAATTAAAAATAAAGGGATGATGATTATTAGCAGGTTTTCATCAAGAAATCATTGTCCTTGGCAGGTTATTCCACTCATATATTACGACAAAGACAATTGTTTCTCATTAAAATAGTGATCGGTTGCTTCCTACTATGCAGAGCGAAAAATTTCAGCTCGTAGAAAATCCCTTGATAATTAGCTGTCAACCAGTATTCATTTACAATGGGGACGTGGGTTCCTTGAAGTCATGTTTCAGCAGTGGAGGTGTGGGAGATGAGAGGCTAATCGACCTTGTTGATCCCATGCAAATACTCCTATTCCTTCTCATCTAACAAAGCACTTGAGTAACATTGATTTCAACATCTACGAAACAGATATAATTAATTGATAAATTGCTGAATAACTTAAAATAAATCTACTACAATTTAATATCATACCTGTCAATATGTTCAAAGCAAAACCATTTGGCCAAAAGAGTATAACACGGAGCGGCATGCTGGCATAGTGGTAGAGCTACTGCCTTACAGCGCCGGCAACCTGCGTTCGATCCTGACTACGGGTGCTCTCTGTGCAAAGTTTGTACGTTCTCCCCGTGACCTGTGTGGGTTTTCTCCGAGATCTTCGGTTTCCTCCCACACTCCAAAGGCGTACAGGTTTGCAGGTTTGGCTTGGTATAAATGTATCAAGAATTTGTCTATCTCTGCCTTAAAAATATCCACTGACTTGGCCCCCACACCCTCTGTGGCAATCAGTTCTACAAATTAACTACCCTAAAGAAGTTCCTCCTCACCTCCTTTCTAAAAGAGCGCCCATGGTATGCCATTTATTCATCCAGGTTTTGGCATTGTCTGATGCTTGTTGAAGGCAGGCAAGTACAAATCCAGCTTATTAGAAGCTAATGAAAAAACTAAACACCAGGTAAGTATCAACATCTATATCTCCAACTTTGATGCTGTGATGGAAAGTCATAGATGAAGATGATTAGGCCTATGATAATGCCCTAACCTACTCAAGAACACTTCAGAGAGATGCTAACATAGAAACTCAAGTAGTTAGTTTGATTTCACCAAGTTGTCAGGGGAAATTACTTGAAAGAACACGTCTATAAAGGAATCAAAACATGACCTCTAAAGGAGGAGGCCACTTCTCAATAACTTCACACAGAATATCCTAATATTGGTCAATGTTGGAAACAAAATATATATTAATGTTGAAAATTTGCTTGTGGGCTTTCAATGTAACTTCAATTCATTTTCTATGATAAATTTTTGAAGTTACATAGGCCGATTAGGAAATCCCTGGTAAGTGTATCTACTTTTCTTAATATCTTTGATATAGTTTCACACTACTAAATAAGAATTGAAAGTTTGATATTTAAGCATGGAAGCTGCATGAGCACAGAAGTAGTGAACTAGTCAACACCCATTGGGATCAATATCATAATTTGGGGAAAGATGTCAATGGAACTATAGCAATGTTTTTGGAATTGTTATGGAAATAAAAATATTGGAGAAAAGACTTCAAAGAAATGGTTAATCTACAGGTGGCTTTGCAGAGTGAAAGTGGAAGTAAATCTATTTCCAGTAGATGTCTAGCAACACAGACAATTGCAGCATTGTGTATTCGGACAGGGTTGAGTCAAAACATTGTGCAGTATTATAGTAAGAAGCACAGTTGAAATTTGGGCTCATTACCAATCTCGGCAGCTGAAACCAAAAGAAACACAATTTATTTGAATTAGATCTCAGGCCTACCAGCACTGGACAATGTCAGATGGGACCAAAACACAACAAAGCATTTTTCACAGGGGCACAGTTCAGAAAAACAGATCTGTGTGTTGGCATAACAACTGATTAGGAATTGGCTGGAAGGAATGGTGCAATACAGACTATTTATTCAGTGGTTCTGATGGAGAGAATCTTATAACATGTCTTTGCAAAGAATTCACAGAGGAATGATTAATAAACACAGTACACTGGGTATGAGGGAGCTCAGAGGTCCATGTTGTGTACCTGCCTTTCGGCACTGTGGCACAGCAGTAGATTTACTGCCTTAAAGGGCTGTCTCACTGTGCGAGTTGACCCACGAGTGACCCCGAGTTTAAAACAAATTTGACTCGTGGTAATCACGTACAATTAACGTAGCGGGAACGTCGGAACTCGTGGACGCAACTTAGCGACTCTTGGCGCTAACGGGAGGTACACGTGAAACTTGTTAACTCTTGCAAAAGTTCAAACATGTTTGAACTTTTCCACGAGTAAAATGTACTCTTGAGGTTAAAATTTGAAACATTTTAAACTCGTTGTAAGAACGTAGTGGCCCGTGCGTTTAACTTTGTGACTCGTGATTCTACCGTGGGAACTCTTTTTAGAAACAATAATCAGGGACAGAAATATCAGTTACTTAGACTTTTTAAAGACAAATTCTGCTTAACAAAGTTAAGCAAGTTATTGATAAGGTGACAGAGTGGGTTGAAAAGAAAAAATTGCTTGAAGTTTATATATACATTTGTGTTGTGTTGTGTTGTGTTGAAAAGCTTTTTGCTGATCCGTTTGATTCTCACTGTTTGTTTACTTCATTGCACAATAAAAGAGAGTTCTTTGCTATCAAGATCAAATTGATGTCTGGAAATCTTCATTTTAATATCACTACAAAGTCTCATGACTTGAATGTAATATTCCTTTCATCATAAAACACAAAATAGAGGAAGGCAAAATATATTCACATCTTGATTCTCACAATCATTTGTGAGATTTAAGGACTCAGCTGCCTCATATGCTGTGCTTTTTAAATGTTTAAAATTGTCCCCTCTCAGTAGATCAGAAAATAAGACAAACAGCACGGTGAATGTGAAACAAAGTCTTTATTCATCTTGTTCAATATAAAAAACGCTTTTTTGCACATATTGAGAAAAGGAGCACCACAGCAAACAACACAGTGGTCTGAAAAAGGGCTTCTCATACATGAAAATCAACAAATGAAGCACAAATAAAAGTATTTCCACTATATACTAATTCAGCTGAGAAATGCACAAGTCTAAATTCAGGCAATAAAAGATACAATGCAATGCACTAAATGACAAGTTTTGAGATCTACAATCAGATAAGCAGATGCATGATAACCACGTTTTAAAGGAAAGACAGATGCAATGAAATTACTTTTACACCACAATAAAAAATAAAATCCACACTTAAAGTTAAACAAAGAAAAGTCAGCAGGATTTAAACTAAACATGAAATTAACTGGATTTTTCTGCATGTGGGCTCTCCTCATGCAGTGATGTACATGTGGTCGGCAGCCGCTCAAAATAAGCTGTCCTGCCACGGCACACTGCCCAATTCTGAATTATAGTAGGAGCAGAGATGGTCTCTCTGCTCTTTTGCACTGTTGGTCCCCGTGTTACCTCGAAAACACTGCAGTGGCACCAAAGTCTCGTCGTTTGTACCACTCCTCCACGCACCTAGTGTTATTCTTCCTGTTTGACTGTCCACTAAGTCACCGTCCTGCATGGTTGTTGCTGATCCTGAAGCTGCACCTCTGATACGGATCAGGTTGTGCAGAACACATGCAGCAAACACAATAGTCTCTACGTTCTTTGTCTGGCATGACGTCATTTTTTTTAACATGTGATGATTTTTCAACACTTCGATATACATTGTTGCCTCAAGATTAACGGGAGAGGAACTTGGTACACTCGGGAGACGAACTTGGAACATCGCAGAAATGAGAAATAAACGGCAAACTTAGACATACCCGTGGGAACTCGGTTAAACTCTGGATCATAAACTTGTAGTCTCGTACGCAACCACGAGTCTTTCACTCGGGGTCACTCGTGGGTCAACTCGCACAGTGAGACAGACCTTTTACAGTGTCAGACAGCCGGGTTTAATCCTGACTACGGGTGCTGTCTTTATGGAGTTTGTATGTTCTTCACATGACCGCGTGGGTTTTCTCCGAGATCTTCGGTTTCCTCCCACACTCCAAAGATGTACAGATGAATTGGTTTGGTGTAAATGTAGAATGTAAGTAAATATCCTGAGTGCGTGTCGGGTAGTGATAATGTGCGAGGATCGCTGTTCGGTGCGGACACGGTGGGCCGAAGAGCCTCTTTCTGCTCTGTATCTCTTAACCAAATCTGTCCATTATCATTGAACAACTAAATGGGACAGTTCAGTTAAGTTAATGATTAATGTAAATACCTGATCCATGTATCTAAGTGTGTACTAAGAGGATGTGAATACAGAGAGACAAAAGATTAAGAAGAGAGCGAGAGAGAGAGAAAAGAGATTGAGAAGAGAGAGAGAGAGACGAGATTAAGAAAGAGAGAGAGGGAGAGAGACAAAGGATTGAGAAGAGAGACAGAGAGACAGAGAGACAGAGAGACAGAGAGAGAGAGACAGAGAGACAGAGAGACAGAGAGACAGAGAGAGAGAGAGAGAGAGAGAGGAGAGAATAAGTGAGAGAGAGGAGAGAGATTGAGAGAAGAGAGAGAGATTGAGATGAGAGAGAGAAAATATTGAGGAGAGAGA
>CM075977.1:268219824-268384990 GCA_038087875.1 Malacoraja senta | reverse complement strand
TCTCCATGCAACATCATGGGGAAAAAATGTTTGCAATAACATGGCAATTAGAGCTTGTTAAGGCAATTTATACACACAATCAATTATGGGAATCAGACTGCATGGCAGATCTACATACATAACAGTTTTGGGGGGTTTCAGAATTTGAGGTTAATTGAATGAGAGAAAAAAAAAATTCATTTGAGAGACTATGACTATGATAAAAGGTAAATATTCAATCAAAATACACACATAACACCACTTTAGATATGCCAGAATTGCTCCAGTTTACATAAGTCAAAACTGTTGGTATAGCAATAATCTGAGACATACCACATATTAAAATTAATCACTTCAGACAGCTCAACCCACCCTTTATTATATTTAACTACCCTCTCTTCTTACTCTGACCTACAGAAGTAAAATAGATGCTTTTTAAGCAATTTTACTCTAATTGCATTTGGCAGGCATCTTACCAGGCCTTAATTTGTAATTCACTTCAATATACAACCTTCATTATTATGCAAACACTAACAAATCTCGACACTTCTGCTCACATTCTGGTGTTCTTGCCAACTGTATGTTAGCCACATTAGTGTTTCTTCAGAGAAAAGAAAATCTTCCACGTATATTCTGCATTACAAATAATAATTTACTGAAGCTGCATAAATTTATATTTACATGTTGATTTATTTTATCCAGATTCACCCCACTCTCAAATTGAATTTAAAAGAGTAATAGTTACAGTTGAATAATGGTTGTTTGATGAAGGTGGCCAGTGTTTGCAGTTGAGACCTGCAAACTAGAAAGTCTCTAATTCCTGTTATAATTCCTGTCTGGCCAGTTTATAATCCAACCAAAGTACCAGATCCAAGATGCTATTCAGCCCTTAGTAATACAAAGTTTATAGCTGAATGGATGAAGTATAATCTGCTTGGGATATTCTTTAGTGTCATCAATTAACATTTATGTCAACTTCCCAAACTGAAAACACCCACTCTTGCAGTGATGAGTGAGAATGATTTTATTGTTCTGAGTACAAAGCATTTTCACCATTGTTCATCCAAATTTTTCGGTTCTCTCAAACAATCAAGACAAGCCATGTGTTAATTCAACCCTTAAACAGAGCTCATAGAGAAAGGACTAGATTAAATTAAAGTTGAATGACAATAGACAAAAGATAATAGGTGCAGGAAGGCTATTCTGCCCTTCGAGCCTGCACCGCCATTCACTGTGATCATGGCTGATCATCCACCATCTATTTAAAAGCATTTCCATTTGCGTAAATTGCAAGCAAATAAAGGAAGTATGTCATGTTCTGTGGCATACGTGGGAGAAAAAGCATGCCATTTAAAGATATTTTCAAGATAGAACAAATCTGCTCATGGCTCATATTTGCCTGCACCGTTTGAAGAAATTATTTCCTGTTGTGCGTGTAAAATAGGGTAATTGAGTCATAGTTATACAATGTGTAAACAGGCCCTTCGTCCCAACCAATTAAGTTGCCTACCTTCAGAATTACAGTCTGAAGAAGTCTCGACCCGAAACGTCACCTATTCCTTAGCTCTATAGATTCTGCCTCACCCGTTGAGTTTCTCCAGCATTTTTGTCTACCTTCGATTTTTTTCCTGCATCTGCAGTTCTTTCTTAAACAAGTTGCCTACCTTAGCTAGTTTCACTTATCTGCTTTTGACTCAATTTCCTCTAAATCATTTCTATTCATGTACCTGTTCAAATGTCTTTTAAATGTAATTGTACTCTCTTCCACCACTTCCTCTTTTAATTTGCACAAGTATCAGCGCTATTTATATATTGAATTTATGTTTGTTATATAGTATCTAGGCGTATTGAGCTTACAGGCTTGTCGTACTGCTGGAAGTAAACATCTCATTTTACTTCGGAGTCACTTTAGTGATTCCGTGAAGAAGACCCGTCAGGGCGCATGCACGTCATTACATCGGTCGCATTGGCGCACGGACAGCGGGAGGACAGAGCTCCTCCCGTGGTAAGTACTTTTAGAGTGTTTTTAGAGAGTTTTAAGAGTGAGAACTTAGCTGGAGTAAAAAGTTCCTTTACTGTGGTGCTGTGCTCTGTGTTTTTGTCACAGGCAGCACCATGGTGAAGACGAGCAGGGGAGGACAGAGCTCCTCCTGTAGTAAGTACTTTTAAAGTACTTTTATAGTTTTAAAGCTCCAGCTAAGTGGGAAACTTAGCTGGAGGGGAAAGTTCCCTTTTTGTGGTGCTCTGTGTTTTTTATTACATGCAGCACCATGATGAAGACGACCAGGGGGAGGGCAGCCGCAGGTAAAGTGTATGAGAGCCGCGGGAATGCGGTCTGTGAGCGGCTGCCTCGTATCCCTGCACAGTCGCCGACCGGGAGCGGGGCGACTTCAGACTCAGTGCTAAAAAGCACCAAAGCCAACGCCTGTCGGGTGTAAGGCACGGGGAAGTCTGGGAGGCCCTCGGACTCAACGGAGTCGGGCCACAACGAGCCTGTACGGGGCTCCTAAATGGAGCACCTCATCCAGAGGTTGCTCCAGAAACGCACACTCCGGGGGGAGGAGGCTGCAGAAAGGCCACGCCGGCAGCACCTGGTAGAAGGCTGCTTAAAGCACCCTCATGCATGAGGTGAGTGCAGAGGGTCAGCTAAGTTCTGACCCCGACTCTGACGGAGACTTAGTAACTTAGCGAAGAACGGCCGTTGTCAGAGGTCCATTCTCTGGCAGCACGATTCGCTGTCCCATCAGAGTACGGAGTGCCACTGGGAGAAGAGCTGGCCTCCACGATATAGAGGCTGCTGGATAGCACCCTCATTTAAAAGGCGCTTGCAGAGGGTCAGCTTAGTTCTGACCCGACTCTGACGGAGACTTTGTTGACTAGCGAAGAACGGCCGTTTTCAGAGGTCCATTCTCTGGCAGCACGATTCGCTGTCCCGTCAGTGTATGGAGTGCCACTGGGAAAGTGAAGACGGCCGTTGTCAGAGTTCCCATCTCTGGCAGTACGATTCGCTGTCCAGTCAGAGTCTGGAATCACCAAGAGACCAGGGTAACTGCGAGTTGCTGAAGGTGCCAGCAGTGAACCGGGTGATATGGAGCCAGACGGGCGTGGGCGTGCAGTGCCCAGGAGATGAAGCTGCAGAGAATTCTGAAATTACTTGGCTCAGGAATCACGGCGTTCGCGAGAACGGTGGATGGAGGGCATGTGTCGGAGACGCATCAAGAGGTACTAGGGTTGCTTTGTAGCACCCATTTTTGAGATAAATTGTCTCAGGGAAAGTGCCATTCGGCCCACCATTAATTCCAAGATGTCAGAATTTTTCCAGCCTAGCAACATACAGCCGGCAAACCTACTCTTCGGAGAGGACCTCGCCAAGAGTGTCAAGGACATGGATGACGAGGCAAAGACGGTGGGCTTGATCAAGCCACCGGCAGTCGGCAAGTTTCCAAAAAAGAAAGTACCTCTACAAATGAAGCGGGAACATGGTCAAACATCCACCAGGTACCAAGGAGGTAGGTGGGCCTGGTTCTCAGGTGCACATATCAAATGTGACACAACTTAAATCTGGGGCACATTACATCTGTTTCTGGGATGAATGGAAGCAAATTACCTTAGCTCTGTTTATACAGAGTGTTATTCAAAAGTTTCGAATGGATTTCATCCAAATTGTGATTTGCACATTCAACATGTTCTTGGGAGAACTATTCAGTTTCATTAATAGAAACAGATGGATGTTCAGACTGCGTTTGCAAGCTTATGTGATAAAGGTGTAATTGTAAAGTTGGTTCACCGACCCATCAATTTGTGTCTAATATTTTCCCAGGCCAAAAAAGGATGGGGGATGTAGTATAGACATTGTAAGATGGAATTGTCACTACCAAGCAACCGGGCAAGAGGATGCTATATGGCGACTATAGACCTTAAAGATGCACATTATTCAATGTCTGTTTATTTGCAGGATATTTGAAATTCACCTGGATGGATCAACTATGGCAACAAAATTGTTAAAACCTTTAAATAGGCATGCTAAGAGGCCAGGGTCAGGTGCTCATGGCTTATCTCGATGATATCTTGATTACAGGGGTATCCAAGAGAACAGCTGAAGTAACAGGTGATAGTTGTTAAATCCAATTTTCAAAAAATTGGGCATTATCCATCCAGAGGAATCCAAATTAACACCTGACTATTTGGGTCACAATTGATTCAATTAAGTGACTCTGCACAGGGAAAAAAGGGTAGAACTAATTGACAGGTGTATCAAGCTAATTGAGGCATTAAGGATACATTCGGGTCATTATAATAGACCTATGCAGTTATCAGTAAAGGCTATTTCTGATTTGCAATGGTGGATTCACCATGTGTCCAGAAGTTATAGCAAGGTAATGCTTGACCAGCCTTCCATGATTTTGCGGATGAATGTCAGTGCACTCGGGTGAGGTGTCACAGATACGAGTTTCAGCTGTGGAGGCAGATGACCTGAGCAAGAGGCATCACTTCTGCAGACATGGGCAATTAACTATTAAGAGGCTTATTGCTCAAACAAATGTAATCTGCATGTTCAGCTTCAGATTGACAATACTACACAAGTGGCATATATATTAATCACATCGGTGGAATCAAGTCGGTATTGTGTGACAGATTGGCTAATCACATTTGGGCCTGGTGCATGGAAAAATATACTTCAGCTATTTATCTACCAGGTAGATTCTACACAGCAGACGCCAAGTCACGAAAGTTCCATGACAACATAGATTGGATGTTGAACCAGGTGTTCAATAATATAGTACTTATATATGAATGCCAGATATCGATTTGTTTTGCATCAAGGTTCAACCATCAGCAGCCTAAATAGGTTTCATGGGAACCAGACCAGGTGGCAGTTGCAATTGATACTTTGTCGTTACATTGGGGTGGTATATTTTATATATTTTCCTACCATTTTGCCTAATAGGTCAGAGTATGCAAGAAATCAAGCAGGATGCCGCTTTGGGGGTGCTTGTAATACCTAATTGGCCGAATCAAGCATGGTTCCCTTTGATGTTATAGTTAGGGATCCAACCTCTTTTTGGTGGTTCCCAAGCGTAGGAATTGACTGGAGCATCCGCTAACACGGGAAAGTCATCTGTTATCTATCGTATGGACTTGTTAATTTGCAGGTTTTAAGAAGGCCATATCTGGAGCAAGGATTGACTGGGTGAACGGTGGACATGCTCACTGTAGCCTGGAGAAAGAGTACTCAAAAGGGGTATATTACTTATGTTAAAAAATGGGAGCAATATTCTGTACAAAGTAATATTGACTATAGTATTGCAGGTATTGTGGATATTTAAGAGTTCCTGTTGACACTCTACGATGATGAGGGGCTCAGTTATAGCACCATTAATACAGCTTTAAGTGCTTTGTCCTCATATGGTTTTGATGGGGTCTGGAAAGATCCTATTGGGTTTCATCATATCATAGCTGGATTGATGAAAGGAATTTCAACTCTAAACCTCCTAAACCCAGGTATATGATGATCTGGGATGTAAGTGTGGTCCTCAAGATGCTTCGACAGTAGGTTCCTGTCATGTCTCTGAATTTGCCAAACTAATCATGAAAGTGGTTATGCTCATGGCATTGGTTCAGCATAGCAAGTGCAGAGTTTGCAAAAGCTTCTGCTAGACAGGATGGAAGTTGCTGAAGAGAATGTTATGTTATATATTTGCGTCCTGCTCAAACAGAGCAGGCCAGGTGTCACAGGTTTGTTAAAATTGTGTTTCAGCATAACCTACTGATCCATGTCTATGTGTAATGGCACATTTATTTTCATTATATTGAAGCTATAAAGACCTTAAGAAATGTGGAAACAGCATTGTTTATCAGTTACATGTAGCCACACAGGAGAATGTCAGTGCAGACTATCTCCAGGTGGTTTAAAGCAAATGTTGATTCAGGCAGGTATTAACTCAGTATTAACTGAAATGTATATATCATTTTCCACTAGTGCAGCAGCAACGTCGGCTAGGGCGATGGGTGGTCACATCGGCCATATTTTTACAGGTGCCGGGTGATCAAATGAATTGTTTTTTAAAAATTTACCGTCGGCCGATTGCCTATCGGCGAGAGGCTGTTTGCAAATTCAGTATTAAGTCCTGTTTAGGTTCCCCTGGGATAGAGGGGTTACTGTTTGTTTTGATTATTCAAATCAATTGTTATTGCATGATATTAAATTTTCATGTTTAACGCATTATTGATTGTTTCTCATCGAAAGTCAATCAATGCAGTGAGAAGCCGGATTTGGATCTGCAGCATAAAATCACAGAGCTTTGAACTCTTCACGGAATCACTAAAGTGACTCCGAAGTAAAATAGTAAGATTAAACGAGAACTTACCAGTTTGAAGTTTGATCGTTATTTTATGAGGAGTTACGTTGGTGATTACGTGCCCGCCACGCCCAACCCTCTCTCATAAAAAAGGTCATATGGTAGTTCTCATGTTGCTCATCTTAATATGTTACTTCAAATATTGTGTTATCTGTGATTTCATACTTTGAAGATTGACGCGCATGCGCCCTGACGGGTCTTCTTCACGTAATCACCAACGTAACTCCTCATAAAATAACGATCAAACTTCAAACTGGTAAGTTCTCGTTTAATCTTACTATTGTTCAGTTCTTGGTGCATATGACAATTAAACACTAGACTCTTGACTTGACTGCAGCTCGTTCCACATACCCAATGGCCACTGTAAAAAAAGTACCGCCTTAGGTCCCCTTTAAATATTTGCCCTCGTCTTCAAACTATGCCCTCTAGTTTTAGACTATCCTACCTTGGGAAAAAGACTGTGACCATTCACCTTATCTATACTCCTCATGGTTTTTATTATCTCTCTAAGGTCACTCCTATGCTCCAGGGATAAAAATCCCCAGCCTTTCCAGGTTCTCATTATAGCTCAACCCCTCAAGTCCTGGCATCATCATTGTGATTTGTTTTTCCACACTGTTTTCACCTGAATGATAGCGAGGTGACCACAACTATGCACAATGGTCCAGATGTGTTCTCACTGGTCTCTTGTATAGTTGTAACATGATGTTCCAAATTTTGTATTCAATGCTCTGACTGATGAAAGCAATGGTGCCAAAAGCCTTCTTCACGCCCCCATCTATCTATGTCGCCAGTTTTAGGGTAATATGTGCTTCTAGCCCTAGGTTTCCCTGATCCACAAGGCTATCCAGGGTTCTATCATTTACTGTGCAAGTCCTGACCTGGTTTAACTTACAAAAATGCATCATTTTGTTTTTTAGTTTAGTTTAGACATACAGCGTGGAAACAGGCCCTTCTGCCCACCGGGTCAACGGCCTTGCTAAAGTCATGTAGACAATGACTTTCACCTCGCCCTTGTCAATCGTCTTGGAGATCACTGCACATTAACACTGTCCTACACCCACTAGGGATTATATTTACCAAGCCAATTAACCGACAAACCTTTACGTCTTTGGAGTGTGGGAGGAAACAGAAGATCTCTGAGAAAACCCACGCAGATCACGGGGAGAATGTATAAACTTCATACAGGCAGCACCCGTAGTCAGGGTCGAACCCGGGTCTCCGGCGCTGCATTTGCTGTAAGTCAGCAACTCTACCGCTGCGCCACCGTGACCGCCCAATTGTCCGAGTTAAATTCCATCTGCCAATCCTTGATCCACTCACCCAGTTGATCAAGATCCTGTTGTAATTTTCGATAAGCTTCTTTACTGATCACTACACCACCAACTTTGGTATCATCAGCAAACTGAGTCACTATGCAAACTACATTGTTATCCATGCGGTTCATTTTGGTGAACGCAATATTGATGAACCCCGCCTGATCCCTGTGGCACACCAGCGATCACAAGCCACCAATCTGAAAAATAACTCTCCACTACCACTATCGGCCTCCTGCCACCAGGCTAACTTTGTATTCTATAGGAAATAACTGCAGATGCTGGTTTAAACCGAAGATAGACACAAAAAGCTGGAGTAACTCAGCGGGACAGGCTGTGAAGGGTCTCGACCCGAAAAGTCACCCACTCCTTCTCTCCAGAGATGCTGCCTGTCCTGCTGAGTTAAGGGCCTGTCCCACCAGCATGCAACTGCATGCGGCGAGTGCGACCAAACGTGGTGGCTTGAGGCGTACGGCCTTGCGGTGCCGGTCCCACTTCCAACCGCGGAGCCGTCTGGAGCTGGTCCCGACATTATACTCACCAATTAGCTGGGCAGGAGGCGGGCCGACTAAATTTGGACGTCGCACGGCGTCGGGAGGTTACGTCATCACGCAAAGGCACGCCGGGCGGTGACGTCATCGTGCCATGCCACGCGCTAGGCCTTCGCCGTCAAGACGCTGCGTACGGCGTCAAGTCGCTGCGTACGGCGTCAAGACGCTGCATACTCCCGTCGGGACGCTGCGTACGGCCTCAATGCGGCTGCGGGCCGACAGGCCATTGCCGCGCGGGATTTTTGGACAGTGTCAGTTTTTCGGAGCCCCGCGCGATGTCCAGACCAGCCCCGCACAACTCCATACGGCTCCGGCGATCGAAGTGGGACCGGCCCCGCGAGGCCGTACGGCTCAAGCGACCACGTTAGGTCGCGCTCGCCGCATGCAGTCGCATGCTCGTGGGACAGGCCCTTTACTCCAGCTTTTTGTTTCTATCTCTAATTTTGTATTCTATTGGCTAGCTCACTCTGGATCCCATGTGTTCTAACCTTGTGGAGTAGCCAATGCGGGGACCTTGTCAAAGGCCTTGCTAAAGTCATGGTTATCTCTTTAAACAACTCAAGTTTGTGATGCAAATTCCTATGCATAAAACTATGCAGATTATCTCTAATCAGTTCTTGCCTTTCCACATGTAGAGAGATCCTGTCCCCAAGAACCCCCAGTAACTTTCTCACCACTTACGTTAAGTTCAGCAGCCTTTAGTTCCATTGCTTGGCCTTACAGCCCTTCGTGTGGAAAGGTACAACATTGGCCACACTATAATCTTCCGATACACTACCCATGGCTAATGATTTTTCCAAATTTCTCTGACATGGCCACAGCAATATCTTCCTTGGCTTCCCACAATGTCCTAGGGTACACTTTGTCTGGCCCCTTGAAATTATCCATCTTTATAGGCTACAAGACCACCAGCACCTCCTCTTTTGTAATGCGGATAGGTTTCAAGACATCATTACTCTATTCTCTCAATTGTCTAGTTTCAATTTCCTTCAGCCTCCCGTTTAAAAAAAAAAAAATACATCTGAACCATGAGAGCAGGGAAGGAACAAGTTAGGTGGATGTTACTAAAAGTACATCTACTGCTGTCAGCAGCAGCCCTTTTGCTTCATCAGCCTTTCAAGAAGTAGATGTACTTTTAGTAACATCCACCAAACTTGTTCCTTCCCTGCTCTCATGGTTCAGATGGATTTTAAAAAACCCTAGGAGGCTTTTATTGTAAGAAAGTTCTCTGCTGTAGGAAGCTCTCTGCTGAAAGAACTCTGCAACTATGATTGAGCACGCCCAGGAGTGACAGAGGTCACATGCTTATGTTAATATTAACCTTTTATTCCACCCAGTTTTATTCCACCAGCGAGGTCTTACCTTCCACTACCTGCAACCTCCGGTAACCACCTTCAACTAGCATCACAACTGGCTTAGACTAAAACATTACCAATTTTTAAAACGGCAACCTATTTTTAGTCGAGGCCGGTTTTGAATTTTTTGAAATAATCGCCGGAACATAGAAGCGGAAACCACTTTTGACCATTAGGGAGACTGACAAAAACCTCCGGGCACCTCACGGAAACCTTGGGTGGGGCGCAAAGTTCGCCCGGAAGTGGCGGCGCTGTTGCACAGCTGCGGCTCGCCTGCAGTCTGTCTGTTTTTACTTTTTTTGTTTGTTTTCTTTTGTCCTGTTTTAGTTAAATTTTAGTTTATTGGGTTGTGTGCGTGTGGGGTGGGGTGGGGGGGGGGGGGGTGAAACCATGACTTTTGTCTCTTCCTTCGGGGGAATGCGACTTTTTCTTGTCGTATCCCCCTTCTCTGCCTCCGTCTGCGCTGAGGCCAAAATGGCGGAGCTGCCGGCCTCCAACTCCAATTGCGACCGACGGACCTCGAAGTTCCGGAGGCAGAGCCAGGACTTACCAGCGCGGGGCTGGCCGGCTTCGGGGCTGCGGTGGCGTTCCGGCGGTGGCGACCGAGGACGCTGGTGGCGACCTGAGTCCGGAGGCTCGGCCGCGGGCCCAGTGGATGACATTGTCGGGAGCTCGCAGGTCGCAGGTGGGTGACCTGTTTTTCTGGGGCTCCCGCAACTACAGCTGCGTCCGCTGGACTGGAGGGCAGCAGCTTCGGCAGCTTCGGCCACCCCGGGCCGCGGAGTTTGAACCGGCCCGTCGCGGACGGAGCACGGATTCAGCCGCGGGACTGACTTACCATCACCCGGCGGGGTCACAGCATCAGAAGCCTGGATCGCCTCAGCGCAGAGGGAGAACAAAGAAGGAAGAGACAGAGACTTTAAGACTTTTGCCTCCATCACAGTGAGGAGGTGCCTGGTGAACTCACTGTGGTTGATGTTAATTTGTGTTTATTGTGTGTTTTGTTATTTATTATATGTATGACTACAGGCAACGAAGTTTCGTTCAGACCAAAAGGTCTGAATGACAATAAAGGAATCTATCTATCTATCTAAAGTCTCCAGAGGTTTCCGTTCAGGTTTCCTAAGTGGGACAGGGGCATTACACATCGGTGAGACCAAACGCAGACTGGGCGATCATTTCGCTCAGCCCGCATGAACCTACCTGATCTCCCGGTTGTGGGACACTTTAATTCTCCTTCCCATTCCTACACAGACCTTTCTGTCCTCGGTCTCCTCCATTGTCAGAGTGAGGCTAAACACAAATTTGAGGAACAGCATCTCATATTTATCATATTGCAGCCATCAGGGCTGCAAGCCACATGCTGAATGCCACTATCACATGCTGAATGCTTCTATCATACATGTCTGAATGCCTCTACCATTGCTGGCAATTCCAAAATGAGAGAATTAGAGGGATGCTATTTTGAGATCCAAGGAAAGCACAAGGAATCAAATATAAGAAATCAATTCCATGAACATGCTAACAAAAACTGAGGGAGAGAAAGAGCTTCAGAACATGCACAAAAGCCCACTGTTTCTCCAGGCTTCTGCTGTTAACATTATGCTGCTAGAGGCTTTCATCCAGTGCTTCCATCACCGACAGTACATTCTGTTTCACTTCCTCTATTATGTTAACATATACATTGTTCAATGAATACAATTCTAAAGAATTTTGCTCACCTGGCTAAAAATTGTAGCTGCCTCTGCCTCCTGTCATACTGGGTGATAGATTTAGCCCTCTCTAGCTCTTTTCACAAGACCATTGTCCCTATTAATTTTATTTTAATTAGATTTATGTTTACTATACTTAAATTGATAGATTAAAATAATTCACTGCAGCATTCAACGATAACCATTAACCACAATATCCCATCTATTCTTTAGAATGTCATTATTTAATTACACACAGATTTTAGAAACCATTTGCCAACAAATTATGTCCTGTACCTTTAATAATGATATATATTGATTTCATACTACGTGACGTGTTTGCTATCACTACTGTGATTCTCATATTATGTTTAAAGCACGATGGCGCAGCGGTAGAGTTGCTGCCTTAAGGGCCTGTCCCACGAGCATGCGACCTAACGTGGTCGCTTGAGCCGTACGACCTCGCGGGGCCAGTCACACTTCGATCGACGGAGCCGTATGGAGTTGTGCGGAGCTGGTCCCGACATCGCGCGGGGCTCCGAAAAACTGAACCTGTTCAAAAATTCCGAGCGGCAACGGCCTGCCGGCCCGCAGCCGCCTCAACGGCGTACGCACCGCCTCGACGGGCGTGCGCAGCGTCTCAACACCGTACGCAGCGTCTTGACGCCGTACATCACGTGCGAACTTCCCGCGGAATTCGCTCGAACTTCACGTCACTCACTCGACCTCCGCGCGGCCCCCGCTTCCGGTTTGGTCACGCTTGCCGCATGCAGTCGCATGCTCATGGGGCAGGCCCTTTATAGCGCTTGCAGCGCCAGAGACCCAGGTTTGATCCCGACTACGGGTGCTGTCTGTACGTTCTTCCCGTGACCGCGTGGTCTCTGAGATCTTTGTTTTCTCTGAGATCTTTGGTTTCCTCCCACACTCCAAAGACGTACAGGTTTATAGCTTAATTGACTTGGTATAAGTGTAAATTATCCCTAGTGTGTGTAGGATAGTGTTAGTGTGCGGGGATCGCTGGTCATTGTGGACTTGGTGGGCCGAAGTTTCCGTGCTGTATCTCTAAACTAAACACTTACTGAGTTTAATAAGCATTCCTGTTAAACCTTCCTTAGTTTATAAGTTTTAACAACAACTTCTCATTTTCAAAGCAATCTTATTAATCCTGATGCTACTACTAAATAATGTATTCAGCAATTGTTACATCATTTCACAAGTTTTCACAAATAGATTTGATACGAATATTAGGAATAATCTTGCTTTAAGTCAGAACTTTGTAGCTTCACGACTTATTCCAGTGTTTGAGAACTTAAACTCAGGTGACATTTCAATGTGCAGCACTACCATTTAGCTGAGAAGATTATTCGATAATCCTTGCTCCCAAGAAATACATGTTGAAGATAGGGTTACAGCATAAGCTCATAATTTAATAATCACCATGCCTCACAAATTCAGCTCGGCGCCAGAGCCATGGGATTGTAAAATTATCAGCTTCAATCGTGTGTTTTCTCTAATCGAGGTGAATGATGACCGTTCTTTCACTTCTGAGAGATGATAAAGTGCTAAAAATGCAAATCCTTTCTCTTTGAAAAAAAAAAAGTTAATCCCCATGAGTCACATGATTTCACTGGAAGAAAAGGAGGGAATCTGTCCTGGGTACTTATGTGTTTCCAGAGAAATTCGCACCATTGGTATTTCAGAAATGTCACCCATAAAAGGCAAATGAAAAGAGAAAGTGAAGTCAAAGCTATCTTGCTCGTCTTGAAATCCTTGTTTCAAGATTGTTTGAATAGTGAGATATCTGTTAAATTCAACCGGAAAGTAACATCTGAAAAGATGACAGGGCTAGCATAAATGAAAGAACTTTATGAGAAGTGGTTTGTGCAGTAAAGCAGGAAGAAAGCAAGCTTTCAGATGTGTGAGGTCAGGAATGGTGAAGGCGCTGGCTCGTCAAATCATCCAGTAAACAAGAAGTATATCAGAAGATGATACATCATGTGAGTTCCCAGGCTCTCCGTCCATATTTGATTTGGTCGGCACACAGAATTTGTTAAACCTGTTACCTCCCGACCTATAGCCAATATTACCACCAGCTCAGGCTAGGCTTGCAAGAGGTTGTTTAAGCAAATTGTATATTATTTTAAACATCTAAGCTTAAATAGGAATGGAAAAGGACCTGAACAAATACACCATGGTTGTTATCAACTTCATAATGAAATGCGTGAAGGAGTGTATAACCATCAAGATAATCCCAAACCAAAAGCATTGGATAAACCAGGAGCTCTGCAGTCAAAATAGGACCGGATCTTGGCCTTACTAGTCTGGCGACACAAGGTCATACAGGAAGTTCAAGTATGACCTTGATAAGTTGATCAGAAAAGTGAACGGATCTGTTTAGTCTAAACTGGTGGATGACAGACATTCGCCAGCTGTGCAGAGCTTGCACGCCATCACTTACTACAAGGCGAATCAAAGTAGTGGTACAAATGACAGCAAGGCTTTACTCTCCATCAAAATCATTAATTTCTACACTTGCTTCAAAAGGGAGAACATGAATGTACCTTCTCGGGCCCCCATAGCCCCCCCGACAACAATGTAATGTCTGTCACCCAGGCCGATGTCAGAAGATCCTTTGTGAGGATGAACCCTCGGAAGGTGTCTAGCCCTGATGGTGTACCTGGCCATCTTAAAACTTGCCCTGACCAACTGGCTGGAGATTTTGTGGACATTTTCAACCTATCAATGTGAAGGTCATTGTTTGCCAACTGCTTTAAAAGGACATCAATAATACCAGAGCCCCAAAAGACTAAGGTGACATGCCTCAATGACTAGAGACTGGAGGCATCAATCTCCAAGTGCTTTGAGAGGTCGGTTATGACGAGTCAACTCTTGCTTTAGTAAGGACCTGGATCCACTACTATTTACCTATTGTCATGAAGGATGAACAGAGGTTGCAATCTCATTGTCTCTCCATTCTGCACTGAGCCACCTGGACTAAAATAATACATATGTCAGGCTGTTCATCGAATACTGCCCGGGATTCAGCACCATCATCCCCTCCAAAGTTATTATCAAATCCAGAGAACTGGGTCCCTGCTCATTGTTATGTAATTGGATCCTCGACTTTTTTTATTAGCAGATCAAAATCAGTAAAAATTGACAACACTAATTTCTCAATAACCATCAACACGAGCGCCACAGGGCTGTGTGCTCAGTTCCATGCTCTACTTTCTCTATACCTATGCCTAGGAGTCCAGACACACCTCCAATGCCATATTTATATTTGCCAATGTTACCACCATAGATGGATGAATTATAGGTGCAATAGAACAGAGTACAGAAGAGAGATTGAAAATCTGATTGAATGGTGCCGGAACAACAGTCTTGTTTCCAACTTAATAAAAGACCAAGGAGCTAATTATTGCCTTCAGGAGGGGAAAGCCAGATGAACATGACTTCAACAATGAAATGGCAGAGGAAAAAGTGAACAAATTAATGGTCTCGACCCTAAACGTCACCCATTCCTTCTCTCCAGAGATGCTGCCTGTACCGCTGAGTTACCACAGCATTTTGTGTCTATCTTCAAGTTACTGGCCATGCATATCTCTTAAGATCTGTCCTGGGCCCAGCACATCGATGCAATCACCAAGCAAGCCCATAAGCCCCTCCATTTCCTGAGAAGATTGAGGAGATTCAGTAAATCAATGAATATTCTATTGAATTTCTATAAGTGTGCAGGTGAAATCATATTGACCAGTGGCATTGTGACCTGGTTTGGCAACTTGAACACCCAGGAATGTAAGAGTAAACACTGTGGTCCGTCACTGGTACTGTCCTCCCTACCATCGAAGGGATTTATAGGAGGCGCTGCCTCAAAAAGGCAGCTAATGTCATTAAAGACTTACACCACACTGGCCACATTCTCATTTTGCTACTACCATTGGGAAAATGGTACAAGACCCTTAAAACCAGGACAAGCAGGTTCAAGAACAGCAATGTCCCAACAGCCACGAGAACACTACACTACACCTTCCTCAGCAACTATAACTTTCAATACACTTTGAATGTATTCAAGAGAGAGTTGGATATAGCTCTTATGGCTAACGGAATCAAGGGATATGGGGAGAAAGTAGGAACGGGGTACTGATTCTGGATGATCAACCTCGAACGGCTGAATGGCCTACACATGCACCTGTTTTCTATGTTTCTATGTTTCTCCAGCAACATCAGCTTTGTACCACTTGGTTACCAAATATTATGGTACAGGTAATTGATTGATTGTATTATTGATTCATATATATCTATCTCTGTGTTATTGAATTTACGGGCCTGTTAAGCTGCAGAAAGCAAGAATCCCATTGTTTTGTTGTGGGTACATATGACAATTAATACTTTTGATTTTCTTGCCTCTCTTGACTCTTGACGATCTCGACACTCTCTCTTAACTCTTGAAAGGTGTCCTACTCATTACTGTTATGGAGCAATGTTCCAATAGAACGTTTAAAACAACAATCATATTAACTCATTATGAGCATGGCATAAGGTCATGGAGAAAGCCCTATGATGACCAATTAACTCAAATGTGATGTTAACTGCAAAGAAACTGCTGTAGCATGAAGGTATTTGTAACATGCAGACTGTGAAGGTCAGAAAATGTGTGAAACCAGCCTTGTCATTGAAAAAATATTTAACTGCACACAGTATATTAATTAAGTACAAGGAATGTACTTGAGGAGGATATCCAAAAGCAACTGAATTAGAAAGTGGAGAACGATGAGGGAATTTTACTTCGGAGTCACGTGAGTGACTACATGAAGAACCCCGCCAGTGCGCCTGTGCGTCATTACGTCAGACGCCTTGACGCAAACGGACGTGAGGAGCAGAGCTCCTCCAGTGGATTTGCAGTTTTTCAACTACAAGGTAAGTAGAAACTTTTTTCAGGTTTTCCAGGTCCGTTTACTGTGGGGATTTTTTCCACAGACGCCATGGAAAAAACGGACAGGGGGAAGAGGCGAGCGACACAGCCGACAGAAGTCGGGAAAGTCGGGAGTCTGCGGTTAGAGACCAACCGCCTCTAAACCCCGGTACAGTCGCCAGCGGTGAGCATAGCCTCTGTGGACCTGGGGCTGGTGAAAACACAGCGCCTGTCGGGCAAAAGACAAAGTTTAAATCCCAACGGCCCACGGAGGGAGTCCCAGGCAATGGAAGTAGCTCCAGGGCTAGATACTGCTTTCGAGCGTATTGCCCAAATAGAAAGCCTTTTACATAGGCTGTTGGAGCAAAGTTCACTCAGGAAGGAGTGTACTGTAATCCAAGCTGCAGGAAGCAGCTTAACAGCACCTGGCTCGGGGCTGATGGAATGCACCCTCAGGAATGAGGAGCATGCTACGGGTCATGAGATTTCAGACCCCGACTCTGACGGTGAGGCTGTACAAGGCAATGAACGTCAGCTGCCAGATGTTCCACCCCTGGCAGTAGGATTCGCTGCCCCGTCAAGGTCAGGAGAGCCATTAGGAGAACTGGCCTCCTTAATAAATTACTTGGTTTACCATCAGCTGGAACAGCAGGAGATGGATGAGACTGCAAGAAAGCAGGAGACCCCAAGTAACTGGTTGTTGCTGAAAGCAGCAGCAGTGAACCAAATTATCTGGAATCAGTTGCAGAGAATATTAAAGCTGCTGGGTTCTGGAATAACTGCTTTTACCAGAATAGCAGGTAACAGCCAAGAGATGACGAAGTTGCATCAGGAAGCACTGGGGTTGCTATGCAGCACCCACTTCGAGATCAATTATCTGAGGAAAGTGCTATACGGCCTACTATGAATCCGAAATTCGCAGCACTCTGCAAACCAAGTAATATACAATTACCCAACTTACTCTTTGGAGAGGATCTCGGGAGACGTATTAAAGAGTTGGAAGATGAAGCGAAAGCAGGATTGATAAAAACATCAATGGTTGCAAAGTCTGTAAAGAGGAAGTATCCTTTCAGACGTCATACGGATCCTAGACCAGGACCAAGTCGCTCAATAACGCAGGGACGTAGCTGGCGGCCTGCAGCAGGAGTAAGGACCAGTGGTGGTGCTTCCGGGAGAATCCAGGGATATCAGAATACTCAAATGACTCAAGAGGTAGGTGGACCTGGTTCTCAGGGGAACATACTAACTGGATTAAGTCCAAAAGTTGGAGGCAGATTACGTCTCTTCTATAAATATTGGAAGAAGATTACTTCAGATGTGGTAATTCTGAATAATATACAAGGATTTCGAATTGAATTCAATCCAAATTATGATTTGCATGTACAGCATGTTCCTAGCAGAACTCTCCACTTTGCGAAGTAATGGAGGTTCAAGTTGCACTTCAAAACCCTATATATAAAAGGTGTTATTGAAGAATCAGTCTATCAAATTCACCAATTTGGGTCAAATATATTCCCTCGATCAAAAAAGGATGGAGGATGTAGGATTATTATAGACTTGACAAGTCTGAATGCTTTTGTTCAGTGTCTGTTCACTTGCAAGATATGAAGTATCTTAAATTTACATGGATGAACCAATTAGGGCAGTTCAAAGCTCTGCCTAATGGGTTAACGTTCCCTCCCAGAATATTCATAAAATTGTTAAAATCAATTCCGGGGTTGCTGAGAGCCAGGGGCATGTACTAATGGCATACCTGGATGATGTCCTGATTATAGGAAGGACAAAACGGTCAACAGAAGCATCGGTTGCAGTTAATAAAATCAAACTTTTGAAAGTTTGGGGGTTTCTAAATTCATCCAAAGAAATCAAGGTTAAAAACAGGTACCTCGATTGATTATTTGGGGTTCACAATTGATTTAGCCCAAATGCAAATTACTTTGCCCAGTGAAAAAAGGGTGGAGTTGATTAAAGATTGCAGTAATCTGTTAAACGAGCAAAAACCTAGAGTACTGGGAAAAACAGGTGGCTCGAGTACTGGGAAAAATTAGTAGATTCCCAGCAGTCCAGTATGGACCATTACATTATCAACAGCTGCAGAGAATCAAAGAACAGGCACTGAGAGTAAATGCTGGCCATTTTGATAGAACCATGCAAGTAACAACAAATGCTGTTTCTAATCTGCAGTGGTGGATTCTACATGTCTCAAGCAGTTCAGGCAAAGTGCTGATTGAACAACCTTCCATGATATTTCAAACTGATGCCAGTGCACTAGGATGGGGTGCAACTGACTTAACATCGAGCTGCGGAGGCAGATTGAATCAGGAAAAGTTAGTGTTACTGCAGACATGGGGAATTACCTATTTGGAGATTTTAGGAGGTTTCTATGGACTCCAAGCTTATGGTTCTAACACAACTAAAAGGAAGGTTCAAGTTCAAATTAATAAACACAACAGTAGTTGCCTATATTAATGATATGGGTGGAATTAAGTCGGTGTCATGTGACAAAATGGTTAAATCAACTTTGGTCTTGGTGTATTGAAAAGAACATTTGGATTTCAGCTATCTATCTGCCAGGTAGAATGAATACGATAGCAGACACCAGGTCACGAAAAGTTCCATGATAATAAAGAATGGATGTTGAATCAAGAGGTATTCAATGATATAGTAATCCGATTTGGAATGACCGACATCGACTTGAATCATCAGCTATCGAGATATGTCGCATGAAAACCAGATCCAGGAGCAGTGGCGATTGATGCTTTCTCGCTGCATTGGGGTGGTATGTTTTCATATATATTTCCACCTTTCTGCCTCATAAGCCAATGTTTGCTTAAAATCAGGCAAGATGCTGCTTCAAGGGTATTGGTAGAACCAGATTGGCCTACACAACCATGGTATCCGTTGATATTAGAATTAACAACACAAATGTTGATGAAAGTCCCAAAAAAGAGTAATTTATTGCTGCACCCTGTACAGGGGAACAACATCCATTATATGATTGTTTGGATTTGTTGATTTGCATGTTTTAAGAATGCCTTTTCTGGGACGAGGACTCTCTGAGCATACTGTGGACATGCTTACGGCAGCCTGGAGGTAGAGCGCTCAAAAACAGTACCTTTCTTATATTAAGAAATGGGAAGAGTTCTGTGTACAAAAGAATGTGCAATAAAGTACTGCAGATATTTCAAATGTTTAGAATTTCTGTCAAAACTTTATTATGATGAAGGTCTGAGTTGTAGTGCAATTAATTCAGCCAGAAGTGCATTGTCCTCATATTTGGTTCTGGATTCAGAAAGAAACTCAATTGGGTCACACCCAATTGTTTCCAGACTAATGAAAGGAATCTTTAATTCCAAACCACCGAAACCTAGGTACGTGACAATCTGGGATGTAAGTGTGGTACTGAAACTACTTCGTGAATGGTCATCAAGTGTGTCTTTACCTTTGGTCAAGCTCAGTATGAAAGTATTCATGCTTATGGCATGAGTGACAGCACAACGAGTGCAAACACTTGGAAAATTACAGATAGACAGTATGGAAGTAACTGAAGACAAGGTTACATTCTATATCTATGACCTATTAAAGTAAATTAGGCCAGGTGTGACAGGATTTAAAATTATGCTAGCAGCATATCCAAATGATCCATGTCTCTGTATTAAGACATATTTATTACAATACATTGAGGTCACAAAGAATTTGAGAATACGGAAACTGGGTTGTTGATCACACACAAGAAACCACACAAGAGAGTTTCAATACAGACTATTTCCAGATGGATAAAAGAAGTCTTAACAGCTGCTGGTATTAACACTTATGTTTTTACGTCTCACTCGACTAGGGCAGCAGAAACGTCGGCGGCCAGGGCAAAAGACGGCCCCGTCGACCATATCCTCGCAGCCGCCGGGTGGTCCAATGAGTTGATGTTTCAACATTTTTACCATCGGCCTATTGTTAATGCGGGGTTGTTTGCAGAAACTATTTTAAGTTCTGTGTAAATTCCTCTGGTTTAAAGGGGATCTGATTCATTTCATTATTGAAATGAATTACTGCATTTGTGGTACAAATGTTATTATAAATGCATGATTGATTATTCTCGTTCCGAGTCAATCTATGCAGTGAGAAGCCGGGATTGATCCACGGCATGAAATCACAAAGCTTTAAAATCTTCACGTAGTCACTCACGTGACTCCGAAGTGAAATAGTAAGATTAAACGAGAACTTACCTAAGTTTGAAGTTTGATCTTTATTTTATGAGGAGTTACGTAGGTGATTACGTGCCCACCACGACCCTACCCTCTATCATAAAGGTCAGATGGAAGTTCTTGTATTACTCATTTTATTATGAGACTATATTACTTCGGTTGTTGTTTTTTGTGATTTCACACCGCTGCTTTGAAGATTGACGCGCAGGCGCACTGGCGGGGTTCTTCACGTAATCACCTACGTAACTCCTCATAAAATAAGGATCAAACTTCAAACTTAGGTAAGTTCTCGTTTAATCTTACTATTAAATGTCATATCAAAGGAATACAGACATGTGGGGAAAAGCACAAGACTGGTTTTGTGAAAGTTCCAAATCATAAGTAGCTGAGTGTGAGAAAGAAGAAACAGTGCTGATAAAATATAGAACATAAAAGACATCAATGTTCAATAAAAAAATAAGAGAACTCGGGAAGCTATTAGATACCAGGCAATATCAAACAGATAAAGCGTATAAAAATAAAGGATCACAGAGGCAGTAAATGCAACTGGGCGGAAGGGAGGTTTCAGTCAACAGGACACAGAAGGAGAGAAAGGGATGATGCCACAATTACTCGGAAGATGGATCTTCAAGGTTTAAAGGAACAAACCGTGCTGTAGACTTTGTTAAGAATTCTTATTTGTACTGAAGGTCACTTAAGGGCCTGTCCCACCTAGGCGATTTTTCAGCAGACTGCCGATGACTGTCAAGTTCGCGGCACTCGCCTGAAAAAACGGGAACTGGAACGGCGACTGTCAGAGTGGAAAACACGCACACGCACACGCACACGCACACGCACACGCACAGGCGGGGGCCAGGGAAAGCAGGGTAGCGCTGTCTGAAATTCACACAGTGCAAAGCCAAGGTGATACAGACACACACCGCGATGAACAGGAAGGTTAAGATGGCTAGCACTGTGTACAATAAGTCCTTTAAGGGAGGGGGGAAGGAGAGAAGGGAGGAAGGGGGGGAGGGAAGGGGTGGAGACACTTTTAAGAAGGCAGACATCTTTTAATAAGCCTAAGATACACAGCTGTGAAGTTTGGCGGGCATTTAACATTACCGGTCGGTTATCCTTGGTTCTGAAAACTCGTGCTTACGTTTTTTCCCCCCAATGAGCCAATGAAAATGCCCGGTTAGCAAAGGCGATTAACTAAAACTACCTACGACTACCTCGACTACCCATAACTACATGGCGCCCCCCCACTACAACTGCACCTACGACTACAGGATTATCAATTTTCTCCATGGTGGCCAATTTTTGGTCGCAGAAAAATTCTCAACATGTTGAAAAATTTGCGGCGACCATACTAAGGCCTTGACTAGTTCCCAGAATACGGGAACTCCTCGCGACCATGAAGGAGACTCACCAGAGACCGCCAACGAACGTGTGGTGACCATGTGGCTATCATGAGACGTGCGCAGTCTCCTGCACTCGCCTAAAAAGTCGCCAAAGTGGGACAGGCCCTTTAATCGATAAATATGTTTTGTCTTTAACCAACATACCACTACTTTTAGTCACAAAAAAATTAAATTGAACCTTGAAAGTAAAATAACCTAAAATCAAGAAATATTTTCAATGTGATACTAATGGAAATTTAGATGGTTATCAAGAAATTGGTTTTCACCTTTTAATGGACACATTTCATACTTAAAAACAGTTTGGAATTCCCTCTCCAATGTTTGTGAAATTTATCAGAGGCAATTAAATTCCCAATTAGGCTGCATTCGGCGAAATTAAGCTTCCAACTAGTTGCACGCCAATCTAAGAAGGGCTTCTGCCCTTCAAAGCATATTTTTCATATTGTTTCATACAAAGTTAGCCACTTCACACCTGAAGTGAATTCTCAACTGCAATATTCCCAAGGGCCATAAGATACTGCAATATTCCCACAGTATTAGTGAGACCACATTTGGAATACTGTGTACAGTTCTGGGGTCCATACTTAAGAAAGGATGTACTGGCCCTGGAGGCAGTGCAGCGAAGGTTTACAAGATTAATTCCTGCAATGAGGGGATTGACATATGAGGAAAGGTTAAGTAGGCTGGAACTCTACTCTTTGGAGTTTAGAAGAATGAGAGGCGATCTCATTGAAACATATAAGATCGTGAGGGGCCTTGATCGGGTGGATGCACCGAGGATGTTCCCAATGATCGGGGAAACTAGAACTAGGGGACATAGTTGTAGAATAAGGGGGGGCTCTTTTAAAACTGAGATGAGGAAGAACTTCTTCACCCAGAGGGTGGTTAATTTATGGAATTCACTGCCCCAGGGAGCAGTGGAAGCAGAAACATTAAATATATTTAAGTCTAAAATAGATGTTTTTTTAGCTGCCAAGGGGATAAGGGGCTACGGGGAGAGGGCAGGGATATGGACCTAGGTATGGTTAGTATAGTAAGACCTGAGTGATCTCCTGGACAAGTGTCGATCGCCTGGATTGGGGTCGGAGAGGAATTTCCCGGATTTTTTTCCCGAATTGGACCTGGGTTTTTATCCGGTTTTTTTGCCTCCCCCAGGAGATCACGCGGTTCTTGGGGTGGAGAGGGGTGATAGCGGTATAAAGGGGAGGGTAGTGTCTTGTGTTCTGTGTCTTGTGTCTACTGTTTGTGGGTAAGGGTGTCTGTTTAGTGTTCAGCCATGAGCGAATGGCGGTGCGGGCTCGATGGGCCTGGTGGTCTACTCTCGCACCTACTTTCTATGTTTCTATGTTTCTATGTCTATAAGATACTGTTACAACACAGAAGTGTTTTTTTCCCCTGAATTATTCCCTTTTCTTCCCTGAATTAATGTCTTTCAGTTTTTCAATTTTCAAAATAAACTTTTGTGGAAGACTTTGGAAATGGCCAACTTGCTACTCATCCATCCATTCTTTTTCTATTTGGGCAGCCCAGTAATGCAACTGGTGGAGAACCTGCCTCACAGCTCAGGTAACCTGGGTTCAATCCTGACTTCAGGAGTTCGCACATTCTCACTGTGACCACATGGGTTCCCCTGGCTGCTCTGCTTCCTTCCCAAGTCCCAAAGATGTGTGGGTTGGGGGGTTAACTGGTCACTATAAATGTCCCCAAGGGTAGGTGTTTGGTAGAATCTGGGGGTAATTGATGGAAAGGTGAGATAATAGGTTAGATGGATTATTAGTTGGGGAATGGGATTGCTTGTTGTGCTGGCCTAAACCCAATGGGCTACAGTGCCTCCTTCTATATAGTTTGAAAACATGTAAATATATTTTGGAAGAGTCATGCAATGATCATCAAATTCGTTCACAATTGCTCAAAGTTTAGCAGCTGAGTTGCTCTCAGCTGATTATCTGCTACCTCCTAAAATAACGGAACATTATATTAGAACAAAGTTATGTCAAAACCTAAGATTATATTTAATCGCAAATGTTCATTTTCAGCCTCCCTTGGATTTTCAGGTAATTTTCATGTAAACAATACTGGTTTTGGATATAAATTCCCCAGTGATTTACAAAGATCCAGAGAACATCCCAGCAAAAACTATACACAGCAACAGATCAACCAATTATTGAGGACATTCTAACCTGCTAATCATTCCTGCATACGGAATTTCTGTTGAAGATGTCACTTGCATTTTCATTTACGCTTCACCATTTATGATTATGCCCCTGATCTGTATGAATTCATTCAGAAATGAAACACCTTTTCTGTAACCAAAATGATATAACCATCAATAACCTCAATGGCCATCAACACAGGAGCAGCTTAAGGTTGTGTGCTCAGTCCATTGCTCTGCTCTCTCTATACTCATGACTTTGTATTCAGACACAGCTCCAATGCCATCTTTAAATTTGCTGACAATACCACTATTGTTAGACAAATAAAGGGTTGTCAGAGTACAGAAGGGAAATTGGAAATCTGATTGAATGGTGCCAGAACAACAATCTTGCTCACAACTTTAGCAACACCAGGGAGCTGATTTTCGACTAGCGGAGAGGAAATTCAAGGATCCAGGAACCTGTCTTCATCAACAGAAAAGAGGTGGAGAGAGTCCACAGCTTGATGTTCCTGGGCGTGCATATCCCTTAAGATCTGTCATAAGCCCAGCACATCAATGCATATGCATTATCAACACTCAACTTCCTCAAAATGTTAAGGAGATTCGTTGTTGATGAGTACTCTATCAAACATCTAACTGTGTACGGTGGAGAGTATACTGACAGGTTGCATCATGGCCTGGTTCGGCAATGTGAAACCCTATGAATGACGGAGACGACAGAAAGTGGTAGATATTGCCTCGTCCATCACAGGTATTGATCTCCTACCAGTGGAAGAATATAGAGACTTTGCCTCGGAAGGTAGCCAATATCATCAAAGAGCCAAATCACCCTGTCTCATTTTGCTCCTCTCATTGGAAGTTAGAGAAAACAAAAACCATGCCCAACATGTTCTAGAATAGCTTTTTTCCCCCAACAACCATCAGCCTCTTGAATACTATTACTCCTCTGGTTGTACTGCAGACTCTCTTGACATGTCACAGTAGAATCATAAGCAGAGAGTTATAAAATATACAATACGGAAACAGTTACTTCGGCCCAATTCATCCATGCCGTCCAAGATGCCCTTTTACCAAAATCCCATTTGTCCATATTTGACCCATATCCCCCCCCCCCCCCACCTTCCATACCTTTCCTAGTCATGCACCTGTCCAAATCTCTTTTAAAACTGTGTTCCGATTTGTCATTAGACGAGGCTGTACAATAAAGTTGATTTACATGATTCCAGATGAGTAACCTCTCCCTATCTTGTAAACCATTGGGAAACAGGCTGGTGCAGCGGTAGAGCAGCTGCCTTGCAGTGAATCCAGCGCCGGAGACCCGGGTTCGATCCCGACTACGGGTGTTGTCTGTACAGAGTTTGTACATTCTCCCCGTGACCGCGTGAGTTTTCTCCGAGATCTTCGGTCTCCTCCCACACTCCAAAGATGTACATGTTTGTGGGTTAATTGGTTTTGTAAATGTAAAAATTGTCCCTAATATATGGGAGGATCGCTGGTTGGCGCTAACCCGGTGGGCCGATGGGCCTATTTCCGTGCGGTATCTCTAAACTAAAATGTTTGTTTGCAAGAGAAAAGATGGAAATATAGATTTTCATTTGTGTTCACGGATATCCAAATATCCGACCACCAAGTTATTGTATCATTCTACAAACTGATGAAGTGACTATTATATAATTTTGCAATCAGTAAAATCATATAAACAACAATGAGATAAATGAGAAATTAATTTGTATTGACTGAGCAGATGTGTTGGCCATACCACAGATGGTTGTAAATTGTTGTTCTTTGAAGTGTGCCATGGGATATTTTACCAAGTGAAAAATAGGTTTCCACTGTGCTCAGATTTGGACTTACCTGCCTAGATTTCCAACTCACAATTAAGTCTATTTATTATACAATAATAAGAAACTGCACTTGTTTGAAAACTGCAATAAAAACAGTAAATGCTGGTAAAGTTCTATAGGTCAGGCAGCATCTGTGGAAAGGGGAATAATTAATGCTTCAGTTTAAATAACCTTTGACAGACATATATTTCTTCGACATAAAACATTAAATGTTTCCCTTCCTAATGGTGCTGTGAATTTGCTATTTCCCCCCCCAGTATTTTCTGTATTTATTAGAGATACAATCGACTTCAGTGACACAAAGACTGAATTTAAGATTGTAATCAAATAAACATCATCTCAACAGCCTTGCACAAGAATAATATTGATATTTCTTTGCTCAAGAACTTTTGCCCAAGAACTGATAAAAATGCAAAGGTTTACCCATGCAGCTGAAGGAAGGAGCAGACGGCTTTTCTTCAACTCACCTTGGTATCAAGGTCTCTTGATTCTGACGGAAGAAGCTGAAAATAGCTGAGTGACTCGGCCTAAAAATACATTTATTTCACAAACAATTTTGAAAGTTTCTATCTCTTGATCCATAGAATATAGATCATAGAAATGTACCATACCGAAACAGGCCCATGGCCCACGATGTCTGCTTTCAAATATATTGCCAAACTAAACTAATCTCCACTGTCTGCATTCATTCTATATGCCTCCATTTCCTGCATATCCATGTACATATCTAAAAGCCTCTTAAATACCACTATTGTATCTGCTTCCACCACCACACCTGGCAGCGCATTCCAGGCACCCACCACTCAGTATAAACACACTGCCCCGCACATCTTCTTTGCCCCACTCACCATAAAGCTAGCCCTCTAGTCTTTGACATTTTCACGGAAAAAAGTTTCCAACTATCTAACCTATCCATGACTCTCATAATCCAGCAAGAGAAATCAGCATACCACAATCATTGTTTTCTGTAAATCGTGTAAAATCTGAATCCTATGTGGCACAATGTGGTGGCCACAGTGGCACAGCGGTAGAGTTGCTGCCTTACAGCGTTTGCAGCACCAGAGACCCAGGTTCGATCCTGACCAAGGGTGCTGTCTGTATGGAGTTTGTACGTTCTCCCTGTGACTGCGCGGGTTTTCTTCGAGATCTTCGGTTTCCTCCCACACTCCAAAGATGTACAGGTTTGTAGGTTAATTGTCTTGGGTATGTGTAAATTGTCCCTAGTGTGCGTAGGATAGCGTTGATGCGCGGGGATCGCTGGTCGGCATGGACTCGGTAGGCCAAAGGGCCTGTTTCCGTGCTGTATCTCTAAACTAAACTAAACTAAACAAATCAAAACAGTTCTAGAATGCTTTATGGAGGAGTTATAAATGGGATTGGTGACTCTGACAATGTTGATTTACCCTACACTTATTTTTACTGCTAATTCTACCTTTCTCAGCAACATTAGACTATGGAGGACAGATTCAATTCTCAGCTTCAACACGGAAACGGGAGGAGGAATGGCGGGGGAGGTCAAATATAAGAGGAAGATATACATTTAATAGCATGACCCTTAACAGCATTGATGTACCGAGGGATCTTGGGGTCCAAGTCCACAACTTCCTGAGAGTGGCAATGTAATAGATAGAATGCTAAATAAAACAATGGTATGTTTGCCTTCATAGGTTGGAGCATTAAGTATAAGTGTCAGAAAAGTCATGATGCATGGGACTTTGGTTAGGCTGCATTTGGAGTTTTGTGTGCAGTTCTGTCTGTTCCATTACAGGGATGTGGAGGCTTTGGTGCAGAGGATGGGTACCAGAATGATGTCTGAATTATGGAGTATTAACTGCAGGAAGAGGTTGGTCAGACTTGGATTGTTTTAGCCATAGAGTCATGAAGTGATACAGTGTGGAAACAGGCCCTTCTGCCCAACTTGCCCACTCCGGCCAACATGTCCCAGCTATACTAGTCACACCTGCCCGAGTTTCGTCCATATCCCTCCAAACCTGCCCTATCCATGTACCTGTCTAACTGTTTCTTAAATGTTGGGATAGTCCCTTGCTCAACTACCTCCTCTGGCAGCTTGTTCCATACACCCACCACCCTATGTGAGAAAAAGTTACCCCGCAGATTCCTATTAAATCTTTTCACCTTGAACTCATGTCCTCTGGTCCTCGATTCACCTAGTCTGGGCAAGAGACTCAGTGCATCTACCCGATCTATTCCTCTTGTGATCTTATACACCTCAATAAGATCACCCCTCATCCTCCTGTGCTCCAAGGAATGGAGTCCCAGCATACTCAACATCTCCCTATAGCTCAGACCCTCCAGCCCTGGCAACATCCTTGTAAATCTTCTCAGTACCCTTTCCAGCTTGACAACATCTTTCCTACTACATGGTGCCCAGAACTGAACACAAAACTCTAAATGCGGCCATAACAAATGTCTTATATAACTGCAACATGACCTCTCAACTTCTATACTCAATACTCTGACTGATGAAAGCCAGTGCCAAACATATTTTTGACCACCCTATCTACTTGCGACTCAACCGTCAAGGAACCATGTACCTGTACTCCTGGATCCCTCTGCTCTACAACACTCCAGAGAGCCCTATCATCTGTGTAGGTCCTGCCCATGTTAGACTTCCCAAATGCAACACCTCACATTTTCTCTGTATTAAATTCCATCAACCATTCCTCAGCCAACCTGGCCAATCGATCAAGATCCTGCTGCAATTTTTCACAACCATCCCCACTATCAGCAAAAAACCCCACTTGTGTATCATCTGCAATCTTGCTAATCTTGCCATGTATGTTCTCATCCCAATCATTGATATAGATGAAAAAACATCTCTGGAACGCCAGAGGTTGTGGGAAGACCTGATAGAAATATATAAAATGAACGAGTTGATAGTCAGATCCTTTTATCCAGAATGGAAAAACAAATACTCCAGGGGATAATTTGAAGTTGAGGTGGGTAAAGTTTAAAGGAGAGGTGTAGGGCAAGTTTCTTACAGAGAAGGTGGTGAGTGCCTGGAACTCATTGTCAGGGATGTTGGTTGAAGCAGATATGTCCGTGGCATTTAAAAGACTTATGGATAGGCATATGGATATGCATTGAATAGAGGCATATGGGTTATGTGCAGGTAGATAAGTGATGGTCTTGGCATCATGTTTGACACAGGCCTTGTGGGCTGATGGGTCTGTTCCCGTGCAGGACTGTGTAGTTTTATGTTCTATGTTCTACGCACTTGTCCATTCTTGCACTGGAGAAACTATATAACTATATAAATTTCCACTATAAAAGGAGAAGTAGCTAACTCCAAAAACAGCTTGCCTGTTTTATGCAATTTCAAGTTGTATGTTGATAACAGGTTTCTTGTGAAAGACTTGGACAAAAATGAGCAAAGCACACTTCATTCACCAAGCACAGAACTGTTTAACCGGAGAGCTTTAAAGTGAGTCTCTTACATCATTTCTCTTGGTCCTCAAAGTTAACCTTGGAAATTGATGTAGCAATTGATGTTCAGCACTTTATCTCCACTTTCTTACATAACAGTATCTTTGTGCAGCCTTCATTTAAATATTAATCCATCTCGTATGCTCAGTTGATCTCTAATACTGAAGCTCATGATAATTGTAATGCCACTTCCCTCTGACAGGCTATCTTTTACTAATAATCAGGTTCAGCAACGTCAAATGTTAGCTGCTCTGATAGCTGACTGAATGACTTTGACGTAATTCTCTGATAGCAGCTTGATGTTTTCTGTTACCAAACATGAATCAATCAGCCTGACAACCTTGTTGTAAATCTCTCCTGCCAAATGAGTTGGATATCTTCTGGTTAGCATGGAAACAAGAAATATGTCCTTTCTCAAATTAAAATTAAAAACATTATAGTTATAGTTTTGATGCAGTAAATATTATTATTTAATTTTTGTTAGAGATCACTATCCTTTCCAGTGTTTTTTTTTTACCGAAACAATGCTGCTCAAAGTCTGTTGAACCAACTGGGAGATGAAGCTCAACTTTTGCAGAGACACAAAGGATTTGGTGGTGGTTTGTCCACTGCTGATACACTTTGTAATGGGTAGGATGTCTAAACAGCCCCTCATCACCCTGCTATCAGTTTTACGATACCTTGAAAATCAAATCTCCCTTCCTGTTAAAGACATAATCTATAGGGTGACCTACATACCCAGACCCGCTTGCTGGCAGGCGAAGCAAGTCCTCTGTAATTATATTGCAGAACCACACCTTGATGATGCTACAACATTTTAGTCGTGTTACCAGAAATGTGATCCAGACACATTGCACATCCAGGTATTTCATATGATGACAGGTCCAAATAAAATCTTCCTTCACTGGACAATTGATTGTGTTTTATGAAGGATCTTAAAAGAAGGAAGGTGGATAAATGAGAATAGGGGAAAAGAGCTGATGAGTATCTTTGCTATTTTATCTTTGTTCTTTTGTTACAACAGCATGAATAAAATAGTCCAGTTGCCCATTAAAAATGGAACTTCTTTGAATATCACACTTTGTAGACAGTTAATAATGCCAAGAGACATCCAAACTGTTTTCCATACAATAGGAGACATTTTAATACTGTTTTCATTTAACAGTAACAAACACTGGGCTGCCTGCTGGCTTGCAAGGGAATCATGGGTCAGCATGTTCATAACTTATGTGTCTGAGCATTACTGTGTAGTCCTGAATACTCTGGAGGTCAAATGTTGATGCAACTGTGGTTCTGCCACTTTACTCGCCAGATGGTGCAGGGACAGTTCCAGAGTATCCTGAAATGCGTATTTAGGGTGGCACAGCCATAGAGTTGCTGCTTACAGCACCAGATACCCGGGTTCGATCCTGATTATGGGTACTCGTCTGTATGGAGTTTCTACATTCTCCCCGTGACCCGAGTGGGCTTTCTCCGGTTTCCTCTCACACTCCAAAGAAATAAAAGTTCGTAGGCTAATTGGCTTGGTAAAATTGTAAATTATCCCTAGTGTGTGTAGGATAGTTAGTAAGCTGTGATCGCTGGTCGGCGCGGACTTGGTGGGCCGAAGGACCTGTTTCCGCGCTGTATCTCTAAACTAAACTAAACTGAGCTAAGGGGCTCAGCTTCCTGTGTGGCGCCTCAGCTTCACCCCAGCCACAACCAGCATATCTACTTCAGCCTTATTCATTTGAGAAGGGTCACCGACTTCCTTTAAAAAATGTAACCGAATGTTGAGCTTTAGCTTTTTTGTCTTTATTTTGCTTTATATTTATGTTTGTATTCCTCTCCAGTAGTTTAATGTAAGTTTGACATTTATACGTGGACTCTTTTTCAATGTTTATTTTTTAAATTAATTATATGCATTTAAATTGTTCCTAGATGTTTTCAAGTAAAATGATAGAACTTGGAAAGGCATTTGACAGCACAAATTGTCGTGTTTCATTGTCTGAGGCCGAGTTACCTCAGCACCAAGACATTGAGGATTTTACAAGCTCTAAAGGTTGCCAGCATTCACAGGAATGGGAGATTTACTCAAGACATGGGCCATCACGAGTGCAATTTAGGCCAACTTTCTATGTTATTTTCTTCTTAACTGCCATATGGTAGTGAATCGTCTCAACTAATATAAGCTCATGTTTATTATCACCTTCGACATTGAAAGTCATTCCATGGCATTTCATTGACATTTAAGCATACCAAAACGAATGGCTATACAGAGAAGTGATGAATTGAAATTAAATTCAGAGCATTGATTGTGTTTTAATAGTGCGGTGCAGATTACTGCAGCGGCCCCTACAGCCCGTCTGTCTTTTATTTTTATTTTTGTCTAGTTAAATGTAGTTGTTTGTGTTTTTTTTGTACTGTTTTAATTGTGTATATGTGGGGGGGTGGGGGGTGGGGGGAGGGGGAAACTTAAAAAAAATCTATTCCCTGCACGGGAGACCCGACCTTTTCCCTGTCGGGTCTCCAATGTCGTTGGGGCCTAGCTCCGACCGGGACGACCTGGGGGCTCCAGTCGCGGAGCCTGTGGAGCTGCGGACTTACCATCGTGGGGCTGGCCGTCCTCGGAGCGCGGGGAGCGGTGGTGACTCGTTGCTGCTCACTCCGGAGCTCCAGTTGCAGCTGCAGACTCGTGGACTGGGACATCGGGAGCTCGCGGGTCCGGGTGAGAGACCGGTTTCCGGAGCTCCCGCAACGCAACTTCTCCAGCTCGAGTCGCGGGGTTGGAACGACCCGGAGCGGGGCCGTAAATCGCCCGGCGCGGCTTTAATGTTAAAGCCGCGGGACATTCCAGCGCCCGCCGGGGCTCCAACTTTGTGACTTTTGGGCCCGGAGCGAAGCTGTATACCGCCCGGCGCGGCCTCAACGGCCGTGGGACTTAACATTGCCCGCCTGGGGCTTCAACATCGGGAGAAAAATGGTGCAGGGGAGAGAAATGACTTTGCCTTCCATCACAGTGAGGAGGAGATTCACTGTGATGGATGTTTTTCTGTAAATTGAATTGTTTGTGTGTCGTGTAAGAATTGTTTTGTTTGTATGGCTGTGGAAACGGAGTTTCGTTTGAGCCTCTTTGAGGTTCAAATGACAAGAAATAAAATAAAATCAAAGGATCTCAAAAGAAGAAAAGTGGATAAACAAGACCAGGATAATAGAACTAAGGACTATCTTTGGTATTTTATCTTTGCTAATTTGTTATAACAGCATGGATAAAATGGTTCAGTTGTCCACAAAAATTGTTTCGGAGCCTTGGTCATAGAGTCATAGAGTGATACAATGTGGAAACAGGCCCTTCGACCCAACGCCCACATCGGCCAACATGTCCCAGCTACACTAGTCCCACGTGCCCACGTTTAGTCCATATCGCTCTAAACTTCGCCTACCGTTGCACCTGCCTAACTATTTCTTAAATATTGTTATAGTACCTGCTTCAACTACCTCTTCTGGCAGCTTGTACCATACACCCACAATCCTTTGTGTGAAAATGTTACCCGTCAGACTCCTATTAAATAAATTCCCCTTCACCTCTGGTCCTTGACTCACCTACTCGAGGGCAAGAGACCCTGTGCATCTACTGGATCTATTCCCCTCATGATTTTATACACCTCTATAAGATCACCCCTCGTCCTCCTGCACTCCAAGAAATAGAGTCCCAGCCTACTCAACCTCTCCCTATAGCTCAGACCCATCTAGTCCTGGCAACATCCTCGTAAATCTTTTCTGTACCCTTTCCAGCTTGACAACATATTTTCTATAAAATGTTCACTTGACCCAATTATACCTTACATGAAACAATGGGAATGGGCATCTGGGTTATACTAACAGCTGGAAGAATAGAAAAGATGAGCTCTGTTTATAAACAAAGGATCCCCCCCTCACTACAAACCTAATGAATTATTCAAAAATGGTTAGTCTACATATTTGCTATCTTTATGGAAAAATAAGCATTCAAATAATTAATTCCTCAATATTATTTAATAATTCATCCCTAGATTAATAATTGCACACATTGTAATACAAGGCTCATGACGTAAATAATGGTCTGCATTTACCGGGTTTCTCTCTCGCTGATTCTTCAATAACTGTTTCCTATTTTTCTCATCAATCATTGAGTTTTTCTCTCTGCCTCCAATCCCTCCATATGCAACTCAAGCAAGTTTTGAATACAATGTCTTCTATTTCACTGCCAGTTACATCTTATCCTGCATTCAGCATAAATGCCCACTATCACAAAATAGCAAACACTTTTGGGAAAATAGATCGGCACTGGGATTTTTCTTTTAATTCAAAATAGTGCCTGAAGTGTTCAAGTGCAGAAAATCATTACATTCATGCCAGAAAATATATGTTTAACATCTGTTCATTTACTGAAGCAATTCATTTCATAATATCAAAGTCCTTCAGGCTTTTAGGTGTGATGTGACAAACACTGGTGAATGGCAGGGGAGCAAATGGTCACTTTGGACCATGGGAAAATCTAATCACAAGTTTTCAGTCTTGCTTCAAGCAGGAGAAAATTATAGAACACAACCAGCAAGGGATATTTCATTGTAATTATCTATCTGAGCATCTGTCTAAACAAATCTAAATGCTAACTAATACATGACAAATTGTAAATGGTCAACTGCAAACCTGCCAACGTGTTAAACAATCCTGTCATCTGAATTGAATGTCTTTTCTATTAAGTACAAAATTAATTTACAGTAAATGTACTATTTTCCCTTATTAGGTGAAATGAAAAAATTAACGGTGCAAATCTGAAGACTCATCCTGAGCTATGTCAATGAACATAATAACAACTGTCTCTGCAGTAACTGAAGTAAAATATAATTGAAATGGTTACTTTCATTTCCAGACAGGCTAATGGAGAATTTATATTCATTGCGTAGTTTGTCCTACCATTCTGTAATTTTTCATTTTCATTTCTGGTCAAACTCCTTATAGGAATTAATGGGTTAAATCCCAAATCATAATTATCTTTACATATATTTACCAATATCCGTGGTTGTGTGTGTGAGTGTGCGCATGTACAGCCATGGGTGGCGCAGTGGTAGAATTGCTGCCCTACAGTGCTTGCAGCGCCGGAGACCCTGGTTTGATCCCAATTACGGGTCCTTGTCTGTAGGAATTTATACCTTCCCCCCCGTGACTTGCGTGGGTTTTCTCCGAGATTTTCGGTTTCCTCCAACACCCCAAAGACGTACAGGTTTGTAGGTTAATTGGCTTGGTGTATATGTAAATTGTCCCCAATGTGTGCAGGATAGTGTTAATGTGTGGGGATCGCTAGTCAGTGCGGACTCAGTGGGCCGAAGGGCCTGTTTCCACGATTTATCTCTAAACTAAAAAACTAAATTTGATATCTCCACGTTATTATATGTGCATTAAAGAGCTGTGTGTGTGTGCTTGTTGAGTCACAGCATAGACACAAGCCCTTCATGCTGAGCATTCAGCACCATTTTCACTAATTCTATAATAATACAATTTTTGGAAATTCTCCTGACATTCCGTGCCCTTCACACCCATCCTCTCTATCAAGATCCTATCATTCACCAACCCCAGTATCAATTTGCAGCTGCAAAATAAGTTAACAACCTATATGATTTTGGGATGTGGTAGGAAACCAGAGGACTCAGAGGAGACCCACATGGTTACAGGAAGGATGTGCAAATTTCACACAAATAACCTCTGAGGTCAGGATTGAACCCTGGTCTCTGGCACGGTGAGGCAGCAGCTCTACTAGCTATGCCACTGGAATGCCCAGTTGAAGATTACACGAGAAATATGTATGTTATATCAAGTCAGATTGAGCATACTGCACACAAATGGGGGATTCATCCCATCTTTTTCCCCTGCAGAAGCCTCCTTCCACCTTTTTCATGCTCCAGACTGAAGAAGGGTTTCGGCCCGAAACGTTGCCTATTTCCTTTGCTCCATAGATGCTGCTGCACCCGCTGAGTTTCTCCAGCATTTTTGTGTACCTTGAATTTACTTTACATGCATATCAGCCATTATGCTCCATTAGAATTTGAGGTAACACAAATTACATTTTAAACACTCCCTGTTTGTAAATAAATTTCCTAATTTTCCTATTGGGTTATTGCATGTACAGGCTCTCCATTAAGATTCCACCATATTGCTAACATTCACACTAACAAAACTTAATTACATGACATGATTCCCATTAGATGTAGAGAAAATAACTTGTTCAGCCTTTTCTGAGATGAAAACATTGCTATCATCTATTCTGCTGTTTTAAGATATTTTCATAATGCTAAGACCACAACCGTGCCTCAAGAATCTAACCCCAATGTTTTAATTTGCTATTTATGACCTGAATGATCATTATCACTGTGACTGGCGGTCAGCATCTGTTTTATCACCATCAGCCATTGAGCGATTTAGTAGGTAACTTACATCGAGCCAGTATGTGGCCTCATTCTTCTTCCCTGAATGGATTACGACATGTTTTTCTATGAAACTACTTAGTAGGTCACACTTTAATTCAACATTTTCAATCAATTCCTGTATTTTGTTGTATTTTTCTATTTCCATATATTTTACAATTACTTTCCAGTTACTAAGTCCAAGTTGATAATATATAGACAACTACAGCCTGCAAGTCAGCACCAATTCCTCTGGAACACCACTTCTTGCCAATCATCAGACTGAGTTACTTCTATTAATCTTTAGAAAAATATTATCTGCATTTTCTGGTGGAACATATTTTACTTAAATAATATTGATTATCATTTTAAATATTTCTTACTGCTGCTACATCTCCTTGTCGATCAATATACTTTCCAGTTCACGTTCCCTAGTTCTATTCTGGACTCCTCAAAATGAGCTTTATTCCCAATCTACTACTTGGGCTTTATTTTACTTCAGAGTCACGTGAGTGACTACGTGAAGAAGACCCCGTCCTGCCGCACGCGCGTCATTTACGTCAGACGCATGGCGCAGCGACGGTTGGAGTAGCAGAGCTCCTCCAGCGGTAAGTTTAAAAAACCTCGAGGTAAGTGCTAAACTTAGTTTGGAGGTTGCTTTCTGTTGGTACGCTTGGTTTTCAGAGCGCTTGTCTAAAATGCAGAAAGCTACGAAGGTGAAGGGGAGGCGACCCGCTAGTAAAAGTTTGATAGACCGCGGGAGTGCGGGTAGCGGGTGCCCGCCTAGCTCACCTATATCATCGTTAACAGGGGGGTTAGCGACTGCAGACACGTTGCCTGTGAGCAGCGTCGCGGCGCCGGTGGGGCGTAAGGCTACTTCCAAGTCTGCTAGACCCATTGACTCCGAGTCGGGCCAGGAGAAGTCACCTCTGCAAGGGGAGATCGTTTTTAAACGGCTAAATGAAATCGAGGTCCTGTTGGAGAGGATACTCGCAAAGGATGCACTCCGGGAGGACGAGTGGTATCCTCGCCGGGCTGATGGAGAGCCTGTGCCAGCAGCGCCTGCAATAGGGCTGCTTAATCGCTCCCTCATGGAGGAGGAGAGCTTGACGGGTCAGGGGTATACTGACGCCGAACCAGTGGGTGAACAGAGCCCAGGGGGTGAAGGGCATGAGGTTACAATACCTAATTTGGCTGCAAAATTTGCCATTCCCACAGAAGCAGGGGAGCCATTGGGGCAGGAGTTGTCCACAACTATTAATTATTTGCTCTCCCATCAGCTCCAAGAGCTGGTATTGGATGACACTGTAAAGAAGTATGAAACCCCGATTGACTGTGCCTTATTGAAGGTGCCGGTGGTTAACCATGTTATATCGGAACAAATGGGGATTGCAGTTCGGGCACAAGAGCTAAAACTCCAGCGGGTGCTGAAGTTGCTTGCTGCAGGCATTACTGTGTTCGCCAGAACGGTGGACGAGGGGCACCTATCAGAAGCACATCAGGATGTTTTGGAGCTTCTGTGCAGTGCACATTTTGAGGTGAACTGCTTAAGAAAGAGTGCCATACGCCCAAATATTCACCCTAAGTTTGCATCGCTCTGCAAGCCTAGCAATGTTCAGTTGCCTAATCTGCTGTTTGGGGAGGACCTCGCAAAGCGAGTTAAAGAACTTGATGATGAGGTGAAAACTGTGGGGTTAATAAAAGTGCCGATGAGCAGCAAAATGGGTCGGAGGCAATTCCCCTATCGACGGGGTGCAATGACTGGGGCTGGTGAGGGGACAAGCCGTTCATTCCCGAACATACGAAGCTGGCACCCTGCCACAGGCACACGGGCAAGGATGAATTTTCCCACGAGGAACAGGGGGCAACAAGTTCCATCGGTCAACATGCAGGTCAGTGGTTTTGCTCCTGATAGAATCAAATTGTGGGAAATATGTTCAAGTTGGGGGCAGGTTACACTTGTTCCTAAAAGAATGGCAGGAGAAAACATCAGATCCATTTGTGCTGTGCAGTATAGAAGGGTTTCGAATTGAATTCTACCCTAATTTGTGTCCACCCACTCAGCATGTCCCAAGTTGGACACTCGTTTTCTCACATGAAGAGAATATGCAGATACAGGCAGAACTTGAGGTATTGTGCAGTAAAGGGGTGATTGAGAAGTCGGTTCGTCAACTCCACCAGTTTGTGTCAAATATATTTCCTAGGTCTAAAAAGGATGGGGGACGTAGAATCATTCTGGACCTGACGAGCCTTAACCCTTTTGTACAGTATAGACATTTCAAAATGGAGACTTTTCTTACGGCTAAACAGCTGATTTCCAAAGGGTGTTATATGGCAAACATAGATCTTAAAGATGCATATTATTCAGTATCTGTTCATTGCGATGATAGGAGATATTTGAAGTTGAGCTGGATGAGTCAGTTATGGCAATTCAAAGCACTGCCTAATGGATTAACCTCAGCTCCTAGATTGTTTACCAAATTGTTAAAAACCAGTTCTAGGGCTACTCCGAGCTCAGGGTCATGTTGTAATGGCCTATTTAGATGATATCTTAATTGTAGGAAAGACTCGGGATGCAGCTGAATCATCTGTTTCAGTTGTTAAACTCACTTTTGAGCAATTGGGGTTCATCATTCATCCAGTTAAATCCAAATTAACACCAGTCAAAGTTATTGATTACTTGGGCTTCACCATTAACTCGGATCACATGTTAGTGACTCTGCACTGGCACTGAGGACACATGCAGGTCATTTTGACAGGCCCATGGGATTACCAGCTGAAGCCATTTCTGAAATACAATGGTGGATCATGAATGTCTCAAGTAGTTCCAGGGAAGTTTTGGTTGAACCACCTTCCATAGTCTTACAGACTGATGTTAGTGCTCTAGGTTGGGGTGCTACTGATACGTTTTCCAGTTGTGGAGGCAGATGGAATAGTCATGAGGCATGGAATGGAATGGAATGGAATGCTATTTATTGTCATTCAAACCTAGGTTTGAACGAAATTTCATTTACTACAGTTTTTTACATTACAAAAAAACCCAAGACCCACACTTAACACAGTTTACATAAACATCAATCACAGTGAGTCTCCAACACCTCCTCACTGTGATGGAAGGCAAGGTCTTATCTCTTCCCTTTGTTCTTGACCAGCAGTCCAACTGCAGCGTCTAGGCGAACTGGGGCTCCGATGTTAAAGCCCCCGGCGGACGATGGTAAGTCCTGTGGCCATTTAGCCATGCCGGGCGATGTTAGGCCCCGGCTCCGTGTCCTTTAAACCCCACGGTTAAAGCGGGAGAAGTTGCCGTTGCGTGAGTTCCGAAAAGCCGTCTCCCACCAGGGACCTGGAGCTCCCGATGTTCCTGTCCACCGGGCCTGCTGCCGGAGCTTCCGAAACTCCAAAGTCGGGTCACAGCCGAGCGCCACCACAGCTCCCCCCGAAAATGGCCAGCTCCACGATGTCAGGTCCGCAGGCTCCGCGACTGGAGCCCTCAGGTTGGTCCCGGCCGGAGGCCGCCGCCGGCTCCACGATGTTAGGCCCAACGACATCGGAGACCCGACAGGGAAAAAGTCGGGTCCCCGTACAGGGAAGAGACTAACGGTTTCCCCCACATCCCCCCTCCACCCCCCACATATACACAGCTAAAAAATAATTAAAACTAAGCTCAAGACATACATTTAACAAGACAAAAATTAAAAAAAGACGGACGACTGTAGTTGAGCCGCTGCCGTTAGTAGCCGCCACACCCACTTAATCCCTTCTGAAATTGCGAGGGAACAATTATTTAGAGCTTTTAGGAACCGTTTATGGGCTCAAAGCTTATTGCTCTACCAAGAGTCACTTATTGCTCTACCAACAGACACAAGGTCACGCCAATTCAATGACAACATAGAGTGGATGGTGAATCAGGACTTATTTAATGATGTTGTTGCTCGATTCGGGATGCCAGATATTGATTTGTTTGCATCTAGACTAAACCACCAGTTGCCTAAATACGTTTCGTGGGAACCAGATCCTGGGGTAGCAGCGGTTGATGCATTCTCGCTGCATTGGGGTGGAATGTTTTTATATGCATTTCCTCCATTCTGTCTCATCAGTCGATGTCAGCAAAAAATCAAGCAGGACTCCGCTTCAACAGTATTGGTAGTACCCGACTGGCCTACTCAATCATGGTTCCCTCTCGTTTTGCAGATGGCTATTCAGCCTCATATGATTGTTCCCAAACATAGAAACCTACTGATGAACCCGGTAACTGGTGATCAACATCCTTTACATGATCGTATTGATCTGTTAATTTGCAGATTAACTTGAGAGGACTGTCCGATCGCACCGTGGATGTTATCACTGCGGCCTGGAGGGATAGTACCCAGAAGCAGTACATCTCCTCAATAAGAAAGTGGGAGGTGTTCTGCTTACGGCAGAATATTTCATATCAAACTGCAGGCATCCCAGACGTGCTGGAGCTCTTGTCAACTCTCTATTTCGATCAGAAGTTAAGCTATAGTGCGATCAGTATAGCCAGAAGTGCTCTGTTCTCATATTTACCCATGGAATCAGAATTATATTCGGTGGGAACACATCATCTAGTTTCTAGATTTATGAAGGGAGTTTTTAATTCCAATCCTCCTAGGCCCAGGTATTCGGTTATCTGGAATGTAAGCGAGGTTCTTATGCTCCTTCGTCAGTGGACTCCTGTCACAGCCCTGTCTTTGGCCAAACTCACCATGAAAGTAGTCATGCTTATGGCATCGGTTTCAGCCCAATGTGTGCAGACATTACAGAAGCTGAGACTAGACACGATGGAGGTATCAGCAGATGCCATTACTTTTTATATCCATGATTTGCTCAAGCAGAGTAGAATGGGGGCGACAGGGTGTAAGATTATCTTTTCGGCATACCCCATGGATTCCCGCCTGTGTGTAGTGTCATGTTTGTTATATTACATTGAGGCTACCAGAACCTTAAGAGGAGAGGAATCAGCATTATTTATTAGCCACAAAAAACTGCATAGAAAGGTGTCGGTTCAAACTATTTCAAGGTGGCTAAAGCAGGAGCTGGTTTACGCTGGGATTGACACTGACAATTTTAAATCTCATTCCACCAGGGCGGCATCAACTTCAGTGGCCAGGGCGATGGACGACCCTATAGACCATATCCTCACGGCCGCAGGATGGGCCAGTGAACTGATGTTCCAAAAGTTTTATCATAAGCCAATTGCCAAACCGGGGGTATTTGTCGATTATGTTTTAAGTTCAGTTTTATAGTTTCCCCCTGGGATAGAAGGGGTTACTATTGTTTCTTTATAAAATAAACCGTTAATTCGTTTCAAGCAATGTTATGGTTGAAGCATTATTGATTAATTTCTTATTGTGAGTCAATCAATGCAGTGAGACGCCTGGATTTGAATCTGTGGCATGAAATCACAGAGCTTTGAAATCTTCACGTAGTCACTCACATGACTCCGAAGTAAAATAGTAAGATTAAACGAGAACTTACCAGTTTGAAGTTTGATCGTTATTTTATGAGGAGTTACGATGAGGGACTACGTGCCCTCTGCTCCCAGCCCTCATAAACGTCATCTGGTAGTTCTAGTCTTCTCTCATCTTACTATTATACTTCAGTCACTATTACCTGTGATCTCACACCGCTGCTTTGAAGATTGACGCGCGTGCAGCTGGACGGGGTCTTCTTCACGTAGTTCCTCATCGTAACTCCTCATAAAATAACGATCAAACTTCAAACTGGTAAGTTCTCATTTAATCTTACTATTTTTTATGCCTTTCTAAATAATTTTAACTTTAAAATGTATTCATCCTCAGTATCTACACTTTGAACTCCTGAAACGGGTCAAAGAAACTGTATTTTGGAAGTGTGATGTAATATGTCATTGTAATTATAACCTGTGCCTATCCTATACAACTGATTACATGTTTCCATGGACTTTACACCATGTTTGCTTCTCTTATCTGTTCTTGTTTATTGCCCAAAACTAGATCCAACATTGATTCAGCTCAGGGTATGAAAATGTATCCTTTAAACAGTGTAAAAACATAATTCCCTTTTCCCCCCCATTTCATATTTGAGGCGGCATGGTAGTGCAGTGGTAGAGTTGCAGCCTTACAGGTTCGATCCAGACTACAGATGCTTGTCTGTACGGAGTTTGTACGTTCTTCCAGTGACCGCATGGGTTTTCTCCGAGATCTTCGGTTTCCTCCCACACTCCAAAGACGTACAGGTTTGTAGGTTAATTGGCCCCTGTGTGTGTAGGATAATGTGCGGGAATCGCTGGTCAGTGCGGACTTGGTGGGCCGAAGGGCCTGATTCCGCACTGTATCTCTAAACTATAAACTAAACTAAAAACATGTTTACATTTTGTTGGGCATGGATTCAGATCTCCATTGATTATTATTCAATATCTCTTACTTATTTCATGCCTTACATTATTTCCTCCATTTCATTTCCACTGTAGAATAATCCCATGCATATAATTTATCCCTGGTTATCCTTTTGTTACATTTCATTTAGATTACTTTCCGATCTCTGCCTCCCTTAGTTTTAACAAATGTGCTGAACTTTTAAGCATGAATTTGTGAACCTTTGGCTTTTTCCAATTAGGCATGAGAATAGGTTTAAAGGAGGTAGTACAAAAGTAAAGATAATAGAGTCGTTTTTCTCCATCATAAAGGTAGGTTGTTTTTGCAGGAGGGAGTGAAAACCAAGGGAAGGCTGAATCCTTAAAAGATGCTTGCCTAGAAATTTGTCTCCAAGCAGAGTTGCTAAATACCCCACGCAGTAGCTGCTATGTGATCCACTCCAGATTCAGAAAGTAAAGTAGAATGAGTAGCCACTATTATATAGTCCATTCAGTGCCTCCAATTTGGCACGGATTTCTCAGCAGGTGACAGCGTCACCACAAATACTGTCTGTGAGAAAATCATTTTGAGCTCTAACAATTCAGTATGAAGATATGTCTCCCCATTTGCTCAATGACAATTGTAAAATAGGATTCCTTATCTTTGGCTTCCCAATCAGTGCAAATAACCTTTCCCTATTAACCTTATCTAAGTGCTTTATAATTTCAAGAAATTGTATTAAATCATCTCTGAGACTTTCCTGCTTCTGTGGTAATGATGCTAATATTTCACAGTTATCCTTTTAACTACAATTTACCATTGTTGATAGCACTCATTGAATCTGTGTTGCATACTCTTCTTGGCTTTCGCTTTTGAATGTAAATGGTACTGTGGTTGAACCATTGCCTAGCGCAGATTTATAATTTACACTATCCTTTTATATTTCTACTTGTCCAACTTGAAATATACGGCTGGCCTTTTTTAATGGCCTTTTTCGATCTGCATCAACACTTTCAGGGAATTATGTAGCTCTGTTCAATTCAAGAGAATAGAATGATTTAGTCTGAAGTGGAGTCATTTTTGTCCATGAGCATTCATGGCAGCCACTTCGCATGTCGTGAGTCCCCACAAATTGAATAACCACTCAAAAAGTTAGACTTTGATTTTGTATTACAATTTAAAATGTGACAGTTATGTAAGCCAGGCTCACATTTCCAATTTTTATTTAGTCTTTTATTTTAATGGCGCAGTTGGTAGCAACACTTTCCCCCAACTCAGAAAATAAATGATTCAAGTCCCACGTGAGTTTGAACCCAAATGTGAACTCTGACACATCATTCTCACCTAAAAATGCCATGTTCCAAATTAGACAATAAATCAAAAGTTTTGAATGCTCTCTTCAGCACATGCAATAAAATCCAGAGACACTATTTAGAAGGGTAGCAAGGTCCACAACCTGATATTTATCCCCATTAAATATTTCTGTAAAAGAGGTTACCAGTTTATTGCAGTGCTGAGAACTAGTTGCATATAAATTGCCTGTTGTTTTTCTTCCATAATTACAATACTTTATTAGCTCTTCCAAGTGGATGTTTAACATGTCTTGGCAGGTCCCAAAGAACTAATGGGGTGTTTGATGTCCTCCTGAAAGGGGTAATGGATGCTTGCTTTAAGAATTCAACAGTAAAACACCTGCATTAAGCCAACATTTTCCAAGTACTTTACTGAAATGACTGCCAGATGATAACCACATGTCCTGAAATGGTTTTAAGACCTAAGACCTTGAGATCAAAGTGTTACCATTTGAAAATAAATATTATACTTACTACAAAGAAGCAGGTGTAGCGGCAGATATTTATATCGTTCAAGAGATTACTCCCTCTAGCCATTAAGTGGACTACATGTTTAAGGAGAATGTCGTAATACACATGTGAGCTTTCCGTCAGGGACCTTCACAGCTTCTTCAGATAAATCTTCATAACACAGTCTTTTGATTAATAGATTCTTTATTGTTGATGAAAAACAATAAGGCATACATCCAACCTTCATCCGACTCGTATACTATAATCTTCTTCAAACTCCAGCATATCGCTTTAAAGGTTAGAAAACTCCTCGTGTCTCCGTTACACTTCGCATGGTCAAAGGGTATGTCTTCCTCATGCTGGTCCAAAACTAAACTAAAAACTAAACTTCTGAGCAAGAAACCTAGCTTCAAACACGCCCTAGAATACGTCATAAATCCCACCCACATAATAACGGGCAGTCTAAAATTTAAAGACACATGCTATAATTAATGACACAAAATAAGCCAAATGGCCACTACAGCAGGGTCTGTGAGAAATATATCTAAATTAATGAATAGATATAATCACAGGAGCATTTTTTTGTATCGCATTAATCCTCTTACAATAGTGTTATTTTGTTATTTCCATGTATGCCAGATTTACAGGATTTAAGTATGAGAAATTGAAAAATGGTATTTGCAAAAGATCTGTGTATGTGAACCATTGTAAGTTATCATACATAAACATCAGGCAATTAGGAAAACAAATGTTATGTTGCCCTTTACTGCAAGATAATTTTGTTTTACTGAGATTTTCTCAGGCTCTTGTCAGGCTGCACCTAGAATACTGTATACATTAGAGCGTAATGTTTCATCACATGACAGACATTAGGCACAAATATCTGTGATAAAGAATTTGAAGTGAAGAATCTACGAATCACAGTAGATTCTGGATATGGGATATGGGGTTTTGAATCGACAAATCTGGATATGTGGTACCTCAACTATGACTGAATAGAGGAAAATAAATCTTCTCATAGAGGTGGGGTGATCCCACTGCCAGTCTCTACCATGGCAGGCAGTAGAAGCCAAGTCATTGAATATATTTCAGAAGGAGTTAGATAGATTTCTAGACACAAAAGTTATCATAAGGTATTGAAGGAGCATAGGAATGTGGCATTGAAGTCGAAGATCAGCCATGATCACAATGAATACCACAGTAGGGTCAAACAGCCAATTGACAATTTCAGCTCCAATTTATCCAATTTTTTAATGTCGTTCCTCAACACCGCAAACCTATCACAAAACTCATTGGCTACAAAGCAGAAGTGATCCCAGCAAAAGTATGTGGTTCTACTATCTACAACAAGGATCTTAAGCATTTGAAAGATACCACTTTTGGGACTGTCCCACTTAGGCGACTGCAGGAGACTATGCATTCGCCACATGGTCACCACATGTTCGCGGGCGGTTGCCAGGGAGTCGCCTTCATGGTCGTGAGATGTTCCCGCATTCTGGGAACTAGTCACGGCCCCATTAAGGTCACCGCAAATTTTTCAACATGTTGAAAAATTAGCGCCAACTGGAATGAAGCTGCCGTGGAGAGTAGCAAGAATTCCCGGGCCGTAGGTGGGTCCTAGTGGGTTGCCAGGAAGTCGAAGGTTCTTGTAGGTTCTCGTAGGTTGTAGCCGGTGCTGACCGGTGAATTTCATTAGCTCATTGGGAAAAAAAACGTAAGCAGTAGTTTTCAGAACCAAGGATAACCGACCGGTAATGTTAAATGTCCACCGAACTTCACAGCCGTGTATCTCTGGCTTCTGAAAAGTTGTCTCCACTCCTTCCCCCCCCTCTCCCCCCCCCCTCTATTAAAGGACTTACCGTACACTGTGCTTTAGCCGTCTTAATTACAGCGCCAACCTTCATTTTCATCACGGTGTGTGTCTGTATCACCTTGGCTTTGCACCATGTGAATTTCACTCAGACAGCGCTCCTCCGCTTGCCCTGTCCCCCCGCCTGCATAACGGGCTGGTGAAGGAAACTATGTGTGTGTGTGTGTGTGTCCCAATCTGACAGTCGCCGTTCCCATTGCCGTTTTTTCAGGCGACTGCCGGCAACTTGACAGTCTCCGACAATTGCCTGAAAAATCGTCTAAGTGGGACAGGCCCATAAAGCTGCATCCATTGGCTGCATCCAAAATCTTCCAAATCCATTGGCAGATAGGCATAGGCAAATATCCCCTGTATTTAGATCTTAATTATATTTGGTCAATTCTGTTGAGCAGGCCACATCATTCACATATCTGATGCAAGATTCCCAAAAGATGTACAGGCCCTTCGCAGCTAACCAGCACCCGACTTATGGACAGCCCATATTTAGGAGACTGGAGGGATGCATTTGCCAGCTGTTGAGTTGCAGGCACCTTCTACCATGTGGAAACTTGGCTCACAACCACATGTCACCCTATTTCATCTCTTTACGTTGCCAATACATATCAGGAACAAAGCTTTCTGTGATCTGAGGAGGACCTGGACACTATTTTGAATTGTGTCATAGGAAGACATAACTATTCAGACAGAAAAAAAAGTATTCAAAAATGTTTTCTAACCTCCTTGAAAAGGTGAAACATCTCCATTGATCCCTGGAATTTCTGGTCCAGGAAATCTCAAAACAGAGAAGCATTTGGGATCATAAGGTCATAAGTGATTGGAGTAGAAGTAGGCCATTCGGCCCATCATGCCTACTCCGCCATTTAATCATGGCTGATCTATCGCTCCCTCCTAACCACATTGTCCGGCCTCCCCATAACCTCTGACACCCGCACTAATCAAGAATCTATCTATCTCTGCCTTAAAAAATATCCACTGATTTGGCCTCCACAGCAAAGAATTCTACAGATTCACCACCCTCTGACTAAATAGATGTCTCCTCAATGATGATAGTGAGAACGAGTCCATACATTATGGACATGCATTATGTATGTATCCATCCATACATTAGAAGAGCACAAAAGCCCAGTATGAATTGTGGATGGAATGCACTCCTTCACATACTACCCAGTATCTGTCTTATCAAGCATCTGCTACCCTGTCTGTGTATGATCTGTAATTCTGCTTTGCCCTCATCACATGCCTCAGACTGCACAGAATTAGTGGGAAAGCAAATCATTGTTGATCCTAAGGGATTTCAAAGAAGGAAAAAAAATGGAGGATTACACACTGGATGACCCACTAAATTAACTAATCCTGTGTTATGCCCTTTTGTTAAATGCAAGTCCCCACAGTTACTGACTCTTCAATAATGAGAAATAAATTCCCATATGTATTTATCAAATGGTTTCATACTTTTGAACACTTGCATGAAAATGACTATATAACTATATAATAGATTCTGAAGAAGGGCCTCGACCCGAAACGTCACCCATTCCTTCTCTCCAGAGATGCTGCCTGTCCTGTTGAGTTACTCCAGCATTTTGTGTCTGCCTTTGGTTTAAACCAGTGCCTGCAGTTCCTTCATACACTATATAACATTAGATCTGGTATAAATTATTCAAGGAACTATTATTAATGCTAGTGTTGCATTTATATATTTTGGCAAATAGTTTGTTGATAAAAGCATTTAGAGGAGAAAACCACAAATTAGGTGAGAATGGGGTTTCTTATGGCCAGTGTTCTGTGGAACCTCCTTGCAACTCCGCTTGTCCCTGTCTTCTGGGCCAATATATTGAAACAGTCAGAGCCAAGTTGGAGGTCAGATACCAACACACATGGATTTACTGAGTTAAGGAGATGAACATTTACCTCATCCATGAATGGAACCAAATACCTAAAATGAAAAGGTAAGTACAACTAAGTCTTAATCTATTTTCTTTAATATTTTTTAGTTTATTTCTACATCTTTAAATTATTTTTGTTATTTAATTTTTTATTATATATTTTTTGGGTTCTTTGAAATGTTTCAAATTGATTCTGGGCATCACTAGATGTTATAAAATGGTTCAAAAGCATTTGGCAACAAAGAACTGTCAAAACACCAGCAGGGGGTTCTTGGGATGGGACCCCAGAATGCTCATAGACCAATCTGCTTCACAGAAGGACCATTGCGTATAAAATGTCAGCTCAGTTTGCCTTCTGTTTGTGGATCAGTTAGCTTGGGAGGAAGCGTGCGTCCTTCAGCAATGAGTTCAAGCAGTGGGTCAGATTCAGTTCAGTTCTGCTTCACAGAACACATGAAAATGTGGTTGAATCAATGCCTTATTTTACTCAGGAATGGACAGGACATAAAATTCCTTGCATTTTCACAAAGCTAGGTATAAGGTGGCATTATGTGTCATGGATATTTAGCACTGCACAGAAGAATGTAAATGGCAAAGAGTTGCAGAATTTTATATTATGAAAGAGAAATTTAAGAAAGCTTTTAAAATCAAAAATAATTTTCAAACCTGGAGCAGGAAATGAAAATAAAACTTAAGATTTAGTTCTTACAACCCCAAATAAACTTAGTTTTTAAGTTAATATACGATTATCAACCCAGTGTCTACATCCATCATGAATATTATTTTACAAGACATTACTATTTATTAATTGTTCAACTTAATTTCCTCCAGGGCACTGATTCATCAGAAGATACATGTCCAGAGGCATCAGCTGGTCCCCAATATAAATATCATTGGCCCCAGGTGGCAGTTATAATAGAATTAAGCACCAATGCACATTCTGGGAAAATCCTTCAGTGTCCAGAGGAAGTTGTCCATCTATCTTTAAGTAAAATTGGGAGTAATGAATGGGAGAACCGGGTGAATATTCTACACCTAGTCAATATTCTACACCCTCCCTCCCTGCTCTCCTCTCTCCACCCACTAACCCATGCCAATATGCAATGGTGATATTGCTAATATCAGATAGATTGAAGGTTCATCCTCTTGGTCATTTTGTTCATATCCTTTCCAAAATTAAAATCAAGGAGGTATTAGTTGAAGAAATTAGGTGTTGAGGTTTAGATTTATATTTAGGCTTACCATTGTCATGTGTAGCAATGTACAGTGAAAAGCTTTGTTTTGTATGCTATCCAAACAGATCAGATATATTACTCATAAATACAATCAAGTTAAACTCGAGTACAATAGATAGAGCAAAGGGGAAGATATTAAGTGCAGAATATAGTTCTCAGCATTGCAGCACATCAGCTCCATAGATAAAGTCCAATGTCCACTTAGAGATAAATTGGACAGTACACTGGCTTGTGGAAGGACCATTTGGAAATCTGAAATCAGAAGTGTCCAGGGGAATTTCCTAGTGTTATTGTTCAAGATGGTAATGTGATGCAAACATGCCATATTTAAACTGCAGCTGATGACCAGGAGAGGTCTGTATTGATAAAACATTCTCATCCCAGTTTCTGCTGAGTGTTAATTCAAAATTCCACAAACTATCAACTGTCAATAAATTAGGGATGTAGACTTTTGCAATCTAAAGCACATTTCATGCAGTTAGATGGTAATTAGCTATTCGTCACTCTCCACAAACAACCATTTTCCTTTGAGGAATTATTATTTGCATTTGACAGTACACAAATTAAGTGAATCATTTTTAGTTATCCAAATATAGGGCGGCACGGTGACGCAGCGGTGGAGTTCCTTCCTTACAGCGCTTGCAGCACCGGAGACCCGGGTTCAATCCCGACTATGGATGCTATCTGTACGGAGTTTGTATGTTCTCCCCGTGACCTGCATGGGGTTTTCGGTGAGATGTTCGGTTTCCTCCCACACTCCAAAGACGTACAGGTTTGTAGGTAAATTGGCTTGGTATAAATGTAAATTGTCCCTGGTGAACGTAGGATTGTGTTAGTGTGGGGATCGCTGGTAGGTGCGGACTCAGTGGGCTGAAGAGCCAGTTTCCGCGCAGTATCTCTAAATTAAAACTAAACTAAAATTAAAATGTCTGCATTAATTTCACTCGCAGGTATAGAATAATTTTCCATATCAAATGCAAATAGATTGTTGGGTTAAGGGACTGTCCCACTTACGTGTCCTTGGCACGCAAATTACGCGACCTCGTGGTCGCGTTGAGGCGCACGGGCATCGTATGGCCGCGCGGGGCCGGTCCCACTGAGAAGCGCGGAGGGGTATGCAGTTGTGCGCGACATCGCGCGGGGCTCCGAAATTTTTGTAGCGAACAAAATCTTCGCGCATCAACGGCCTGTCGCGGAACTGACGGCCAAAGTGGGACAGGCCCAAGAACCTGGCGCAACGCAACGTCTCACTTCCAACAGCAGCAGAAGCATGCAAACGATCGCCGAACTCGGCCTGGGGCTCACGGCCGTTGCGGTCCAGATCCACCCCCACATCTACTCCCAGAGCGGGGCCAAGAAAATTGAAGATAGACACAAAATGCTGGCGTAACTAAGCAGGACCGGCATCATCTCTGGAGAGAAGCAATGGGTGACGTTTCGGGTCAAGACCCTTCTTTCAGACTGAAAAAGAGTCTCGACATGAAACATCATCCATTGCTTCTCTCCAGAGATGCTGCCGGTCCCACTGAGTTACTCCAGCATTTTGTGTCTATCTTCAAATGACGTCACGCGCTCCAGACGACTGTGCGGTTGAATGAAGTTGCGCGCGACCTTCGCGGGACCGTCGTGCCTCAACGCGACCATGAGGTCGCGTAATTAGCGTGCCAAGGACACGTAAGTGGGACAGGGGCTTTACACATTACAAAAAATCTAAGAGAATTACTCAGATGTAGGATCTCTTCTATATTTAGACCTCTTGTATGTTGTTGTAGTTGTGGACAGAGTCTGCTGCTGTTTGAGTTTGAGAACCATATATGCACAGTGAATGAATATGATAAAGTTTCTAACACTCGGGATTTGAGCGATTAAAGTAACTCAGTGGAATCACATTGGCATGGACTGGTTAGAGCAGATGGCATGTTTCGGCTCTGTAAATACTATACAACACTATTTTTTCTTTGGTATTTGGAAAATAAATACACATATGCAGCTGGAAAACATTGATGCTGGCAGTGGCATAATGGAAAATTGCAAGCATATTTAAATAGTCTTCCCTTCAGTGTTGTCAACACACAAGAACTCCAATCAGCAAAAGATCTACAACAAATTCTTCCCATGGAAGAGGAAGATTAAAAAAATGTCCTCTCACTTTTCCGCAAATTTGGTTTGGAATGAGTACCACGATATATGTAATGAGTACCAAGAAATATTAAGTAAGCAAACTGCATCCTTTCTCATAAAATATATTTGCAGGAGTTCTTAGTATTTACATAAGTATTAAGTTGGGGGACTACTATTCCGAGTTTGAATTATAGGTCAATTCAGTTACAGGCTACAACTAGTATTTATATTGCCTGCTTTGATTTAGTGCTCAAAAATCGTATGCAGTTCATTAATTTTCAGACATTCAATCTCTGCAAATGCTATATTTTAGAAGTTATATGTTTTTCCTTTTTCAAATTATATGTATATGTAAAATAATTATCCATTGCATGGCTGCAAATACAATGCAAGTTATAATTATCAACACTGATAATGCCACAAATCATATACTTATGCTCCCAGAAATAGTAGATCCCCATGACTTGGGGACTTGCTTCCAAAAACTTTAATTGGATTCAAAAAACTTTAGGTCTGTCAATGTAAGGTACATGGCAAAGTATATTTAGGATTAATAACACTGAGATGAAAGGAATGGCAGATTTTATTTGAATTGCAAGCAGGTATAATATTTATAATAGAGAACAATGCAGGAACAGGTCAAAACACAAAATGCTGAAGTAACTCAGCGGATCAGGCAGCATCTCTGGAGAAAAGGAATAGGTGACGTTTCAGGTCGAGACATTTCTTCAGAATGTCAGGGGAGAGGAAACTAGGCATAAAAGGTACAGAGAACAAATGAATGAAAGGTTTGAAAGAACAAATCAAAGCCAGCACAGATGATCAAGGAAAGGTGGAGCCCACAATGGTAAATTGTTGGTTGTGGATAAGGTGATAACGAGGGAATACAAAGAGTGAAACTAAGCAGGAGGTAAGTGAAAATAGTAGGACGACTTAGATCAGGGGTCGGCAAGCTTGTTCTGCATAGGGGTCAGGATGCATGTCTGTGAGCAGATGGCAGGCCACATCCCCGGCCTAGTGACAACCCCGATCCAGACAGTGAAGCCCAGACACAGAAGGTGTGCGGCCGTGCCGGCAGCTTTGCGCAGGATGCGGTACAGGTAGAGCTCGGCACTCGGCGTCGCTCGGTGGCTCCGCCATTGCGGCTGCCAGCGCAGGCCTCCTTGCATCCTTGTGTCACCGCGCCTGGGCGCCGCAGCCTCGGGCCCGGCAGGAGGAGCCCGGCCTCACGCAGGGCGATGGGCAGCAGGATTTAATGCGTCCTTTTCAGAGTGTTTCACCCGACCCTCGGTTCGAAAATCACCTTCCAGGTACCGGAGATGATGGAAGTCTGCAGGCCGGATGATTGCAAGAAAAAAAATACGCCTGCTGGCTGGATGATATCGGGTTATGAGCCGCATTCGGCCCGTGGGCCGTAGGCTTGCCGACCCCTGACTTAGGTAAAGAGAGAGTAAAAACAAGGGCTACTCGATATTAGAGTACTCAACGTTGCCTACCTTCGCTCCATAGATGCTGCTGCACCCGCTGAGTTTCTCCAGCATTTTTGTGTACCTTCAATATTCATACTGCTGGGTTAATAGATGCCCAAGCTGAATAGTTTTTTTTCAAACCTTTCACTCATTCGTTCTTTGCACCTTTTCATACCTCTAGATCCCATCTCCCCTGACTCTCAGTCTGAGGAGAAGACTCGACCTGAAACATCACCTATTGCTTTTCTCCAGAGATGCTGCCTGTCCCGCTGAGCTACTCCAGCATTTTGTGTCTATCTTCAGTGTAAACCAGCATCTGTCGTTCCTTCCTACAGGAACAGGCCTTCCAGCCCACAATGTCTGTGCCAAACATGATGCCAAACTAAAGTAATTCCATCTGCCTGCACCTGATCCATACCCATCCATTCCCTGCATATCCACTAGTCTATCTAATAGACATATAAATGTCACAATATGGAGAATAATAGACGTACAGCACAGAAACAGGCCCTTTAGCCCAACTTGCCCACATACCTGCATTTGGCCTATATCCATCTGAACATTTCCTATCCATGTATCTGTCCAAATGTCTTTTAAATGGTGCTATAATACCTGCCTCAACTATCTTCTCTGGTAATGTGTTCCATATATCCACCACCCTTGTGTGAAAAATAAGCCCTTCAGATTCCAAATAAATGTTTCCCATCCCACCTTAAACGTATGTCCTCTGTTTTTTGTTTCTCCTTCTTTGAGTAAAAGACTGTGCATTCACCCTATCTATTCTCCTCATGATTTTACTCAACTCTATATGATCACCCCTCAGCCTCCTGTGCTCCATGGAATGAAATCCAAGCCTGCCCAACCTCCCCTGTAGCTCAGGCTCTCAAGTCCTGGCAACATCATCATAAATCTTCCCTGCACGCGTTCCAGCTTTACAACATCCTTCCTATAGCAGGGTGTCCAAAACTGAATACAATATTCCAAATGCGGCCTCACCAATGTCTTGTCGAACTACAACATAACATCCCAACATTTTCAGAAGGCCGCGGGAAGGAGACTCTCTCAGGATGCTGCGGAGAAGGCAGGCAGTGGGTCCCCACGGCTGGACTCAGGGTCAGCGTCACGGACCTGTCCGGATAGGACCCGCCGCCCAAGGTCAAGTGGGTGCCGGAGGTCGGACAGGCCTGTGTGGGTGCTGGAAGCTCCCCTGAGAACCAAGAGGGACCCGGCATGGGGCAGACAACAAGAGAATATAGGGGACGTTGGGGGCTAAGTGGAATACTTTGCAACTTTGTCGGTGTGCTTTATATGGCAACTTTAGTTTAATCTAGTTTACTTTAGATGTTACAGCGTGGAAACGGGCCCCTCGGCCCACCAAGTCAGTGCTGACCAGTGATCCCCGCATATTAACACCATCCTACTCGCACCATCGACAATTTGCACTTATACCAAGCCAATTAAACTACATACCTGTACATCTGTACATCTTTGGAGTGTGAAAGGAAACCAAAGATCTCAGAGAAACCCACGTGGTCATGGGAAGAACGTACAAACTCCATACAGACAGCACCTGTAGTCGGGATCGAACCCGGGTCTCCAGTGCTGCAAGTACTGTAAGGCAGCAACTTTACTGCTATGCCACCATGCCACCCTAGTCTTTGCATACTTGTGTAAGCAAAACAAAGAATCTTACTGTGACATGTCACATGTGATAATAAAGTATCATTCATTCAACTTCTATGTTCAATACCCTGACTGATGAAGGCTGATGTACCAAACGTAGTTTTGACCACCCAATCTATCTGTGACGCCACGTTCAGGAAACTTCTGTACCTGCACACCTGTATCCCTGTACAACACTCTCCAAGGCCCTGCTATTCTATGTAAAGGTCTTGCCCTGTTTGTTATTCCCAAATGCAACACCTCACACTCATCTACATTTAACTCCATTAACCATTCCTCAGCCAACTTGCTCAGCTGATGGGGATCCTGCTGTGGCATTCCACTACAGAGACTCTACCTACCAAATTAAATGTTTTTACATGAGAAACAATTGAAATGAGTCCCTCTTTAGCCGAATACGCATCAAGAAGACAAATACATCAGGAGTGCTGTGAAACTAAATAAACAGAGACTAGGAACTTACCTGGAACTTGCTCAAGCTCTCCATGTATTCAGGTGCACTCAGGAAATCACCAGAAACAACATTTTACAAGATAATGAATTCATTGAATATCTGTTTTTAAATATTTTGTGCTGAAAAATGGATGTTTACCATTATATGGTAAGCAAAATGTATGCTGCAGATGTTGCACCTTGCTTTGCTGAGTCAGAAATGTTAATTATAGTTTGCACATTATCATTGTGATTACCGTACACAAGGCTTAGATGAGCAGCTGGCAGATTGATGATGTTATGATGTGCAAAGAAATTATGCTGGAGAAACATGAGGCACACTGTGGTATATGCCATGTTTCAGTATCAAAGAGTCATAGAGTTATACAGCAAGGAAATAGGACCTTCGGTGAATCTTGCCCATGACAACCAACATGCCCCATCTACACTAGTTCCATCTAAACCTATCCAATCCACGTACTTGTCCAAATGTATTTTACAGTGGCCAGCCCAATTACTCAATGGGTGGGATTTCCACTAGAAATGTTTTAAAATATCCACTAAACTGTTCTTAAGAACAAGTTGCTCCGTGTATCAATTTCCTGGTTCAAATTTTCCAATCTTAAACTCTAATGAGATTTCGCACAACTTTTTGGGGGCAAATTTTTATCTTGAATGGTAAATACCCAAAGTCATTTGATTTTCCTTGCAGCTGCACAGATCAGCATATTTAATTCCAGTAATATCGCTATTTCCCCATAAATTATGATTGATTCCATGATCAACACCACAAAAAGCAAACAGATGGCATTGAAGCTATTTTTATACATACATTTTAATCTCCTTACAAAATCAGTCAAATCCAGAAATCCATGAGCAAATTGATTACTCACCTTTTAATCTAATGCTCTCTGGGCTTCCGTCTTGCTGCAATAAAATAGGAAGAAAACAGAAGTCAATAGATAAACATGTAACGATTTTATAGTAGTGGAGTTGCTAATTTATTTTTGTTACCTACTGGGAATTCACAAAAAGGAAACGGGTAACTTTTTTGAAACTTTTCTTCTGTATATTTTTACTTTACATTTTTCCTTGAATTACTTAATCACAATGATATGGATTAGGGGGTCTGACTTGTTTGCATCCATGACATGATTAGACCTGCTTTGAGAATGTTGTCAAAACCATTTATTGAAGTCACACAATGCAATGAAATTTGTAGACTGCAAGGAACTGCAGTTGCTGGTTTACAACAAAATTAAAACACAAAATGCTGGAGTAACTCAGGCGAATATGGATAGATAAATTTTCGATTGAGATCCTTATTCAGACTGATTGTGCTGGTGGGTGTGGGGGGGGGGGGCGGGAGGATGAAAGTGAGAAGAGAGTCAGGGCAGGACAAAAACTGGTGAGGGATACAGATGAGGGGGTATTTAAAAGGCAGATAGGTGGACAAAGGCCAGAGATAACATTAGAAAAGGTGCAACATGTGAAGCCAGCGGAAGGAATATAGGTGGAAGGGGAGAAATAGGTGAGAGTTCAAGTGGGGCACAGGGAAAAAAGTGGGGAAGGGTGTTAAGGGGGAGATGTTTGTGGGTTAGTCACCTAAGATTGGAGAATTCAATGTTTATACTGTTAGGTTGTAAGCTACCCTAACACAAACTGGAGCACCTCATATTTTATGTGGTGTCACTCTGGCAATGGAGGAGGTCCAGGACAGAAAGGTCAGTGTGGGAATGGGAGGGGGAGTTAAAATGGTAAGCAACTGGGGAGATTACGTAGGTCTTGGTGGACCAACCAAATGCATTGGATGAGGTTAGAAGAGGAACATGTGAACCTCTATCTCACCTGGAAGGACTCCTGGGACTAGGATGTATGTGTGGGAGGGGTATTGGGAGAGGTGTTACATCTCCTATGGCTGCAGGGTGAAAGTACCTGGGGAGGGAGCGATTTGGATGGGAAGGGATGAGTGAACCAAGGAATTACAGATGGAATTGTCTCTGTGGAAGGCAGAAAGGGATGGGGATGGGAAGATGTGACTGGTTGTGTGATATTGTTGAAGGTAGCAGAAATGTTGGAGAAAGATGGGTTGGATGCAGAAACTGTTAGGGTGAAAGTTAAGGACCAGGGAATCTCTATCCTAGTTCTGTCTTGGTGGAGGGGTAGTGCAAGCAGAACCATGGGATGCAGAGGATATGCAGGTGAGGAATCCACCTATGACAGCAAGGAGAAAACCATGTTTACTAAAGAAAGAGGACCACAGATCAAAACCAAAAGTGACAGGCAGGAGGAAGTTTTCAAACCAATCAGAAATTAAAAAAATTAAAATAATTAGCATAGACTGCATTACATTGTGAAATAATATAGTAAGTTTAGCACTATAAGAACAGATAAAAACAAATGCATTTTTTATTTATAACTTTAAATGTTTTTGATGTTTATGTCAGTGCTGCAGTTTTGGCCATTGCCTTCTTAGGCAGCTCCTGGGATTGAGAGTGATTTCCTTCCATTCCTGTTTCAAAGCCACTGTGAATCCTGCATATTCTTCCACTGAGAGCAGGAGGTACTTAATTGGGATTGATAGGAGGGTGGAGTGGGTACTTTGGGCAACAGTGCATTCCATCAATTGGCTTCTCTGTGTGCTTGCTCCCAACAAATGGGCATGAAGTTTTCATTCCCAATCCAAAACCTCCTTTTCCATTTTAATTACTTGTCAAGATTCTCAAGATTCAGTAGTGATGTTACCCTTTTTGCCAATAAGAATTTTAGAAAATTCTTGAATCATTTCCTCTGTCACTTAGTAATCTATGCCAGAATGGATTTCAGGAATTATGTATCACTTATCCTGCTGGTGGACTGGAAAGATTTTGTGGAATCAGAATTGGCATCTCTTCTGCATTTTCAAATGTCTATCTTAGGAAGCCAACACCTCATTAGTGCAAAGAATGGTAGAGGTCATTGCTGCCCAGAAGACCATGAGCTTTTTGCTGGGTGTGATGTTCAAAATTTCTTTCCTCAGACAACAAAGAAGTTGTTTTTTTAATATGACTGATCATTTTGTATTTAGCAACCATGGTTGTGTATTATTACTAAATCGGGACTTTCATTCAATCTGTCTAAGAATTTTGCATCAGCAAACTCTTCTAAGTCTCCCAATAAAATGTCCCAATTTCTAAGATGATTGGAGCTAAGAATTGATCCATGTCACAATGTCACACATGGTCTACAATAAGCCAAAAACAAAAGGAACTTATTCAAGGCACTATGCCGCTTTGACAATGTGCACCACAGCAGAAAATTGTAACTTACCAGCTTAGAATTGCATGGATGTTTGAAGGTGGGAATAAAATAGAGACTCATTGTTCCACAATGACATCTATCATATCTCTTGATAAAATAAATCTTAATATTCTTTGATTAAGTTCAGTCTTTCAGTTAATTATTTGAACATTTTCATTCAAGTATGATAATGATATCATTTTCTGATACCTGTGTGGAGAGGTAGCTGACCCCAGAGATACAAGAAAGCTGATGCGTTCATGCACAATTAAATTGGAAAAAGTGTAAAGAACCCTATGTTAATAACTATGACTGGGAGAGTGGGGACAATGGGGGTGTGGGGGTGACATCGGGTTTTATATCATGAGTTCAACAAAAAAGGAACGTACCGCTGATGAAACCTTATCTTCAATGGAACAGCTTGCAGGTTTTCACTCTTGACTGCCTGACCTGCCAGTGCAAAGTGAATTTGTACCAAATTGCATGCCATCTTTGTTGGCAGGACTGGATATATCCGATGTAATAAAGCAATAATTTTGGTAGCTATTGGCGCTGCCTGGGTCCTGCAACTACTGCCTTCCAGCTGTTTATTCCTTTCTGCAAAATTTTTTGACTATTATCGTTGGCCTAGACTGAGAGCAGAAGAAGCAAAAGCAATTGTTGGAGAACGTGAGAGGCAAGTATTTTGTAAGTGGCTTGCATACCCATTTCCCGACTCTGCCAGGACATGAACTCAGGTTATAGTAGGGAAAGTAAATCTTCCACAGCACATTTAATCTATAATATATTTAATGTTTTGGATTCACCTTATTCAGTGAGAGGCACGGTGGCGCAACGGTAGAGTTGCTGCCTTACAGCACCAGAGACCCGGGTTCAATCCTGACTATGGGTGCTGTCTGTACAGAGTTTGTACGTTCCCCTGTGACTGCAGGGGTTTTCTCCGGTTGCTCCGGTTTCCTCCCACACTCCAAAGACGTATAGGTTTGTAGGTTAATTGGCTTCGGTAAAAATTGTAAATTGTCCCTAGCGTGTAGGATGATCGCTGGTTGGCACAGACTCAGTGGTCCGAATGGCCTGTTTCCATGCTGTATCTCTAAACTACACTAATCCATTGGATTATCAAGTACCATCATATTATATATTCATTCATATTTTAGACAGGAAATTGTAAAAATCCAATTGTGTTCTTGAAGGTTGAATCAGAGAACAATGCAGCACAGAATTTAGTCATTTCACCTTCTGTGCCCGTGCCATCTTTATGAAAGAGCAATCCAATTAGTCATGCTTTTTGCTTTTTCCCCGTAGCTTCCTCAAATGTTCATCCACTATGCTTTTGAAAGCTATTTTTGAGAATGTGCCCATCAGCTATTCAATGCTGTATTCTAATTCCTAACTGTGTGGAAATATAATATTCATGTCACCTCTGATTCTTATGCCATTCATCCACAATTGTACTGTCTGTTTACCAATTCTTCAGCCACTGCCATGGGAAATATTCTTGTGATATAATGTACTAAAGCTGATCAGGATTTGAATGTATCTCGAAATATCAACATTTTCACTGCTAAACAACCTCACTGATTTTACTTCGGAGTCACGTGAGTGACTACGTGAAGAAGACCCATCAGGGCGCATCCGCGTCATTACGTCGGTCACATTGGCGCAGACAGGCTGGGTGGAACAGAGTTCTCCAGCGGTAAGTTTAAAAAATCCTGCAGGTAAGTTAAACTTACTTTTCAGGTTGTCCGTTGCAGGAATCTTTTTTCGCAGGTTCCTGCTGGACATGAAATTCAGCAGAACCCGGTGGACCGCGGGGAAATTGTGGACCGCGGGGATGTCGGCTTCGGACCGCGGGAGTGCAGTAGCAAGCGGCCGGTGGGTTTTGCTGGATGAGTCGCGGACAGAACGGTCCGCGACTCCCGAGGTTTAATTCGGGCCGCGGGTTTTTTGTAGACCGCGGGTTCAGCAAGCTACGGTCACTGCGGGTGGCTGTTAGGCTTGTTGTTTTGAGTCGCTGACAGGCAGGTCAGTGACTCCCTAGATGTGTTTAAAATAGGGGCCGCGGGGTTCTCTAGACCGCGGGATTACCGGCTACGGTCCGCGGTAAGTGAGGAGCCGTTGGCAGTCGAACTTCTTGTTAGAGTCACTGACAGTAAGGTCAGCGACTCCTGAGGAGTTACTACACGACTCATTGAGGCAGGGACCTCGAATTTGGCAGCCCATATGAGTCTAAACTATGTGGAGCCTGGCCAGGAGGGTCCCCTCTGTTATATGTATGTCCTCACACTGCATTATCCTGATATGGTGCTCCATATCAGGGCAGGACATCAGGGGATTGCGGCAGCACCTGTGTTTTCAGGGCTGCTTACAAATTCCCTCAGTGGATAGGAGTACAAGGGGTCAGTGTGTGGTTGACCCCAACCCCAACTCAGGAAGTGAGATTAGTGGTTTATCACCCTTATGTGTCTATGGCAGTAGCATTTTCTGCTAATTCTGTGGAGGTTTCAGGTCTAGGCCAAGCTGGCCTTCAAGGAGAATTTACAATTCATGCATGCCCTCCAAATTAAGGACGAACACAATTTTGGGAAGCGTTCAAAAGGGTAGACATTATAGTTACCACTTGGTCACATTGTGACTATTATACCGAGACAGATGATTATCATTTACTCAATTAAGGAAATGGGAAGCCTTGTTGAGCTGTATTATCAGTCACCTGAGGGAGTTACACCAGGTGGCGTCATAGTAATTCTGCTCATTAAAAGGGACTGTGCACGGTTTCTTCCCCAAGACGCCGGATTACTCATATTAAAAGTAAATAAATCCCAGGTTTAACTGGGATGGGCGTCTTTATTCACATAAATGTCTTTGCCTATGACAAATAACTTTTAAGTTTTGTTCCAGATTTGGAGTCGCTAGCACGTGCAGCCTGTTTGGGGAAGGATGATACCAACAGAGTATCGATTTGCATGGCTAGTCCTGGCGGCTGCTGTAGGCAGCGACCTGATAACCCCAACTCAGAGTGAGTGCCAAGCCAGGGGTATCAATGTCAGACAACATTGCATCTCGTTGCAATCCAAGAACGCTCCATCGTAAGGCATGTCAGGCAGCAACACCTAGTAAAGGGTTGCAAAAGTCCCCCCACTCAAGGGTCGGAGTGGTCGAGAGAGTGCTACAGAAGGATGCACATGTGCCTGAAGCAACACTTGTTTGCAGGGTTGCCATTCCTCCCACTTGGTGCACCACAGTGGTCGAGATAGTGCTAAAATACATGCACACATGCCTGAGGTGACGCCTAGTAAAGGGTTGCCAAAATTTCTCCCACTCAAATGGCGGAGAGGTCGAGAGAGTGCTACAGGAGTATGCACATGGGCCTGAAGCAATACCTGTTTGCAGGGTTGCCATTACTCCCACTCGGTGCTCCGTAGTGGTTGAGATGGTGCTAAAATACATGCACACACGCCTGGGGCAGCTCCTGTTGCAGGTTGCATAAGTCCTCCCACGTGGATGTATAGCGGATGAAGATGGAGCCACATACATATGTGATAAGATTGTGGGGAATGGTGTCGAACAACATGCTTGGTACAGAGGCATGTACAAGCAAATGGAGGAGATGGATGGTGATACCTGCTTCAGGTTCGATAAGCCCCACTCTAAAAGAGTGTCTAAGGTTAGAATGGATTAACTCCAAACAGGAATCCAAACATGGCTATGTGCCGGGATCCCATGCTGAATGCATGAGGGTAAGCAGTGGGCGTTAGCCTCTAAAATTGCTGCTCAGTCGCTGATTGCTAATCCATCCAAAGAAATCCAAATTAACACCTGACTTTTGGGTCACAATTGATCCAATTAAGTGACTCTGCCCAGGGAAAAAAGGGTAGAGCTAATTGACAGCTGTATCAAGCTAATTGAGGCATTAAGGATACATTCGGGTCATTATAATAGACCTATGCAGTTATCAGTAAAGGCTATTCTGATTTGCAATGGTGGATTCACCATGTGTCCAGGAGTTATAGCAAGGTAATGCTTGACCAGCCTTCCATGATTTTGCAGATGAATGTCAGTGCACTCGGTTGGGGTGTCACGGATACGAGTTTCAGCTGTGGAGGCAGATGGACTGAGCAAGAGGCATCGCTTCTGCAGACATGGGCAATTAACTATTAAGATGTTTTTATGGACAAGGCTTATTGCTCTAACAAATGTAATCTGCATGTTCAGTTTCAGATTGACAATACTATGCAAGTGGCATATATATTAATCACATCGGTGGAATCAAGTCGGTATTTTGTGGCAGATTGGTTAATCAAAATTGGGCCTGGTGCATTGGAAAAGATATTTCAGCTATTTATCTACCAGGTAGATTCTACATAGTAGCAGACGCCAAGTCACGAAAGTTTCATGACAACATAGATTGTATATGAATGCCAGATATCGATTTGTTTTGCATTAAGGTTCAACCGTCAGATGCCTAAATAGGTTTCATGGGAACCAGACCAGTTGGCAGTTCCAATTGATACTTTGACATTGAGGTGGCATTTTGCCTAATAGGTCGGAGTCTGCAAGAAATCAAGCAGGATGCCGCTTTGGGGGTGCTTGTAATAGCTAATTGGCCGAATCAAGCATGGTTTCCCTTTGATGTTACAGTTAGGGATCAAACCACTTTATGGTGGTTCCCAAGCGTAGGAATTGACTGGAGCATCCGCTAACACGGGAAAGTCATCTGTTATGTGATTGTATTGACTTGTTAATTTGCAGGTTTTAAGAAGGCCATACCTGGAGCAAGGACTATCAGGGTGAACGGTGGACATGCTCACTGTAGCCTGGAGAAAGAGTACTCAAAAGGAGTATATTACTTATGTAAAAAATGGGAGCAATATTGTGTACAAAATAATATTGACTATAACACTGCAGGTTTGTGGATATTTTAGAGTTCCTGTTGACACACTATGATGATGAGGGGCTCAGTTATAGCACCATTAATACAGCTTTAAGTGCTTTGTCATCGTATGGTTTTGATGGGGTCAGGAAAGATCCTGTTGAGTTTCATCATATCATAGCTGGATTGATGAAAGGCATTTCAACTCTAAACCTCCTAAACCCAGGTATATGGCGATCTGGGATGTAAGTGAGGTCCTCAAGATGCTTCGACAGTAGGTTCCTGACATGTCTCTGAATTTGCCAAACTAATCATGAAAGTGGTTATGCTCTTGGCATTGGTTCAGCATAGCAAGTGCAGATTTTTCAAAAACTTCTGCTAGACGGGATGGAAGTTGCTGAAGAGAATGTTATGTTATATAATTGCATCCTGCTTAAGCAGAGCAGGCCAGGTGTCACAGGTTTGTTAAAATTGTGTTTCAGCATAACCTACTGATCCATGTTTATGTGTGATGGCACATTTATTTTCATTATATTGAAGCTACAAAGACCTTAAGAAATGTGGAAACAGCATTGTTTATCAGTTACATGAAGCCACACAGGAGAGTGTCAGTGCAGACTATCTCAAGGTGGTTTAAAGCAAATGTTCATTAAGGCAGGTATTAACACTGAAGTGTATATATCCTTTTTCCACTAGTGCAGCAGCAACATCGTCGGCTAGGGCGACGGATGTTCACAGCGGCCAAAAATGATTTTTTTTTTTAATTACCATCGGCCGAGAGGCTGTTTACAAATTCAGTATTAAGTTATGTTTAGTTCCCCTGGGATAGACGGGTTACTGTTTGTTTTGATTATTCAAATCAATTGTTACTGCATGATATTAACATTTCATGTTTAACGCATTATTGATTGTTTCTCATCGAAAGTCAATCAATGCAGTGAGGCCGGGATTTGGATCTGCGGCATAAAATCACAGAGCTTTGAACCCTTCACATAGTCACTCACGTGACTCCGAAGTAAAATAGTAAGATTAAACGAGAACTTACCAGTTTGAAGTTTGATCTATATTTTATGAGGAGTTACGTTGGTGATTACGTGCCCGCCACGCCCAACCCTCTCTCATAAAAAAGGTCATATGGTAGTTCTCATGTTGCTCATCTTAATATGTTACTTCAAATATTGTGTTGTCTGTGATTTCATACCGCTGCTTTGAAGATTGACGCGCATGCGCCCTGACGGGTCTTCTTCACGTAATCACCAATGTAACTCCTCATAAAATAAAGATCAAACTTCAAACTGGTAAGTTCTCGTTTAATCTTACTATTCTCCATATTAACTGGTCCCTCATTCCTGACACTATTCAAGTACATTTTAATTGCATTCCCTGCTCAAAAGTCTTCATGTTTCCTAAAATGTGGCAACCAGAATTGGCAAACTGTGGCCTAACAGTGTGTTATAAAGAATCAACAGTTTCCTTGCTGTGAGATGGAAACACATTTTTTTTCACTTGTGCCAAAAGGTTTTTGGATTCCAATTTTATTTAATTTATTACTGTTCTTCCCATTGTTAACTATATGTCTTAAGATTGGCATTATCCACAGACTTAAAAATGATGCTTTGAATACTCAATTCCAAGTCTTTATTAAATATCTGAAAAGCAGTGATTGTAAAATCAACGTTCTTCACTTGTCTGAAAAACAACTACTCACGCTGCTTTCATTTTTCTGCCCCCGAGTCAATTTTGAATGCATTCATCTTGTACCCTCATAAGCTTTACTTTATCCAGAGACGTCTATAATGTGGTTGTTTCCCTTTTGACTACATCAACTGCAACCTCTCTATTACTCGATCAGAGAACTCATTCATTTTACATGCTCCCAATGATAAAGATTCAGCTTCTGAAATATTTTGCACAATTACTCTTTCTGATTCCACATCTGTTCACTGAAAAGGCATCAGTTTGTGAGTTGAGACATTGTGCTCTTCCATTCATATACTGTACAATGATTACTGTGGTTTTCATAAGCAAGGATTTTTAGTTGGAACAAACAAAAACAAAAGCTGTCCAAGCATTATTTGAATGCTGTGGCAAGCAAGTCGGAAAGACTTTATCTTCATTTTCACTAAATATTGTTGGCCCTCAATGTTCAGGATAAATACATACTTAAGAAATTCTGAATGAAATTGCACAATGGTTGCCCAAAGTTTCTTTGAATGTTGTGATAGTACCTGCCTCAAGTGCCTTCTTCAGCAGTTTATGTTATATAGCTACCACCTTTTTCGTAAAAATGTTGCCTTTCAGGTTCCTATTAAATCTTTCTACCCTCACCTTAAACCTATGTCCACTGTTTCTTGATTCCCCTACTCCAGGTAAAATACTCTATGCATTTACCTTATCTATTATCCGTCATCCTCCTGTTCCCCAATAAATAAAATAAAGTTCAAGCCTGCTCAACCTCTCCCTATAGCTCAGGCCCTCGCATCCTGACAACATCCTCCCAAATCTTTTTTGCACTCTTTCCAGCTTAACAACATCTTTCCTATAACAGGATGAGCAAAACTGAACACAATACGTCAAACGTGGCCTCACCAATGTCTTGTACAATGTGTGACACAAAATGCTGGAGTAACTCAGCGGGTCAGGCAGCATCTCTGGAGATAAGGAATATGTGACGTTTCAGGTCAAGAACCTTCCCAGTCTGAGGAAGTGTCTCGACATGAAACATAACCTATTCCTTTTCTCCAGAGATGCTGCATGACCCGTTTAGTTACTCCAGTATTTTGCACCTATCTTCGGTGAAACCAGTATCTGCAGTTCCTTCCTACACGTCATGTACAATGTGTGTTTGTCTTACTCTTCTCTTGCCCCACCTTAGTGCCACCTGCCTGCGTTTGGTCCATATCCCCCCAAACCCGTCCTCATACATGTACTGTTTCTTAAACATTTGGCAGCTTGTTCCTTACACCCACCACCCTTTGTGTGAAAAAATTACCCTCAGATTCCTATTCCTATTAAATCTTCTCCCCTTCACTTTGAACCTATGTCCTCTAGTCCTCGATTCCCCTACTCTGGACAAGAGACTGTGCATCTACTGGATCTATTCCTCTCTGTGCTTCTTGTTGAGTGCTTCCCGTTTGAACCATGTCCCCACAGTTTTTCCTGTTAGTTGGCTTATGAGGTTTCACTTCATTCCTCAAAACCCCTTACATGTAGCCCATGCAAAACTTTTCCAAGGGTTTTTTCCCCAAGTATTCCACAGGACTTTTTTTTTTCTAGCAATGCCTTTGCCCCTCTTTCAGCACATCTCCAGTTTTTTTCCCCAATAGAATAACTATATTTGTTTAAGATTTAACACAGAGTAAAAAGCTCCTATCCTCATCACAGCCACCTGACAGTCAATCAGTCAGTCATTCATTCAAGCAAAAAGCTTGATGCTGTTATTTTCCAGTCTGCTGCTGAAATATTCAGTGCTTTCTAAAAGCTGCTCTTGAAAGTTGTAGCCAGACCAGTGCAGTGTTCCCAGTTTACACAGGAGCAGCATTCAGCTGATGCCAATGATATGAATATGAGCTGACCCCACAGTCTAAAGAAAGGCCTCAATTTTGCAGTGGCACAGTTTTGGCCCAGCCTCGCATCGCTGAGGGAAATGTCAAGGGCTACCTTTTCTCTGAAATGTGCTAGCTTTCATTTCTTTCACACACACTCTGCAGCTTTCTTCCACTCCTGCTTTGTAAGAATTTTCAAAAGTTTGCTTTCTGTATTAATACAATGACCAAACTACAGAGTTGTAATTTGACCATCAACGAAGAAACTATGGTTGTTGACTGAACTGGCAAAGTCCAGAAGAACAGAGCTGCTGAAAGGGATCTGCACTGGTTACGAATGAATCCAAAACAAGGGATACATTAACTCACCAATCTAGCTGTTATAGGTACACGTTTGAATTACATTGGTAGACATGGCTAACCTACAGTCCTTTTGGAGACTAAGGACGCTCTGTGTTGTGTTGTGTTGGACCTACAACTGTGCTAAATAGGATAAACTTAATGGGATAAACTTTGGCCACTCAAAATTAGGAATCTATTAGGCACTGTGGACCATCAGCAGCTGCAAATATGTACACTGTTACAGCCTGTGACCTCAAAGGCCAATGTGTCTTGCATTCCACTTGTATTCACAAGCCAAGCAATCAATGGGTCAATGCAAAATGCATACTTGCAGTAGTAGAAGCCTAGACTGAAATGAAGTGAAGACCTGGCAAAAATGCAATACAGTAAAACTCAATTTCTACATTGAAGAAACAACTCCAAAAACACTCAAAAAGTTCAACACATCCAGAACAAAATAAACCACTTGATTGACACACCTTTCAACATCCAAAATATTAATTGCCTCCACCAGCAGCACATATTGGCTGTCGTCACTTCCGTAAAATACACTGCAGCTCTTCAGCTCGGATACACCAACAGTATTGCCCATCCATGATCTCCAGCACTATGAAGAACAATGGCAGCAAGCTCAAGGGAACCACCATTGCAGCTTCCCTTCCAAGTCATACACCACTCTCAGAAGGAAATCTATCATCAGTCCTTCACCGTCTAATTACAAAGGACATTTATTACAAAGGACATTTATTATCACATACACCAATTGGTGTAGTGAAATGTGTCTTGCCATGCAGCACACAGATAAAGATAACACAACATTAAAGAATTTAACAATAAACATAAAAACATCCCCCCACAATGGTTCCCACTGTGAGGGAAGGCACAAAGTCCAGTCCCCATCCCCACCCATAGTCTGGCCTATTGAGGCCTCCGCAGTCGCTGCTACGGGGGCCGATGTTACAGGCCCTTCTTCGCCTGGTGATGGTGCTCCGGCGTCGGGAGAACCCTCTCAGCGGCTTGGGATGCCTTGGACGGCCGCATCCTTACTGGAGACCGCGGCTTCCAAAACAACAGGCCGCGCTGGATGGAGCTTCACCACTGGCAATCTCGGCGAGAGATCCCAGGCTCCCGATGTAAAGTTGAGCGCCACCACCCGCGGCTGGCCGCTCCACCGTCCCGCAGCTCCACGATGTTCATCGGCGGTCTTCAGCTCACCGGAGTTCCAGCGCGGCGACCCGGGCAAGGCATCGCCCGCTCCGCTCCGCGATAGCGCTCCAGTGCTGTGCCGCCGCCGAAGCCAAGGTTCTGGGCCGTCCCCTCAGGAAAACGCCGCTCCAGGCCCACTGGTAGGCCGCGAGGACGGGTCGACGGTGCAGCCTGGAGAAAAGCCACCTCTCCGACCAGGGAGGGACCCTGAAAAGCAGTTTCCCCCTCCCCACCCCCCCCCCCCACACATAAAAAAGGGTAGAACTCTGAAATCAAAAACTCAACTAATTAAAAAAAAAAAAAAACAGAGAAAAAACAGACAGCTGCAGGCTGGGCAGCCATACCCGTACAGGACGGCGCCCCCTCCAGCGGGACTAAGCGGTTCACAGTCCATGCATCTAAGTCCCAGCGGGACTAAGTCCCAGCGGGAGCACCTTCACCAGTAGGATTATAGTTTCTCAAAAAGATGATTGTCACCATCTTTTCAAAGGCAATTAAGGATGAGTAATAAATGCTGGTCTTGTCAATGTTTTCCAGAGGTAAATAGCAATGAGAATAAACGAGGTGCCAGGATGCTGCAGTCAAAGATGGCATAGCTGTAAAAATGGGGTGGCAATTGTTATACTGGCAGTGACCCTGGTCTCTGTCCCATTCTTATTTGCCAAGATATACTCAACTTAGCTGAGGAGAAGTGCCCAATATAATTGGTGCAAATATTTTGTCACATACCCACCAGAGACTGAAGGTCTATAAGTTGATGATAAGGATTCCCAAACCAAGTATTAAATTCATTCTGCTTTCCTCACTAAAAACTGGGAAATAAATTAGTCTGTGTATTCTATGGTCAAAATCAAATTCATAACCAGTGCATCATGGAATACAGCGTGCATTTTGAAAAAAGGAATGTGGCACAGTGTGAATTCAGAATGATCATGGTTCCTCTGTGCAGTGCAAGATAAGAAGTTTCCCATGACCTAGATCAATAAAGTTTCATGATAGGATGCTTATGAAGCAGAAAACGCAGACAGATTTGCAACAGTGACATGACAGGACCTGTATAGTGTGTGGCAGTGGCTTGCATTTCCTCTGGGAGATGAACGCTGCAGCGCCAAGGCCCATGTCAGCTGATCAGTGCCGCAGATGAGAAAAGCTGACAAGCAGCTTCTGTCTTAATCTTATCTCTAAATCCCTGGGACTTCACTTCACTAAATCATTTGCTTTCAACTGTGATTGCTAAGCACTCGCCATGGTTACGTTTTTATAATGTAGTTGTACCTCAAGAGATGACGATTGTCCCAATAAGCCTTATAAATCCTTTCCATTTGTTGGCCATAATCCAGATTGGGATCCACTGGGATGTTTCAGTGGAACACCAGCTCGACAGGAAGGTTCATTAAAATGACTCTGTTTTATCTTTCACCACATATGTGGGTTATGTACCTGATGTTGCTAGGTGATTCCTCCCAGGTTTAAATCCCCCCTGTGAATCCTAACTCCTGTGAGAATTGTTCCCACCAAATAAGCAGCCCTTCAGCACCTCCCAGTATTGGCCCAGTGCAAATCAATCTAAAGACAGCTAACACAGTCAAGCTAAATCTTGCCCTCCACTAATTCTCGTGAACCGCTGTTATAGGCTAATTACCAGCAGGAGAAATCCAGGCAGAGTTTTGACATCTGTCACCTCCAGTCCAACTGCAGAAGTCTAATACAGCCACACCCGTTTGATTCCGTATGGTGCTTAATAAGTGAGAATTTGAAGATGTCAATTTGTGTTAATTTAGAGGAATTAAAAAATAATTATTTCAGGATTACTCATCTGGTCATGCTGTTTACTTTCACCACTCTACAAAATTTGAGATGGGAAGAATCCTTTGAAGAATAAATGTTGCCAAAACTTTTTCATTCTTTTGATTTTTTTTAAATGTTGTACAACAAAAGGGCTGCAAATCTTCAAGACACAGGGAGGGGAACGGAATTTGTGGACAGATGTTTGGTAAAATATAGATGTGCATGAGAAATTGCTCTTTGTAATATTAAAATAATCAATCAAAAGAGGTAAATCTTAATGGAAAGATATTTAAAAGTATTGATGAATAGAAAGACCTAACAATCATGTTTAACTTGTATGAAACAAGAATGCAGATAAACAAACTTATCATTAAAGCAAAGCATTAGTACAATGGTTAAATAACCAGATATGAACCTAAAGCTTGGTCTAACAATCCCAAAAATGTTGGCCTGGAAACCTGAAATTAAACTCAGTCAATAATGTCAATGTTAAAATAAAACTACTCTGAGCAGTTTGTGGCTGTAAATCGTCAAAGAAAAGCCGTTGCTTAATTACTGTTCTGCAGGGAAGGATTCTTGCCTTAATCATCTGGTTTGACCTACGTGTAAGTCCACAGCAATAAGATTGTTAACTGCACTCTGAAATAACCAAACAAGCCATTCAGTTGTGTCAAACCATGTAGGAAAAGGATGAAAAATAGACACAAAGTGCTGGAATAACTCAGCAGGACAGGCAGCGTCCCTGGAGAACATGGTATCTGATTAATCTTAAGCAGGGACCCGACCTGAAACATCAGCCATCTACATCCTCCAGAAATGCTGCCTGACCCGCTGAGTTACTCCAGCACTTTGTGTCTTTTTTGAAAACCAGCATCTGCAATTGCTTATTTCTGTCGGAAAATTATTAAACCAGACAGAGCCAGACCAGACAAACTGGTCTGGTTTAAAATTATTAAACCAGACCAGTATTGACCTAGCCTTGGAATTCAAACACAGAAAAGTTGCTCAGAGCTCTGTCAATGTTGCTATGTATTCTTTATAAATCTCTAGGGACTGAGTTGATAATGGGAAAGCAGTCTTTCAAACGAATTGAGTAACAAACAAATGGTGTCATACCAAATCGTATATTACACAGAATGAACCAGAATCCCTAGATACATGGTCCCACTGGCTGGACAGACCCACCAAACGATGGCACCGCGGTAAAGCTGCTGCTGCACAGTGCCAGGGACCTAGGTTCAATCCTGGCTTATGGCCCTGTCCCACAGTACGAGTTCATTCCAAGAGCTCTCCAGAGTTTTTAAAAAATCAAACTCGTGGTAAGCACGGAAAATGAACGTAGCGGGTACGTCGGAGCTCGGGGACGTCTCTTAGCGGCTCGTAATGCTAACGGCAGGTACTAGGGAAGACTTGCTAATGGCAGGTAAGCTCGGGAAGACTCGGGAAGATTTTTCAACATTTTGAAAAATGTCCACGAGAGCCCCGAGTGGCCATTACCGTAAATCCGAGTTCGAATCAGGGCAAACTCGGGAGAGCTCTTGGAATGAACTCGTACCGTGGGGCAGGGCCAAAAGGGTGCTGTCTGTGCGAAGTTTCTCCATTCTCCCTGTGACAGCGTGGGATTTCTCCGGGTGCTCCGGTTTCCACCCACATTTCAAACATGTGCAAATTTATAGGTGAATTGGCTTCTGTGTGTAGGATTGGAAAGTGGGATAACACAGTACTAGTGTACGGGTGTTTGATGATCGGCATGGACCCTGTGTGCCAAAGGGCCTGTTTCCACTCCAAACTCTAAAAGTGGCAGCACACTTGTGTAGAGGTCGAAGTCAAGATTGACACCAGATCCCATAAAGTCTCACAACTTCAGGTAAAATTTGGGCAAGGAAACCTCTTCCTGACAAAAAACTACCAATCTCTGTCAGCTGATGCAACAGCGCTGATCTCTGAACAGCAGCTGGAAGAATCATTGAAAGCAGCATAGAACAACCATGAAAATCAAAATACTTCAGATGCTGAACATCTGAATAAAAACAGAATAAAATTAGAAACATCTATTTAGATCAGGCTTTGTCAACAGAAACATCAATACCATTTCAGGCAAGGAACATTAACCTGAACTAGGGAAAGAGAAAGAGAGAAAGAGAAAAGTTAGATTTAAGTTGTAGAAATGGTAACTGAGGAATGGACAGGACAAAGGCCACATCTCTGATAGGATGAGACAGGGGTTGTTATTCTAATAATACACTGAGGCCCTGTGTTTGACAGGTTACTGAGAGCAGTTGGGGAGAGTGAGAGAGAGAACACAAGTTACGTTTCATTCAAATGCAGCACTGTAGAAAATTCCCAGCAGATCAACCATACTAGTGGAGAGAGAGAAACTGAGTCAATATTACATTTGGACAATGTACAACACAACTGATCATGGAAAAATCAATATTTATTTTATGTTTCAGCTCCAACAAAAGAAAATGTAATCACCTTGCCATTGGTATTTAATGACATTTTAATTGCCATGTACTTCTCTGCCATGTACTTTTCCTTTGGGTGAGGGTGGGGGGGGGGGGGGGGGGGAGGGAGGTTGGGGTTGGTTGTCATAATTAACCTAAAACTCAGCTGAACTAGACACATGAATACTATGGCCTCAAGTGCAGGCCAGAGGCCAGGTATCCTGTGACAAGTGACTCATCTCCAAGTGTTTGCAAAAAAGAACAATTAAAAGAAAGATCAATTGTGTGGTGTGGTGGCGCAGCGGTGGAGTTGCTGCCTTAAGGGCCTGTCCCACGGGCATGCGATTCCATGCGGCAAGCGCGACCTAACCGCAAGCGGGGGTCGCGCGGAGGTCGAGTGATTCCCGTACAGGGCCGGTCCCACCAGCATGCGGCTGCATGCGGCAAGCGCTACCAAATTGGAAGTGGGGGCTGCGCAGAGGTCGAGTGCCGTCAAGACGGTGCGTACGGTGGCTGCTGAGGCGGTGTGCACGGCCGTCGATGCGGCTGCGTCCGGCGTCGAGGCGGTGCGCACGGCCGTCGATGCGGCTGCGGGGCGGCAGGCCGTTGCCGCACGGAATTTTTGAGCAGTGTCAGTTTTACAGAGCCCCGCGAGAAGTCGGGACCAGCTCCGCACAACTCCATGCGGCTCCCGCGATCGAAGTGGGACCGGCCCCGCGACCTCCGCGCGGCACCCGCATGGCCCCCGCTTACGGTTAGGTCGCGCTTGCCGCATGGAGTCGCATGCCTGTGGGACAGGCCCTTTACAGCGCTTACAGTGCCAGAGACCCGGGTTCCATCCTGACAACGGGTGCTGTCTGTACGGACATGGTGGATTTTCTCCAAGATCTTCAATGCCATTCCACAATCCAAAGACGCACAGGTTTGTAGGTTAATTGGCCTTGGTTTAAGTACAAATTGTCCCTAGTGTGTATAGGATAGTGTTCATGTGCAAGGATCGCTGGTCGGTGCAGACTCGGTGGGCCGATGGGCCTGTTTCCATGCTGTATCTCTAAACTAAAACTAAACTAAGAACGATGAGAACATTTTGTCAACTCAAGCTAAGCTTGCATTCAGTTTGCTTACTTTGGCTTGGAAATATAGATATAAGGAACTAGTATAAACAGAGTACAGACAGTACCTTATGACGAAAACGAACAAACGGCACAAAGTGTTTCGGACCAAATCCTTCTTTAGTCGGCCCCCCGTCAGTGCTCAAGAAGATAACACAAAGTAATAAAAATGTCGTCCACCAGTCCGGCATCATTGTTAGTCTTTGCCTGAAAGCAAAAAAAAGGAATAGATATGTAGAATTTAATCACTTATCAGATGTTTGACTAACAAAATTAGACATGAAGTTACTGAATTAATAGGTAACAATAAAATTACCGTAGGCTTTGGGAAACAATGATCAATAACCACTCAATTTTTATTTTCATACCAATTTAACTCTCAAGCAGAGATTTTGGATCAGCCCTTTAATTTGTGATTACTTTCTTCAAAACACTTTCTGCATCCATTGGTGAAAATTATTGTCATTGTAATAATGTTTGTTTCAGTGATTATAAACCAGAATGTAGGCCCCAGTGGGACATGCAATTGTTGATTAAAATTCCCCAAAAGCGACATGTCTCTTGTGCTCGGTGGCCACCAAGCTCACTTCTACTTTGGCCAGGACTCCTGGCACAAACATCCTCAAGGAAGTTGGCTCCTGCCTGACTGGTAAAGCCCTGAGCAATGTCAGGGCTCCCCCACTGTCAACCACACAGAAATGTTTTGACAGCCAGCAAAGCCAAGCTGAACCAGCTGTCAAGCTGCAACAAACAGGACTACTTTTTTTTTGTCTCCGGCATTCACAAATATTCAAAAGCTACTGAAGAATGAATCTATTGTATTAAAAATATTTAATACACATTTTAAAAATTTACAACATTTAAGAACACTAGAAGACACTGATTAAATTCAATTAAATAATTTATATTATCTTAAACATATTTTAAAAAATTATATTTTTGGCCCATTCCTCCTATCCATAGATGCTGCCTGTTCTGCTGAGTTACTCGAGCATTTTGTGTCTATCTTCATTTCTCCACACAGACTTGTTTGTCCATTGAAATGAATGGAGACACTTCAGCTGCTCTGGACCTAACTTTCTATAGACTAGATTGCCATTTAATCCTCACCTAAAACTGCCTTCATGGCATGCCACCTGCTTGAACCACTTCTGGTGAAGGTGCAATTTGTAGTTTGAATTCCAGTATTAGGCGCCGATAACAATGAAGGAATGGCAAGACATTTCCAAGTCAACATGGTTTGTTCCTTGGAAAGGGAATCTGCAAATGGTGGAGTACACATGCTACTGCTGACTTTATTTTTCACTGTGATAGAAATCTAAAGTGCAAGAAGTGATGTACTATATATCCAGTCTGAAGAAGGGTCTCGACCTGAAACGTCAACCATTCCTTCTCTCCAGAGATGCTGCCTGTCCCGCTGAGTTACTGCAGCATTTTGTCTCGCTTCGATTTAAACCAGCATCTGCAGTTCTTTCCTACACATTGTAAATTATATGGTTTGCATTGCTGTCGATGGTGCTGAGGTACTTACAATAGTTGAAATTTCACTATGACTCATGCCTTTCGGCGGTGGAAAGGCTTTAGCGTATCAGGAGGTGAATAAATCACCACAGCATCCCCAGCATCATATCTTTTGAGGAGGTAACTAAGATCGATGAGTTGCTCAAATCGTCTTTTAGAAGGCATTTGACAAATTATAGGTTAGTCCAGATAGTTAAGGCACCGTGGATCCAAGGCGAGTCTGCTAATTTAGATCCAAAATGACAAGAAACATAGAATGGTGGTGGAAGGATGCTGTTCTGATTGGAAGTCTGGGACCAGTGGTGTAGCACAGGGATCAATGACTAGACCTTTGTTTTAAGTAATATGTATTAACAACCTATAGGATATATGACTAGTAAGTTTATGGATGACTCAAAGGTTGGTGGTTCTGTGGATAGCAAGGAAGACATTCTAAAGCTACAGCGGTACATAGATCAGATAGAGATTTGGGTGAAACATTGGCAGATGGCATTTAATCTCAACAATTGCAAAGCGATATATCTTGAGAAGTCAAATTGGAGTAGCGATATACAGGAAATGTTGGGGCACTGAGAAAAGTTGTTGAGGGACCTTGAGATCAAGTTAATAGTTGCGTGAAAGTGGGTATAGGGTTGAGAAAAAGGCATATGGCATGCTTGCCTTCATAGATCAGGTCTTGCAGGTAAACATTGAAAGGTTAAGTTGCAACTTCATGAAACATTGGTTGCATTATTGTGTACACTTCTATTTGTCACATAATACGAAGCATGAGATTGTGCTGGAGACTATGCAGATGAAATTCACCAGGATGTTGGCTGGATTGGCAGACTTTACTTACGGGGAGAGACTGAATTGGCTAGGCTTACTTTTCTTCGATCAAAGGAGCTTGAGAGGTAACATGATAGTTTATAAATTTGATAGTCAGAATCATAGATTCTGCATTAGGCATAGATTGATAATCAGAATCTTTGTCCATGGTGGGGGTATCAAAAACAAGATATCACAATTTTAAGTGTAGGAAGGAATTGCAGATACTAGTTTAAACCGAAGATAGACTCAAAGTGCTGGAGTAACTCAGCAGGACAGGCGGCATCTCTGGAGGGAAGGAATGGGTGACGTTTCGGGTCTGGTCCCTTCTTCAGACCCGAAACGTCACCCATTCCTTCGCTCCAGAGATGCTGCCTGTCCCACTGTGTTACTCCAGCATTTTGTGTCTATCACAATTTTAAGATGGGAACAAGGGATTTCAAAGGGGACCTGAGGGGAAAGTTTTTTTTTTTTAATATACAAAGAGTGATTAATATCTGGAACATGCTGCCAGAGGAGGTGGTAGAATCTGATACAATCATTATGTCTAAGAGACATTAAGAAAGGTATTTGAAGATGTCATGGAAGGTTACAGGCTTAATGCAGGTAATTGGGATTAGGGAGGATGGGTAAAAAGGATGACATGATCATGAACTTTTTCTTTTTAACCATCTTTTCACCCAGGCCCTTTTCTGTTCTATATGATTCTATGACTCTGTATTAGCTCATTCCTGTTCGCTGTCCATGTCATGCTGCACACAGGCATGGACTACTTATTTTCTGAGATGTTGTGGGTCGAAATGGATCAGTTGTGTGATCAGGAGTGAACATCCCCATTTCTGACCTTATGATCAAAGAAAGGTCATAGACGAAGCAGCTGAACTCCAGTAGCAGGGCCTTGGGGCTAAGGTGAATATATCTAACAACCACAACAATCTTCCTTTGTGAAAGATACGACTGCAGCTTGTGAAGAACACACACTTGATTTCCACTGACTCTACCAGGGCTATTTGATGCCTCACTCTTTTAAATGCTGCCTCAATGTTCAGGGCATTGACATTCACCTCACCTCTGGAATTCACATAATTTGCCCAGGTTTCGACACAAAGGCTATGATGTAGTCTGGAGCTGAATTTTGCTGGTGAAATTCAGTTCATCAAAAGCGAGAACGTCTTTGGTAAGTGTCTCATGATAACACTATCGATGCCATCTTCTGTTATTTTATTTATGATCCAGAAGATATCAATTGAATAATAATTCATCACCTTGGATATAATATTTCTTATATTTTTTACAATGCACACAGGAGCCTATTTGGCTCAGTGAGTCTATGCCATTCATAACGAAATTCCATCAATCCCATTCCTGAACTTTTTTCTCTGGAACCAACAGATCTATCGAATCCTCTTTATTGTCGGGCCACCATTTTGGGGCGATTTATAGTAGATAATTAATCTCCTAACCTAAAAATGTTGATAACAAAGGAGGAAACAAGACAACTTGAAGGAAACTGATGGGAACACAGGGAGTAGATACAAATTGTACACAAACAGCACTACGGGGCAAGATTGAAACCAAATCACTAGAGTTGTGCCACAGTAATAATTACTGCAGAACCACTGACCCATCCAGATTCATGAAGAGAGCATATTTGGGCATTTTTTATAATATTGTTGGATGAATGTGTTGTCACGAGATTGGCATAGCTGGAGCTGAGACTACAACTGGTTCAGGAGTATTGGTACTGTAGGTTGTGGGTTCACTCAAATCTATATGTTCGCTGTGGCTTTTGCTGATTTGTGCCCGCATTGTCCTGTGCTTTATCTTGGTCTGGATGGCATCCTGATTTGGGGAATACCTGCTGCTGTTCCCAGCACCCTCTTGCACACAGCTCATTCAACCAGTGACTCATCCCTTGGCCTGGCTTGCTGGTCGATGATGTTTCAGATTCTAATGGCATATGGTCTCTTACAGCTGCTGTCTCACCAGCTGAGCTAAATCCACAGACTGGGTTTCCTTGTCCATGTTTGATCTGTAGATGTGAGACAATGGGGCGAGAAGTCAACATTGAAGACCTCATTATTTCACTCCTATCTGTCTGCCTACCATCCTGTCATCCCCTCCAGTGAGTATGTTCTTGCAACGAATCAGGCAAACTTAATGACCCTGAATAATTTAGGAAAAGTTCTCTCTTTTTAAACATTTGATCTTGTGCTGATTCATCCAGCTTAATTCTTGCTATATGAAACACTACACATTTGATACAAATGAATGACCTGCCGGGCATATCAGATCAGAAGGCTGCTAAGAAGTAACCATATGGCTGAGGGTCTTAAGTCACCTATGGGTGAGGAGAACAGATTTCCCTCCCTGAAGGACATTAGTGATCCAGATTGTTTTTATGACAATTCATTGGACTCCATGAGGCATTCAATGTTAGAATTTTGCCAAGAAAAGCGACTAAAACAAAAACATGAAAGCAAACTCAATGCTAGCATTTATTTTAAGAGGGCTTGTATACAAAAACAGGGATGTAATGCTAAGGCTCTATAAGGCATTGGTAAGGCCATATTTGGAATATTGTGAGCAATTTTGGGCACCATATCTGAGGAAGGATGTGTTGGCTCTGGAGAGGGTCCAGAGGAGGTTTACAAGAATGATCCCAGGAATGAGAAGGTTAACCTATGATGAGCGTTTGACCGCACTGGGCCTGTACTTGCTGGAGTTTAGAAAAATGAGGGTGGGCCTCATTGAAATATACAGGGCAGTGAAAGGCTTGGACAGAGTGTATGTGGAGAGAATGTTTCCACTAGTGGGAGAGTCTAGGACTAGAGGTCATAGCCTTAGAATTAAAGGGCGTTCTTTTAGGAAGGCAATGAGGAGAAATCTCTTTAGTCAGAGGGTGGTGAATCTGTGGAATTCTTTGCCACAAAGGCTGTAGAGGCCAAGTCAGTGGATGTTTTTAAAGCAGAGATAGATAGATTTTTGATTAGTACGGGTGTCAGAGGTTATGGGGAGAAGGGGGCGAGGAGGGAGAGATAGATCAGCCATGATTGAATGGCAGAGTAGACTTGATGGGCCAAATAGTCTAATTCTACTCCTATTCCTTATGACCTTATGATAAATTGGGGAGTTTGGAGAGCACCGGCATCAGGAAAAGGGAGGGGTTGGAAATGTTAGCAAAATGTAGAAAGGACTATGAGCAGTTCGGAAGTCAGATTTGTAATATTGCAAGGCTGATTGGGCTTTGGAGTAAAGATGTGGAGTGCTAATCCCAGGTCAATGCTAGAGAAGTTACCTTGACAGCAGCCTAATGGGCCTGTCCCACTTAGGCTTTCTTTTCGGCGACTGCCAGTGACTGTCATAGTCGGAGCAGGTCACTGGACCCCCCCCCCCCACGACAATGTCTACGACAATGCCTACAACAACCTACCACCTAGTCAACGTCCAGCTACGGCAAGATACCGACAACCGGTAACCCATTAGTACGTCCACACCTACGACAACCTACGTCCACCCACGACAAGCTACGACAAGGTAAGACAATTCAGTCGCCATTACCTGTCGCCGGTTGACGTAGGTAGTCGCCAATGGAATTTACCGAAGTCAGCACCAGCAACAACCTGCGTCATCCTGGCGACAACCTACGACAGCACTTACGTCAGAAGTCAAGCTACGCTCATTGGCATCAAGCCAACTGTCGCTGAAAAGTTTTAAACATTTCAAAATCCAGCGGCAACCAGAAAAGCGCTACGATTCTTCGGGCGACTGAGGAGACTACTCATGACCATACAGGCAACACCCCGGCGACCATGTGGCGACAGCCCAATCGCCTAAAAAATCACCTAAGTGGGACAGGGGCATAAGACAAGCTTATTTTAGCTTATGTATTGCTCCATCGTTCTGTATTGCTCCCTCTGTATTGCTCTGGGCGGTAAATAAGGTTAGAAAAATCATCCTGGGTGTATCTATAATGGAAACTGTGTTAGGGTATCATGGATATTTCATAACCAGAAGTGACCATTCAATTGTAGGCACAATGAACACCTTGGTTCACTCACCCCTTCCCACCCAAATCACCCCCTCTTCAGATACTTCCCCTGCAGCTGGAAGAGATGTAATTCCTGTCCCTATACCTCCTCTCTCCCATCCATCCAATGACCCCCAGCAGCCCTTCCAGATGAGACGGGGCTCACATGGACCTCTTTTAACCTCATCTACTCATTCGCTACTCCCGATGTGGCCTCCTTTACTAGATTACCCTTTTGATGAACACTTGCACTCGCTCTGCCAAGCTTTGCTGTATCTCTCAGTTGCTAACCACTTCCCATTCCTATACCAAACTTTCAGTCTTGCCCCCCCCCCCCCTCCTCCCACACACACATCCCCCCCCCCCCTCTTCCCTATGCCCCATCTGGATGCGTACCCATTTCTCCATTTCCCCTTCATCCCTGCCCATCTCCATCCATCTATATTCCATCCTCTGGTTTCTCATTTCATGCCTTTTCTTTCCTTATCTCACTTCCTTTTGTCTTTTCATATCAGGCCTTTGTCCAAAGATTGCCAGAGCCCGCTCACCTGCATCTACCTATCTCTTGCCAAGAATTGTCCTGCCCGCACTCTCCTCCAGCTATCTCCGTCCTATTATAATCAGTTTGAAAAAGGCCCCACAGCAGAAGCGTCCACGTCACGGGGCTGGAAACTGGAAGTATCCCGAGCTAATTCTGCTACCACCTTCATCTATTGCAACAAGTGATGGCTCCCACTCATTGTCACCAGATGCTTGCGTCCTTTTCAGGACGGACGATGACAGCGATGTCAACATTTGAAACATGGAAGATGGACATGAAAGAAGATGTTTGAAAAAGGATTCCGACCCAAAACATAGCCTATACCATGTTCTCCAGAGATGCCTGACCCACTGAGTTACTCCAGCAGTTTGTGCCTTTTGTTCAATCCATTCAAGTTTCTTGATTTGACTAAGAAATAGTTATAAACACGGTTTCATCTGGAGTAAAGTAGTTCTCAATTGCATAGCAGTGGAAAACTAAAGTGCAACACAATTGAATTTGTCGGCATTTTTTAAATACTGACTCTTGCACCATGATTATCTAGTGAAGTGAAATAACAAGCCATTATTCCCCATTCCTCCACCACAACATAAAACATGATGATCAGTTATTTTACCTCAATGCTTTTTTTGTATTGTTGAAATAACAGTAAACCAAGAATTTATTATTTTATCCAGCCAGTGACATAACATAAAAACACAGATTATTGTTTTAGCAAGCAATGAAGAAAATATATTTCAGTTTTTATATTCAACAGGGCAAGTGCTTCACAAAATGCTGACAAAGAGAGGTTTTTTAGCTGCAAGCATATGTATAATCCTCTCTCGTCACAAATGAATGTAAACATTACTTGTCACAGATTATTAAAACCTCAAGTTTTCAGACATTCTGTATACAAATAAAATAATCAGAGTCAGCAGTGCAAAGGTAAAAGCTATTAATGGAACTTGAGGCTGACATGTTCCGTGATTTGAAGGCTTGCATTCTGCTAATGTGAAACGAGTGGCTGCAGAAGTAATGAATGATTTTGTTGTGATCTTCCAGAATTCATGAGATCCAGAAGATCCCAGAGGGAGAGGAGGGAAAACCACAGAAGGGAGGAAGACAGAAAGCAGGATATTCATCTCTAGTCATCTACCAATGGCAACATGTTGGAATTCATTATTGAACTACGATGGCCAAGACATTCAGAAAATGATAATGCAATCAGGCGGAATTAAATAGGTTTTGTGAAAGGGAAATCATGTTTGAAAATGTATCAGAAGTCTTTGAGAGCTTAACAAGCATAATGGCAAAATAGAATCTAACAAATGAAATGCTTTTGGATTACCCGAGAACAATGGATAAGGTACCATGTAAAATATCACAAAGGTCAAGAGCGTTTTATTGTCATATGTGCCGAAAAAAACAATGAAATTCTTACTTGCAGCAGCACAACTGGTTTGTATGCACAGTACTCAATAGATACTATAATAAACAAACAGAAAAAAACTGTTCAATTCTACACCGGGCACAAGCTCACAGCATGGGCTGATGATCGGTTACCCAACAGAAATCAGAACATAATGGCATCTTCAGTGAAAACAAATGCTTTGGCTCAACTTGTCCATACAGGCCATGTTGCAATACTGGGCTAGTTGCATTTGCCTGCATTTAGTCCATACCCCTCTAAACCTGTCCTATCCATATATCTGTTCAAATGTCTCTTAAAATCATAATTGTATCCACTTCTCCAACTTCCTCTGGCAGCTCATTCCAGTTACAGATTACACTTTGAGTGGAAAAAGTTGTCCTTGCGTCCCCTCTTAAATCTTTCCCATCTCATCTAGCTTTAAACTCTTCTACACTAGAGAAAAGACTGAGCATTCATTTTATCCATGCCATTCATGTTCTTGTATACTTTAATAAGGTCACTCCCGAGCCTCCTACTCTAAGAAGAATAAAGTACCAGCCATATCTGACCTTTCCCTAAAACTCAAGCTTGTAAGTCCAGGTAATATACTGACGAATCCCTTCTGCACCCTTTCCAATTTAATGGTATCCTCCAATAGCTGAGCGACTAGAACTACAGACTATATTCCAAGTGTGGTCTCACCAACAACTTCTCTAGCTACGTCATTATGTACCAACTTTTGTACTTATTACTCTTTCCAATGAAGGCAAACATGCCAAACACCTTGACCACCACACTGTCAAAGAAGCATAAAAACAGAAAAATAGGTGCAGCAGTAGGCCATTCAGCCCTTCGAGCCAGCAATGCCATTCAATATGATCGTGACCGATCATCTAAAATCAGTACCCCCGTTCCTGCTTTTTCCCCCCATAGCCCTCGATTCCTTTAGCTCAAAGACCTAAATCTAACTCCCTCTTGAAAACATCCAGTGAATTGGCCTCTACTGCCTTCTGTGGCAGAGAATTCCCCAGATTCCCAACTCTCTGGGTGAAAACATTTTTACTCATCCTAAATGCTTACCCCTTATTCTTAAACTGTGACCCCTGGTTCTGGACTCCCCCAACATCGGGAACATTTTTTCTGCATCTAGCCTGTCCAATTATGTAAGAATTTTATAAAAGATCCCCTCTCATTCTTCTAAATTCAAATGAGTACAAGCCCAATCACCCATTCTTTCATCATATGTCAGTCTCACCATCCCGGGAATTAACCTGGTGAACCGACGCTACACTCACTCAATAGCACACAAAATTGCACACAATACTCCACGTGCAGTCTCACCAGGGCCCTGTACAACTGCAATAGGACCTCCTTGCTCTTAAACTCAAATCTTCTCGCAATGAAGGCCAACATGGTCCACCTGACTCACGATGGTGAACCATACACAAGTACACAGATCTCCGTTCTGCAACCCTCTCATCCTCTCTACACCCAGTCCTGGTTTAACTTAGCAAAGTACAACACCTCAAATGTATCAGAGTTAAATTCAATGTCATTCCTTGACTGCCTTTTCCAACCGATCTATAGATCTTATTTTAAACTCAGATATTCTTCCTCAAATTTCAGGTCATGACACTTCTTCAGGCTGATGGATAACCCAAAAGGTCATCTGTCCATTTTCCTCCACAGGTGCTGCTTGACCCACTGAGATCCTCCAGCAGTTGTTTTTTTTTTGTGCTAAATATTCCAGTAGCCCCAGTCTTTTGTGCCTTCATTTTAACATGATGTGGGTGTCACTGGGGCGAAGTGGTAGAGTTGTTGCCCGACAGCACTTATAGCACCAGAGACCTGGGTTCGATCCCAACTACGGGTGCTGTCTCTATGGAGTTTGTATGTTCTCCCCATGACCGTGTGGGTTTTCTCCGAGATACTCGGTTTCCTACCACACTCCAAAGACGTACAGGTTTGTAGGTTAATTAGCTTGGTATAAATGTAAATTGTCCCCAAGGTGTAGTAGGATAGTATTAATGTGCTGGGATTGCTGGTCAGTGCGGACTCAGTGGGCCAAAGGGCCTGTTTCCACGCTGTATCTCTAAATTAATGTAGACTAAACAGAAATCAGAGTTGGGTTATTTGTGGATTGGCAATTTATAAGTAATAGGTCCCCAAAGATCAGTGAAGAGGCCTCAAGTATTAATGACTTAAATTAAGGGACCAAGTAGATTATAACCACATTTGTTGTAAAGAAACTGTTAGGAGGACACAGATGGATTGATAGATTAAGCAAATGAGTAAAGATAATGGAGCATAATGAGGTGAATCTTGAAATTATCACTTTGCTCAAAAGAATATGAAAGTAGGATGTTATTTAAGTGAAGCGAAACTGCAAAATGCTGCGGCTCAGAAGAATCATATTATTATTTTATAATAAAAATCCATCTTATAATATACAAAAGTTAACCTGCAAGTACAGCAAGTACAAAAGAAGGAAAATCTTGCTACAACTGTTGATGAGAGCACATCTTTAGTGCTACATAACATTTTGGTCTACCTGCTTCACGCAGATGTATTTCAGGGCTGCCAACTCTCACGCATTGAGCGTGAGAGACACGCATTTCATGAAATTCTCACGCTGATGACAGAAGTTCTCACGTTCAAAAAATATATATTTTAATATATATATAAATAAATAAACTCACACTCCTCCACCCTCACCAATGAGAATAGTTTTCTGTTGTCGGGTTTCCCGTAAAGAACGAGCAACTTGATTTGCTTAAGCCTATCGCACACTATTTAAAATGGCAATGTAGACAAAAATGCTGGAGAAACTCAGCGGGTGAGGCAGCATCTATATCTGAGTTTGACCCTTCTTCAGACTCAAGCATTTCTCCAGCATTTTTGTCTACCGCTCCATAGATGCTGCCTCACCCGCATTCACATTCCCGTGGCTCTGGAGGCAGCAGGTACAGCAAGTACAAAAGAAGGAAAGTCTTGCTACAACTGTTGATGAGAGCACATCTTTAGTGCTACATAACATTTTGGGTCTACCTGCTTTCACGCAGATGTATTTCAGGGAGTTTTACCCTGGCCCGAGCAGACCGGGTGAGTGTCATCAGCGTGAGAGCGTGAGAATTTCATGAAATGCGTGTCTCTCACGCTCAATGCGTGGAGTTGGCAGCCCTGAAATACATCTGCGTGAAGCAGGTAGACCAAAATGTTATGTAGCACTAAAGATGTGCTCTCATCAACAGTTGTAGCAAGACTTTCCTTCTTTGTACTTGCTGTACCTGCTGCCTCCAGAGCCACGGGGATGAATCTCGGGCTAAGGCTTCGCTCCGATGTCCGACCCCCGTGTCACTGACCCTCACCTCTCCCGGACCCCAGCTGGAAACAGAGCACCTGGGCCGGCCGCATTCCCGGAGTGGGAGAGAGGGAAATGCTCCCGGACATCGCCAAGTCTCTGCTCACTCCGGGTGTTGTTACCGCTTCACTGACACTTACACTCCCTGACACACACAAGGTTTAAAAGGGATATGGGCCAAATGCAGATAAATGGACTAGTTTAGATGGGGCATCTTGATCCTGCATGGACAAGTTGGGATAAAGGGCCTGTTTCCATGCTGTAAAGACCCTGGCGTGTAGGATAGAAACTGTGTATGGTAGATTGCTGGTCGATGTGGACTTGGTGGGTCGAAGGGCCTGTTTTAATATATATGCTTGCATATATATCTTAATTTCATTGAACCATATACGTTTGAATACGTGGCATTATTTATGTCTTGTTTCTATAAGGGTAAGGTTGATTAATTTATCTGTGCAGAACAGTGATGGAAGTCTGACTCCTTTGCCTTGTTTCTATGTATTTGTTTCTCTATATATATGCAGAACAGCATGAATTATAATCTGTTTTCCATGCATGAAATATACTAAGGTCATTCATGTACTGCCACTGTTGATCAGAGCCTGGCTCTACTGTGGAGTGGAATGTAATTAGGAATGTAATTTGGCCTAACCTTATTCATACCTAATCCAATTTGAAGCATAAATGTTGCATTCAAGTGTATGTTAAAAGACTTGATACAGTCGCTATGATTGCACAATTTCAAGCTGAAAATGCAAAAGCTCCCTACCGTGGAGGGTGCGCACCCCCTTCCCCACACCCTCCCCCTCCCACACCCCCCCCCCCCTCGGTCGGTATGCTCCCTTGCAATTTCTCACTCTCAACTCTCACCCAATGTTGGCAGCCCTGTGTATTTGCTTTGGAGTAAGTTCAGAATGAAAAATCTCATGAAAAATGTGATGAGGTCGGCACTAGAGTCCTTGTGGGATTTAGAGAAATAAGGAAGAAAGTACTGAAACATACAAGGTTACAATCATAGATGAGGTCACAATCATAGAATCACAGAAGCAGATTCTTCAGCCCACCACATCCATGCCGATCATCAATGCACCCATCCATACTAATCCCATCAGCACAAGGTCATAAATATATGGTGTAAACAAAAAATACATTAGAAGAGACCAAGGTTGATGAGGATCAGGCAAAAAGATGAACACTGCTCCTCAGTTTTGGTTTCAAATGTATCAGCTTTCTCCAAATATTGGAATGCCTTACTGCCCATCACTTCATCCTATGCAACTGTCCTGATCTTTCCAAAGACCCAGGATTTGCAAGGATCAGTCCAATTGGACAGAAAGAAATGATGAGCATCAAGGCTTTCAATATTTGGAGAAAAATGTACAAGCTAGAGACATTAAAAAAAAATAAATACTTTTATATATAAAATACAAAATATTCTTCAAAAGACATTTGGCAATTTAATGCACAAATAAATAAATGTTTTCATGAAGGATGAGGTTTTATGTTCTTTAGGTCTCACCCTTCATGGATGTTGCCAGCTCTCACATCCTCAGCAACTCTGCCTTGCAATCTTATCTTACACGTGCAAGCAGGAGTGCAGAAATATACATTCCAAACAAATAAACATCCCAAGAAACTCAGATTTCCACACTTTTGGCTCCGTTTTTTAACGTTTAGTTTGTTAATTTACGATTTGATATTTTGATTTTGCTTGTTGTATTACAAAAAAGAAGCATTACTCGTATGAATCACAACACTTCCCGAACTGCAAAGGCAAAGTTATTCCACACCCAATCAGACTTTGATCGATCTGTTATTCCCCCTTTTCATTGAGTTTTGCAACATTCCCTTGGATCCTCGTATGTTTATTAGTTGCAAAGCCAGTGGCCTGTTTATCTCTTGTTTTCTTTAGAGTCTTGGAGTTGCACAACACCGAAAATGGCCTTTCTGCCCACCACATCGATGCTGACCATCTAGTATCTATTTATACTAATCTCATTTACCAAAACTTGATCCTACTACACCTTGGTTATTCAACTGCTGGTCCAGATGTTTTATAAATGTTTTGAGAATACCTTAAGGGCCTGTCCCACTCGGGCGTCATTTGTGCGTCATTTTCACGACAGGCCGATAGTGACTGAAGAGCGACAGTCGCGCGAAAATCAGCTAGCAGTACGACAGTCGCGCGCCAAGTGCTCTTGAGGGCTCTGCTTCTTTTGGGAGCCATTTGTGATGTTGTTCGTACTTAGTCCGTGGCAAAGATTTTCCCAGTGAAAATCAAAGATACTATGGTGAAATTTTTTTCAAAACTACGCGTGCTACGGTGGTCATGTGGTGCGGCGCTCAAATGACGCGCAAACGGCGCGCCGACGGCGTACGGGCGGCACATGGTTATGGACGTTGACGCATAATAAATTAGCATAGGCAACGTTCGTGCGTCACCGTGTGTAACCATGCATCATGACACGCTACATGTACGCCATCAGTACGTCAGCGTACACCATCAGTACGTCAGCATGCGCAAGGGATACGTCACGCAGGTGGTGCGCGAGGATTTTGAGCCTCACAAAATCCTGGGGCGCCGCGCGTTACCGCGCGTCACTGCATACGCCACCGCACCTCACCATGCGTGCGTCACGATGCGCCAAATAAATGTTAGGATGTCACGTAAATGACGCGCAAATTACGCCCAAGTGGGACAGGCCCTTAACTTTGTCACCATCTGGGTGAAAGCAATTCTTCCTTCAAACCCCTTTAAATCTCTTACATCTCACCTTAAACCTATGTCGGCTGGTCTTAAAACACCACTGCCATAGAGAAAGGTGGCTCGCTGTCTACCCTCCCTAGGCCTCTGATATTTGCATCAGGTCCCTACTCAGCCTCATCTGCCCCAAGAGAAACAAACTCAACTTATTCGGTCTCTTCTTATGTGAAGCATTCTATCTCAGGCAATGTCATGGTGAATCTCCTCTGCACCCTCTCCAGTGCTATCACATCCTCCCTATAGTGCGGTGACCAAAACTTCACACAAAATCTCATTCACATTGAAGTCATTAAAGTATAACACACATTAAAGATGCCAGCGTCAATTCTGCTCACATGTTTACAATCACAAATGCAACCCTCCACCATCACCCTCTTTCTCTTGTTATCAAGCCTATTTGGAATCAAAGTTTCCAGTTTGCCCTGGATCTCATGGATTGTAACCTTTTGGACCAGCTTTCCATGTGAGACCTTGTCAAAAATCCATGTCAACCACATTATTTGCACTGTCTTCATCAACATGTTTTGTTACCTCCGTAAATACTCAAAATAGTCAGATATGATCTCCCACCTTGCCGTTTATCCCTTATCAATCCTTACCTCTCCAAGTGCTGTTTAAACCTATCCCTCAGATTTTTCAGTAAAGATTTAATTAGCTCCATTACAGCCCCAGTAAGTCCCACCCATTGCTGAGATACACCGTATACCCACACACTACAATAGCCAACCTTTTTAATCTCCTTAGGCAATCTCTCAGGATCAAGGATAATGTGCTTGCAGTCAGCTCGGTGTGTTCTGAGGTGGCTGACAAGCACAGATGAGGAAGGAGGTGTCTAACTGATCAGGCAGTCGAGATGTTTGTGCAGTAGTTTGCTGTTTCCACTGGGCTTCTGTGTCCTCCTTAGACATGTTCTCAGGATTCACTATATAATTTCCAAATGCTCCTTTGCGACTTGCACATGTCATGGGCTTGGGGTTTTCAGGAGTCATCAGGGATGTTGTTTCCATTCAGGAAGATTTTGATGCAATTGTAAGCATTTCTGGAGCCTCAGGAAATCTAATGTTGGTTGAATATTTTTCTTGCTTTCTGTACTTCTGTCGAAATCTATTTCTCCAATTTTGTATCTCCTTTTTTTTTTTTCTTTCCTGCACTATTGACTGAATTCCCCTTTCTAGTAACCTCCAACATTAATCTCTTTATCCGTGCAACTATATGCATCTCGTCAAATCATCCTTTCTCCTGCTGAATTCGCTAAGTTCGACAATGCATAACGCCATGGGTCACTGAATAGCTTTATTGGAAAACAAATAGAATCAGCCAGATATCTGTTGTTGGATAAAGGCAATAAACATTTTTAAAAAAACACAGTTGTGGCAGCAAGTTATACTTGGCTTGTGAAATCTGGCACTCTTTGGAACCAGATTTTCGAAGAGAATTATATTTCACATGTTCAGTGCCACTAATCCTAATGATAAACTCTCCCATTTTTATATAATAGATTGTGTTATAAATCTATTTTTTGCTGAAACTCAGTCTGTTCATGGAATGTCATTTTTCAGTATTCCTGGAATCCGTAATCTAAAATAAGCAGCATCTGAGATGCAATACCTTATGGTAGCTGTATCAATAAATGGATTGATGCAAATTCAAATTGAGGATGCTTTCATATACAAATTATTATGGTAATTGTGAATAAAAGCATGAGGCTGGATCTGGCTCAAATCAGCGCATCACTGATGATCACCATCTGTACCATTCCCTGGGAATCCAGATTCCCTCGAGGCCTCCCTGTTGCACTGCAGCAGTAGAGCCACAGACTGTGGTGAATCCTACCCTTGGATTTCTTTGAAGGTCTTTTGATAGCACACTGCTGTCAAAGGCATTTTAGCAGCTTTCAAATGTCTCTGGTTATAGGATATTTAATGAATAATAAATATATAATGCAAAATAATAAGGCTACTTAAAAACAGGTTAAAAACCTGAAGGTTAACTCGATAAGACGCAGACAAATAAGCTACTGACCAGCATTTCCCTTTTATATCAACTTTGGCAACATCATTCTAGTGGATGAGGTTGCACCATGTACACCAACTATCCCTGGTGTCAAATTCAGAGTTTGATGTTAAGTGCTTTGAACCCCTCAGCTCACGACACTGGTGCTCTGTCAGCGCAATCTTGAGAGGTCAGAAGCATAAACATCTGACCTCCTATTCATTTCAAACTTTCTCGTTGCGATGCATAGGTTGTATTGTGCAGCAGGAGATTACTTGGCTGCCTGAACTACCAAAACAACCTCCAGCTCATGCCCCATCCAAAGAATAGCTCTCATGGTAAAGCAGCACTTCCTGAGTACACTCATGTTCCTGCTTGGTTCATAAGATTTCAAAGTAGGTTTGGGAAAGGTTTATAAGATTCCTGTGTGCCTTGGAATGAAACATTCCTACTTGTGATTTTTCTGTATCTGTAGATTTAGCACCCCGTTTATGTTCTTATGATATTGTATCCATCTCCTTGTGATGGAGCCATGCGAAGAAACCTGGAATATTGCCAATAATGACCACATCTGGAGTTGTTTTGCTGAATCTGTTTGCTAATGGCAAGCTGATACAAGAGACTCAGTACAAAACACTACTCTGCAGTTCTGTAGTGAGTCATAATGAAAGCATAAATTAAGTTATTAATTACTTTTAATACCATTTGCAGAAATAGTAGCATCATTGTTTTGCAAGCCAATGTGTGCATTCAAGCTCTAATGAATCGTATATGCAAAACATCAATATTTCTGTCACCTCAAAAACTATTGTAAGAATTTTTTTTTATAAAGGAAATGCTCAAAAATCTCAGCAGGTTAGGTTCCTTCACCTGCTGATTATTTCCAACATTTTCTGATTTTATTTCAGATTTACAATACAAGGAGTCTTTTGTGCTCTTCTGGGGTCAGGTCGGGGGGAGTTCCCCTCACCTTACATGGTAGCACGGGGTACCATGTAATCCCGTGATACCTGCTTCATTGTCGGCGACTAAATCGTGTTAGGTGAGGAGGAGGCTGTGGACCCCCAGCAGGACCAAAAACAAGACCTGTCAAAGGGAGGATGAGCTTCTAGCGAGCCAATGGCCATCCACACTTCAGTAGAAGTTGCGATCACTGTTGTAACGAATTCCCATTGGAAACCAGCACCACTGCGTCGCTAATGTTTTCAACGATGATGAATTACACTAAAATGTCACCAACAGCACAAACATATTAGAAATACTTAGTGCACACATTAGGATGTACTGGAATGGTGTTCTTCTGATCTGCCCTTTACATGAAAGCCAAATTGTGGTTGGGACCCAAGACCTGGGTGTTAGTGTAGTCGGGGGAAGATGGTGGATATTGAAGAATGGGCAGGTGGGTGTTGGTAGAAAATGATTGGTGTCGGTGAAGGATGGTGGATGTTTGCACAGCATCAAAGCAACAGCAGTTGGAGGAGCAGACGCTGGTATTGGGAGACCAGCATTTTGTATTAGGGTTTGTGTTGATTGGCAAGGAGCAAGGGGAAGGAAAGTTTGCCACAATGTATTATTGATCAGCGGGGATGGACAAAGATTCAGTATCCAGGATCAGTAGGGGAACAGAGGCTTTGTGAGGTAACCGGAAGAGGGGACCGCACGGCAACCACGAGAGCGCCGCACGGGTGCTGCGCGGGGGCCGAGTACGGCCGGTTCCACGAGCTTGCGGCGTCGGGTGATGACGTCATCGTGCAGCGCGACGCGCTACGCGATGACGTCTTTCAGATCGCGGGGCTCTGGCGGCGGCCGTGCCGCACACTTGCCTCACTGGCGGAGGCTGTGGCGGTGCAGGTTCGTCGCACGGCGCTCGTGCCACACTGGCGGCGGCTGTGGCGGCGGCCGTGCTGCACTCGTGCCTCACTGGCGGCGGCTGTGCGGTGAGAAATTATTTTTGGACAGTGTTGGGGGTTTTTTAGCAGTAGATTGAGCGGTAGATTCTTGCTGTTTCGCCACCAATGACCGCAGACTCATGAGACAGGCCTTTAAGAAATGAAAATAACTATTATGGTGTGCCTTTTGTTACAGATCCATCAAGAACAACACCCAGTACATTTAAGATTACAAATTGACACATTTTGAGAAACACATTAAAAAACTTTAAATAGTGCTAATGGACATTAGGAAGTTCTGACAATCAATTTTGAAATGAAAGTAGTACAATGAGAGGCATTTTTACTAGTACTAATTGCATTTCTTCAACTTTGGAGAAAATATAAATCCTCAATCCAATAAAAAAATTAAATAAACCATAAAAATATGGAGATCTTAATCAACAAAGAAAAAATCAATAATTGAATTTGCATGAAAAACCTAAACTGAATAAAACCTAGGGATTATTTTGTGGCTCCTAATTGTCACACTTATCTCTTTCAGGTCTTCTTCCATCTCATGTGCTGACACACAACTGTGCTAAGATATGTTCAGCAGAGACTAACAGCCTGCATTCCAATACTCTGTGACTATGGACAGTGGAAACATAGAGGTGACTGGACATGTTCCATAACTTCCAGCAGCACTTCTGTGAATTTCACCCAGAAGCTAGTTCATGTACAGCTGACTGATGGGAACCAAATCCAAGTTAGTGCACTCTAAAACTACTTTCCTTGCTCTCCTGTAACATCTCATCCTGACTTAATCCCAATACCACAAACTGATTGAAACCTTATTCGTTATAAAATAAATCACAACAACCTTCAAGCTTCCAACCCCAATGGTCTAACACGGGTGTGATGGTCTTGATTTACACCCATGTCTCCTACAGCAAAGTTACATTAAACAATTGTTTATGTCAATGTCAAGAGTGAATGAAGAAAGGTCTTGAAGCCTGGCCAGCAGGAGGCCTGACTATGTTCAGCTGATGGTTTTGCGCAGAACACAATTTTGCACCATTAAGTCTTTAAATAAACATTGGTTGCCCTGCTGTGCACAAACATGTTTAAAGCATCATTCCAAGTGTTGAAGAATGTCTAAGCCTACTCATCTTGTGCACTTCCTGCCTGTGCCATTTGTGACTTCCTGTCTCAACACTTTTACATCTATTTTTTAATACATTTCTGCACAACTATTTAATTATAGATCTGCCAAGATAAAGTCATTTCTTATTTCGTGAAATTTAAGAGCCAACAAAACCACCATGGGGAAAAAGAGATTGGAAGGAACGACTGATAATGGAGTGAAAGGACCACAAAGAGGGGGGAGAGAAGTGCTATAGTAATGGGAGATGGGCAGGTCGTTTGAAAAGCAGTGCAGTGGTTGGATACTAGACTGGTGAAGAAAGAATGCACGAGACCCAGGAGAATGAGAGTGAATGGGTTCTGAGTAAAAGGTATTAGGTAATCAGCAGGTCAAATAAACAAAGAATAGTGAATATATTTTTTAAATATGTTAATAGATAGGGAAGAATTGTGAGAAACAGGGAGAGATGACTTGGAGATAGCTAATAGACTGGGAAGAAGAATTTGGTTATGAAAGAAAAAGGGATTTGAAAGTTTGAAAGAGAATTGTGAGAAGGAAGGGTTCAAGGAGAAGATGTAGAACATAATCACATAACAGTACAAGTGCAGAAATGCTCAACCACTCTGATGCCATTCTAAACAAATTTCATCTGCCTGCACATGCTCCATATCCCACCATTCTCTATCTTCTTATATATGTATCTAAATGTGCTTTAAATGTTGCTATCATATCTGCTTCTGCCACCTCCCCAGGCAACTCATTCCAGGCATCGACCACTTGCAACAGCCTTGCAAATCTCCTTTTAACTTTCCCTTTCTCACCTAAACCCTATGCCCCCTAGTATTTGGTCTTTCCACGCTGGCATAAAAACTAATTATCTACCCTATCTATGCCACTTCCTACGGCCATCAACACTTCAGGGAAAACAATCCAAGTTTGTCTCATCTATCCTTAGAGCTAATACAATCTAATTGAGACAACATACTGATAAACCTCTTCTGCACCATCCCCAATAGCTCCATATCTTTCCTATAATGTGGACCTGCACAAAATACACCAACTAAAGTTTTATGCGCCTACAACATGACTCCCGGCCTTTAATACTCAATTCCCCTTCCAATGAAGCCCAGCATGTACACTTTACACTATTCACTATCCACCTGTATTGCCATCTTCATGGAGCTATGGATAGGCACGCCATAATCCTTCTGTACATCAAAGTTCTGAAGAGCCATTTACTGTCTATTTTTCACATGCATTTGGCCTCCTAAGAAACACCTCCAGATTAAACACCACCCTCCTTTCCTCCATTGAAATTGCCAGCTCATCTAAATCCTGGTGTGTCCTTTGACAACCCTCTTCACTACCCACAACTCCACCAATTTTCATGTGTCTGCAAATTTACTAAGTAGACCACCTACAATTTTGTTCAGATCATTTATATAAATAACAAACTTCAAAGTTCCTAGCAATGATCCTCGCAGAACACCCCTGGCCATAGACCTCCAGTCGGAGAAACACTATTCCACCAAACTCACCATGGATCCCATGTGATGAGCTGTTGTACAAGCCTGCAATGAAGGACCTTGTCAAATGCCTTACAAATGTCCATGCACACAACATCCATTGCACTACTCTCATCAATCATCCTCATAATTTCCTCAGAAAACTGTGTGGATGGACAGTTGAGCGAAATAGAAAATATGATATGATACACTTGCACAAAGTTTCTGTTATAAATATTGTGATAACAATTTATATGAGGAGTAAATATAAAATTCAGAACTTTAAAATATGTAGTGAATTACAGATGGTCGATTTTGTCCTGATACTCTACACAATAAAATAACAGTTTGAACAGAAAATTATAACATTGCCTGTACAATAGTTTAACAGGTGGATTAATAATCGATTAGATGTTCAGATATCATCTCATATGCGAAGTGGAACAAAATAAAAATTACAGCCTCATTTTTATAAGTTACTTTAGATTTAAAATTAACTTCTTAGAATTTGTTACAGAAAAAAATGAAAGGATCTGTAAAGATTGCCTTTCATCAATGTAATTTTCTTTTCATCGAGCTACTTGTGTATTTCATTGCAACTATAAATTATATTTCAACACCACTTTAACCTAAAAACTTGCAGAAGTGAACAACTAAGAAGTCGCGTTTCCTTGAGCTATTTTTATGAGGAATGGTAAAAAGGTTGATGGTATAATCTGAGGTTAAAGAATTATTATATATTTTGCCCATGAAATCTTACATCAAAAATTTGATTCAACAAACTAAAAATTGTAGGGAGGTAGCTGATCATGAACCTGGTGGTGTGGGACTTCTGACTTCTGTACTTCCTATCTGATGGTAGTAGTGAGAAAAAGGCATCAGCCAGTTGGTGAGGATCTTTGATGATAGATGCTGCCTTCTTGGGGCAGCACCTCATGAAAATGCTTTTGAATGAGGTGAGGGCAGTGTAGGCTCACCAGGTTAATTCCCGGGATGGCAGGACTGACATATGATGAAAGAATGGGTCGACTGGGCTTGTATTCACAGGTATTTAGAAGGATGAGAGGTTATCTTATAGAAACATACAAAATTCTTAAATGATTGGACAGGCTCGATGCAGGAAAAATGTTCCCGATGTTGGGGTAGTCCAGAACCAGGGGTCACAATATAAGAATAAGGGATAGGCCATTTAGGACTGAGATGAGCAAACACTTTTTCACCCAGAGAGTTGTGAATCTGTGGAATTCTCTGCCACAAAAGGCAGTGGAGGCCAATTCACTTGATGTTTTCAAGAGAAAGTTAGATTTAGCTCTTTGGGCTAAAGGAATCAAGTGATATGGGGAAAAGGCAGGAACGGGGTACTGATTTTATATTATCAGCCATGATCATATTGAATGGTGGTGCTGGCTCGAGGGGCCGAATGGCCTACTCCTGCACATATTTTTCTATGTCTCTATGTTTCTATGCGTCAGGACAAAGATGCAACTATACAGGATACATCCAACAGTACATCTGTAAAGGTTTGTCAGAGTACTCCAATTATATCACATGACTTCTTCCAAGATGAAAGTAATGAACAAGTCAAAGTAAGCTTAATGCACTGATGAAAAAACGAAAAAGCATGTATGACTGGGAAGAAAGAGCATTAAATCACATTAAAAGACGAAGATAAAAGCCACGGGCATTGTGGTGCCCACACAATGGAAAAAACAATGCGTAAATAAGATACATTTTGCCTGCAGAAAGAGTGCTGACTTGCATGAACAAATGACAGAAGGGCAGAAATCTATTGATCATGTTGGGCCAGCAGATCTTAACTCAGGCAATAACAAAGGCGTTACAGAAAAAAAATGAAAATACCAACAGGTCATGCTGCATCTTTGGAGAGATAAACAGTAACCGAGTCAGAATAAACCACCAGCTTGTTCATGGTTCTGTAGCTACATGCCCCATTCATTTGATTTGCATTTAAAACATAAGATTGGTTAAGCCCCTGTCCCACTTTCACGACCTAATTGGCGACCTCTGCAGAGTTTGCCCTTGACTCATACTCGCAGCATGGTCGGCCCGAGGTCGCAGGAGGTCTTCGTAACTCTTCCTCATGCTTGTGAGTGGTCTCCGCGTACTCGTGGCCTCAAGTAGGTCACGGCGTTTTTTCCAGCCTGATAAAAAATGTCCACGAGTTAAAAAAATGGTCGGCATGGAAAAAATTGATACTTTTTACTCGTAGATAGGTCTTAGGGAGGTCATAGCAGGTCGTGATGGTAATCGTACATAGTCGTAGGTAGTCGTAGGTCGGTAACTGGCCCGAGAAAAAAATGCAGACATGACATCATTTTATCATGTGATCATTTTCCACTCGTAGCTAGTCGTAGTTTGTCTTAGGTGTGGAAGACTGTGGTCGAGGGGGGTCGTAGGAGGTCGTAGACATAGTCATAGGAGGTCACAGGAGGTCTTTTACTTCGGCAAGTCAACACGACCTTGATATTTTTTTCAACTCTTCGAAAAAAAATTCAACTCGTGGATTAGGTCGTCCAAGTGGGACAGGTCCTTTATGCTATTGTCTTATTTCACTGCACACTTATGATTTGTAATTAATTAATAGCAAGTTAATGTCTATTCAGCAATATGTGGATTAGCTGGTAGATTGGCAGAGTAATAGCAGGTGGAATTTAATCCTAATAAATGCAATGTAATGCTTTTTGAGAGATGAGGCAAAGTGGTAGGATACACACAATAAATGGTAGGGCCCAGGGGAGTTGTTGAATAGCAGGACAATGGGATGCAACTCCATAGATCCTTGAAATTGGCAACAAAGGTATGTAATGCGGTGAAGAAATATATGCTTGTGTTCATTGGTCACGGGCTAGAATACAAGGTCTGGGATGTAATTTTTACTACTTTATAAAACATTGGTTAGGTTATACCCGGAGCACCATGTGTGATTTAGGCTGCAGCAAAACTATAGAAATAATGAACTTGCACTGAAGGAGTGCAGTGGAGCTTTGCCAGGATATTGGAGCATTTCCATTGTAAGGAGTCTCTGGAGAGGGTAGGTTTATTTATTTTAGAGCAGTAGAGGTTGCGGGGTCTTCTGCCCAAGGTCAGGATATCTAAGGCATCCTGGTTTCATATGAGAATTCGGAGGTTTGGAAGGGTTGTGAGTGGGATTTTATTTTTCACACACAAGGTGGTTGGAGTCTGGAATGCGCAGCTTGAAGAGGTGGTGGCTAAAATTTTAAAGAAGTGTTTAAATTACAAAGTCATAGAAGTTTCCAGACTTGACGGTGCATCCCCGGCAGCGTCGTAAACGGAACCTCCTGGTCAGTCCAGCAGTGGACCTGTGACCACAGGGCACGAGTTACAGGCTGGAACAATTGTTTCCAACTCTCACCAAGGCGCTTGTTGTTTGATTGCCTAGAAATTCCAGTATCTAAGAAGCTCAACACCAGTGCAGACCACCTGTCTTGAGTCCACCTTGCAAACATGACCCCCCTTTCAGCATCAGTGACACATGTGTAGACCTGTAGGTAAGTAAAATATGTGCCTAGATTCTCAGGCCACTCACTCCTTATGCTAATTCTAACCCCCAGAAATGCCACTTATTCTGCAACACATTCACAAGAAATCAAAATAATAACCCCACTGAGTTTGTGATTTTCTTTCCTTCCGCAAATTTGTTTTTCTTCATTGTTACTCCTACCATATCCCCCAGCAGTTTGTTTGTTGCTTCATAACTGCATCTAGTCCTGTCTCTAATCCCCTGACAGAATATGCTCCAACTCTACTCTTCCCAATTGCCAGCTTTACCTCCCAACCTCTACCCAACCTCAGGTGGTGTCTCCAATCCCGCCCATACTTTGACACTCTTTCCGAAGCAACAAAGTACTGTCCCTCCCCCTCAACAGCAGCATTGACACCTATCTTCCTCCCCAGCGGTCTCAAATCCATTCCTGAATACTCAAACACCAATGTAGTCCCTAATGCTTCTCTCATCCAACCGGTCAGGTACAACATCGGCAATGTCTCTGGGCCCCATGCTGGGCTCAATTTCTTGAATGAACTGATCTAGAAATTCTCACAACCACGACATATTGGAGGTTGAATTGCTGGAACAATTGCAAAGCAATTTAAAAACAATTTCCAGGAATATATTTGGCTGGACTATATTGAAGTATAAATCTTGCTAAATCAGCCACAATTCGCACTCTGCAATTTAACTGTGCATGCCTTGATGTCAGATGAGACCAGTTAAGGTCACCTGATAATTTCCTTTCAGGATTTACACAAGAAGAATGAACATCAAGACAGCCACATGAAGGCTGGTTCCAGTGTTGATACACTCAACTATTATCTCAACAGAGTATGGCAGAAAGGAATACAGCAAGGGACTGAAATAACAATGAATAAACCTATAGAAAAGGGTTTAAGGTAATCTAAAATAAATTAAACCTCTACTTGTGCAACCACCAAATATTACAGGCTTGGCTTTCTCAGCACTTCTCTGAGGGTGGAATTTTGTCAAGAGACAAAGCACGATACTGATTGATCATTGATAAGGTAGCACAGCGGTAGAGTTGCTACCTTACAGCGCTTGCAGCGCCAGAGACCCGGGTTCGATCCCAACTACGGGTGCTGTCTGTATGGAGCTTGTACGTTCTCCTCGTGACCGTGTGGGTTTTATCCGAGATCTTCAGTTTCCTCCCACACGCCAAAGACGTACAGGTATGTAGGTTATTTGGCTTGATGCAAATTGTCCCTAGTGTGTGTAGAATAATGTTAATGTGCGGGGATCGCTGGTCGGTGCAGACCCGATGGGCCGAAGGGCCTGTATCTCTAAACTAAACTAAAGTCAAGGTGATTAAAATAAGTTATTCCGTTAAAGGGCAGAGATTTCTTATCACAGGCAATAGAAGCTGGTAACCTTTAGATTACACACAGTTTCCATTTTCATCTTTTGGGTCTGCTCATAGTCCTGTGCATTCCAAGATTCAGTGCATATTCAGTGGACGACAGATGGCGCAATGGGCTAAGTGTTCGGCTGGCAACCGGAAGGTAGCCGGTTCGAATCCCGCTTGGAGTGCATACTGTCGTTGTGTCCTTGGGCAAGACACTTCACCCACCTTTGCCTGCGTGTGAATGTGTGTGAATGTGTGTGAGTGATTGGTGGTGGTCGGAGGGGCCGTAGGCGCAAATTAGCAGCCACGCTTCCGTCAGTCTGCCCCAGGGCAGCTGTGGCTACAGAAGTAGCTTACCACCACCGAGTGTGACTGAGGAGTGAATGAATAATGCGATGTAAAGCGCCTTGGGTATTAGAAAGGTGCTATATAAATCCAATCCATTATTATTATTATTATTATATTGGAAAGATTTTGGCAGCAATCAAAAGACTTTGGACTCCGTCGTATATACAGTGCAGGGTGTCGAAGACTCTTGCTTGCTGATAAAGTCGATGCAGTGCTTAAAAGAACATTGCTCACCAGAAGTTGATAAACTGTTCTTCCCCTCTGTTATAAGGCTTCTGAGCAGTCCTTCTATAAGCTTGTGTACTGTCCAACTCATCTCTACCCCATTGTGCACGTTGGACTTTGTCCAAGGAACTCATGTGCTACAATGCTGAGAACTATATTCTGCACTCTGTAACTTCCCATTTGCTCTATCTATTGTACTTGAGTTTGAACTAATGGTATAATGGTGCATGGTATATCTGATCTGCTTGGATAGCATGCAAAACCAAGCTTTTCACTGTATCTCAGTACATGTGACAATAATAAATTAAACATTCTAAACATTATTCAAAAACCATGGAATATATGTTAGTGGGTGTATTCCCGGATTTGAATTTTATTACAATTAACTCGCCTATCTATTTGTGACCATTTGTACATATTGCTAAGCCTTAGGAAAAAGGAATGGGATAAACAGAAGGCAAAACAGCAACATGGTGAACAGATATGATGTGCAATTTCTCAATTTTTTAAAAAATTGTCACCAACAAGTAATCTATGAATTGCTTCCTAATATCTGCAGCAAGGTTTGCACTCATAAACAGAAAAGATGGCAAGATTCGGTGATTAAATATTTTAACACACTTTGCACCTAGATTAATCATTGCACTCTCTTGAGCATTGACTGGCTAGGAGCAAGGTAAAGCTGTTAATGCTCTGCATTAGTAATGGGAAAATTTTGTCTGTCTAATTATAATAGAAAATCACACTTGTATGCTCTGTAAACATGTGCACCTGATGTACAGGAAAAATTGTCAATGATTCTTAAAGCCAGGTCCCTGAAAGGCAATAAGCTATTGAAAATGGATAATCACTACTTCTTTTAAAATAAAATAAAAATTATTAATATGAACAGATTAAACACCAATACAGAAGTTTAATTTCACCATTGGTTTCAGTTTACAGGATTTGAAACAGTGTCTGCAAAAAAACAAATAACATTAAGCCCACATCATGTATTAAAATAATTTTCTGAATTGCATGGAGAAACCTATCAATATGTTGGAATTTTCTGGCGCAAAATATCTACAACATATATGCTGCCAGTTTAAGTACCATTGTGGGCATTACAATAGCTATATTCACTGTATCTATCAATGTATGGGTCAGCCACATGAGACTACACACTTCACATCAATACCTTTCTAGTAGTCTTGTTAATTGATCTTGTTACTGCTGCTTTCACAGATCCCAAGAGAGTTCACACACACAACTGTTGACTGTTGAATCTCTGCCTATTAAGGTTAACCTGTCTGACCTTTGAATTAACATGCATTGATCTTAAGGCTTCTCGACAATAGGCAAAACCTAATCTTTCTGTACTTAAATCGTTTTTTAAATATACAGATTTATTACAAATCACACAACACTTTTGGGAACAAAGACATATTGTTCAACACTGATAAACTATTTTATTGCCCAAATACAGATCTATTCATGTCAAGTTTGTAGAATTGCTTTTGTAATATATGCAACACTAAATAATATATCAAACTTTGACATTTTTAGTTGCCTATATTTAACAAAAGCAGAAACCATTTATTTTAAACCATGCACAAAGCATTTTGCAAAAGCTATCATAAACATACACCTGACAAACTATTCCCTTGTTATCAGTTTAGATTGTTCCAAATCAACTATAAAAAGATTAGATAATCAATCTTCTTGGATAAATATCATTATGCACCAAGTTTATGAAAGTTGGCATATTCTCCAGGAAGATATTTTCCTGGTGCACAAAAGAAAAATTAAACAGCAAGGAAAATTGTCAATACAATTGAAACCATATATCTTAAATAATGTACACTTGGTACTGTTATTTTCACACTTTTCTCCTCAAGTAGCTATTTGGGAAAGCGATTGAACTTTTTATATGTCACTTATAATGTCAGTTAATCCTTTTAATTAGCTGCTCATCGGGGATGCTCTCTGATTGCTGATATTATATAAACCACTTAAAGTTCAGCTGAGGTAATCATTTGAAATGGTATTCTCAATTGATGTAATAGCTGTAGTTGATTCCTATGTATTTATATTATTATTGACCAATAATGCACAGCAATTATGCCGGCAGAGAGTAAATCAGGAAGTATTCCCAAAAGCATCAACAGGCATGTACATTTATGTTTGTTGTGTGAATAAAGCATCCCGTGGATCATTACTGAAGTGTTCTTTATTAACTCTGCACCCGATTCCCCTTGTTCGAGTCATAGGGTCATACAGCATGGAAACAGGCCATTTTGCCCAACTTGTCCATCCTGACTAAGCTAGTCCCATTTGCCTGAATTTGGCTCATACCCCTCTAAACATTTCCTCTTCATGTTCTTATTCTGTTTATGAATTTTGCAGTTAAATCTAATAATATAGCATGAATATAGCAAGAACATATCATTAGAAATTATGCCATTACATATTACAAAAGTGAGCTTGACTGCACAAATGCCTTTGGTGCATGATTTCTATCATTCTAAGACTTTTAATCACATCAGGAGATGTTTAATTCTACTGTGGATCTTTACCGTCCTTCTTAAGAGTCAGTAGATTTATACAGTGTACAGGGTGATGATTGTTTTGGATTGTTTTTCTTCTGTCACGTCAGCAATATAGCAATTCTGAAGAAGGGTCTCAACCCGAAACGTCACCCATTCCTTCTCTCCAGAGATGCTGCCTGTCCAAAGATGCCGAGTTACTCGAGCACTTTGTATCTATTATCAGCAATTTACACTATTCAGTTAATCTCCCTATAAACAACTTGGCATAGCAAACTCAGTAGCATTTATGACAGAGGTTTGTGGTAATAAGAGTAAATTAATGGCAATACAGAGCACAACTTCTAATGGGAGTGATCAACAACTCACATTAACATGTTTGGTCTTTTCCAAATGTTTATCAGCTTTTCAAATCTGAAGCTAATATACCTTCCAGTCTATTTCTAGTCTTTTTCTCTTTTCCAATTATCAGCCTTGGCTGCAATATTCATTTTAATTTTAATGATTGATGGCTGAGAATGGAAAGCAATTCAATTCACCTTTTAGGACATTTTGTTATTGATTAATTTGTAAAAATATAATATCAATAAACTCATATATAGCAAACATCCATTATTCAGATTTTCTCCTAGTCCATACATTAACAACTATGTGAATTGTAAATAGGTACCGCTGTTTATTTTCTGTTGGTTAAATATTTCAAGAGTTCTGACTAGAATAGAACTAGAGGAGCAATAGATACATACAAAATTAATAAGCAAATGTTTACACTGCTCCAAAGGCCAAATTAATTTGAGGGTAGCAGAGTTAGTAGAACTGCTGCCTCACTAGTGACAGCAGGCTGGGTTCAATCCTGACCTCTGCTGTTGTCTGTGCAGAGTTTTCATGTCTCCCTGTCATCACATGAGTCTCCTCCCATAGACTATAAGTTTGTAGGTTGGTAACTGAATTGGCTGCCCCTTGTGTAGGTGAGTGGAAGGAGCCGATAGTAATACGGGGCAAAATAAAATGGATTGGGGTAGGATTGGTGTAGATATACGTGCTTGATGATCAGTGTGGACTCAATAGGCCGAAGGGCCTGGATCTCAACTGTATGGGCCAATGTATCCGTTTCAACTACGGGCAGATGTATCTGTTTCCATTTTGACCTCTGAGTTCCACACATGAAACATATCCATAGAAACACATTTATTTTTATGGAAATTATTATTTACAGGTGATACACCATTATTTCATTCATCTCACCAACCCCTTTGCAACTCTTGCACTTTTAAAATTCTTTAAGAAGGAACTGCAGATGCTGGAAAATCGAAGGTAATCAAAAGTGCTGGAGAAACTCAGTGGGTGAGGCAGCATCTATGGAGCGAAGGAAATAGGCAACGTTTCGGGCCAAACCCTTCTTCAGACTGATGTGGGAGGAGGGGGGGCTGGAAGAAGAAAGGAAGAGGTGGAGCCAGTGGGCTGAGGGAGAGCTGAGAAGGGGAGAAGAAAGTAAGGACTACCTGAAATTAGAGAAGTCAATGTTCATACCGTTGGGGTGCAAATTGCCCAAGCGAAATAGGAGGTGCTGCTCCTCCAATTTACGGTGGGCCTCACTCTGGCCATGGAGGAGGCCGAGGACAGAAAGGTCGGATTCGGAATGGGAGGGGGAGTTGAACTGCTGAGCCACCAGGAGATCAGGTTGGTTATTGCGAACCGAGCAGAGGTTCTGTTCTTTTTCTGCAGCTGTAACACTGAAATGCTGTAACAGTATATTTTGCACTCTGGTTATTTATCTCTTTGCCTCCCCGCTTCTCTTTGTTCACTCATTTCCCTTAATTTAAAAAAATGCTTCTAATTTTCATTGACCTACTGGAAATTGTCAATTGGGGCTGATAATATCATTGTTCAGGATATCAACTCCCCCGCATTCCAACAGACCAGATGTACATTGAATGGTTGTTTATAATGAACAAACATATTGTGTGAGTGACTTGCAGCAGCGAGTTTCTCATCAGTCCCTTTCCTTGTTAGTATTCTGTCCCCTTCCACTCTAACGCCTTGGTCAATCTTCTGACCGTTCCAACGAAACTCAATTAAGAATAATCAAGGCGTGGAAGACAATTTACATTCGGGGTCTTTAAAACTTTCTGGAATCAATGCTGAGCTCGGAAAATTTCAGGTCGTGACCTCTACTCCTATGTTTGGACAACATGTGCTGATAATGGTTCATTCTTCTGCCTCCTTTCATCCAGCTGTTGTTTCAATTGCCACTGCCTTTTGCGTTGCATCATCGGTTTCTGTCATTTAATCTCCCACCCTATTCTAGGCTTCTGTTCTCTCGCCACTTACGCACTTCTTTAAAACCTGTTACATCTTGCGATTTCAAGTTTGATGAAAGGACATTTGAGCTGAAACTATCACTGCCCATGGGTGCAGCCTGAATCGCTGACTTTTACAAGCATGCACTGTTCACATTTAATTGTATTTAAATTGGATGATAATACAATCACCAGAATTATCTGAAAGGTCATTAACTGGCTACAAAATGTTAATCTGTGACACAGCCAAACAATTCAAACTGTGCATGGTAGTTGTTTAATGGGAATGCGAGAAATGTTCTTTCAACCTCCTCATATCTTCGAACTGGTTGGTATTCAGTCATAAATATAAAAAAAACACAGCGATCACAACAGCCAGTGAGGTTCCCCTGAAGCACAACACGGACGGTTTCACTCACACGCACCCACACACATAATCCATCTCAGCGAAGTATCATGTGTCCCATATTCTTCACCGATTATGGGGTTACTGGAGGGTTTGCACGGATTTTGCAAAAATAAAATCGTCGATTCCTAATCAATTACCTAACGTAAGACAGCGGTTAGTGTCTCAGAAGAAAAAAATCCCTTTGCACATGTTCGGGCTGAATCACATCAGATGGAACGTGTTGTGCCCTTAACAAATCTGACTCGCAAGTATCCTCGGCCCAAAGGTAAATCCCCTTAAATACTGCGCATTAGAAGCACACAGGTACAACCGCAACACTATGGACAGCTTCGATGTGTAGTTTCTTTAACGTTGCAGGTGGATAACTTCTCAAATGTAATTCTCGTTGTTGCATTGTTATAGTAATGTTAAAAAATATATAACTTGGAAGCCCCTCGGGTACTTAGCAAATGTGGAAGAGATGGGAAACACCTCTAAACGGGGTTAAGTAACCGCCAGAGGGATTAGCCGCGGGAGTTCTGGTAAATCACATCAAGGAAGATTGAAGAGTCTGACACTTTGTAGGTCTTAATATATTCTTCTGAAAACTCGGGTCAAATGGGAAAAAAAAACTAATCTGATTCACATGTAAATTGAAGCTCCTCGCAGCTGTCACATACCCGGCGTCAACATACAGCAACTGCCTGCGTTTACAACCGATTACAAAGCCGTGCTAGTTAGGGGCTTAGAGCCGAAAAGAAAACGGAATTGCCTTGAGTTTTCTACGAACCCGAAATGCTTCAATAACAATGTTGACTTCGAGGTACCTTGCAGGATGCAATAAACAAAGGAAAAGCCTCAACATTTCATCCACTATTTACATCTCCTTCGCCGAATAGCAAACAATTAATACAGGATCCGAAATGGATATTGTAAATGTACAGTGGAGCTCGCCTCGGGCAAACCGCCCTATCCTGCTGAGTAGATTCTTACCAAATTTGACGTCGCGCAAATGGTCCATATTAAGCTTAATCAAGTTTATCTATAAGTCCTACACTACGTGACAAGCTCACACATCTAACTGATCAACGACATTGCTGCATGAATTGTTAAGCACCGTCTGCTGGTACTTTCCCTAGTACTTGGTGGTTATTTTTTTCAGTACTTATAAACTGCAGGCTGGCATTTTAACTCTTGCTCAAACCGAATGTTTCGTCTCTTCACATGTTTCTGGATCCGTTTGTTTATTTCATCCCCTCGTAAATCTATAGGCCCGGTTACAGTACTTTACAAAAAAAACATCGCGAAACATGTAACAACTGATGAAGAAACACACACTTCACCGGTAGTTCTCCCTCGCCCAAATATTTCATATGTCTTACCTGTTTGACCTACACGGCGTTGGGAAGCGAGGCAGTTTCTGCTTTTCGCGCAAGCAGCTCGGATTAATCGGAGAAAGACACTGGAGCTGAAACTGTCGCTCAAACCTAAAATAAAATTAGCCAATTACAAAATAAAAGAAGTGGAAAACACTGAAGATAACGGTTGGAGTAATCCCGCCTTGAAAGCGTGTGTTGTGTGTATGTGTGTGTGGTTGGGTCGGGAAGCAGCTGGCTGATGCTTGCTGTCCGCTGCTCTCTCGCCGTGCAGTGAGCCTGGCAGGCGGAGGCGCTCCGCTCAGTCTCCGCCTGTATATGTGTGTGTATGCCTGTCTGTGCCTCTTTAACCCAACTAGCACTGAGTGAGTGAACAGCTCCCAGCGCCGCTGCTCCGCGCCCAGCGCTGCCGCCCCGCCCTCCTCATCTCCATACAGCCGGCAGCCCCGGCCACTGACATCCGCGGAGATCGCCTTCACCTGCTCAGGGTGGGGGCGCCGGCGCCGGCTGTCGGTCCTCTCCGTCCACACGGAGCCCCTGCGCCCTCAACTGCGCCCAGAAGGGGTTCCCCTGCCCGCCCGCAACTGCGCCCAGAAGGGGTTCCCCTGCCCGCCCGCAACTTGTTTGAAAACACTCCTTCTGCAAAGGTGGTTGTGATTTTGCTCAGGCTGACCGAATGACGGTGCTTTCAACAAACAACGATGTCTCTCAAGCCTCTGAAGTTACATACAATGTTTTGCTCCTGTCCGGTATAATCAATAGCATGAATTGTATTCGAGATCGCGTGGGTTTGTGAAAATGTTTTTTTCTTACTCACAATCGCATTATCTCACCGTAATGACGGTGCCTCTTTTCCGAAACGAAATTACAACTCCTACTTGAAGCACATGGCAAATAGTTGAAACCGACATTTCAAGTCGGCATTAAATGTGTAATTGCGGAATGTAGCTTCCTATCGCTAGCATTGATGAGTGGTTGGGGCGGGGGCGGGGGCTTGGGGGGGGGGGGGGGGGGGTTGAGTATAAGAGTTAGGAAGTCATGTTGCAGCTTTAATGAACTTTGGCTAGGCCACTTTTGGATTATTATGTGCAGTTCTGGTTGCCCCATTACAGGAAGGAAGTGGAGGCTTTGATGAGTTGAGTGCAGAATGCTGCCTGGATTAGAGGGTTTTAGCGAAAAGGAGAGGATGAATCAATCAGGATTGTTTTCCCTGGAATGTCTGAGGTTGAGGGGGAGACCTGATAGATGTATATACAATTATGAGGCATTGATAGGGCAGACAGTCGGAACCTTTTACCCATGGTGGAAATGTCAAAGAGTAGAGGGCATAACTTTAAGGTGAGAAGGGCAAAATTTAAAGGGGATGTACGGGGTAATGTTTTTACACAGAGTGTGGTGAATGCCTGGAACACGATGCCATGGGTGGTGGTGAAGGCAAATACGATAGGGGGTATTTAAGAGACCATTGAATAGACACAGGGATATGCAGGGAATGGAGCAATTAGATCACGTGCAGATAGAAGAGATAGTTTAATGTGGCATCTTGTTCAGCACAGGTGTTGTGGGCTGAAGGGCCTCTTCCTTTGCTGTACTGTTCTATGTAGATAATTTGGTGAATTTGCAGGAAATGCCTGATTGTTGATCAAAGCACGAATGAGTTATGGATTTACCTAAAACATCTTAAATGCTTTCACATCGCTAATTTGCAAATCCATAGGCACTGTAAAATCAATGATGGACACATGACAGCATTAAATGCTGATGTTAATATTAATATCTTCAAGACTTGGTTAAACTAGGCGGTGTTGAAAAGCAGTCAGCCCATATAGCATGTTTCACAATCTCAGAATGTCCCAAAACGATTCCAGTCAAGTCAAGTGTGGTTAACTGTCCTGTGTGCAAGTACAATGAGGTACCAGTACAATAAAAATCCTGCTTGCAGCAGCATCACAGGCACACAGACTCAAGTTATTGCTGATGTGTGTGTGTGTGTACAGGGCGGCAGAGTGATGCAGCTGGTAGAGCTGCTGCTTCACGATACCAGAGACCCAAGTTCGATCCTGATCTCGGGTGCTGTCTGTGCAGAGTTTGCACATTCTCCCTGTGACCGCGTGGGTTTTCTCCGGGTCCTCAGGTTTCTTTCCACGTCCCAAACACATGCAAATTTGTAGGTTAATTGGCCTCTGTAAATTGGCCTTAGTGTGTGCGGAGAGGGAAAGTAGAATCACATAGAACTAGTGTGAATGGGTGATTAATGTCAGCGTGGTCTTGGTGTGCCGAAGGGACTGTTTCCATGCTGTATCTCTAAACTATACTAAACAAAACATCTCTTATATGGGAAACAAGACAACGGCTTCCAACGGAATAAAACTATACAACAAGGTGATGAAAAACAGAAAATCTATTGTAATGTATTCATTAATATGTTGCACATATTGCTCCACATGAACAGCTGAAAAGGACGTAAAGTGCTGGAGTAACTCAGCTGGAGAATGGGTTATCTAAGTTCCTATATTCCTGAAGTAAATGAAACTATTGCACCAGAAAATAGTAGAAGTCCATGTGCAGTTTGGTCCGCTATTTTGATGGAGTATAACTCAAGGACCACCAGGAGGATTGGATTTTTATGGAAATAGCTTGTGGGAATTGGGGACTGTTTGCCTTGATTGAAATGAAGTTAAAATAGTTGCAGTCTCTTGAAATGCGACAAGACAGAAGCAACTAACAATATGCCTATTAACCGCATATCAACAACAATGTTGGGAAATGCTCAGCAGGTCAGGCTAAATCTGTGGAGAAATTAACATTCATCTCCTCGTTCAGCTTTTTATCAATACAGGCAGATAGAATGATTATGAATAGTTAGATAGTGAGGTCAAGAACCAGATTTTAATAAGCAAAATTACAGGGGTGGAATTGAGTTGGTTTGGAGACCAATGATGCTCAGGAAACTGAGAAACAGGTGGAGACCATTTATAATTTTACTCTACGTTATAGTTTTCACACAAATTGTGGCAGTGGCCCTGATGATTATCTACATTTTGCAGTTTTGACTCCAGAATTGAAAGGTATTATCTCACAGCTGAAGGAAATGGTGAAAGCAGATACAAAAGCAAAATTTTGACAGCAACACAAACAGACAAGGAATTGTGGTATGTAGACCATGTGCAAGTGGATATACAGTCTAAATTGGCATCATTGTCAGCACAAACATTCTGGGCCCCAGGGCCTTTTTCTGTGCCGTACTGTTCTATGGTTTATATCTTACACAACAATTGCTCCCCATCAAGTAAACACATCCTATTCATCTCAATTTTTGGTCTATTATTTCCTTTCTTTTAAAACCAATTACCAGGAAGAGGCAGAGGACCACAGGTCACCCTCTAACTAATTAAGTTTCAGAGGAGAAATAAATGGAAAATGGCAAGGTCTTGGGCTACTTTACTATTGGAGATGGAAGAAGCTAGATACCCAGTAACACTATCTAATCACAGGCAACTACTTGCATGTTACAATTGATGTAATCAGACACTGAAATAGCTGAAGAGTCTGAAGAAGGGTCTCGACTTGAAACGTCACAGTTTAAGGATAAGGGGGTAATCTTTTAGGACCGAGATGAGAAAAACCTTTTTCACACAGAGAGTGGTGAATCTCTGGAATTTTACTTCGGAGTCACGTGAGTGACTACGTGAAGAAGACCCGTCAGGGCACATGCGTGTCATTACGTCGGTCGCATTGGCGCAGACAGGCTGGGAGGAACACAGTTCTCCAGCGGTAAGTTTAAACTTACTTTTCAGGTTGTCCATTGCAGGAATCATTTTCCCAGGTTCCTGCTGGACATGGAAATTTCAGTAAAAACCCAGTGGACCGCGGAGAAATTGTGGACCGCGGGGATGTCGGCTTCGGACCGCGGGAGTGCGGTAGCAGGCTGCCGGTGGGTTTTGCTGGTGGAGTCGCGGACAGAACGGTCCGCGACTCCCGAAGTTTAATTCGGGCCGCGGGTTATTTATAGACCGCGGGTTGAAGCAAGCTGCGGTCACCATAGAGGTGGCTGTTAGGCTTGTTGTTTCAAGTCGCTGACAGGCAGGTCAGCGACTCCAGCGAAATGTTTTTAATAGGGGCTGCGGGGTTCTCTAGACCGCGAGGATACCGGCTACGGTCCGCGGTAAATTGAGGAGCCGATGGCCGTCGGACTTCTTGTTAGAGTCGCTGACAGTAAGGTCAGTGACTCCCGGGGGGTGGGGGGTGCAGACTGAGCATGGTCGTCGGGTTACTACCCGGCTCATTGAGGAAGGACCCGACTTTGGCAGCCCATATATGTTTGAAATATGTGGAGCCTGGCCAGGAGGGTCCCCTCTGTTATATGTGTATGTGGAGAGGAGTAAGGCTCAGGGCTGCTCATCACTTCCTCCGTGGAGAGGAGTACAAAGGGTCAGTGTGTGGCTGACTCCAACCCCAACTCAGGAAGAGAGGTTAGTGGTTTATCGCCCTTATGTGTCGAGGTGAAAAAGTAGCAATTTCTGCTAATTCTGAGGAGGTTTCAGGTTGCCCTCCAAATTAAAGACGAACGCAATTTTGAGAAGCGTTCAAAAGGGTAGACATAGTTACCACTTGGTCACATTGTGACTATTATACTGAGATAGATGATTATCATTTATTCAATTAAGGAGATGGGAAGTCTTGTAGAGCCGTATTATCAGTCACCTGTGGGAGTTACACCAGGTGGCGTCATAGTAATTGCTGCTCATTAAAAGGGACTGTGCACGGTTTCTTCCCCAAGACGCCGGTTTACTCGTAGTAAAAGTAAATAAAGCCCAGGTTTAACTGGGATGGGCGTCTTCATTCACATAAATGTCTTTGGCTATGACAAATAATTGTTAAGTTTGTTCCAGCATTTCCCACTATGTCTGATGTACGGGGGCCAGAGGCACTCCAATTCTTCCCTATAGACGGAGTTGACATCGGGAAGGAGCACGATTTGGAGTCGCTAGCATGTGCAGCCTGTTTGGGGAAGGAGCATACCAACAGAGTATCGAATTGCATGGCTAGTCCTGGCGGCTGCTGTAGGCAGCGACCTGATAACCCCAACTCAGAGTGAGTGCCAAGCCAGGGGTATCAATGTCAGACAACATTGCGTCTTGTTGCAATTCAAGAACGCTTCATCGTAAGGCATGTCAGGCAGCAACACCTAGTAAAGGGTTGCAAAAGTCCCCTCCACTCAAGGGTCGGAGTGGTCGAGAGAATGCTACAGGAGGATGCACATGTGCCTGAAGCAACACCTGTTTGCAGGGCTGCCATTACTCCCACTCAGTTTCTCCATAGTGGTCGAGATGGTGCTAAAATACATGCACACAGGCCTGGGGCAGCTCCTGTTGCAGGTTGCATAAGTCCTCCCACGTGGATGTATAGCGGATGAAGATGGAGCCACACACATATGTGATAAGATAGTGGGGAATGGAGTCGAACAACATGCTTGGTACAGAGGCATGTACAAGCAAATGGAGGAGATGGATGGTGATACCTGCTTCAGCTTCGATAAGTCCCACTCTAAAAGAGTGTCTAAGGATAGTATGGATTAACTCCAAACAGGAATCCAAACATGGCTATGTGCCGGGACCCCATGCTGAATGCATGAGGGTAAGCAGTGGACGTTTGCCTCTAAAATTGCTGCTCAGTCGCTGATTGCTGATCCATCCAGAGAAATCCAAATTAACACCTGACTATTTGGGTCACAATTGATTCAATTAAGTGCTCTGCCCAGGGAAAAAAGGGTAGAGCTAATTGACAGCTGTATCAAGCTAATTGAGGCATTAAGGATACATTCGTGTCATTATAATAGACCTATGCAGTTATCAGTAAAGTATGCTAATTTGCAATGGTTTCACCATGTGTCCAGGAGTTATAGCAAGGTAATGCTTGACCAGCCTTCCATGATTTTGCAGATGAATGTCAGTGCACTCGGGTGGGGTGTCACGGATACGAGTTTCAACTGTGGAGGCAGATGGACTGAGCAAGAGGCATCGTTTCTGCAGACATGGGCAATTAACTATTAAGAGGTTTTAAGGACAAGGCTTATTGCTCTAACAAATGTATCTGCATGTTCAGTTTCAGATTGAAAATACAACGCAAGTGGCATATATATTAATCACATCGGTGGAATCAAGTCGGTAATTTGTGACAGATTGGCTAATCAAAATTGGGCCTGGTGCATTGGAAAAGATATTTCAGCTATTTATCTACCAGGTAGATTCTACATAGTAGCAGACGCCAAGTCACGAACATTCCATGACAACATAGATTGAATGTTCAACAAGGAGGTTTCAATAATATAGTACTTGTATATGAATGCCAGATATTGATTTGTTTTGCATCAAGGTCAACCATCAGATGCCTAAATAGGTTTCATGAGAACCAGACCAGGTGGCAGTTGCAATTAATACTTTGACATTGAGGTGGTATATATATATATATACCATTTTTTTTTCCCTACCATTTTGCCTAATAGGTTGGAGTCTGCAAGAAATCAAGCAGGATGCCACTTTGGGGGTGCTTGTAATACCTAATTGGCCGAATCAAGCATGGTTTCCCTTTGATGTTACAGTTAGGGATCCAACCTCTTTTTGGTGGTTCCCAAGCGTAGGAATTGACTGGAGCATCCGCTAACACGGGAAAGTCATCTGTTATGTGATTGTATTGACTTGTTAATTTGCAGGTTTTTAAGAAGGCCATACCTGGAGCAAGGACTGTCTGGGTTTATGGTGGACATGCTCACTGTAGCCTGGAGAAAGAGTACTCAAAAGGGGTATATTACTTGTGTAAAAAAATGGGAGCAATATTGTGTACAAAATAATATTGACTATAATACTACAGGTATTGTGGATATTTTAGAGTTCCTGTTGACCCTCTATGATGATGAGGGGCTCAGTTATAGCACCATTAATACAGCTTTCAGTGCTTTGTCATCCTGTGGGTTGGATGGGGTCAGGAAAGATCCTATTGAGTTTCATCATATCATAGCTGGATTGATGAAAGGAATTTCAAATCTAAACCTCCTAAACCCAGGTGTATGGCGATCTGGGATGTAAGTGAGGTCCGCAAGATGTTTCGACAGTAGGTTCCTGGCATGTCTCTGAATTTGCCAAACTAATCATGAAAGGGGTTATGCTCTTGGCATTGGTTCAGCATAGCAAGTGCAGATTTTGCAAAGACTTCTAGACAGGATGGAAGTTGCTGAAGAGAATGTTATGTTATATAATTGCGTACTGCTTAAGCAGAGCAGGCCAGGTGTCACAGGCTTGTTAAAATTGTGTTTCAGCATAACCTACTGATCCATGTTTATGTGTAATGGCACATTTATTTTCATTATTTTAAAGCTATAAAGATCTTAAGGAATGTGGAAACTGCATTGTTTATCAGTTACATGAAGCCACACAGGAGAGTGTCAGTGCAGACTATCTCAAGGTGGTTTAAAGCAAATGTTGATTAAGGCAGGTATTAACACTGAAGAGTATATATCCATTTTCCACTAGAGCAGCAGCAATGTCGTCGGCTAGGACGATGGATGTTCACAGCAGCCATATTTTATAGGTGCCGGGTGGTCAAATGAATTTTTTTTTTTTTTCATTTACCATCGGCCGATCGGAGAGAGGCTGTTTGCAAATTCAGTATTAAGTCCTGTTTAGTTCCTCGGATAGACGGGTTACTGTTTGTTTTGATTATTCAAATCAATTGTTATTGCATGATATTACCATTTCATGTTTAACGCATTATTGATTGTTTCTCATCGAAAGTCAATCAATGCAGTGAGGCCGGGATTTGGATCTGCGGCATAAAATCATAGAGCTTTGAAATCTTCACGTAGTCACTCACGTGACTCCGAAGTAAAATAGTAAGATTAAACGAGAACTTACCAGTTTGAAGTTTGATCTTTATTTTATGAGGAGTTACGTTGGTGATTACGTGCCCGCCACGCCCAATCCTCTCTCATAAAAAAGGTCATATGGTAGTTCTCATGTTGCTCATCTTAATATGTTACTTCAATTATTGTGTTGTCTGATTTCATTCCGCTGCTTTGAAGATTGAAGCGCATGCACCCTGACGGGTCTTCTTCACGTAATCACCAACGTAACTCCTCCTAAAATATAGATCAAACATCAAACTGGTAAGTTCTCATTTAATCTTACTATTCTCTGCCACAGAAGGTAGTTGAGGCCAGTTCATTGGCTATATTTAAGAGGGAGTTAGATGTGGCCCTTGTGGCTAAAGGGATCAGAGGGTATGGAGAGAAGGCAGGTACAGGATACTGAGTTGGATGATCAGCCATGATCATATTGAATGGCGGTGCAGGCTCGAAGGGCCAAATGGCCTACTCCTGCACCTATTTTCTATGTTTCTATGTCACCAATTCCTTCTCTCCAGAGATGCTGCCTGTCCCGCTGAGTTACGCCAGCATTTTGTGTCAACCTGAAATAGCATCAGGTACATACTGATAATTTCACACATTCTCACCTTCACAGTTACAATCCTGACCTCAGATGCTGTCTGCATGGAGTTTGTTTGTTCTCCCTGTGACCGTGTGGGTTTTCTCTGGGTGGTCCGGTTTCCTTCCACATTCCAAAGACGTGCAGGTTTGTAGGTTAATTGGCTTCTGTAAATTGTTCTTAATGCATATGATAGTGCCAGTGTCCCCAAAGGGCCTGTTTCCACACTTATATCTCCAAAATAAACTAAACTAAACTAAACTATTTTAATTTGGAATGTTTATGTCCACCAGACCAATCTCTTGATATTTTTCTGCATTCTACAGCTTTCTTCCTCATTATCCACAACAGATCAGAATTCCAAACCATTGAAGTGTAGATGAGAACCATAAAATGTGTGAAGTAGCTTCCTAAGTGTATACAATAACTGTTCAGCACAAATGCTGTGAACAAGCTTTCTCAAAATAATCATAAAATCCATTTAGAGTTCTGAGTACTCAGCAGCAATAAAACTGATCGTGGCTTCAGCACCTTACATTGTTCCAGCTTTCTCATCTTGTTTTCACAATGAATTCCAGGAAGTTTGGGAACCTTGTCAACACAAAGTTAATGGAGGAAATTTTGTAAATTTATCTTGAAATAAATGATTTACATATTGCTTCTCTGCCAATTTGTGTGGATTGCTGTCAAAAGCCCTTGAGCAAAATGTAGACAATGGAAGGGTGGAGCTGTTTCCTCAATCTCCTCAAATTTGATCTCTTCACTTCACACAGCAACCTCATGTACTCGTGTGTAGGAAGGAACTGTAGATACTGGTTTAAACCAACGATACTGTAGTAACTCAGCGGGATAGGCAGCATCTCCTGAAAGAAGGAATGGGTGACTTTCGGGTCTAGACCCTTTACTACCCATTCTTTCTCTCCAGATATGCTGCCTGCCCCGCTGAGTTACTCCAGTATTTTGTGTCTAACTTCATGTACTCTTTAGATTAAGACTCCATAAAGTTACGACACTCAAACACTTGACTGAAAAAAAGCCTGTTTTTACTGTAACAAAATTGGTTATGTTTTCAAGGAACTTGTCACCTTAGCAATTGTCATTTTATTCACAACTGTGCTTTAGATGCTTCAAAAAGGCATGTGAAATAAATGCTGCTCTGATGTGGTCTTTTGTGAATTAGTCAATTAATAACACCATTGATCCACTCAAAACCCACTAACCAGCTATTTTCCACTGGTATTGGAGCCAGGGTGTTTGCTATCAAATTTATTGATGGTCTTGATGGGGAGAATGATCTGTAAGTGCGTGGGTGATTGAATGATGAGTTCAACACTTCAGTCTTGGAGAGTGTTCCACAGCTATAGCAGATTTTAATTTGAGGTGATTTAAGTCTGTAATTGGAAAACTAATATGATACAATGTTACTTTATTCATCCCAGGAGGGAAATTGATCAGCCAACAGTCATAAACCACAACAAGATACATGAAACATGAAATTAAAGTGACCAGTGGAAAGTCCAGGATTGGGGATGTGCAAAGATTGGGGAGTGGATGGGGAGTCGGTCTACCCCACGACAGAAGAGGGAGGAGTTGTACAGTTTCAGAGTCACAAGGAAAAAGGATCTCCTGTGGCGTTCTGTGCTGCATCTTGTACTGGAACAAGTCTGTTGCTGAAGGTGCTCCTCAGGTTGACCAGTGTATCATGTTCAACCTGATCATGAGTGTATCAGTGAGCTGTATTGTCCAAGATGCTCTGCAGTTTGATGAGCATCCTCCTCTCTAAGATCACCTCCAATGAATTGAACTCCACCACCAGGACGGAGCCAGCCTTTCTATATCCTAATTTTAAATCCTAAACATTTAATATTTTTTAAATATACTTTGGAGAGGGCAAAGGGCAAACATACGTTCACACACAAGGATAGTAATAAAATGTCTCATCTGGGAAATAATATCTAGATGTTTGAATGCATCACTTATCTTTTAAAAAAAAAAGTAAAATAAAGTAAATGATCTTCAAATGCATCTAACCCAAACAAAAGCAAATAGGCATTCACTGGACAATGCATTATAAAGTAAAGCACTTTTTACCATGCTTGGTCAAAAGCCTGGTTTTGGATGCAATTAGAATACAGTGCCCAGTTTTCATAGTTTAGAACGGGTTGGTGAAGCTTTGGAAATAATTCATTGAAAGAACACATGATTAAGTTGCAGTTTAAAGTACCTTAAGAGCAGAGATGAACAAACCAGAATTTCATTGCAAACAGTGCTTTCTTTCCTGGATAAGAATGGCCTGAAGCAGGAGAGAATGGAGAGAATGATAGTTCCTAAGATTCTTTCAATAAAGAGCTGGATTGCTTTCTACCTGGGAAAGAGATCACTTCATGCTTGAGCTGGATTGTGCAAAGCACAAAATAGGGCCGAGAGATCAGGGAGTGAATTTCCATTTCACATTTGTAATAGGGATGATTTTTAAAACCCTTTTATTCGCCTCTATCTCATAATACCATGTAACTCATTCAGGATTTTAAAAAATGCATTGTGAAGCACAAAGCATTAAAACCTGGATTAACCATGAACCTTTACTTGTCCATCCTTTAATATGCACCTAACCTAGCATTGTGACACATCTGGTCAAACATTCTGTTGATGTTCACATTTTGACAAGTAACCTGTCATTATAACATTCATTCTGCATCTGAAATCTATTGAAGCCATTTTCTAAAGAAAGAATGTTTACGTTGACTATTCCATCAAATACTAAATATTGATACTAGACTGCCTTCAGAGCACCTTTTGGTTAAAGAACTCGATACAGATTTTATTGAAATTTACTTGAAATCTGTTAGATTATGCTGTTGCGCCAAATTGGAATGTAGTTAATATCAACATGAATCACGATGCATAAAGAATACAAGCTCTGTATCATAATGCAAATCATTGAAAATCCAAAGTTTTTAAAGAAAAATTATTTAAAATTTTCATTTGATTCAATTACATTTATTTATTTTGTCCATGATATTTTCATCAAAGAGTGATTTATGAGAAATAATATTATGGGTGGAACTTGTATGTTCCTGTTGTGCATTAACATTGTTTACTTTCGGTATAGACCACATTAAAATAAATGTTTACAATATGCTTTCAAACCTCTTCCTAAATAATCCTTTGTGGTATTTAATTGATTTCTCACTCTTGTCGGGCAATTGTTCCTCTGGCCTCTAACTGTAGCTGTTAATTAATGGCATACAAAGGTCATTATGATAGGAATGCAAGCTGCAGATGCCAACAAATATGAAACCAAAATAATAACAAAATCCTTGAAATGCAGACATTGAAATGAAAGGATAGATGGAATTGAATTTATATCCTACATTATCACATTTTTTTAAAGTACATAAAATAAAATGATTTTTTATGAACTGCATCCTTTAATACCACACAAGCAGCTGTGCCAGTTATTTTGTATACAACATGATCTATAAACTACAGTAAGATAAATGATCTGTTGATCTCACTAGTTTACATAATATTGTTAGCATTTACAGCCCCAAAACAGGCCAATTAGCACAATAGATATATGCCTGTTATCCTGCTCCACACAGATGATCTTACAGCCTTCTTTCGCCAACCCCATTAATATTTCCTATCATCCATTACTCCATCCTATGTTAATCTGTCTGTCTTTATGTTAGTCCCCTCCCTTGTTACACGTGGTACAGATTTTTTTAAATTTCTCTGGTTCTGGCCAATTAGATTTTGTGCAATGTTTGAGGAAAGAATAAGGGCTGACTTTACAAATACCTACTCTCAGGAATAAGCAATAAATCTATGTGGTTAAAAAGTGTATCCCTCGTTCTTCTTCTTCTTAAGCCCTTTGCTCCTCTAGGGAGCATAGGCCATTGACAAATGTCCTCCACCTCAATTGGTTGTTGGCAGTTCTATTGAGATCTCCCCAGTTGAGCCCACTCTCAGACATTTCTCCCTGTTTGCTGGCAATAAATGAGAAATATATACCCGTCAATGTTGCTGACACCCTCGGAAATGGTCTACCAAATTATCCTTTATATTAATTCTGCTAGTTCAAACAGAGAAAGAATGAAACCAAATGGTTTCAAATGTGGGCTTCCAGAAGGTGTGATGGACCATCAGCAGAAAGAGTTTAACCACCTATTCTTGGCATTCACTGGTATTACCTTTGCTGGTTCATGCACCATCAACATTAAAGGCACCGCCAATGACTAGAAACTGAACTGGGCCAGTCACATGAATAACAAGGCAACAAAAGTAGGTTAGAAATTGTGAATCCCATGGAGAATGATCAGCTCCAGACACCCATCAGCCTTTCCACCAATTATAAGGTACAAATCAGGAGTGTGATTTAGTACTCTTCACACCCAAGATCAATGCAAATCCAATAACTTTTACAAGCACAACATCATCCAGGATAAAGTGGTCCACTTGTTTTGTACTTCTTCCGCATCCTAAACATTCATTTACTACACGAATGGTGCAAAGTGCGTCCAGTGCATGCATTCTACAAAACATATTGATGTTATACGTCTCCCCAGCTTCCAACGCCTGATTTATATGCAGCCCGTGCATATGAACAAGCATTTGGGAGACCAGTGGGATGGATTTCCTGGCTGCTGCGGGATTGCAGCATTTTCTACTAGATGGTAATATATCACTATTTCTTCATCTATGTCAGGTCCAAATCACAACAGTATTGCAGGAGTAGCTTCAGTAATAAAATACAACTTGCCAGCAACTTCTCAAAAATAATTAGTAAAGAGCTATAAATGTTGGCCTTGTCAGTGATCCCAGGTTTTAAAAAAAAAAGCAAAAATAAATAGTTCCCGTGCATTATACTCCACTTCTGAAATTTTGTGCCATTGATGTCAAACTAAATTATTCACTTATGGGTTGTGGATGTCATTGAAAAGGCCAGCATTATTGTACACACCTAATTACCATGGACAAGTGTTGGTGATCAATCTCAGAGTTATACAGCAAAACACCATTGAAAGGTTTGCGTCAATTCAACTCATTCATGCCAACCAAATTGCTCAAATGAGAGTGCCACTTATCAAAACTGGCCCGATATCCCTCCAAACCTCTCCTATCCATGTACCTGTCCAAATGTTTTGTTAAATGTCATAATTGGATCCACCTCGACCACTTCCCTTGGCTGCTGGTTCCATATACTGTCTGCACCACTGCCTGTGTGAAAAAATCACCTTCAGTTCTCTATTTTTTTTTTTTCCCTCTTACCTTCAACCTACTCCCTGTAATTTTTGAGTCCTCTCCCTTATTTACCTTAATCATACCTTCTTACATCTTTGCTGTCTGTTTACTGAAAATGCCACCAGAATATTAGGTAACAATCTGCGATGCTTTGAACCATCCACAATGAATAGACAGCTCTATGTTAATTTGTCAGGATAAAACGTGACTTGGAGAAGAAATTGGGGATGGTGGCATTATGATGCCTCTGCAGTTCTTGTCCTGCCAGATGGCAATGGGTTTAGCTTCGTCAGTCCATTAATTTGAATAATTCTAAGCACGGCAGATCCCTACCTGATGAGCAGTTGCAATACATTTTGTAGATGGTGGACTCTGCAATCATGGCATATGTGCAATCAACCATAGAGTACTGTTATTTCACAGAAGGGGATGCAGTGCCAGTTAACTTTAAAGCTTTCACTAAATCGGTAGCATTTTTTTGACTGTTGTTGGAGCTGCACCTCAACATACAATTGACGAATATTCCATCACAATGCATCATTTCTAACATGCACATTGTGGATAATAGAAAGCCGGTGTATAATGATTGGGTGAGCCAGTAGCCTCAGGATTTAAACAGCTAACACAGGGTTCATACCCAATGTGTCAATGCGGCTGCTCCCAGTTAAGTTTCTGGTCCATAATATCCTCCAGGATATTGATAGTTGGGGATTCAATGGGAATAATGGGCTGGATTGATCTTCAAAGGTTTCAAAGTTTTCAAAGGTCTTTTATTGTCACATGTATCAATTAAGGTACAGTTATATGTGAATTACCATACAACCTTACGGAAAAAAAAGCAACAAGACACACAACTACATAAAAGTTAACATAAACATCCACCACAGCGGATTCCCACATTCCTCACTGTGATGGAAGGCAATAAAGTCCAATCCTCTTCCTCTTTATTCTCCATCGGTCTGGGCAGTCGGCCCATCCATTGGGGCGATCAAAGCTCCCGCAGCTGGCGGTCAAATCTCCCTGATACGATACGATAACAGTAAAAAAAACACAAAATACATGAAACATGAAATTAAAGTGATGAGTGGAAAGGCTTGGGGGATGTGCAAAGATTTTGGGGGAGGGGGGTGAGTCAGTCTACACCACGACAGAAGGGGAGGAGTTGTAATGTTTGATAGCGACAGGGAAGAAGGATCTCCTGTGGCGTTCTGTCCTGCATCTTGGTGGAACCAATCTGTTGCTGAAGGTACTCCTCAGGTTGACCAGTGTGTCATGGAGGGGGTGAGCTGTATTGTCCAGGATACTCCGCAGTTTGAGAAGCATCCTACCCTCCAAGACCATCAGTGAATCAAATTCCGCCCCCAGGATGGAGCCAGCCTTCCTGATGAGTTTGTTATATATATAACTATATTTAGATAAAACACATTACATTGATGTTAATTAATTAAAATAGAAATATATAATGAAATTGAACCGAGTTACAAAGAACCTAAGGACCCGAAATGTCACCAAGGGTGCTGCCCTGAAACGTCACTGCAGTTCTGAAGATGGATTCCGATCCAAAATGTCACCCAGTATGAAGAAGGTTTCCGACCCTGAAACTTCAGCTGTTCTTTTTCGCCAGCGATTATGCCTAAAGGACCTGTCCCACATATGTGTCCTTGGCACGCAAATTACGCGACCTCGTCGTCGCGTTGAGGCGCACAGGCATCGTGTGGCCACGCGGGGCCGGTCCCACTGAGAAGCGCGGAGGGATATGGAGTTGTGCGCGGTATCGTGCGGTGCTCTGAGATTTTGTAGCGAACAAAATCTTCGCGCGCCAACGGCCTGTCGCGTAACTGATGGCCAAAGTGGGACAGGCCCAAGACCCTGGCGCGACGCAACGTCTCACCTCCAACAGCAGCAGAAGCAGGCAAACGATCGCCGAGCTCGGCCTGGGGCTCACGGACATTGCGGTCCGGATCCACCCCCACTTCTACTCCCAAAGCGGGGCCAAGAAAATTGAAGATAGACACAAAATGCAGGAGTAACTCAGCGGGACCGGCAGCATCTCTGGAGAGAAGGAATGGATGACGTTTCGGGTCAAGACCCTTCTTTCAGTCTGAAGTAGGGTTTCGACCCGAAACATCACCCATTGCTTCTCTCCAGAGATGCTGCCGGTCCCGCTGAGTTACTCCAACATTTTGTGTCCATCTTCAAATGACGTCACTCGCTCCAGACGGCTGTGCGGATGCATGATGTCGCGAGCGACCTTCGCGGGACCGTCGCGCCTCAACGCGACCATGAGTTCGCATAATTAGCGTACCAAGGACACGTAAGTGGGACAGGGGCTTTACTCGTTGTCTGTATCTTCGGTATTAACCAGCATTTGAAATTTCTTCCTATTCATGAAGAACCTTTGCAGGTTTTTGATCTCCCTAAACAAGAGATAATTAGAAACTGTTTTGAGGAGATTGCAAGAAACTGCAGATATAATAACAATGAACTAACAATGTGAAAGAAAGAGCTGCAGATGCTGTTTTAAATCGAAAGTAGACAAAAAATACTGGAGTAAGTCAGCGGGTGAGGCAGCATCTCTGGAGAGAAGGAAAGGGCGATGTTTCGCGTCGAGACCCTTCTTCAGACTGAACTAACGATGCTGGTTTATCCAAAAAAAAGCTCAAACCGCTAGATTAGCAGATCAGGCAGCATCTTTGGAGGATGTAGTCCCAAACTGAAACCTATCCATGTCATCCAGAAATGCTGTCTGACCTGCTGATTTACTTCTGCACTTTGTGATTTTGTTTTTAAGAGAACAGGACAAATCAAGGATTAAATGCCAGATTTATCAACCTGAGTGGAACATTATTAGTCGTTTTGTCATAATCTTTCTGTGGTTATCACTACAACACCCAGCATTTGTTGGCATTCCTAATCAGCATTGAATAGTCAGTAATGAGCTGACATATTGGTCAATTGCATGTGGTGAAAGCATTCACAAAGTGCTTTTTGGGGTAGACTGCTGCACCAAAAAATGAACACAAGAACACATAGAAATAGACGCAGACGTAATCCACCAGGCCCCTTAATTCAGCCCCACGATTGAATATGATCATGTCTGATCTATGCTGGCCTCAACTGTTGGGGGAGTCCAGAACCAGGGGTCACAGTTTAAGAATAAGGGGTAGGCCATTTAGGACTGAGATGAGGAAAAACTTTTTCACCCAGAGAGTTGTGAAACTGTGGAATTCTCTGCCACAGAAGGCAGTGGAGGCCAATTCACTGGATGCTTTCAAGAGAGATAGAGCTCTTAGGCCAAACAGAATCAAGAGACATGGGTAAAAAGCCGGAACGGGGTACTGATTTTAGATGATCAGCCATGATCACATTAAATGGCGGTGCTGGCTCGAAGGGCCGAATGTCCTACTCCTGCACCTATTTTCTATGTTTCTATGTTTCCATGTAACTCCAGTGTAAGTTCCTCATAACTCATAATTCATCAATTTTTCAATTACTTATCCATCTCCACCTTAAACATATGCAGTGATCTGGCCTGCAATATACTGGGGGGAAGAGAATTTCAGCAATTCACTACTTTCTGAAAGAAGAAATATCTATGTGCCTCAGTTTTAAATGATCAGCTCCTTTTTATGTAGTTGACGCCAACATTGGTGAGAACATCTCAACATCTACCCTGTTAAGCGTCCGAATGATTGAATAAGGAATGGTGACATATTTCTGAGTCAGGATAGTTTGCGAAATGGAGGGAAACGTACCAATCATTCATGTTCCCATATATCTGCTGCCATTGTTATTCTGAGTGGCAAAGCTGCAGGCTCAGAATGCATGGTTTAGTGTGTCTTGGTGAGTAACTGCACCACGTTTTGTACATGGTACACATTGGAGCCACTGTATTGTTGTAGAGAGAAGTGAAAGGTGGAGGGTGGGTGCATTGAAGGTTGAGCTCCCATCTTTCATCAAGCCGTATCATATTGCTAGTCTCTAAATTAGTGAGAGGACATGCAAAAATATTTTTTTGTTAACATTGCAAAACTGCAGGTTGGAAAGTACACACTTATGTCCTTGTTTGAAGATTCCCTCCAAAATAACCAGAATGTGTTGAGAGTAATCATATTTCAGTTACTGGATCACTTTCCAAAACTGTTATGGGCCTGTCCCACTTAGGCGACTGCAGGAGACTATGCAGTCGCCACATGGTCGCCACATGTTCGCGGGTGGTTGCCAGGGAGTCGCCTTCATGGTCGTGAGGAGTTCCCGCATTCTGGGAACTAGTCGCGGTCTAATTATGGTCGTCGTGAATTTTACAACATGTTGAAAAATTAGCAGAGACTAGAATGAAGCCGCCATGGAGAGTAGCGAGAATTCTCGAGCCGTAGGTGGGTCGGCAGGACGTCCTAGTGGGTTGCCAGGAGGTCGAAGGTTCTTGGAGATTCTTGTAGGTTGGAGCTGGTGCTGACCGGTGAATTTCATTGACTCATTGGGAAAAAAAAGGTAAGCAGTAGTTTTCAGAACCAAGGATAACCGACCGGTAATGTCAAATGTCCGCCGAGCTTCACAGCCGTGTATCTCTGGCTTCTTAAACGTTGTCTCCACTCCTTCTCCCCCCTTCCCCCCCCCCTCCCCCCCTCTTGTAAAGGACTTACTGTACACAGTGCCTTAGCCATCTGTTTACAGCGCTAACCTTCCTGTTCATCGCGGTGTGTGTCTGTATCACCTTGGCTTTGCACCGTGTGAATTTTTTAGACAGGGCAAGCGGGGGGAGCGCTGTCTAAAAAATGCACACGATCTGGTGAAGGAAGCTATGTGTTTGTGTGTGTGTGTGGGTGTTCCACTCTGACAGTCACTGTTCCAGTTCCTGGTTTTTCAGGCGACTGCCGGCAACTTAACAGTCGCCGGCAGTCCACTGAAAAATCCCCTAAGTGGACAGGCCCATTAGTCAGTTTTTGCTCACTTTAGACAAAATTCTTCTCACAATGCAATGGACGGCCAAATTCTTCAGGGAAGATAATACGTGGTCTTTGTCTTCAGTTTTTCATGGTCATTCTGCACAATAATATCTGCTTTGTAGGTTTGATCTCCATTCGCCACGAAACTGTGAATGGAATCATTTGGTATATTTCCATTTTTATGCTTTTCTCAAACTGTTTTAAATGACTACCCATGTTAATTACTTTTGTGACTTTTCTGTGAAATTCTTTGACTTAAAATGTTCTCCTGTAATCCTAGCAGCACCTCAACTATTTCCCCCGCACCCCCCCCCCCACACACACAAAACACATGACACCTCCAATTAATGTCATCAATATACAGTATCTTAACTAGTGTGCTTATTTCTATGGATGTTTGTATTAAGGTACGTCCAAAAACAAATCAGTATCTTTCCAGCGTGTGAAACAGCCAGTTCCATATTACAGGACTGAAAATACATAGTCTGATCCTGGAATTACCAACCAAAAAGAAAATAGTGAATATACTGTTTTTCCCCATAATAACTGGTTTTAACCAGCGACAACGATCTTGTCCAGATTGCTTCTTTGAAATAGTTCAAAATCACGTCAGAAAAATCCAGCTTTATTACTATTCTTGAATACTGTGGAATTGGCCACATGTAGTTTCAGTCCTACAAAGTGGTTATTTATTTAGCATGATGAGACAACTCTTTTAAATGTTCCTTTCTTTGGGAATATGCTGCTGAAAGAAAAGATCCATTTGTGCTGGATAACTTTTCAAAGAATCACAAAGGTCAATGTTACTGACAAGATAGTTTATGTTGGTAGTGTTTTTTGAACTCAGTTTTTAACAAACCTCAGTGAAATCTAGAATATGTAGAGGTTCCAACTTTTCATTGTGTACTTTTTTCTGTGTTGATTATCTTTCTTCAGGTCTGCACATGTAATCCCTTAAGTATTTATCCACTGAAGTTTGAATTTATTTACCTTTCTGAAGCTACTTCATTTTAGACATGTCGAAGCACTCATTGTTCACAATGTGAATCAAAATATGATCAATTTAAATTATTGGAGTATTGTTTCAACATAAGAAATATTTACATTAATAATTTGTTTCAATAATCCGTGTAGAGTTTGTGCACCCTCCTGCGAGCTTGTGGTATTTTTCTGAGTGCTCTCCCAAGATGTGCTGTTTGGTACTCTTGGTACATGTTGCCAGGGTGGTGGTGAAGGCAGATATCATAGTGGCAATTTAGAGGCTTTTAAATCAGCACATGCATATGCAGGGAATGGAGAGTTATAGATTTTGTGCAGGTGGATGAGATTTGTTCGTCTTGGCATCATGTTCAGCACAGACATTGTGGGCCGAAGGGCCTGTTCATGCGCTATCCTTTTCTTGGTTCTATGTTAACCTGTTCAGTGCCACCCCTGAGTATACTCAGGTCATGGCCAATAGTAAAAAAGTTAATAGGTTACTGTAAATTATACCCAGTTTAAGTAAATAGAGGGGGATGTGGGAAGAATTGATGGGATTATGAGAGAGAATAGACAACTGGAAAGTGGAAATGATGAAACTGCTCTGAGAGCCAGACTGAATGGTCTCATATGTCATCAGGAATTATGAAACATTCTGAAAAATATAATTTTCATCAAAGATTAGTTTGGAATTCTTTTTTGACAATAGCTGCTTAAATCAAATAATGGAATGATCTTCCAAAGAAGTGATGGCAGCTACACTTGGAATTTTACACATTCACTTCTGCAGTTGCTTCATATGTGAATTGCAAAATCCTGAATTTCTGCACAGATAAATGGTGGCAGCTCGCTGATTCCACACCAAATGTGCAGTTCTTATTGAGTCTACCTGAAGAGGAGGAGGAGGAGCCATCTTGAGGAACGGCTGCCAAACAGCAGCCGTGCGTTAATTGTACTTATTTTTCTAGTTTTTAGTTTTTATTTAAGTCTCTGTTTTTCTTTATTTTGCATTTCGATGTGGGGGGAATCAAGGGGAAACCACTTCCTGGTCCCTACCTGGTCGGTGAGGCAGCCTTCTCTCCGGCTGCCCAGTCGACCCGTCCTTGCGGCCTACCAGCGGGCGTGGAGCGGCGTTTCCCGACGGGGGCCGCACAGCACCCTCAGCTTCGGTGGCGGCACGGCGCTGGAGCGCTATTGTGCAGTGGAGCGGGCGATGCCTTGCCTGGGTCGCCGCGCTGGACCGACGCGCTGGAGCTCCGGTGAGCTGGACCGCCGAGCTCAACACCTCCGGGCTGCGGGATTGTGGAGCGACCATCCGCGGGCGGCGACGCCAACTCCAACATCGGGAGCCTCGTGGCTCCAAATCGGCACGGCCTTGTCGGCTTCAGGTGCTGTGGACGCCTGTGGGAAATCTGCCGTTCCAGCCGTAGTTGTGGCCTCTGGTGAGGAATGCGGCCGTTCCAGGTGGCCCAGCTGCTGGAGGACTCTCCCGACGCCGGGGCTACATCACCCGGCGAGAACGGCCAGGATCATCGGGCCTCCGTAGAGGCAATAGTGGGGGCCTCATTTGGCCTGACTTTTTGGTTGAACTGGGGCTGGGGACTGGACATTGTGCCTTCCCCCACAGTGGAAATCATTGTGGGGGGATGATTTTTGTTTGTAATTGTTTGTAATTGTATTTGTTAGTCTGTGTTCAAGATGGCAGTCGGAGGGGAGAGTGGACGCTAGCGCGGTTTCGCTGCCGCTGCTCTCTCCTCAAATTGTGTTTCTGATTTTCTTTTTTGTGTTTTTGGAAGGAATTCTGTCCCTGATTTGTGTATTGGCCTTTAAAACTTATTTTTTTAATTCTGATTATTCTGATTATATGTTAACCATAAATCTCTGTAAGGTGTCCTTGAGGCGCCCATAAATAAAATTCATTATTATTATTATTATCTGTAGCTGTCCTGCATTCATGCTGGGAAACTATCTGCTGTCCCTGTAGTGTGGGTAGATCTATGAGTCCATTCTCTCGAATGGAAAGGAATAACTGCAAATTAGAGGAGTCACCAATTGTTTCTGACTAGTTTAATTCTTTTTGTGTATTTTCGTTAAATGTTTTGTCTTTTTTTTCCAAAAATTAACAATATGTATTGTTAATTGAATAACACTTTTTGCAGGTTTGTGAATTCTCTTTGACAGCTAATAAGCTTGGGATAGCACTTCATTGACTGTCAAAGCTTAGTTTAGTTTATTCGCTTAATGTAGAGAAACAGTGGTGAAACAGGCCACTTCGGCCCTCCGAGTCCTCGCCGACCAGCGATGCCCACACACTAACACTACCCTACACACACTAGGCACAATTTAAAAATGTTACTAAGCCAATTGGCCTACAAACCTGCACATCCTTGGAGTGTAGGAGGAAACCGGAGCTCCTAGCGAAAACCCACGCAGGTCACAGAGAGAACATACAAACTATACAGGCAACACCAATAGTCAAGATCAAACCCAGGTCTCTGGATCTATAAGGCAGCAACTCAACCATTGCACCACTATGCAGCGGTAGAGTTGTAAGCTTTTCTACAGAAGACAACACAAAGTGCTCAGCAGGTCAGGCAGCATCTCGGGATAGGCGATGTTTCAGGTTGGGAGCCTTCTTCAGAATTATTGTAGGGGAGGGGGGAAGAAAGCTGGAAGGGAGGAGGGGCAGGACAAAGCAAGGCAGGTAATAGGGTAACACAGATAAGGACGGTTATTTGATAGTAGATTGTTGGACAAAGGCCAGAAATGAAAAGACAACATTCACAATCATTGTGTTGCAATGGACTGGTTCTAATTGAACAACTCAGAGCCAGATTACCCAATTTATAGGCCATGGCATTCCTATCTATTAATTAATCTTAGATAACTCGTTATTTTGCACAGAAATCATTGCTCTTCATAATGGTCTAAAAAGTGCATCTTTTCAGTGCATATTTATAAAAAGCAGTTAATTTGATATGTGTAAGAAGGAACTCAAGATGCTGGTTTACACCAAAGATAGACCCAAAAAGCTGGAGTAACTCAGTCAGTCAGGCAGCATCTCTGGAGAACATGGAATATGTGATGTTCCACGTCGAGACTCTTCTTCGGGTCACATTTGATATCACTTTAACGGGAATGTGCTGTGTCATCTGTGAGCTACGTTAGGTGCATTGAAGATCAACAATCTCTTACCTTCAATGGAACAAATTTTAGAAATGTTGCATCTAACACATAAAAAACTGCAGTGGCAAAAGGCCTCAATGTGTACTAACACCTATGACAGACTTTTCAAAGTGGCAAGAATAAAGAATTAACATGCCATTGTTACTTTTGCCTGTACCCTGTGAGCATTCCTGAATAAAATCATGTTAATCATTAAATAGACAGAGTATAGTTTATGTAATTTGTACTGATTTATTGTCAATTTGAAAATTTAAATTACAAGTCTATTTGAGCTAAGTAACCAAACAAGATGAAATTAAAACTGTGCATTAAGGATCCAAGGTTAAATGAGATTGTTTTACTTTGCTTATTGGTGCAATCAAAATCTCCACTATATAAAGGAAATTATGATTAATGTGTGACAACCCAATAATCCAGAAAACATAAGTCCTTGAGCAGAACATACAGAGGAGACCCCTGACACTTGATATCCATCAGAAAAATAATGGTCTTCTCCTGTTCCTATTCTAATGGATATAAGCAAAAGGTTTGGACCATCCAACCCCTGCAGCTTGATGCACTATTCAGTTAGACCATGGATGATCCACACTTCAATGGTTCAATGGTTCTTTATTTGTTACATATGCAACTGCACAGTTAAATTTGGTAGGCATATTTACACCTGCAGGTGCCGGCATTTTGGTGCCATTTCCAAAGTCCAAGGTCCAGTTGGCTGACGTGCTCAATGCATTGGAGCAGTTCCTGTGAACCAACGTCCCTCTCCTCGTCCGGTTATCTTTGTATCCCGAGGGCGCCTCCTGCAGCCAACATTGTAGGTGCTGGAGGCATTACTCCGGTTCACGTTGCTCCTCACCGCCGATGTCTCCAGCTCACTCCTGTTCCTCTGACCGACGAACGTTCAGGCAGGCCCTGTGGTCAGCCAAGCCTTTGGCCGGGCCCTGCCGACTGACGAACCATCGAGCAGCTCTGCATTTGGACGTCCGATGAGCCTTCGGGCGCCCCCTGCTACATTGCAAACCTTCAGGGGGACCTTGCAGTCGGACAAGCTTTTGGGCGGGGTCCCGCTGACCACCAAGACTTCGGGTCTTCCGGTCGGGTACCACGGCTACAGCACCTCAGGGAGGCCTCCACCGCTTGGCACTTCCACACCTTTAACATCCTTTGCTCAATATCCTTTAATACCTTAGCTCAACAGACATCATGAATATTGTGCATTATTCAGTGTCATTAGAGGTAGAATTCTAGCAGCTTTCCTATGAAAAATCCTTCATGATTTCACCTCTGATGGATCCAGCTCCAATCTTAAGATTATGCGTCTAAGTCTAAATTCTCTCAGGTTAGGAAATAGTTTATCAACATACAAAGTACAGTGTCGCTCTTTCATTTAAATTACTTCACATTATCACTCTTTAATTTACCAAACTCACTGGAATAAGTAAATCATGATTTAACAATACTTAACAATAGTGTCGGCATAACTTAATCTTTTAAACCTATATAATGGTGGTAGTTTCAAGCTGTGAATGAATAAACAAAACCAGAAGTTTTATTTTTCACTGCATGCATGAATGGCAATCTATTTACCGGGAGCATTTTATTTTTATCAATCCTATTCAAAGGGTGCGTGGCACTAGGAGAAATTCAGATACTACCACCCTTGACGTCCTTCTTTATAACATCTTTCTTAACTCCTTATATTCACGCCAAAGCACCTCATCCTTTTTCCTATCTATGTCGTTGGTGAAATGCAAGAATGTTATAAATTAATGGTTGTTCTTAGCTTGCGAAATGCAGATCTTAGACTCCTGAGCACCAAACTTGAGTAAAGGGTTGAGAAAGGCACTGAGCAGGCTTATTAAGATGTTAGCAGGGAAAATCAGACAAATTATGAAGAGGGATTGAAAACATGAGGGAAAACAATTGTCCTTGCAACAAAGAAGATTTAACCTCATCAATATTTTGATAGACACATAAAGAAACTCTACAAAGACACATAAAGAAACTCTGGAAAGGAGATCGACAGGCAGTCATCAATTTTAACTTACAGGTAAAAGAAATCGAAGGCAGGTGAGAGATATTTTTCTTTACTCAGACTTTTGTAGGATATTACCTAAAAAGATGGTGGAAGCTGATCCTGTAAACATTTGGTAAGGAATTTGATAAATAACTGGAAGGGAGAAATTAAAAAAAGTTATGAACAACAATTATTAAAGAAGAACAGCACTGTTAACAGTTGCCAGTTCCTGCCTGCCTGGGTGACAGAGGAGATAGTTAAAGCAGATATTAAATGACAACATTTAAAAGACATTTGGACAGGTACATGGACACAAAAGGTTTAGAGGCATACGGGCCAAATGCAGGCAGGTGGAACCAGTGTAGATGTGGCAGCTTGGTTGGCATGGGCAAATTGGGCCGAGGGGCCTGCTTCTAAGATGCATGACTGTGACTATGGAACAACAGCACAAATTGCCTATTTTTGGCCACTTTAAAGTCTTATCTGAAAAATAACACTGAAACCATTTGCTAAAATATAATGAAACTTCTGGCTTCAACAGTGCTGATACACAATATTTAATCAATGAATCTTCAACTGTATATAGTATAAAATACATGTTAATGTATTCAGTCTGGAATTTATGCCGGAGGATCGGCAAAAAAAAGTGATACAGTATATACTCTATATTCAACAGTGATTCTGTGTGTTATCATTACTGAATTACTTTTTTTTTTTAAAGATTTCTGGAATAGAAGAAAAGGGTAACTCAAATGTGTTTTTTCTCTGAGTCTGATATAAGGTTAATTACCACTGAATATTCCACTAATGCTCTTGGGTACACGTTAGTGCAATGTATCTGAAAACATTTGTTGCATGTTAAAGATTTATTGTAAGTTGCTTATAACTGGTAATTAAAAGCAAATGTATACATTTCTCCAGTTGGAAATTCCTTCAGATAGCAGTGGCCAATCTTGACCAAGGTGTTCATTCAGCTGAACGAGCTGTGAACTGCTGAGTGAGCAGAATTCTCATAAAGTACATTTTTCTGAACCCTTCAATGAACATCTTGAAGTTTTATTTCATTTAGAGATACACCATGGAAACAGGCCCTTTGGCCCACCAAATCCATGCCGACCTTCGATCACCCGTTCACATTAGTTTTATGTCATCCCACTTTCTCAATCCTTTTCTGCACATCAGGGACCAATTAAGCTGCAGACCTGCACTCTTTGGGATGTGGGGAAAAAACCGGCACACCCGAAGCAAACGTACACAGTCACATTGAGTAAAACCAAGGAACTGCAGATACTGGTTTACAAAAAAAGATACAATTTCATGCAGGCTGCATTTCTGCAGAAGTAAATCAGCCTGATTCTGAACCATTGGCATTTCATTCTGTTCAGTGCACTGGGAAGGCTGCAAGATATGGTGTTCAATGAAGAGCAGTTTGTACTCAGGCTACATTTCTCCATGGATAATATTTGATGCTAGACCACTTCTTTAATTATTCCTTCAACCAAAGAATAGCATCTGTGAAAATGCTCTCTGTCAGTGAATTCCAAAATTGCCTCCTTATTTCATTTCAAGTGGTTTCATTTGCAACATTCTATCTCCAGTCTTCTGCATAATGGTACATTGTAGTCGCAAATTTCATCTGCAAGGTAATACTTCTCAACGTTTTACAGTCAAACAGAAATGGATGGTAATAGCAATGCCAAATTTCACAGAGCACCTTTATCGGGACTGATTTAAAAACAAAAGTGAAGCAACTTAAAAGCTAAATTGTTTGAAAACGTCCAATCAGAATTCAGCCTCTGTCAACATGAAGTTAGAATTCGGCCATGCAATCTGATTAAATTGTTTATTAATCTTGTCAGTTTAACCAAAACCAGATGTAAAATAACCTGCACCACAGTTCCTCCAAGAAAATATCCTGAACTTGTCCTTGGCGCTGCACCTGCCAATTTTATTTGTCCGAACTATATAATTAAAATTAAAATTAATAAAAATATCTTTCTCACACAGGGTTATACTCTAGCCCAGTGGATAGCTAATGTTACAGGGCCCATATAACAACTCACACCAACCACTTTCTACACTTAATGTTTCTTATTTGTACCCAAATTGATTCTATATCTTGAAATTCTGTGCCAATATCATACTTGATTGATAATATTCCTATAATATTGATAATATTGATAATATTCCTATAATATTGATTGATAATAGACAATAGATAATAGACAATAGACAATAGGTGCAGGACTAGGCCATTCGGCCCTTCGAGCCAACGCCGCTATTCAATGTGATCATGGCTGATTATTCCCATTCAGTACCCCGTTCCTGCCTTCTCCCCATATCCCCTGACTCTGCTATCTTTAAGAGCCCTATCTAGCTCTCTCTTGAAAGTATCCAGAGAACCGGCCTCCACCGCCCTCTGAGGCAGAGAATTCCACAGACTCACAACTCTCTTTGTGAAAAAGTGTTTCCTCATCTCCGTTCTAAATGGCTTACCCCTTATTCTTAAACAGTGGCCCCTGGTTCTGGACTCCCCCAACATCGGGAACATGTTTCCTGCCTCTAGCATGTCCAAACCCTTAATAATCTTATATGTTTCAATAAGATACCCTCTCATCCTTCTAAACTTCAGAGTATACAAGCCCAGCAGCTCCATTCTCTCAGCATATGACAGTCCTGCCATCCCGGGAATTAGCCTTGCCATCGCTGGGAATTAACCCGGGATTAATAATAAATTAATATTATAATATTCCTATAATATTGATAATATTTCTATAATATTGATTGATAATATTCCTATAATATTGATAATATTGATAATATTCCTATAATATTGATTGATAATATTCCTATAATATTGATAACATTGGTAATATTCCTATATTATCAGATCACCTTTTCCTTTCTGCAATCCTTTCAAAATGTCAAATGCTCCTGAACATTTAGTTCCCAGACTTGGTCACCTTGCATCATGTCTCTGTAATGGCCATCTGATCATGCCTATTTATTTCTATTTGTGCTATCGGCTCATCTATCTTGTTTTGAATGTTGCATGCATTCAGATAAAGAGTCTTTAATTTTACCTTGCAATTTTTACATTCATCTATTTGCTGGTGCATTTTTATGCATGTTTACTCACCACCCCCCTTCATATTACACTTCCCATTGTCCTGTATAACTGCCTTTTTCTTATTCTTTTCTTTCCAAATAAGCCTTTACTTAAATCGCCATCTTCCATTTCTGGCATGGCTTTTCTTCCTTATAATACATTGTTCAAGTTCCAGACTTTCAGCCAAATTAGTTTCAATCTCCTAAATTAATATTTGCAAATAACACCAAACCCCTTCACCCATGTGGATTTTGTTCCTGTTTTTGTTGTAGTCCCACCTTCTCCAAGCGGATCCTAATTCCTCAGCAATCCAAAGCCTTCACTTCTAATCCATCTCTCCAGCCTTGCATTTACTTTATTTTCCTCTTTCTGCACTCACAAGTGTACGTCATAATGAGGAAGTAATGTCCTATGAAATCTGTGCAATATCACAACAACATCCACTTTGTAATAAGGGGCAACACGTTAGTGCAGCAGTAGAATTGCTGCTTTACAGTCCCAGAGAATGGGTTCGATCCTGACTATGGGTGCTGTCTGTATGGAGTTTGTACGTTCTCCATGTGACTGCGCGGGTTTTCTCTGGGTGCTCCGGTTTCCTCCCACATTCCTATGACGCATAGGTTTTTGGCTTTGATCAAAATGGTAAATTTTGGATAATTTGGCTTTGATCAAAATGGTAAAATTGTCGCTAATGTGCAAGATAGTGCTAGTGTACGGGGATCGCTGGTCGGTGTGGACTCGGTGGGCCAAAGTGCCTGTTTCTGCACTGTATCTCTAAACTAAAAACTCAGGACTCAGGAGATTCCTGCACCACCTACCTTCTCCACCTAGTTTTGCCTATCATACACCCATTCACTTTCTGCCCACACACACTTGATCTGTGCAATAACTATCTCTTTATATGCACGATCCATGAAATCTTCATCCTTACGGATGCACCACGGTAACTTATCTGACGTTCTCTTGTTCCCATCCTGACTGACAACAACTCACATTCACCCATCGTTCCATTAAAATTCTCATCCTTATCTTCAAAGCCTCCTTACGATCTCTGTGATCGTTCGTTTCTAACCTTTTGTTTAGGTGTATGTTGCTTCTCCAATTGCAGCTTTACCATCAGCTGCATTGACCTTAAGCATGACATTCTTCACTGAACCGAGCTTTTGGGTTACTTGTCCTAATATCCCTAGAGGTAGCGTGAAATTCCATTTGATAACAATCCGGCAAAGTGCATTGGGATGCTTTATCATGTTTAAGGTGCTACGCACATAAATGCAGGTATCTTTTCTTCTCTTGGTGAGCTTCAGAATTTGAATTTGCTTCTTTCTTCTATTTTTTTGTTGTTCTTTGCTATAGGCAATTAGTAACATTTATGAAACAGCAACTTTTCTTGTCTCTGATTTGTAATGTGACATGTTCCTTTTTAAATGCCTTACTGCCTTGCTGATAACTTGGGGCCTCGGGCTGTCAAGGACATTACTTCAGTAGAAAAGTCTCAAACCCATGGTGTCACCTGAACTGCTCGAAATCATGTTAATGTTTCTATCCTGTGGTCAAACAATGTCATCTTTCAGAATGGTATTTATTACTGTCACTTCTTTAGCATTTGAAAATATGTGTTGGGATGTTAAAAACAAATTCATACTAATGTATCACAACCAACATCAGTTAAAACATTAAAATGTGCATTTATGGTTCTTAAGTACCTATTAAAATATGGAAATCAAATTATTGTATTTTCTAAAGCAACACTGCTGCTTATACTGTTGGCAGCAGGCATAAACCTTCAGAGATCTGAGATTTCAGATTTTTATCTTAATTCACTTTGATCTTTAGTTACTCTTTCAGCAGCTTTCAACATAATTAAAATTAGAAAACCACAAATAGTCCTTTAGATCTTTCTGCTACAAAACTCTCCAATCTAAAATCAATTCAAAGGAAACATTTAAAAGATGTGCTATTATTATGCACCTTCATACTTGCCAAGCTCCAAGTTCTGCGTATGTTATTGAGGTGGAATATTCTCACAGAGAGAGAGAGAATGGAAACTAGAAACCAGCAAACCTATCACATTTTAACACACGTCTTAAACTGGTTATAAGATAGTATTGAGAGAGCTCAAGTTAGTTATCGATCATTTGTCAACCTTTTACCTTTGAATCAAGGACCATTTTTATGCAATAATCAAAAACCCATGATCAAAACTGGAAATATCTGCATAATTATTTAATTTTAACACAATTAGAATATTTTTGAATTAATTTACGGAACGTGAGCTTTGTAGGCAGAGCCTGCAATTAATTGCCTATCTGAAATTGGTTTTGAGAAGGTGATGGAGAGATGGCTCCTTGAATTGCTGAAGTCCTTGAGGCATGGGCACACACACAATGTTGTACGGGAGAGACTTGCAGCATTTTGATCCAGAGACAGTGAAGGATCGGCGATACATTTTCAAGTCAGGCTGTTGTATGGCAAGGAGGGCAAATTCCCATGCTTCTCCGTGGATTGTCACCTTGTCGTGGTGGAGAAGCTTGTGTGGACCTGAGATCCTGAGAGTGATGCCGTCTGGAACTATGCTCCTGGTAGGGCCACCCATGGCAGTAAGGTCGAGGGGGAGGTCTCTGACAAAGAGCAATCCAACCAAGACCTCAACGGTGGAACAGGCGGAGGACGATGGCTGACCTTAATGCAGCGTCACAACAGCTGGGAAGGCGGATGAAGGCTGCAGCAGAAAAGGGTCTCTGGTCGTCTTGGACTCCATGCACAGACAGCAACTCAGATCTGTCAAGGACCGTGGGGTTGCTGTCTGTGCACCAGTCAGGCCCACCTTAAACAAAGTCACGCACAGGCGTCCTCCATGTAGGGAATAACACTCTGGAGACACCCATGGTCAGCCATGACCGAGGGGGGCCTAGGAAGAAAAAAAAATAAGGGTGTCCCATGCTTTTGCTGTCCTTTTCTTTTACGTTGGTAGAAGTCATGAGTTTGGAAGATAATGTCTAAGGAAGGTTATTAAGGAGTTGCAGTGCATCTTGTAGATGGTACAACCTGCCACTACTGTGCTTTGCTGGTGGAGTGAGTGAATAGAAACATAGAAACATAGAAATTAGGTGCAGGAGTAGGCCATTCGGCCCTTCGAGCCTGCACCGCCATTCAATATGATCATGGCTGATCATCCAACTCAGTATCCCGTACCTGCCTTCTCTCCATACCCTCTGATCCCTTTAGCCACAAGGGCCACATCTAACTCCCTCTTAAATATAGCCAATGAACTGGCCTCGACTACCCTCTGTGGCAGAGAGTTCCAGAGATTCACCACTCTCTGTGTGAAATAAGTTCTTCTCATCTCGGTTTTAAAGGATTTCCCCCTTATCCTTAAGCTGTGACCCCTTGTCCTGGACTTCCCCAACATCGGGAGCAATCTTCCTGCATCTAGCCTGTCCAACCCCTTAAGAATTTTGTAAGTTTCTATAAGATCCTCTCTCAATCTCCTAAATTCTAGAGAGTATAAACCAAGTCTATCCAGTCTTTCTTCATAAGACAGTCCTGACATCCCAGGAATCAGTCTGGTGAACCTTCTCTGCACTCCCTCTATGGCAATAATGTCCTTCTGTGGCTGTGGATGGAGTGCCTAATGTGCTGCTATGTCCTATATTACAACACGCTTATATCTGTAATGAGATATCTATAATTGGAATACCAGGCTGATGTTAATACCGTCTTGCATCTTCATGTTATTCTTTGCCCTAGATGGTAGCTAAATGCAATACCATCAAAAGTAAACTTTCAGAAAGGAGGTGAGGAGGAACTTCTTTAGTCAGAGGGTTGTTAATCTGTGGAACTCATTGCCACTGAGATCTGTGGAGGCCAAGTCAGTGGATATTTTTAAGGCAGAGATAGACAAATTCTTGATTAGAACGGGTGTCACAGGTTATGGGGAGAAGGCAGGAAAGTGGGATTAGGAGGCAGAGATCAGCCATGATTGAATGGCGGAGTGGATTCGATGGACCGAATGGCCTAATTCTACTCCTATAACTTGTGAACATGTGAACTTGTGAAGTATATGTAAATCAAAGTAAAACATTTAAATAAATAAAATGGCTTTGCCGCACTTTTATTCCAACAACCTGGAAACGACAGTGATTTGTAAAATTGTACACATGCTCAATGTAGCAAATAAAAAGATCATGAACATTGGTAGTTTACCAAACTCAGTGTCATCCATTAGCTGGACATGAGAAGAGTGGAATCCTCCTTGCAGAATATCTCCAGTTTGCCATGTGGTGCCTGTAAAGTGGCGTTAATGGACAGAGGCAGCCTCTGCTGTCGAGAAGCCGATAATCTTCACAAAGCCCTGTGTTCATTCTGGCTGCTTTTCTCTGGCAAGAAAAAACAAATGCAATGAGCTCCCTTGGAATAAAACCGTGCCTGTAAACATTCTTAGACAAAAATTGACAGCATACTGCAAGCTTTGACAAAGCACTGCAGCTTATACTTGGAAAAAAGCTTGACACTTAAATGTTTATGCTGATATTGATCTTGACCGTGTTGATGATGTAGCTGGATCAGATGGCATACGTCAATCAAGTTACAGCCACGTCATACGTTACTACCCGTTGAAGGCTCCTGCGCGGCGGCAGAAGGCTCCCGTGGTGTGACACGGGACGAACTTCCCAGCGGACGGGCCGCCGAGAGCGAGGAACGACCTGCGGCTTCGAGAGCGGGGTCCCGGCAAGAGGGGCCAAACCCTCTGGTAGTCCCGGCTCACCCGCCAACGACTACGAACTCAGTGTCGAGGGGACCCGTGCCATTGAGAGCAAGGAATGCCGTCGGTGAACGAGGGGGGCCGTCGGAGTGTTCACAAAGGGTGGTCGGTCCTTAGATGTGTGGAAGCAGATAGGGAACTAATGTTTAAGCGGCATTTAGGTAGGCATATCTAGATGCAGGGAATGGAGAGACCTCAATCACATGCAGGTAGAAGAGTTTAATCTGGCATCATGTTCAGCACAGACATCATGATTTGAAGGGCCCGTTCCTGTGCTGTACTGTTCTATGTAAGAAGGAACTACAGATGCTGGTTTAAATGGAAGATAGACACAAAAAGCTGGAGTAACTCAGCGGGTTAGGCAGCATCTCTGGAGAGAAAGAATGGGTGATGTTTTGGGTTGAGACCCTTCTTCAGAAGTCTGTACTATCTTGAATGCCCCTTCTCCTTTTTGAGCAGTCATGGGCCAGGGACTCCTTGAAGTCAGTATGTTACATTTCTTCAAGAATGTTTTGAGCACATCATTATATCTTTTCCTTTCTCCACCTAGTTATCTTCTCCCTTGAGAGAGTTTGGAAAAGAAAATCTGTTTCAGAGGTATCATTGCCATTAAAGCAATGTGGTGTAATCATTGACATCTGCATGGAGTGCAAAAAGATCAAGCAATGTCCACAACACACAAAATATTGTGGGAGCTGAGATCCATCTTTCAAGAAAGTTGATTTATTTCCTTCTAGTCTGGTGAGTGTATGTTTGCAGATACTAACTTTATCAAGAACAATTGATGCCTGCCAAAGATGGAAATAGTGACAGAAGATGACCCACCTAAAGTAATTGAGGCCTGCTGCCTTGGAGGAGGAAAACTACAAAATAAAGTAATTACTACACCCCCCAGGCCTACTCAAAGTGTAATTTCACTACACCTTTCAAATATGCTGAAGATCTCCTCTAATCATGGAGTGCCTGACCTCAGTTTATGTCAGTACTCGTTCCTGTCAGTGCCTGATTTGCACTGTGCTCACAGACATAGTATCTAGATGATCCATCATCAGCAGTTGTCCTTGGCACTGGGAGATGACTCAGAGCATCTGTGTTTCTTAGTTCAGTTTGGAGATACAGCGGGGAAACAGGCCCTTCGACCCACCGAATCCGTGCCGACCAACGACCTCTGTTACACTAGCACACACTACACACTGGGGACAACTTACAATTTTTACTGAAGCCAATTAACCTACAAACCTGTAGGTCTTAAGAGTGTGGGGGGAAACCAGAGCACCCTGGGAAAATACGCACGGTCATGGGGGAAATGTACAAACTCTGTACGGAAGCACCCATAGTCAGGATCGAACCCGGGTCACTGGTGGGTCGTAAGCAGCATTTCTACCGTTGTACCACCGTGCCACCCTGTTTCTATAGTATTTCACCTGCTTTGAAAACAGGATTGTATTTTAATGCTATTAAAGCTTTTTTTAACATGGGGAAACCATTTAAAGCACTGGGTATATTGTATAAATTGTAACTTGTAACTTGTATAAATAGTGAGGTAATGTGTATGAAATATTTTATGCAAAATATCGCACTCCAAACCTGGCTGTGTTTATCCTGCTTAGAATACAGTATTTTTATTCTGCTGCTTTCAGCATTCAGCAGTTTAACCTTTTTGATTTTTCAGCACCGTCTTCCATCCAATGGCACAGCAGAGCACCAATATCTTAAGGTGTTGTCTCACAAGATAGGATTAATACTCTGCCTCTTGAGTAATGGACAAGCACATTAACTTTTCTGGAGTTTCCATTCACCTCCACTTCAGCCTTTCACGACAATTGATGCAATGGAGGTAAAAGTGTTACTAGATACGGCAAGAATTTGTTATAACTATTCAGACAAACCATAACTTTATTTTCTTGAATCTTGTCCTTCAGCATCTGCAAGGTGTACCAAGTACTGCGCTGCATTTGCCAAGGAAGTACACTCGTTCTTCATTAGATGAGTGCCATTTCTAGCCCACTTCTTGATTCACTGTATCTCGGTACACGTGACAATATACTAAACTGATTCCACAGTTCTTCATCTTTCAAGGCTCCCGCAACCAGGATATCACACATGTAGGCAGTGACCTCACTATGATTCTCTTAAGTGTAAAGAGTATAAACGAAACACATTGGGATTGTTGGCTATGTGTGAACAAGCCCCTTGGCTGTATGACAATCACAAAATGAAACTGAACCTCTACCACTGTCTGTTGAAATGCATGATTCATATCCAACATAGTGTATTCTTACCTTTCAAACAAAAGGCACGATGGACCAGAGGTAGAGGTGCTTCCTTACGGTGCCAGAGACCCGGGCTCAATCCTGACGATGGGTGCTGTCTGTATGGAGTTTGTACATTCTCCCCGTGATCGTGTGGGTTTTCCCCGGGTGCTCTGGTTTCTTCCCACACTCAACAGACATACAGGTTTGTAGGTTATTTGGCTTTGGTAAAGATAGTAAATTGTCGCTAGTGTGGAGGATAGTGCTACTGTAAGGACATCGTTGGTCGGTGCGGACTCGGTGGGCTGAAGAGACTGTTTCCGCGCTGTATCTTTTGCCGAGGATCGGCAGTGTTGGAACTCCAGCAGGGCATGTGGTCTCGGAAGCCGCGGTCTCTGATAATAAGCGGCTGATTCGGGAACTCCAAGCCGCAGAGTGTGTTCCTCCGTCCCGACGTCGGAGTTTCGATCATCCCGGCGAGAGGGCCTGTACATTGGGCCGTCCGTAGTGGCAGCTGAAGAGGGTTCAAGGCTCCGACCACGGGTGAATAAAGAGGGAGATGATTGAACTTTATTGCCTTCCATCAGTGAGAAACGCTGATTCCACTGTGGTTAATGTTTATGTTAAAATATATTGTGTATTGTGTTCTTTTTATTCATATGGCTGTATGGTAACTCAAATTTCACTGTACCAATTGGTGCATGTGACAATAAACGTGAACTTGAACTTGAACTATCTCTAAAACTAAAACTAAAAAACTAAGTGCATAAAACATACAACAGTACAGCACAGGAATAGGCCTCATGGCTCACAATGTCTGTGCTGAACATGATGCCAAAACCAATCCTCATCTGCCTGCACATGATCCATATTCCAATATTCAATTAAGTCTTCCAAGGGGAAGCCATTCCAAACTCGATTAATGAATAGATCTCCACAAATCCTCATAATTTACCACTGCCACCATAAGTGCTACTGTCAAATTTAAGAGATTCAATTATTTTGTCTTTGAGAACCCTGGCAATTACCTCCTTCAATATTCATTTAATTGCAAACGACTTGCTGACCTTAGCTTGAAGCTCAGTGATGGTGTAGTTTTGAACTTGTTGGGACAGATTTGAATTTTGAGTTAATGAGTGTGGACTTTGGAAGGAGTAGGATGGGGACCCACAGTCCCGTTTATATCAATGGGTCGATGGTTGAAAGGGTCAAGAGCTTCAAATTCCTGGGCGTGCACATCTCTGAAGATCTTTCCTGGTCCGAGAACACTGATGCAATTATTAAGAAAGCACATCAGCGCCTCTACTTCCTGAGAAGATTACGGAGAGTCGGTTTGTCAAGGAGGACTCTCTCTAACTTCTACAGGTGCACAATAGAGAGCATGCTGACCGGTTGCATTGTGGCTTGGTTCGGCAACTTGAGCGCCCTGGAGAGGAAAAGACTACAAAAAGTAGTAAACACTGCCCAGTCCATCATCGGCTCTAACCTCCCTTCCATCGAGGGGATCTATCGTAGTCGTTGCCTCAAAAAGGCTGGCAGTATCATCAAGGACCCACATCATCCTGGCCACACACTCATCTCCCTGCTACCTTCAGGTAGAAGGTACAGGAGCCTGAAGACTGCAACGACCAGGTTCAGGAATAGCTACTTCCCCACAGCCATCTGGCTATTAAACTTGGCTCGGAAAAAAACTCTGAACATTAATAGCCCATTATCTGCTATTTGCACTTGATCAGTTTATTTATTCATGTGTGTATATATTTATATAATGGTATATGGACACACTGATCTGTTTTGTAGTCAATGCCTACTATGTTTTGTTGTGTTGAAGCAAAGCAAGAATTTCATTGTCCTATCAGGGACACATGACAATAAACTCACTTGAATTTGAACTTGAACTTGAATATACCCAGATCAACTTGGCAAACCTCTTCATGTTTCCTTCTTACCTCTTGTAATATTCCACTCACCCACTTAAATGTGATGAATGTTTTTCCGCTCCAGAGGAGTTTCAACAAACCTTTTCCCAACAGGTTCAGCCTGGAGGCTTGCAACCATTGTTAAATCTTTTAACATTTTTGTAGATATCTCACTGTGACGTTAGCGACTCCAAATGCTTCAATGCTTTCTCCTCTATAGGGTTCCAGATTTAATTGTGCCCTTTAAGTTCATGTCTGATGATTTCTGGCAACACTGCTGCATAGTTAATCTGGTTCATCATTGTGGCACTGCACCCCATGTTAAGCACAAATGTCACATCTCTGCCATCACTTTCATGACCATGGTGAGGAGTTCTACTTATTTTAAATTCAGGGTTTTTTACAAAGCATTGTGAGTTCACATGTCATCTGCATTACAGTCTTGGCCCACCTGATCAAAAGTTTTGAAATTTTGAGTGCCTTTCTTTAAATCTGACTCTCATTTTGTCTGCTGTCATTGTGCACATTCTGACTAGCTCTGATAATGTGGACTTTTAAACCGCATATGTGACACCCCTCTTGCCTGAACCAGCAGTAAGGCAGCATGTGTTTCTCTCTGCAGCAATAACAGCCTCTGTTTGTCCTTTTAAAGTGGTGTTCAGTTTGCTTTGGAACACTGTGCTTTGCCATGTATCCATCATGCATGTGTTTACATGAACCAGTCAGCCTTATTTGCAATTCCTGCATGGTTTTACTTGCCAATTCCTGTGCTTGGGCAATTATCTCAAAGGTCAGATTCACCTCTGATCGCTGATGCCTCTGAATCCACATACCAACTGTCCCTTAATTTTAAGAGTGTGTGCTCCTGTAATTAAAATCTCACGATATCTTTTAAATTTGGCTTCATATTTGGTCATTGTTTGATAGATTTTCTTAAATGCGAATCAAACTTAAACCTTTGCACATTCTCACTTGGTTTTGGATAAGGATTTTTTTCAACAAATCTACCAATTTGGTAAATATTTTATGACATAGTCTCTTCAGGCTCAGCAGGATTTTTGTTGTATGTACAAGCTCCCACTACAATAATTGCGGTAGACCTTTGTTTATTTTCTGCATTGTTATCATTTGGTGCAAAAAATTGTGAAATATATCTCACAACATTCCTCATACATCTGGGTTTGGGTGTAAGGTGCTCCAATTATACCAAAGTTGTGGCTATGTTCATAGAATCATGTGAAAATGTAACACAGAAACAGCCCTTTTGGCCCAACAAGTCCACATTAAACATCAGCTACAGTAATTTTTCGTTAATCTGATTTTTCTGCTGATTGCATATTTTTATCAACTCCCCAGATTTTATCACTCACCACAGGGGAATTTATGGGGGCCAATTAACCTACTGAGTAAGCATCTTTGGGATGTTGAAGGAAACTGGAGAGTCTGGGGAAAACCATGTGGTTACAGGGAGAACATACAAACGTCACACAGACAATGAACCTGGATCTCTGTCACTTTGAGGCAGTGATTGTACTAGCATTTCCTATCCTTATTCTTTAAAAAGCAGTCAATTGTTAGACTTCTGCTGTCCTCTCCTTGTTTAAATAGTTACTCTTTGGTCCTCCTTCTGGAGTATGGCCTTGGATGCTGTCCACATGGGTTTTAATATGGTATTTCATAACGTTCCTCATGGTAGGCTGATCCAGAAGATTAAGATGCATGGGATTCATTGTGAATTGGTTGTTTAGATTCAAAATTGCCTTCCTCATAGAAGACTGTGGTGGAAGAGGGTTGTGGTGGAAGGATGTTATACTGGCTGGAGGTCTATAACCAGTCTGTGACTGACTGAGTGACCAACACCAAGGCGATCTATGCTGGGACTTCTGTTGTTTGTAATATATCTAAATGGTTGGGACATAAATGTAGATGGGTTGGATGGCAGGCAAAATCACAATTGATGAAATTGCAGACAGTGTGGAAGCCTGCAAAGGATACAGCAGGATGTAGATCAGCCACAGAAATGAGAGGGGAAATGGCAGATGGAGTTTAATCTAAGCAAATGTGAGGTGTTGCACTTTGGTAGCTCAAATGTAAGGGGAAAGACTGTGAACAGCTTTGATATACAGATGGATTTGCGAGATCAAGTCCACAGCTTCTTGAAAGTAGCAACACAAATAGATAGAGCATCAAAGAAGGTGTATGGATGCTTGGCTTCATCGGTCAAATGTACTCAATGTGGCATTGAGTATAACAGTCCTTGGTTGATGTGACAATAATAAACCTAAATTAAACCTAAACCTTTGATTAGACTGCATTTGGAGTATTGTGTGCCGTTCTGGTCACCCCATTATGGGAAGGATGTGGAGGCTTTGGAGAAGATGCAGAAGAGGTTTACCAGAATGCTGTCTGGATTGGAAAGTAATGGCTATGAAGAGAGGTTGGACAAACTTGGATTGTTTTCTCTGAAGTATCGGAGACTGAGGAGAGACCTGATATAAGTAAATAAACTTATGAGCATGCGATAGGGTAGACAGTCAGAACCAATTTCCCAGGGTGGAAATATCAAAGACATTGACAGGTACATGGATAGGAAAGATTTAGAGGGATATGGGGTAACCATGGACAGATGGGAATAATGAAGTTAGGGATCTTGGATATGGGAAATTTGGTTGAACGACCTGTTTTTGTGCTGTATGACTGTAGGACTCTATGACTGGAGGATATAACTTTAAGTAGGTATGTTACGAAACTTACCTTCAGTCGCGCTGTAATTCTGCCACTGGCCGTGTGCGCGATTTTGGCGCCTTTAAGGGGGGGCGGGGTTAAAACGCGGGTTTCTCCTCCCTGGTCCTGGTTAATATTTTGTTGGAGTACAAGCCTTGGCAGACAAATCGTTCCTACCGGCGTTTTGTGAATTAAAAAAAAAAATTAAATCGTCAATGTCAGCGCTGGAGTCATTTTAAAAGCAGCTCCTGAAGCGTCAACGCCGATAACGGGGACGGATTTCACACACGGGACAGGTAAACGAAAGTGGTTTCTTTAAATGTATAAAAGTGCTTCTTAAGAAGCCTTTAATTCACATTTTTCCATGCGACACGGTGATTTTATTCCCCGAATTAACAGCAGTATTTTTCATGCCAATACGGGGTTAAATTCACCGCAAATGAATGTTCCAAAAGATCGCGTTCCAGAAATCCTCACTCGCAAGATGAATTAAATGCCCATTAATTTACAGGTATTAAACATTCAATTCCGTCTATTTGGCCTGTAAATTCATGAAAATGAGATTTAAAAATTATGTTATATTGTGAATTATTGTGTGAATATTATTTGGACACTTAGGCTATTTAAAACTGTTAATCTATTCTTAAGAAATTGATAGATGTTTAGATCTAGTAATTGAATTTTGTAATTAGCTACAATTAGGTAACTAACTAATTAAATGCTTTACTTTCATGTCTTCGAAGTAAGATTGTTTCATATTTGTTTCAGAATGCTTCAATCTATAATAACTGAAAATTTATTTCAGTTATCATAATTTTTAAGAAAGTTATGGGCTTTTAACTGTCCTCGATCACAGCTTTTGTGTTAAGTCAATGGAAAAGCAATAGGGAACTAGATGCTAATTTCTGAGTATGAAAATGGCCATAACTTCTTTAATACTGAAGATATGAAAGTGAATTAAGTGTCAAATTAAACTTCTTTTTATGCTTTATCTGATGGGATAAATTGCAGACTTTATTTTTAAAATCTCAAAATTTTGTAACATTGCTACTTTAAGGCAAACTTTAAAGGAGATATGTGAGGCAAGTTATTTTACACAGGGAATTGTGGGTGCCTGGAATGCACTGCCTGGGTGGTGGTGGAGACAGATACTCTAGTGATATTAAAGTGTTTTTGGATAAGCACCTGGATATGCAGGAAATCAAAGAATATGGATCACGTATGTGCAGGCAAAAAAAGAATAATATAACTTGGCATCACAGAAATTGTGGGCTGGAGGGGACTTATCTTCCTGTACTGTTCAATGTTATATGTTGCATGTTATGAATGTGCATAGTTGTTTATATTGTAACTATCTGGCACCCACAGGGGCAAGAAAAAGATGCATTATTATTTATACTCTGTCTATGCTTACATCAAAATGGACTAAGGCAAGTGTTCCTACTACCTTGACATTGAATAGTAGCATGTTTCTTCAGTTATCTCCAGCTAATTAAATATTGACATACCTGTTCAAAAAATAGAGGGGATCTGACTAAGATTTGTTATTTATGTGCTACTTGTGGTCTGTTTACATACGACCATTTTATTAATTCCATTATTCAGAGCAATATATCACATCCAGGAGTGAGAGCAATTGAAAAGTTCACAAGTTTGCATGTTGTCACAAACATGGTGGGAAATTTACTTTCTACAAAAGTGTGAGAGCACAACGTTTGACATTGAAGAGAAGCATATAGGTAACCATGTTTGCTTTTTATATGGGAAGCATCATCAGTGGCTGATTTTATTGTTATTTTCAGCAGCCCTAGGCTGAGTAAGTACTTATCGTTTATGTTTTCTTTCTGCTCCAATCATATATTTTCAGATGACATTGCTGCAGGTCACTTTTAATATTTGCATTTCAATCCTCTTAGCCTCTCCTCAAAAACGAAGAGACCATTTTCAGAAACACTCATTCAATTGCATCCATTGCAGATTGGAATCTAACCATGCAATACCTTTCTTCTCACCTTTGAGGGTCTTGTGATAAATATAATCCATTACTAGCTGAACAATGTTTGGGAACCCTTGAAGCTGTTCAGAAAGATAATATTGCAGAATTGTTCAAGACACAGAGATCCATTTGAAAGGCAAATTCAGAGGCCCAATTAAAACAATTTATTTCTATAATCATTGGTGACCTTTAATAAAGATAACAGTAAATTATCAGAGACAACATATGGGAGTGGAAGTCTTATTGAAGACTGTAGATCAGAAAATCAAGCACATAGCTTCCAGGACTTGATTTACTGGCCTTCTAATTTTCTGGTCATTACTAATTTGATGAATCTGCTGGGAACAGAGTGTCTGATTTTTTTTCTTCATTTTCTATTGGCATTCAGGAATTGGTTAAAGTAAACTGCTTTCTTGTTGATCATCTGAAGGATATCCTGGTGTCTTTTGTTCCTGATCTGAGGTGGGAATATGGATATTTCCAGCATTTTATCGTTTTATTTAATATTTGCAGCAATTGTATTTTTTTATTGTAGGTTATTGGACTTTTTCAGTAGTGTACAGCGTTTTAATCATGGTTGTACAGGTGCCCTTAGTTTTAATGACAGAGGTACTACAGGTGAACCTAATATCTTTGCCCCCTCCCCCCCCAGAAAGCACCATGCCACAGCTCCTGAATATTTTTGTATTTAGAAGCTTCAGGAAAAGGCAAGGTGATAATGAGGAAGATGATGGCCACTATTCATTGCTCCTTCTGAGGAGATGGGTGGAAGTCCACTTGCAATGGCTTGCCTCCTTAAGTAGTTCTCTTGGGAGACGTCATTGTCAGATAGGTGCACAAACTCTTGAGAGGGATGTACACAAAACGTGTGAAAATCAGCAAAGATCCTCCTGTTTCAAAAAGTTGCATTCAGTAACGTTGATTTCTTAATCTTGTCATGTGGAAACAATACAACATGATGCAGCACGAGCAAAATCTAATCCCTGTATCAAATCAGCAAGCATATTCCCTATTGCCTAGTGTTTTGTTGATCCACCTTTATCTTGCAGACTATCATTTCTGAAAAATTAGATTTCTGATCCCATTTTACACCATTGCACCTGAAATAAACCAATAGTATTTCACTGGTGCTCTGTTACTGTTATCATTATTTCCAATAACTCATCTAAACTCAAGTTAAATCCTAATGTCTATTATATCATTTGATTTTCACACCACAACATTCAAGCACAGCACATATAAACAATATCGTGGATTGTTTATACGCGGTCGATTATCTCTGGAATTCTCTACTTGAGAGGAAAGCGGATGCTCAGGAAGGAAATAGATACATTTTTGCAAGAGAAGAGAATTGAGAACGGTAGGGAAGTGACAGATTAAATAAGGCCTAGGGCAGATCAACCATAATCAAAATGAAGGGAGAAATAGGCCTGATGGCTGATTTTCCTACTCATATTGCTTTTTTGTTCCAGTACATGCCATCCTCAGGTTACGAATGGGTTACGATACGATACGATATAATGTATACCGGAAGTGGCGGCGCTGTCGAACAGCAGCGGCTCGCCTGCAGTCCGTCTGTTTTTACTTTTTTTGTTGTTTTCTTTTGTCATGTTTTAGTTAAATTTTAGTTTATTGGGTTGTGTATGTGTGGGGTGGGGGGTGAAACATGATTTTTGTCTCTTCCTTCGGGGGAATGCGACTTTTCTTGTCGTGTCCCCCTTCTCTGCCTCCGTCTGCGCCGAGGCCAAAATGGCGGAGCTGCCGGCCTCCAACTCCAACTGCGACCGACCGACCTCGAGGCTCCGGAGGCAGAGCCAGGACTTACCAGCGCGGGGCTGGCCAACTTCGGGGCTGCGGTGGCGTTCCGGCGGTGGCGACCGAGGACACTGGTGGCAACCTGAATCCGGAGGCTCGGCCGCGGGCCCGGTGGACGACATCGTCGGGAGCGCGCAGGTCACAGGTTGGTGACCTGTTTTTCTGGGGCTCCCGCAACTACAGCTGCGTCCGCTGGACTGGAGGGCGGCAGCTTCGGCAGCTTCGGCCACCCCGGGCCGCGGAGTTTGAACCGGCCCGTCGCGGAGCACGGATTCAGCCGCGGGATTGACTTACCATCACCCGGCGGGGTCACAACATCAGAAGCCTGGATCGCCTCAGCGCAGAGGGAGAACAAAGAGGGAAGAGACAGAGACTTTAAGACTTTTGCCTCTATCACAGTGAGGAGGTGCCTGGTGAACTCACTGTGGTGGATGTTAATTTGTGTTTATTGTGTGTTTTGTTATTTATTATTATATGTATGACTGCAGGCAACGAAATTTCGTTCAGACCGAAAGGTCTGAATGACAAATAAAGGAATCTCTAATCTCTAATCTCTAATCTCTCTAATCTCATCTCTCTAACTCTATTTATCTCAGGAAGGAAATTGATCTGCAAACAGTCATAAAACACAAGATATGTGAAACATAAAATTAAAGAGATGAGTGGAAAGGATTGGGGATGTGCAAAGATTGGGGAGAGGGGAGTGAAGGGGGGGGGGGGAGGGTTCTTTATTTTAACAGATTTTGTACATTAGTTGAAAAGTACACAGAATGGTGCAAGGCGCTAATTATATTTCATAGTCTTATAATTAATGATGCTGATAAGGATCAATTCAGATGGACATTTATTTATTGTCATCACCTGCGTAGTTACATTGGTACAGAATCTAGATGTTCCACACTCAATAGCTTGAAGTATCAATGGTCATTACATTGTTTAACAGAATATCATAGCACAAATATCAATAGAAGAAATAGGTTATCAATTTCCAAAGCAACTATCTAAAGTGGCCACCCATAGTGAGACTGGCAGCCTTGGTTCTTAAGGGACAATATCATTAACCTGGAGACGTTATATATAAACAGATATTTTTTCAACATGGGTTTACATTTGTGCTTATTAATATTGATGGGAGCTTGTTCATATGTATGAGGTGCCCATAAATTGGGCTTTCAAAACCCAGGAAGGGTCTATATTCCATTTTCAGGATAATCTAAAATTCTTTGCAGTCGAGAGATAACAGAATAAGGTCCCGCAATTTGTCTTTGGAGCTGTTCCTTGAGGAAAAATATTGGGCACGATTCACAGAAAAGACATATAGCTGAGTATACTTGATACCAATCAGCTGACTAGCATTTTAATGCCATAATGTTAATGCATGTTAATCAAAATTTAAGAGGCGATAATATGAAACCCAGGATACACATACACCGTAAAAAAACCTGATCAAAATTAATTTGATTGGTGCCACTAAAGCTTTGTGTAATATACTTGATGATATTATATTTTATGTTCATGGGTGTTTTGTGGTTGATATTTAGCTTACAATTGATCAGCAAAAAAAGGTCCTGGTTTTGGAGCCTTCTGAGGACATCTACTGGTGGGAAGAGGTAAGTGGCCAGATTAAAATCATCACAATAACAATCAAAAGACAAAGTGCTGAAGAAACTCAGAGGGTCAGGCAGCATCTCTGGAGAATATGGATAGGTGACATTTGGTGTTGGAATCCTTCTACAGACTGATTGTGGTTGGGGGCTCAATGTACTAAACAGATTTGTAATATTTTGAATGCAACTACCATCTGAAATAATGATAGGATGATTTACATAATTTGAAATGCTGTCTTTTCTTTCTCAAAGCGACAATAAAGTGGGTTTTTGAATTAAAATACTGAAATGAGCCTCAGCTGAGATATTCAGGCAATTTCATGAGAATTTTGAATGAAATGAAAAATTTAAGGAGAGATATGGACGCACAGAAAGTACTCCAGCTTGTAAAATATTCTTCAAGATAACTGAGTATTCAATTTCAACAGGAGCGATTCTTTACCAATTGGCTGGATCCTGGCAACAATGGACTATCCCAATTTTTGATTCTTTCTAATGGCATTTTATTACAGATGCTGCTTATTACAGGGTTGTCCCTTGCCATTTTCAGTATTTATTTCAAATTTCCAGCATCTGCTGATTTTTGCTTTAGTTTAGTTGAGTTTAGAGAAATAGCATGGAAACAGACCATTCGGCCATCCGAGTCCATGCCAACCTTTGATCACCCATTCGCACTAGATCTATATGATCCCACTTTGTAGTCAATTCCCTGCACATCAGGGGCAATTTTATAGAGGCTAATTAACCTACAGACCCTCACGTCTTTGGGATGTGGGAGGAGACTGGAGTACTCGGTGGAAACTTACACGGTCAAAGGAGAACATTCAAACTTCACACAGACAGCTCCCGAGGTCAGGATCGAACCCATGCCTCTGGCACTCTGAGGCAGTAGCTCTACCAGCTGTGTCACGCTTCCATTAACCCCTCTCGTGATACCGCATGTTACCTTACTGGCTAGCTCTGGACATACTTTACGAGACCAGTCCACCAAACACACCCCCTCACCCCCCCCCCCCCCCAGAAAGCACATTGCCACAGCTCCTGAATATTTTTGTATTTAGAAGCTTCAGGAAAAGGCAAGGTGATAATGAGGAAGATGATGGCCACTATTCATTACACCTTCTGAGGAGAAGATGGGTGGAAGTCCATTTGCAATGGCATGCCTCCTTAAGTACTCTTGGGAGACGTCATTGACAGATAGGTGTTTTCTGACAAGACGGCAGGAGGTTTATTTCCTAATTGGTCTTCTCCTTCGGCATGCTTCAGGGCTGTTAATATTCCCTCCATTTCTTCCAACTCTGCCATCATTATCACTGTCCATTGACAACCACATGACAAAAGCTCCAGGACAGAAAGGTGAACCAAAAGATTCCCTCTCTCTGATGGGAGTTCTGTGAGTCCATCTCCCAAGATTCCCCCTTTGTAGTTTCCACACCTCTCTTGCCCTTTGACCGTTCTGGCCCAGACTCGCTACCTAGCCACATATCTTTCTTAGTATTTGTGTTGGTTGTCATTGCAGTTGGATTCCAGCTCAGTTTCTATTCTCCCCGAGATAGACAAAAAAATGCTGGAGTAACTCAGGTAGCATATTCCTTTTCTCCAGAGATGCTGCCTGACCCGCTGTGTTACTCCAGCATTTTGTGTTTCTCTTCAGTGCAAACCAGCATCTATAATTCCTTCCTACACATTCTATGATCCCCAGTTTGGTCACAGCCAAGAATTTGAGTACTCACGCTTGATCCATCACTTCTTCCAACAGTTTTTCCTCCATGTCGGATACTCCACATACTCCACCATGTGTCAGTACCTTCTTGCCCTTTCTCTGGTTCCAGGCTTTGCTCTCCTAAATGTGCCATTGACCTCTACACTTCTTCATTCTTCACCAGATTCACACTTTCAATCAGCGCTTCTTCTCCTTCCTGACATCCACTGAGAATTGTAAGCTCATCTGCTCACCCCATCTCCCTTATTTGGCACCATATCCCACCTTACTTACCCATCAGATTCAATCACCCTCATATGTTGTTACCTCCATTAATACATCCCAGCTTCAGTTATTATCTCCACACCCCTCTCCTCCACTTAACTCCATCCACCAATCTATCCTTCCTCATCAGCATCCACCTCTCTTCCACTGGCTATCTCCTCTCAATTCCTTCAATCCATTAAAGCATGGCAGATGCTGTTTAATGTGGATAAATGTGAGGTTATTCACTTTGGTGGCAAAAACAGGGAGGTAGATTATTATCTGAATGGTATAAAGCTGGGAAAAGGGGAAGTACAATGAGATCTGGGTGTCCTCGTTCATCAGTCAATGAAAGTAAGCATGCAGGTACAGCAGGCAGTGAGGAAAGCTAATGGCATGTTGGCCTTCATAAAAGAGGAGTTGAGTATAGGAGCAAATAGATCTTTCTGCAGTAGTACAGGGCCCTAGTGAGACCATACCTGGAGTATTGTGTGCAGTTTTGGTCTCCAAATTTGAGGAAGGATATTCATGCTATAGATGGAGTGCAGCGTAGGTTCACGAGGTTAATTCCCGGGTTGGCAGGACTATCATATATTGATAGAATGGAGTGGCTGGGCTTGTATACTCTGGAATTTAGAAGAATGGGAGGGGATCTTATTGAAACATTTAAGATTATTAAGGGATTGGACACGTTAGAGGCAGGAAACATGTTCCCGATGTTGGGGGAGTCCAGAACCAGGGGCCACAGTTTAAGAATAAGGGGTAGGCCATTTAGAATGGAGATTAACTTTTTTACCCAGAGAGTTGTGAATCTGTGGAATTCTCTGCCTCAGAAGGCAGCAGAGCCAATTTTCTGGATGCTTTCAAGAGAGAGTTAGACAGAGCTCTTAAAGATAGCGGAGTCAGGGGATATGGTGAGAAGGCAGGAATGGGGTACTGAATGTGAATGATCAGCCATGATCACAGATCACATGGCACTGCTGGCTCGAACGGCAAAATGGCCTACTCCTGCACCTATTGTCTATTGTCGATAGTCTATTGTCAGATGAAGGGTCTTGACCCAAAATGCCAACTGTCTTTTCCCCTCCACATACGCTGCTTGATCCACTGAGTTCTTCCAGCAGTTTAATTTTTGCACCTGATAGTTTCCCAGTTTTATACATCAAGATGACTTATCCGAGTGGTGGCGCCGTTGAGTGTGGGAGCCTTGCCTGCAGCTGTTCGTCCTTTCATCCTTAAAAAAAAATTTTAGTCTGTCAAAAAGTTTTGTTTTGGAGGTCTTTTAATCTTTTTATGTGGTGGATGGGGGGGGGGGGGGGGGGGAGGAGGAAACTGTTTTTCTCGGTCGAGGATGCGTCTTACCTCCGAGCCGTATCTTTGGCCCCTCCTTCCCTACCATCTTGATTGGCGCGGTCTTTCCTGCCGTAGACCAGCCAGAGCTTCAGCTTCAGCAGTGGTGCGGCACTGAAGTACCATCGAGGAGCGGGTGATGTCTTACCGGGGTCGCCGTGTGCAGCTCTGGAGTTCTGGGACTGCGGGCTTAAACACTGTGGAGCTGTGGTCTGCGGAGCTTCCAGCCGCAGGTGGCGCTGACTTTAACATCGTGGGGCCCTAGGATCTTTTCGCCGAGGATCGCCGTGTTGGAACTCTGCCCAGCTCGGCCTGTGGACTTCGGGAGCCGTGGTCTCCATTAGGAACTCCAAGCCGCTGAGAATGTTCATCCGACGCCGGAGTTCCATCATCCGGCGAGAGGGCCTGAAACATCGTGCCGCCGTTGCGGCGACTGCGGAGGCCTCAGCAGGCCCTGACCACGGGTGAACAAGAAGAAGGGGACTGAACTTGGTTGCCTTCCCTTACAGTGGGCAACGTTGATTCCGCTGTGGGGGGGATGTTTTTATGTTTAATGTTAAATTCTATAGTGTTGTGTTTATCTTATTTGTGTGCTGCATGGTAACTCAAATTTCACTGCACCAATTGGTGTATGTGACAACAAATGTCTGTACAGCACTTTGGTCAATGTGGGTTGTTTTTAAATGTACTTATAAAATACATTTGATTTGATTTTGATTTGATTTATCCCTCCTTCAGGAAAAATCATCTCAATTGTTCTCATGATTCTGCACTTTATTTCTGTAATATGCACCTGCTATCTGATTGCTGTAGAGCTAGTTTTTTCTTCTGGGATCTAGTGCAGGGTGAGTGTAAATCTTTTATATTCTCTTAGGGGCAAACGGCCCACATCCTGATCCCTGTGTCGATTTTGCATTTGTGGTGTTTAGCCCAAATGTAAATTTACAATTGATACAAGCATGTTGTCAGAACTCGAGGACCTAAGCTAATGGAAAAGATTGGGCAGCTTGGACTTTATTCTTTGGAGCAGAGGAGGCTGAGGAGTGAAAATATAGTGGTGTATAAAATCGAGTCGGGAATAGATAGGGTTAATGTTTTTTACCCAGGATATGAGAATCAAGAACTAGAGGACATAGGTTTGTGGTGAAAGAGGTAATATTTAATAGCAACCTGAGGGGCAACATTTTCACACAGAGGGAGGTAGGTATAAGGAACAAGCAGCCAGAGGAGGTAGTTGAGGCAGGTATTATAATGGCATTTAAAAGACATTGGTACATGGATAGGAAAGGTTTATAGGAGTCTGGACCAAACATGGGCAAATGGGATTAGTTTAGATGAGGCATCTTGGTCAGCATGGACTAGTTGGGCCGAAGGGCCCGTTCCCCTGCCATATGACTGGTGACTCTGTAATAGGTTAATTTAGTAAGCAAAAAGGAAACTATATCATATCCACTGTCCACTTTCAATCCAATATTCAAAGCTTAATACCATTTAATGCATCTTTTGTTCTGAATGGTTACTTATGACATAATATTAATGCCCTATTCGTCTATCTTGAGCGTTTGATTTAAATTGCACATTTCATCACAGGCCCAATTTTTTGCTGCAATTTGTTCGGTTCATTTTAATATCATGAAGTCATCGACTCAAAAATAAATGAACGTCAACTGCACACAAAGCTCCCTGTCAGATTTTTACAGCAAACTGCTCAAACAATAGCATGACAAAGGAGAAATGTACACAATTGACCTTGATGTGAGAAAACAGAGCAAACTCTTGGAGGCTTCATGTTTTTTATTAGTTAAGCACATGGAATTTGACAGAAATGAAAGATCATCAGAAAAGCCATTGCGAGGGAGTCAGTGTAAACAAAGATTTAACAAAAGCACCTGTCATGAATTCATACAAGGGTCACAGCAGACACATTTATTAAGAAGAATGTATTGTATCCCATCACCAGTAATGCAAGTCTGTACTGACTTTTGGGGATATACAGAATTACAAATAAATTTATATTGATTCAGCCAACCACATAAGAAAATGGCCCATACACCACAAACCACCCACTTCTAAATAGATCTCCCTCCACACGGCAAAGCATATATCACCAAGTACACCCCCTGTACATAGTAGACCATCTTCTAAAAGCAGACCTAACTACTTGTAATAGCTTACGCTCTCTGAGAAGTATATCTATCTAATAACCGATCACACTGTAGAATCCCAACCCCCTTGGCATTGCAGATTACAAATCACACTGCAGGAGCCTGTCAACAAAGCATAACCCAGTCCGCACTGCAGAACCCCCCGCAGAATTGCAAACGACAGATCACACTGCATGACCCCCACACTCACTGCATGACCTCCACACACACGACATGACCTACGTTCGCACTGCATGACCTCTTCCACACCCACTGCATGACCCCCACACGCACTGCAGTCCATTCAGAAATGATTGGACAGGTTTGGAGGGATATGGACCAAATGCAGGCGGGTGGGACTGGTGTAGCTGGGACATGTTGGCCGGTGTGGGCAAGTTGGGCCGAAGGGCCTGTTTCCACGCTGTATCACTCTACGACTGTATGGCATAACCAAGTCCGCACTGCAGAACACCCTCTGCAATGCAGACCACACTACGCACTGCAGAACCTCCTCCTCACTGCAGAACCACCTCCATATTCACAAATCCACAAGATTGTTTGTCCCCCCTTCACACTGCAGAACCCCTCCTTCCTCACAGACCCTCCACGCTGCAGATCTCCCTCCACTTGGCAGAACCTTCTTTAGACTGTAGAAGCTCCACTGTACACCAGGATCTCCTCATTCTATTGAACCTTGTCCACATCTTCCACACTGCAGAATCTCCCTGTGCTGCAGAATTGATCCACACTGCAGAGCCTCCTCTGCTGTGTGGAACTTCCTCCACACTACAGAACCTCTCCAACAATACAGAACCTCTTCAGCACAGAACCTCCTCCTGATTGCAGAATCTTCACCACACTGCAGAGTTCCTCAACACTGCATAACCTGCTCTGCACAGCTGAACATCCTCCATACTCACAGTTCCCACTGCACTGCAGACATCCTCCCATATGGCAGATTTCCCTCCACTCCTTAGAACATCCTTTACTATTCCTCCATTATGATGTTGTTTAAATCCTACATATTTGACTAAGTTTGGCTCATTATCTCCAATATCTCCCATGTGATGGGGTGGCACAGTGGCGCGGTGGCAGAGTTGCAGTTTTACAGCGCCAGAGACCTGAGTCCAATCCTGACTGCGGGTGTTTGTGTGTTCTCCTTGTGACTGCATGGGTTTTCTCCGGGTGCTCCGGTTTCCTCCCACACTCCAAAAGCATACAGGTTTGTAGGTTAATTAGTTTCTGTAAATTGTAAATTGTCCCTAGTGAATAGTTTCAGTGTAAGTGGTGATCGCTGGTCAGCGCAGACTCGGGCTGAAGGCCCTGTTTGCACTCCGTATCTCTAATCAACATATGACAAATATAGTTTAATCAAGTTGCTACAAAGTGCCTTTGAACATTTAGTCTGTTTCCAATCCTACTAGCAACACTATTATTGCCATTCTATTTTAACGATGCCTCAGAAAAGAATCAAATACTTGTTCCACCCCAGTCATTCCTCCTTCTCCCCGCTCCCGCCGGTCAGAAGACAGGAAAGCTTGAAAGTGCACACCACCAGACCCAGGAATAGCTTCTTCCGCTTTGTTATTATGTTTTTAAACGGTCCTTCCGTGAGCTAGGGTATTGTCTGATTCAGCTCAACCCTGTTGCGGACATTGGACTTTGTCTCTGGGACAAGTGTGACACAATGCTGAGAACCATATTCTGCACTCTGTAATTTTCTAAGTGATCTATCTACCGAAGTTGAGTTTGGCTTGATTGTATTCATGTACGATTTTATCTGATTTGATTGGACAGCATGCAAAAGAAAGGTTTTCACTGTACCTCGGTGCACGTGACAATAATAAACCTAAACCTCCCATTTAGTTAAGGTAGGTAACAAGGATAGAGCTTCGAGCTAAACATACACAATGATAGTGAAGTACACCCAACTAACAGCAGAGGTCAATTCAATTCAAAATCTATCCAGGATCTAGTTGTGTGTTAGACATTGAATGTGAAGTTGAATCAGGAGTTACATAGATAGCATCTGTTAAAACACATGAGATTGAGTCCTTGATCTAGAACAGGGGTCGGCAACCTTTTCTGCCAAGGGGCCAGGACATATGTCTGTGAGCGGATGGTGGGCCACATCTATCACGTGTACACATGGATCCCGCCCCCATCCCGCCCCAGATGGCAGGCATCAAATCACATGTTCACATAGATCCCGCCCCTTCGAGGACGCCAACTGGAGCACTGAGCTCAAATATCGCACTCACTCGTCCCCAGCCTACTGACAACCCCGATCCCGACAGTGAAGCCCAGACACAGAAGGTGCGCGGCCATGCCGGCGGCTTTGCGCATGATGCGGTACAGCCAAATCACCTTCCAGGTACCAGAGGTAGAAACAAATGCTGGAGAAACTCACTCCAGCATTTTTTTCCACCATCGATTTTTCCAGCATCTGCAGTTCTTTCTTAAACATTCCAGGTACCGGAGATGACGGAAGTCTGCAGGCCGGATGATTGAGGGAAAAAAAACCCGCCTGCGGGCCACATTTCGGGTTACAGGCCGGATTTGGCCCGGGGGCCGTAGGTTGCCGACCCCTGATCTAGAAGAAGGATAGCTGCAGGAATACACACCATTGTCTACAGAAATAATTACTTTTCAATACAATGGTAAAAGGAGGCTGTTCTTGGGAGTCTGTATTCCAAATGAATGTGGTCGAACATGTTCATGTTGGTTGGGATGTACTCCCAATGTAAATATGTAATTCAACATTAATGTTTACCATAGTCAAAATTTTAGACAGACAATAGACAATAGGTGCAGGAGTAGGCCATTCGGCCCTTCGAGCCAACACCGCCATTCAATGTGATCATCGCTGATCATCCCCAATCAGTACCCCGTTCCTGCCATCTCCCCATATTCCCTGACCCCGCTATTTTTAAGAGCCCTATCTATCTCTCTCTTGAAAGCGTCCAGAGAACCTGCCTCCACCGCTCTCTGAGGCAGAGAATTCCATAGACTCATCATTTTGAAGCCAAACATCAATTTTGTTACCTGCTCTTGTCTTTGGGCTGAAAAAGGCATGAATCCTGTGGACGGGAAAAGAAATCGGAAAGAGATGGAGCCTGGGGTGTACTTTCAGAACAAACTCTCTTTATTACAAAATGGCCAACTTGGGAGACACATGTCCTTGGGCAGTTGCATTCTGTCTTAGGGCAGATGCTTTCAGATACAAAGCTTACATTGTTTTTTATGCTACCCCTACATTTTCCCTTTTATTTCAACCTTGCATGCACATTGAGCACATACTGTAAGATAAAGGAATTCATGTTTATCATGCTACTAGACTGAGTGGGACCCATTGGGTCCCAGCTTTACACGGAAGGGCTGGTCCCCCAATGCAATATTCCACCTCTCCACCAATTCCAGTGGGGGGGGGGCTTTCTGGAGCGTTAGTATGGGTGTTATGGGCTGAAGGGACTGGTTTCCAGACCACATAAAACCACATAAAACCATATAAAACCACATAAAGCACATAAAGGGCACTCACAGTTCAGTAGACACTCAGTGTTATGTAGATTCTTAGCTCAGACTGAGAGTCGTAGCCTCTCCCTCGCCATCTTGCAACGACTGAGCCACCTCCAGACTTCCGGGTTTTATAGTCCCTCCCCCCCGGAAGGGGGTGGCCTTCAGCGCGGTGATTGACAGGCGAGAGAATCTCAAGATTTTTAAAACACTAATAACTCTTTCATTTTTCATCGATGGAAAAAATCCTCGGGGCCTGATCATCGGAGGAGGACTGAGTAAGATGGCCAAAAAATCACAGCCATATATGGTAGCATTTTTTCTAAAATCAAACAACAGCGCAAACAGGAAGTGGTCAAGATGAGACTATTAATTATATAGATACTCAAGTGGGCAAAGTACTATAATAGCAGTGGGTAGTTCCAGCTTACCACACGTAAAATGTAAAATTCTACCCCATCTCCTCTGCAGAGCCAGTGGATTGGTTGCTGGACAGTATCCAAGCATGGGCTCACTTTTAGTTACTTTCTATGCACCTGGTCGCTGAGACTGGTATGATCCAATTTCTACCAGGTTTTAGTGAGGCCCCTCATCCAACCATCTCAGAATATCTGCTTTAGCCAACTGTCCATTTCAGCCCATTGTCTGCCTTGACCTATTGTCCTTCTACAGACCTCAGTGTACACATTGAGTTCAGTGCGATTTATTCAAGATTCTGCTGAGAGAGATTATTCTCAGATCATCTGCTTGTCATGTTGAACAAAGACTATCAACACCTTCAGCTCCTTTCTCCTATGCTCCTGTTAGATTATTATCTAAATGGTGTCAAGTTGGGTAAAGGGGAAGTACAACGGGATCTGAGGGTTCTTGTTCATCAGTCAATGAAAATAAGCATGCAGGTGCAGCAGGCAGTGAAGAAAGTGAATGGCATGTTGGCCTTCATAACACGAGGAGTTGAGTATAGGAGCAAAGAGATCCTTCTGCTGTTGTACAGGGCCCTAGTGAGACCACACCTGGAGTATTGTGTGCAGTTTTGGTCCCCTAATTTGAGGAAGGACATTCTTGCTATTGAGTGAATGCTGCGTAGGTTTACAAGGTTAATTCCCGGGATGGCAGGACTGTCATATGCTGAGAGAATGGAGCAGCTGGGCTTGTATACTCTGGAATTTAGAAGGATGAGAGGATTCTTATTGAAACATATAAGATTATTAAGGGTTTTGACACGCTAGAGGCAGAAAACATGTTCCCGATGTTGGGGGAGTCCAGAACCAGGCGCCACATTTTAAGAATAAGGGGTAAGCCATTTAGAATGGAGTTGAAGAAACACTTTTTCACACAGAGAATTGTGAGTCTGTGGAATTCTCTGCCTCAGAGGGTGGTGGAGGCTGGTTCTCTGGATACTTTCAAGAGAGAGCTAGATAGGGCTTTTAAAGATAGCGGAGTTAGGGGATATGGGGATAAGGCAGGAACGGGGGGGAGGGGGGTACTGATTGGGGATGATCAGCCATGATCATATTGAATGGCAGTGCTGGTTTGAAGGCCGAATGGCCTACTCCTGCACCTATTGTCTATTGTCTATAGTCTATTGTCTATTTTCTCCACGTGGCTCAAGTCACAACATTTGAGGGCTCAGCCGGGATTGTGTTCCTGACCAGATATATGGCCAGTTTCTTCAGCAGTCAAAGAGGGTAAGTATTTTTATGTGCAGCACCCTGAAGAAGGGTCTCGACTAGAAATGCCCCATTCTTTCTCTCCAGAGATTCTGCCTGTCCCGCTGAGTTACTTTAGCTTTTTGTGTCTTACCTCATATTAAGATCAGTTCGGACCAATGACCATGGGATCACGACATCAATAAACATGGTGAAGGACTGGAGAGGAAGATATAAGATGTGATTATCTGGCAGTCTGACCAGCTACCAGGCAGCTGGCTTGTTTGGTGTGTTAAGGTCATAATTTGTGGAGGAAGGAACTGCAGATGCTGGTTTAAACCAAAGACAGGCACAAAATGCTGGAGTAACTCAATACGACATGCAGCATCTCTGGAGAGAAGGAATGGGCAACATTTCGGCTCGAGACTAGTTAAGACTAGTCAAGGGAAAGGGAAATGAGAGATGTAGACAGTGATGTAGAGAGATATAGAACAAATGAATGAAAGATGGAAAAAAGTAACAATGATAAAGGAAACAGGCCATTGTTAGCTGTTTGCTAGGTGAGAACATGAACCTGGTGCGACTTGGGTGGGGGAGGGATGGAGAGAGAGGGAGCGCAGGGGTTACTTGAAGTTGGAGAAATCAATATTCATACCCCTGGGTTGTAATCTGGTTCCCTGACCTTGAAGATCAGGATAATCAAGCCAAAAGAAAGAAGGGACATATATTTGTGTGAGATCAGACATAAACTATGGGCAACTAGATCTGGCAAAGCTTTGTTGCAACCCATCACAGAATATCAGCATCCAGTTACTTCAGCTTGAATGGAAATGGACATCAAATGTACTGCAGAAAGGCACAAAGTGCAGGAGTAACTCAGCGGGTCAGGCAGCAGCTCTTGAGAAAATGTATGGCTGATGTTTCAGGTTGGAACCTTTCTTCTTTGGCATAAACCAGCATCCGCAGTTCCTTACTACACATCAACTGTGCTGGGTCCCTTTCGGTGGTGGAACAAGCAAGTGACAAGATATACCAGAGGGTTCCATCAGGAAGAGCTCATTACAATCATTCAGGTATAAATAATCGTAATCATCCCCCCCAGAGACTGATCAAAGGGACATACCAACAGACTTGGGGTAATGCGGACCTGGACATTGCTCAAACATGGCCTACAACATGAATTATTACATGTGATCTCAGTCTGAGACAAGTTCCCAGTTGATGCGCTGTGCATGACTATCAGCATATTTGGGGGAATCCTTGGTTCAGGAAGAAGGCACCTGTGTGATAACTGGTTAATTAAGTTGTTCTGTTCCCACTTCCTCTGGAAGATGGGAATGGGACATTCATTTCATAAAGATGGCTGACAATGTGCTGTAGTTTGTAAATCAACATTATTGCAAGCTCAAAATTTTACTCATGAAAAATTACGACTCTACTTCTACTTTGGAACACATTTTATGTTCTCTCTACAATCCATATCGCTAAAATCATATATTTCTCCAAAGCATCACCATAATTACTGTGATATTATTCAGTCCAAAGTTTATTAAGCATTGATGACATAAATATTCTGTACTTCATAGTGCTGAAAATGAAAAAGCTAATTTAGTTGACAACAGCCATTAGTTTCATCTCATCCATTTCCAGGAATCTGCTCTCACTCCCTTTCATCCTGGACAGAGCACGGATAGAGTTTCTCTGGTCCTCTCTTCCCATTCCACCAGCCTCTGAATTCAATAGATAATAGACCATAGGTGCAGGAGTAGGCCATTCGGCCCTTCGAGCCAGCACCGCCATTTAATGTGATCATGGCTGATCATCCTCAATCAGTACCCCGTTCCTGCCTTCTCACCATATCCCCTGACCGCTATTTTTAAGAGCCCTATCTAGCTCTCTCTTGAAAGCATCCAGAGAACCTGCCTCCACTGCCCTCTGAGGCAGAGAATTCCACAGACTCACAACTCTCTGTGAGAAAAAGCGATTCCTCGTTCTCGTTCTAAATGGCTTACTCCTTATTCTTAAACTGTTGCCACTGGTTCTGGACTCCCCCAACATCGGGAACATGTTTCCTGCCTTTAGCGTGTCCAAACCCTTAACAATCTTATATGTTTCAATGAGATATCCTCTCATCCTTCTAAAATCCATAGTGTACAAGCCCAGCCGTTCCATCCTCTCAGCATATGACAGTCACGCCATCCCGGGAATCAACCTTGTAATCCTATGCTTCACTCCCTCAATAGCAAGAATATTCAATGGATCATCCTTCACAATGTTAACCACCTTCAAAGTGATTCCACCATCAAACACCTCTTCCCCTCCCGTCCTTTCAACATTTTGATGGGAACATTTCTGTCCCTGGTCTGCCTTCTGTTGCAACCAATCACTCTCATTCTCATGGCAATTTACCATGCAACTGCAGGCGAAACTCCTATCCTATTAAGGCTTCCCTTCACACCATCCAGAAAACCAAACCGTCTTTCAAGGTAAGGCAGTGATTCCCTTGAACTTCTCTCACACCAGTGCAATCCGTTTGGAGTTTGTGAAATGATCTTGTGTGCCCTGGAGAAACTGAACACAGCGTTAGGTGATTGCTTTGCAGAGTGCCCATGTTCAGACCACAAGGGCAAAGTTACGCTTCCAACTCCAGGAACTTTAACTATCTATCCCACACCCTTATAGTCCTGCAAGGGTCAGTGCTGAGGCCCCTACTCTTCACGCTGTATATTAATTATCTCGACAAGGGCATTGAAGGCTTTCTGACCAGGTTTGCAGATGATACAAAAATAGGTGGGAGGGCAGGTAGTGTAGAGAGAGCAGGGAATCTGCAGAAGGACTTGGACAGGTTGGGAGAGTGGGCAGAGAAGTGGCAGATGGAATATAGTATAGCAAAGTATGGAGTCATGTATTTTGGTATAAAGGCATAGAATATTTTCTTAATGAGGAGAGAATCCAGAAAACTGAAGGGCAAAGGGACTTGGGCTTTGCTGAAGAAGGGTCTCGACCCGAAACATCACCTATTCCTTCGCTCCATAGATGCTGCCTCAACCCGCTGAGTTTCTCCAGCATTATTATCTCCCAGGAATTAGTAGGTTAACCTGTATTGAGCATTTGTCGGCACTGGGCCTATACTCGTTGGAGTTTAGAAGAATGAGGGGGGACCTCATTGAAACATACAGAATAGTGAAAGGCTTGGAATAGAGTGGATGTTTCCACTAGTGGGAGAGACGAGGACTAGAGGTCATAGCCACAGAATTAAAGAATGTTCTTTTAGGAAGGAGATGAGGAGACATTTCTTTCGTCAGAGAGTGGTGAATCTGTTAAGGCAGAGATAGATAGATTGTTGATTAGTACAGGTGTCAGCGGTTATGGCAGGGGAATGGGGGTTAAGAGGTAGATCAGCCAGGATTGAATGGCGGAGTAGATTTTTGGATGGGT
>CM075977.1:268104092-268219624 GCA_038087875.1 Malacoraja senta | reverse complement strand
CTGGGCATGCATATTTCTGAAGATCTCTCCTGGTCCGAGAACACATGCAATTATAAAGTAAGCACATCAGCGCTTCTACTTCCTGAGAAGATTACGGAGAGTCGGTATGTCAAGGAGGACTCTCTCTAACTTCTACAGGTGCACAGTAGAGAGCATGCTGACTGGTTGCATCGTGGCTTGGTTCAGTAACGTGAGCGCCCAGGAGCGGAAAAGACTACAAAAAGTAGTAAACACTGCCCAGTCCATCATCGGCTCTGACCTCCCTACCATCGAGGAGATCTATCGCAGTCGCTGCCTCAAAAAGGCTGTCAACATCATCAAGGACCCACACCATCCTGGCCACACACTCATCTCCCCGCTACCTTCAGGTAGAAGGTACAGGAGCCTGAAGACTGCAACGTCCAGGTTCAGGAATAGCTACTTCCCCACAGCCATCAGGCTATTAAACTCAAATGAAACAAAACTCTGAACATTAATAGACCATTATCTGTTTATTTGCACATTATCTGTTTATTTATTCATGTGTGTATATATTTATATAATGGTATATGGACACACTGATCTGTTCTGTATTCATGCCTACTATATTCTGTTGTGCTGAAGCAAAGTAAGAATTTCATTGTCCTATCTGGGACACATGACAATGAACTTTCATGAATCTTGAATCTTGAATCTTGAATCATAGCAGCAAGATGAAAGTAATCACTGACATGGGTGATCGTGTGGAGAAGGTTACAAACCAACTTACCTCTCAGTTATGTTACGGTTAAGGGCCTGTCGCACTTGGGCGTCATTTGCGCGTCACACAGGTGGCGCGCGAGGATTTTGAGAATCCCCAAATCCAGGGACGCCGTGCGCTGCCGCGTGTCACTGCCGCGTGTCACTGCCTCCGCCACCACGCACCACGCGTGCGTAATGCACGCCATGCGCGCGTCGTGACGCATAAATTATGTAGCGTAAATGACACGCAAGTGACGTCCAAGTGGGACAGGCCCTTTACAGACTGATAGGTCACTGATGTATTGCACTGGGGGTGAGTTAGAACCCATTAATAACTATTTTTCTGTGGGTATGTGGATGATGCCAAATTATGTAGCAAACATATTTGGTGTATGACTAACTAAAGTGGTTCTCAATGTGTGGGGGGGGGGGGGGGGCTGAGCCGGTGATTGACCGATCATGTTTAGTATTGAGATGTACATGAGAAGGTCAATACTGAACATACATCATAAATATAACCAAAAGCAAAAAAAAATTAGTATCGTTAACAATAGCGGAGAGAAAGCTGACCTTGGTTTGATTATTATGTATATTTTATTTTGTGGGGATAGTATTAACGATATATTTCCTGTGCCTTGACATATATACTAGAGATAGTCAAGGTCTTTGAAGCATTTTAGAGTACAGGGATCATGGTTGCCAAGTAGACCAGGATCTTTAGTAAACATGGTTTCCCCACTGCGGTCATAGATAGAGGAGACACAGTTGAGAGATCTGTGTTCCATAGTTCTGTTCTCGCTCCCCCTTCCCCTGGACAATATAAGGATAGATTTCCCTTGGTCTTTTCATTTCACCCCACCAGCCTCCGCACCCAAAACATCATTCTCTGAGATTTCCACCATCTCCAAAGTGATTCCACTACCTGTCACATTTTACCATCTCTACCCCTTTCTGCTTTCCACAGAGACCACTTACACTGCAACTCCTTAGTTCACTCATTCCTTCCTGCCCAAACCATCCCCTCCCCAGGTACTTTCCCTGGAAATTGCAGGAGATATCTCTACACCTACAGCCTCATATCCATCCAAGGGCTCCAGGTGAGTCAGAGGTTCACAAGCACCTCTTATAACCACAACTACTGCAGTCAGTGCTCCCATGTGGCCTCCTTTACACCAGCGAGGTTAAGCATAGATTCAGTGACCATTACACCAAACGTTTGGACTTGGACTACCAAGGCCTGCTGGATCTTCTGGTTGTTAAATATTTTAATTCCCCTCCCCATTCTCATACCAACCTTTCTGACCTAGAATTCCTCCATTGCTCAACTTAAAATTGGAGGAACAGCACCGTATATTCCACAGTGAATTCTCCAATTTTAAGTAACTAACCAACATGGACACACCTCCCTTTTCTCCCCACACCCCTCTCTTCCTTGTATCCCACCTGGATGCACACCATTTTCCCTCATAATCCTGCTCCATTTTCCTTTCTCCAGGTCCACCTATATCCTTTCCTCTGGCTTCACATTTCACGCCTCTTCTCTCCTGAGCCTTTTGTCTTTTTCATTTCTGGTCTTTATCCAAACATCTACCAATCAATCTCCCCTCACCTGTATCCACCTGTCATTTGCCTCGCTTTGTCCTGCAACCTCCGAGTCGTACTTAAATACCGGAGGGGTGACGGAAGGCTAGAGGGTGGAAAATGTTGTGCCTCTATTCAGGAAGGGAAAATGCTGGGAACTGTAGGCTGGTGAGCTTAATATCTGTAGTTGGTAAGTTACTGGTGAGTATTCTGAGGGATAGGTTATACCGGGATTTGGATGGGCAAGGGCTGATTAGGGATAGTCAGCATGGTTTTGTATGTGGGAGAACGTGTCTCAAAAATGTGATTGAGGTTTTTGAAGACGTGGCCAAAAAGATTGATGAGGGCAGAGCTGTAGATGTTGTATACATGGATTTCAGTAAGGCATTCAACAAGGTTCCTCATGGTACGCTGCTATGGAAGGTTAGATCGCATGGGATCCAAGGAGAGATAGCTGAATGGATAGTAAATTGGCTTCAGGGAAGGAAGCAGAGGGTGATATTGGAACGTTGCTTCTCGGACTGGAGGCCTCTGAGTAGTAGTATGCCTCTGGGTTCAGCGCTGGGCCCGTTACTCTTTGTCATCTACATCAATGATTTGGATGAGAACATACAGGGCAAGATTAGTAAGTTTGCTGATGGTACAAAAATGGGTGGTTTTGCAGATAGTGAAGATGGTTGTGGAAGATTGCAGCAGGATCTTGATCGATTGGCCAGGTGGGCTGAGGAATGGTTGATGGAATTTAATACAGAGAAATGTGAGATGTTGCATTTTGAGATGTTTAACAAGGGCAGGACCTCCACAGTAAATGGTAGGCCTCTGGGGAGGGTTGTAGAGCAGAGGGATCTAGGAGTACAGGTGCATGCTTCCTTGATAGTCGATTCACAGGTAGATAAGGTGGTCAAAAAGGCTTTTGGCACATTGGCCTTCATCAGTCAAAGTATTGAGAATAGAAGTTTGGAAATCATGTTGCACTTGTATAAGATGTTGGTGAGACCACATTTAGAGTATTGAGTTCAGTTCTGGGCACCATGTTATAGGAAAGATATTGTCAAGCTTGAAGATTTATGAGGATGTTGCCGGGACTAGTAGGTCTGAGCTATAGGGAGAGGTTAAGTTGGCTGTGTCTCTATTCCTTGGAGCGCTGGAGGATGAGGGGTGATCTTATAAAGGTGTTTAAGATCATGAGAGGAATAAACCGGGTAGATGCACAGAATCACTTGAGGACCAGAGGACATAGGTTCAAGGTCCTATATTCTCATATGCTTCTATGAATGAGTCACTGATAGTTGCATTGTTTTCATACTGCCGATTGACTACTTAGTTTGGGCAGACCCAGGTTGTGGAGTAGGCACACAGTCAACTGGGAGCAAGAACTCTACACATAAACCTAAAGTGCCAGAGGAACTCAGTGAGAGGCAGCATCTGTAGAGGGAATTGACAGGTGATGGTTTCGGGTTGGGACCCTTGTTCAATCTGAAGAAGGGTCCTGACCCAAAACGTCACCTGCCCATTCCTGCCATGGATACTGTTTGACTGCTGAGCTCCTCCAGCACTTTGTGTTTTGTTCAAGACACCAGCTTCAGCAGTTCCTACTGGCTATGCTGCTTGCGGTGGGAACATGGCGAGAACATTTTGGGACAAAGGGCTAATTGTGCGCAAGGCAAAGAACATGAACAGCATTGTGGCGTGAGCTGGGAACTAGGAGCAGATCCAAACCTTTGGCAAGATCATGGAATAGGACCTTGCATGCAGGCAGAGCATGGCTTGGAGTGAAGTCAGATGTTGGGCTTTTCACAACAAATTTCATTCTGCACATTCAGGTCACTGCTAAGCCTTGATGATTTTGAAAATTATCCTCTCCAATTGGAATCCATCTTCAGGTTCACCTACAGTATGTGTAGCGAGGAACTGCAGATGCTGGTTTAAACCGAAGATAGACACAAAATGCTGGAGTAACTCTGAAGAAGGGTCTCGACCTGAAACGTCACCCATTCCTTCTCTCCAGAGATGCTGCCTGTCCCGCTGAGTTACTCCAGCATTGTGTGTCTATATTCAGGTTCACCTAGTTGAATTTCATGTATTCCAAAGAATGTATCCTTGAATTATCGAGATTCATGTTTTCTTCTGCAGTTCAGTGAATTGTGTTCCAGGCCAGACCATACCCAGGTTTCACTACAGTCTATTAGGGAGTCACAGTGGGATTTTGCTCTGGAGTTACCTTTCATCAATTAAATTTCATGACCAAGGGGACATTTCTTGCAAGGAATTGCTTTGCTGTTGCAAGAAATGCTTTGTTTCTATTTGGACTTTTCTTTCTATTTTTTGCAGTTAGCCGCCAGTAATATCTTTTTGCCTAACATTTATTAGCACATAAAGATTTAAATAATGTTATCTTACTCCTGATTGAATATCTTATTTGCCTGCAGGTAATCAAATAAGTGCTGTTTTTTTAAGTAAGTAAGAACACATATTTACCCTACAGTTACAGTGTAAAGAACCATAATGGCCAATGCTCAGAAAGTTATCCCTGTGGGTTTCCTGTTAGTTTAGTTTAGGCTGATTAATTAAATCAAACAATATGAAGACTTGCAAATCAGCAGCTCTATTCCTCAGTTTGCAAAGTTTTGAATGGTCTGGACCCAACCATATCTTTTCTTGTTGTATCAACAAGACATAATTTGGATGCAACAGTACAAGTAAATATATGTCTTGAAACAGCAGGGCAATTAATCTGACACTCAGTGGTGAGATATCATGTGAATCAGTTAAATACTTACTTGTTTACACTTCTGTTGTGGCATCAGCGTTTTCAATTGTGGACTAGAACAAGTTATTTAGGTGAAAGAGTGAAATGTTACCTCATTGTGAAATGTTATCTCATTCACAACTGTGTGATTTTAAAAAGATTGAAACAAGTGTGAACATTATAAGAACTTCTCTGTGTTTATAGTGTTAGACATTTTAATATTCCAGTTCATTTCATCAACTTCGAATTATGTCAGTCATTTTCCCCAGATTATTGGGCACCTTGCTTTGAAATGAAGTCCCATTTCATTATTTAAGCAGGTGGCAAAATGGGCATCTGCTTGCTTGACGTGTTGATTAGCAACACTTGCTTTACGTGGCTCTTGCCGAGGGTGAGGACATTTCTGACAGGCAATCAAAGATGTTGGATTAGAAGCTGATGTTCTTCATCACAGCACTAAAGATCCTGGAAGAAGAAGGACTATTTTCAATTGAGAGAGTATTGGGGATATGGAGATATTGGAATATAATTCCAAAAGCCTCATCCTTGTATCTGGCTTTAATGTTACAAGGAATTTGAGGCAATTTGAATTTTTCACATTTGAAAGAATTTGAGACGATGCAACGTTATTTACACATACACCAAGCCAATTAACCTACAAACATGTACGTCTTTGGAGTGTGGGAGGAAACCGAAGGTCTCTGAGAAAACCCACGCGGTCATGGGGAGAACGTACAAACTCCGTAGTCGGGATTGAACCCGGGTCTCCGGCGCTGCAAGTGCTGTAAGACAGCAACTTACCGCTGCGCCACCGTGCCACCAAGAAAAAAAGGTCTATTGGAGAATGCGGGCATTCTCTAAGCAAAGAAATGTTCCATCTCATAAGCAGACAGTTGTATTGTCGAATATTAAAAAACTCAATACATTGCATAAAGCATCAGATTATTCACTGGCATTGACAAATATTTAAATATTGCATTTTCACAGGCACAATCTCATTTCAGATGGAGTTGTTTATCTATGTAAAGCATCACATGTACAAGGACCATTAGTGCCATTATTTCTCTTTCAGAATAAATGTTAAAATGGGAGAGAACTGTGGAAGGGAAGCATCCCCACACTATACAATAAGGAAGCGATACTAGCCCTCAAGTTGACTACATTCACTTGCAGAGCAGAGGTGAGGTTGTCTAAACATATCTGGTTGCTGCAGATTCCTTACAAATTCAATCATTTCTGATCTCCAAACACCCATACTTAATCCCAAACTTCACCCCAATATAACACTCATCCATGCTGAAATTATTTGCCAATTCTTCAACTTTAATTGAAGATTGATGTAAGAAATTCCAAAAATTATAAGAAAGGTGAGTAGTTTGTAATATACCCCAAAAGCATATGTACTGGGAAAGCATGATGGGAAAAGATGCCAACATAGTGAACGGAACTTAAAGATGTTAGGAGAGGTGGCAAATAGATTTATAGAGTGTAAAATCCACAGGTAACAGGAAATAGAGGAGTCCTTTAATGCATCCATTTGTTAGATAAATGGAAGGATTATTTTTTTAGCAATAGGAAACAGGAAGGTTAAACATTGATCAATAGTGAATTGTTTTAAAGGTGTGAAAGCCACAAGTAAAAAGAAACAGAAGGCTAAAGATAACTTTGGGAAAAAACAAAGATGAAAGGCTACAGAGACATTGATCAGTGGTGAATTGTTTCAAAGGTGAAAATTCCACATGTGACCAATGTGTCATGAGAATATAAAATTGCTGCGGATGCTGTGAATCTTTGAATCTTGGGTTCTCTCAGACTGTTTCCCAATGTGTACTGTTAAGTTTAGTTTAGTTTAATTCAGTTTATTTTAGTTTAGTTTAGTTTAATTTAGAGATACAGTGCGGAAACAGTGTCTTCAGCTCATCGAGCCTGCGCCGACCAGCAATCCCCGCACATTCTAGGATTTAATGAAAAGAAGACAGAGGTGATATTGTTTGGCCCCAATGGCTGCCGTGAACCTCCCCTTGTTGACTTGGGTCCACTGGCACGGTACGTGAAGCCAACAGTTTTGAACCTAGGTTTTAGGATGGACAGTGATTTTAAATTAGATCATCAAATAGGCGCGGTGGTTAAGTCCAGCTTCTTTCACCTAAGGAAGCTGGCAAAGGTGAAGCCCATTCTCGAGCGGCAGCATTTTGAAACAGTAATCCATGCCTTTATTACATCTAGGCTGGATTACTGTAACGCACTCTATTTTGGAGTTGCACGATCTTCACTGGCTCGTCTCCAGTTGGTTCAAAATGCTGCTGCTCGCCTTTTAACTGGAACTCGAAAGATGGAGCACATAACGCCAATTCTGGCCTCCCTCCACTGGCTCCCGGTGCACTTTCGAGTTCATTTTCAAATTCTTTTATTTGCTTTTAAATCTCTAAATGGGCTCGCCCCGCCTTACCTCTCTGAACTGCTCCACCCATACGCTCCTGCCCGGTGCCACAGGTCAGCTGATCAGCTCCTCCTGGAGGTACCGAGGTCTAAGCGGAAGCTCAGAGGGGATAGAGCCTTCTCTGTTGCTGCTCCGGCACTCTGGAACACCCTGCCGTTGCACATCAGACATGCCCCCTCATTGTCCATCTTCAAAACCAGTATTAAAACATTTATATTCCTTGGCTTTTGACACTGCTTGAGACTTTGCTCCTGTTTTCAGTGCTTTTAATGTTTTTAATTTTATTGTTTTTACTCTTTCGTTTAATGTTTTTATTGTTATGTAATAATTTCTTGTCCATGATTAATCATGTACAGCACTTTGTTGCAACTGTGGTTGTTTTTAAAGTGCTCTATAAATAAAGTTATTATTATTATTATTATTAACACATTCTATGGACAATATTACATTTATACCAAGCCAATTAACCTACAAACCTGTTTGTCTTTGGAGTGTGGGAGGAAACCGGAGATCTCGAAGAAAACCCACGCAAGTCACTGGGAGAAAGTACAAACTCCGTCAGGCAAGCCCCATGGACAGGATCAAACCTGGGTCCCTGGCACTGTAAGACAGCAGCTCTACTGCTATGCTGCCGTGCCGCTTTGCACAAATCGATTGTTTGACAAACACACCACTGCTCTACCAGATATTCTTTGTAATTGTTTCTATCAGAGCTATTAAGAGGGTAACTGTGCCCCATGTGAAAGTAAGGTTTACGGTACAGGTTAAACACAAAATTCCCTCCAACAAAGATTGTGAGCATTTTAACATTACAGTTTAAACTCACATAGCTAGTGCAACAGTACATCTCATCTTAGCAAGGGAAATAACATGGACCCTGATCCAAAAAACACGTGGTGGATTAACTGAATGGGTCAGGCAACATCTCTGGAGAACAGGGATAAATGAGGTTTCGGGTTGGGACACATCTTCAGACACTAAAGTCTGTATCCATGTACTCCAGATGCTGCCTGACCTGCTGAGTTACTCCTGCACATTGTGTATTTTTCTCAAGATTCCAGCATCTGCAATTCCTTGTACTTCACCCTGAGGAATTTGAGGCAATTTTGCACAGCTACTGGCACAGTTCTCTGCAGCAATCACCTTAGGATCTTGCTTTTCAAGTAACCCTCCATGACCACACACCACTGTTGTTATGGCACTGTGTTACACACCACAGGCTGTCATGGCTGCAAAAGGGAAAGAATGAACCACTAAACTTCCAGACAACCATTTGGAAATCATTGTCAAGAATGTCAGGAGAGGTGGGGGGCAGAGTGGGCGATGGGGGGAGGGAGGATGGGTGAGGCATGTAGGATGTATAAATGAATGAATAAATTTGTTGGCCAAGTATTCACATACAAGGAATTTGCCTTGGTGCTTCACCCGCAAGTGACAACATGACATACAGTAACAGTTAGGAATGACACATAAAACATTAAACATTAATAATCAAACAGGCAGACAGAGTGAAGGTGTTCAGCAAAACGATCGCCCAGTCTACGTATGATCTCATTGATTTATGTCCACAAACTGAAGTACTTTCTTTCCATACTATTTGAATCAATTGCATGAAGCACTGTACCATCTCATCTTCTCATGTAACCTCCTCAATATCATTTATCAGTGACAGAGAGATTGGAATATATGAAGCCATGTTGATCATCTCATGTGCAATATCCTTGACTTCTCTCCCATCTTTCAGAGGTTCAGTAAGCATGTTGTTTTCTTCTTTTGGCCAGACAATCACAAATCTTTACATTATATGTTTGCATCCTCACAATCATCCACTGTAAGTTGTTCAGTTATAATACAGACGTTTAGCAGCAATGATTCTCAGGTGACGTAATTCATCTGCACATATGAACAAGTTTATGAATACGTTTATTGGCCAAGTAGTCACATACAAGGAATTTGCCTTGGTGCTCCGCCCATAAGTGACAACATGACATACAGCGACTGTTAGGAATGACACATAAAACATTAAACATTAAAAATAAAACATTATCGATTAAACATGTGAATTAAATAAAATACCAGAGCAAATGGAGGCTACAGATTTTTGGTTATTGACTAGAACTATTACTCATGGGAAAAAGTTGTTTTTATGTCAGGCTGTGGCAGCTTCCAGCTGAGTCATCTTCCAGAGGGAAGTGATTCAAAGAGTTTGTGGCCAGGGTGAGAGGGGTCAGAGATGATCTTACCCGCTTGCTTCCTGGCCCTTGCAGTGTACAGTTCGTCAATGGAGGGAAGGTTGCAGCCAATAACCTTCTCAGCTGATCGGATGATTCGCTGCAGCCTCCGGATGTCGTGCTTGGTGGCTGAGCCAAACCAGACCATGATGGAGAAGGTGAGAACAGACTCTACAATGGCCGTATAGAATTGGTCCATCATTGCCCGTGGTAGGTTGTGCTCCCTCAGCTGCCACAGGAAGTTCTTCCTCTGTTGTGCCTTTTTGACTGTGGAGTCGATGGTGGCCCCCCATTTAAGGTCATTGGAGAAATGGGGGGCCAAGGATGTTGAGTGGGGGGAGGGGAGGGGGAGCACTCCTAAAGACTACAATCAATTCCACTGTCTTAAGAGCATTAAGGTCTAGCTTGTTGCAATGGCACCAGGACGCCAGCTGTGTCACTTCCTGTCTGTAGGCAGATTCCTCCCCATCCTGGATCAGTCCAATCAGGGTTGTGTCATCCGCAAACTTGAGAAGTTGACAGAGGAGTCAGTGGAGGTGCAGTCGTTGGTTTACAGAGAGTAGAGGACGGGAGAGTACGCAGTCTTGCGGTGCTCCTATGCTGAGAGTCTGCGGGTCCGAGATGTGCTTTCCCAACCTCGCATGCTGCTTCCTGTCTGTCAGGAAGCTGGTGATCCACCGACAGAGGGGTTCAGGCACAGTTAACTTGGAAAGTTTGGAGTGTAGTAGCTCTGGCATAATGGTGTTGAAGCAGAGCTAAAATCAACAAACAAATATGTATGGTGGGATTTGCACAGAAAGGCTCTTGAGGGCTGTAACCAAGGTAGAATTTGGTGGTTTAGGTCTCTGCAAGGAACTTCAGATGCTGATTTACAACCAAAAAAAGACACAATGTGTTGGAGTAACTCAGCGGGTCAGGCAGGTTCTCTGGTGAACATTAATAGTATGGATAGGCGACGTTTTGGGGCGGGACCCTTCTTCAGTCTGAAGAAGAATGGAGCAACGATGTAATGGTATAATGTGTAGGAAGGAACTGCAGATTCTGGTTTAAACCAAAGATAGACACAAAAATCTGGCATAACAGCGAGACAGGCAGCATCTCTGGAGAGAAGAAATGGGTGACGTTTCTGGTCGAGACCCTTCTTCAGACGTTAGGAATAAGGGAATAAAGAGATATAGACGATAATGTAATGAGATAAAGAACAATGAATGAAAGATAAGCAAAAAACTAATGATGATAAAGGAAACAAGCCATTGTTAGCATTTTTCTTTGGTGAAAATGAAAAGCTAGTGTGACTTAGGTGGGGGGGGGGGGGGGATAGAGGGAGATGGAATGCCGATGCTACCAGGTTAGATAATTTAATATTCATACCACTGGGCTGTAAGCTGCCCAAGAAAAATATGGTATAATGCTATAAACGGCCAAGATAAGGTGAGAAACTCTAACACTTCAGTTTGCTCATTGCAGGTAGGCGTTGTGGACATCCGAGTAAAAGCAAAAGACATCCAACAGCCTGGCAGTAGCAAAAGGTGAATCTCTCGTGGTAGCATCAAGCCAATAAAACAATTTTTGAAGGCATTCAAAGGGGATGTACTACAACGTTTATCAGTAGCATATCAATGTTATAATTTACATTTTGAACAGAATCCTTATATTATAAATTCCATTAAAATATTTTTGGTCGGTCGTTGTTATGTCAGGAATCCATTTTAATTCGGCAATGAATAAAGACTGCAGAGTGCTGTGCAATGAATGAATGCCGTGGTCCATCGTAACCCTCATTGTAATGTTAATCTCTCGTTCTGATAGAGAAGGTCAATGAAAGGGGAGAGAGCATGGTACCCGGACGTGGCGTTGAAGGACGAGAAGCCGAAGCAAAGAAGTGGAAGTCAAATAACCGACCGGAAAAGTAGCCGAAACGCCAAATAACTGAAAGCGTACGAATCCGAAACGTCAACTAACAGACGCCTAAAAGCAAATTAACCGAGAGGGCGGGATGCCTAAGAGCCAATTAACCGAAAGGGTGGGATGCCTAAAAGCGAACTCACCGAAAGGCCGTTCTGCCGAAAGGCCAACTCATTGAAAGGCTGCATCGACTACAAGCCAACTCACTGAATGGCTGCTCTACCGAAAAGTCAAATAACGGACATGCCGTCGCCGGGGGGGGTGGAACTTGTCAGTGATTGGTCCAGACCGCCGCATCACCGGCCGATGGAGACGGGAGGGTGGGGGTCATTTTCCCACACAAGCCATAGGTGACTGGGCGCTCTGAACCCGAGCACCAAGTTGTAATTGGCCAAAGTAGCGCATCCCTCGGGACAGCCCCCACTCTCCCACGGCCACGGCCGCCCTCCGCCTTGTCTCCCCCTTGCGGCCGCACTGTGATGGGCTGTGTGTCGGCAGCGCCAGGTGGAGCAGAGGTGTGGGACAGGCTGGTCCCTCTGCCCACCCAGAACTTACCGCGATGCACTGCCATCGGACCCTAACCCCCACACCAGGGTGATTCAGCCACCCCTGACCACCGGACCACGATCCACACACGGGGTGATTCACCTCCAACACCCTGACATTATCACTAATCTAATGCCCACGTCATTCCTGATGGGACTTTGGAAAGGGTTCTATGCAATACACAAACATTACCGGGAGATTGGGCAACATTGCCTGACTCCAGACTTGATGGGAAAGCTATCGATTTGCACCAATTAATTTGCTCTGCACGACTAATGCCCATGAAGAAAGATTTGAATCCATACTTCTATTTCCCTTCACAAAGCCCATTTTGGGCAGCACGTCTATCGTGAACGAGCAAAACATCCCGTCAAAGGTCCTCTCCTCGTCCAAGCTGATCAGGCAAGTGACCCCACTCCCATCCTGCGTGCAGGCAATGGTATGGCTGAGCAGCACAAATATAGCACAGGTTTGATCGGGATGGATCACCTGTCTCAAACCAGACTTGATCCAATTGCCAATGACCCTGGACAGGATCTTGTAATCCACATTCAATAGTGAGATGGGTCTCCCTCTCCCCTTACATTTGCTGATGAGGGTGATAATGCCCTTCCTCATGGATTTTGACATGCTGTCAGCTAGAAGCATAGCTCTGTATACTTCCAGCAGTCTGGGCCTACAGAGCCAAGACAGCAAGACATAAACTGGATTCAGCAGTACAAGTAATATGTCTTGAAACAGCTGGATAATTATTCTGACACTCAGTGATATCATGTGAATTGGTTAAATACTGACTTGTTTACACTTCTGTCGTTAAATTCTCACATAGCACACTTGCTACATGCAAAAAGCTGTGACAACGTGTGGCATCAGCACTTTTAGTTGCGGAATAGATCAAGTTATCTAGGTGAAAGAGTAAATTGTTACCTCATAGTGAAATGTTATCTAATTTCTCATGAAAACTCAACTCCCTTTGCTACTACAAGCAAAGCAACCTTATGCCCCTAACCCACTTAGGTGATTTTTTTCAGCGACTACAGGCGACAAGGCAGTTTTCACATGGTCGCGGGGTGACACCTGTATGGTTATGAGTAGTCTCCTCAGGTCGCCTAAAGAGTCGTAATATTTTTCTAGTCGCCGTTGGATTTTGAAATGTTCAAAACTTTTCGGCGACTGTGGGCTTGACGTAGCTTGTCTTCTCCTGTTGTAGGTTGTCGCCAGGATGACATAGGTTGTCGCCAGGTGACGTAGGTTGTCGCCGGGTGCTGACTTTGGTGAATTCCATTGGCGATTACCTACATCGACCTACGTCAACCAGCGACAGGTACCGGTGACTGAATTGTTTTCAGTTGTCTTCAGTTGTCGCTGACAGGGTCGTTGCTTGTTGTAGCTTGTCGCGGGTGGACGTAGGCTGACTTCGGTTGTCGTAGGTTGTCGTCTGTGTGGTCATAGGTTGTTGTAGGGGTGGTCGTAGGTGGACGTCCTAAGTCACGACGATTGGGTCGCTGGTTGTCCGTAGCTTGCCGTAGCTTGACGTCGACTAGGTGGTAGGTTGTCGTAGACATTGTCATAAGGGGGGTCCAGTCGTCGCTTTTTCGGTGACCTGCTATGACTGTGAAAGTCGCCGACAGTCACCAAAAATAATTACCTAAGTGGAACAGGCCCATTAGTTTGATCAGCAAACCATTGGTCCTCTTGTGAAATATTATCTCATGTAAAAATGATCTACTGCAGAGATTGGATATTTAACAGGATCAATTCTTGTCCATTAGGGTAATAGCTGACATAACTCAGGTAAGCACTTTAATGGCATCTCTTGAGGCACCATCTTAACACAATAGGCAGAGTTATCTACCTGTCACAATTACTCATTAGAACATTGCACCTTGATGGCCACAAATTAATTCTTTGTGGCAATGTTTCTTTCTTGCTGGGTGTTGGACTATAACCAAAACAACTGGGTCAACAATAATGATCTTTAGTAAAACATATAATAATTTCATTGTCACATTGTTGTTTTTTTAAAGGTGTGATACTTAATGATTTGATTGTACGACTAACTGCTGTATTTTCTTTCAACCAATCTCAGGGTATTACTTCTTTGAGTAAGGAACATTGTCTTGGAGAAAGTAATGGCAAGAATTCTGCATGACAATCAGGAGTTTGACAGCAAGAACAGTCAAAGGACACTAAGGTGACGCTGAATGAGCAGCCTCAGAGTGCAATGAGCAGCTCATTGGTCGCTGAACCCTGATCCACTTTCAAAATGGCGACTGAACTGAAGCCTTGAGGTCTTCACGGCCCAGTTGCACGATGAGCCAGAGAGCTGTGAAGGGTGGGGAGGGTGAGTATGGGGTGTTATTAGATGTCCATTAGGTTGAGTGTGATTCATTCTGCAATTGCATCTCATTCGTCAGAGGAGGGATAGTTTGTGGCCCACATATCCAGAATATCAGCAACAGTTTGATATGTTAGCATGCTACGAGAAGACTAAATCTGTGTAAATGTACAAGCTGTGAGGGCAGAGAGAGTGTGTTACACTTGCCACGCCTCTAGACACTTGAGACTCTTCCACACTCCTTCCCTGAGCAATTAGGAGTTACACCTGCATTTAATCTGCTCCCCAAATCTATCACTTGGTATAAATCCCTGAGATCATCACCAATTGGGTGCTGACTAATCAGTTCTGCATTCTGTTGGTTTATGGTCTATAGCTTTCAGTTCTATTCGCATCTGGATTTTGGGCTTTCTTCAGTACTTCTTGGTGAACCTACATTTGAGTCCTTTCCATTTCAGAATCCTCTGACAGAGTGAGAATGAGAGAACAAGGTGAGCTTTGATAGTTTAACTATGCCTTTTCTTTTCCGACCCCTTGTGCTTTCTGTTTGTCCCGAAGCTTAAAATATTCACCAAACTAACTAAATAGGACCCAATGTCTAAGCTGTGTTTTCAGAATCCTTTAGAAACGCTACTGTGTAAAATGTGTTCGTTCACACATTGCACATTCAAGTCAATAGGCTTAGTTTACAATGTACAGAGAGCCATGCTGGGAAGTTGTGTGAAAACTCATTGTGAAAATGGAATTCCATTGAAATTGTTTTCCCACTTGAAACCTCATTGGAATAAAAATGTATCAGCCTTTTCAAAGAGTTGAAATTATATTTGATCCCTTGGTATATAAATTATTACTTTGAAACAGTACAAAAATGTTAATCAAGCAATAGATATTCCAGATAGGAAAGGGGAGGAGAGCTAAACTCTCTTTGATCAGTAGGCAGGGAGGAGTGTGGAAATATAGTACCAGATCAAAGGAGTTTGCACTCTTAAGCATTTATGATATTAGGCATTTGTGATATTTTACCATAAAGTAAAGCCTCAGCCACAAAGATACTGCATTTGGAGAGGTGTCGGACATTGTGCCTAATTGGATCACCATTGGATGGACACTGGAATGATTATGAGAATTTGCTGGGTTAGGCTTGCTGGTGGTGAGAGGGGCCTTCCCAGTCACATCCTTCGTGCACTGTTATAATCTTGCCACTGGCACACGCTGCCCTTGGGATGCCTGCTACGGAGAGGAGCAGACAAATCTATGTATCTTCCTTATCTATGCATCTGCCTGTCCCCTGACATCGGTCTGAAGAAGGGTCTTGACCCAAAACATCACCCATTCCTTTTCTCCAGAGATTCTGCCTGTCCTGCGGAGTTACTCCAGCGTTTTGTATATCTACAGAGAGGAGACAGTTGCCCACCTCTTCACAAAGTGTGGATTTGTGAAGAGTCTGGAAAAGAATACCAGGGTCCTTGTCACGGTTTATCCCAAACAGCTCCGTAACAGAGGACCCTCTGATTTGCATACTGTTTCCAGGGACACATTCAGAGATGGACGTCAAGTCATAGAGTGATCCAGTGTGGAAACAGGCCCTTCAGCCCAACTTGCCCACACCGGCCAACATATCCCAGAGACACTGGTCCCACCTGCCAGTGTTTGCTCCATATCCCTCCAAACGTGTCCTATCTATGTACCTGTCTAACTGTGTCTTAAATGGTGGGATGGTCCTAGCCTCAACTACCTCCTCTGGCAACTTGTTCCATATCCGCAGCACCCTTTCCATGCCTGGAAATGAGAGACCCTCAGATTCCTATTATATCTTTTGCCCTTCACCTGAAACCTGTGTCCTCTGGTCCTCGATTCACCTACTCTGGGCAAGAGACTCTGTACTACCCAACTTATAACTATCATGATTTTATACACCTCAATAAGGTCATCCCTCATCCTTCTGCACTCCATTGAATAGGCTCCCAGCCTACTCGACCTTAATCTATAGCTTAGACCCTCTAGCCCTGGCAACATTCTTGGAAATCTTCTCGGTAACTTTTCCTGTTTGACAACATCTTTCTTATAACTTGGTGCCCAGAACTGAACACAATATTGTAAATGCGGCCTCATCAACGTCTTATATAACTGCAACATGACCTCCTAACATCTATACACAATACCCTGACTGATGAAGGCCAGTGTGCCAAACACCTTTTTGACCACCCTATCTACCTGCGACTACACCTTCAAGGAACCATGCACCTGCACTCTGAGATCCCCCTGCTCTACAACACTCCCCAGAGCCTGACCATTCACTGTGAAGGTCCTGCACATGTTAGACTTCCAAAAATGCAACAGCTCACATTTCTCCGTATTAAATTCCATCAACCATTCCTCAGACCACTTGGCCAATAGATCCTGATGCAATCGTTCCCAACCATCTTCACTTTCTGCAAAACCTCCCACTTTTGTATCATCTGCAAACTTGCTAATCTTGCCATGTATCTTCTTATCCAAATAATTGATATAAATGGCAAACAGTAACAGGCACAGTACCGAATCCTGAGGCACACCACTAGTCACAGGCCTCCAGTCCAAGAAGCAGCATTCCACCATCACCCTCTGCTTCCTTCCATGAAGCCAGTTTTCTATCCATTCAGCCACCTCTCCTTGGATCCCAGGGGTCAAGTTCTGCTGGACGGTTATCCACTCAGTGAAAGACGCTCTTTGGTCTGCCCAAAACTTGTTGACCTCCCGGCAGAACGAGATGTCCATCAGGTGAATGTTGTCAACTAGCCCGCTCCAGACTGCAGGAGTGAGTGCTGAGATACTCCATGAAGCTTAGTGCAGCCAAGGCTCTATGGAGGAGGATGACTGTCTGGGGTCCTTCTGCTGCTGGACATTGGGGGGTAGGAAGTGGTGTAGATGTCCCTCAAACGAGGGAAGGGATATCACCCCAAGGAGTCCCATGAGGGGCCTGGATATGAGGATATTTCTGTCAACACTATCAAATACGCAAAAAAATAGAAAGATTAAACGAGAACTTACCGTTTGAAGTTTGATCTTTATTTTATGAGGTTGAAGTGAGGGATTACGTGAAGAAGCCCGCCAGCCCGCATGCACATCAACCTTTAAAGCAGCTGTATGAAACCACAGAATAGTTGCTGACCTAAGCTATAGGAAGATTTAACGGACTAGAACTACCAAATGATCTTTATAGGGTTTGGATTATAAAATAAAGATCAAACTTCAAACGGTAAGTTCTCGTTTAATCTTTCTATTTTATTTCGAAGTCACGCGAGTGCCTACGTGAAGATTTCAAAGCACTGTGATTTCATGCCTACCAGAGGACTGGGGGAAATTCAGAGTCCAGCAGAGGAGGACAAAGGTCTTAATTAGGAAAGGGAAAATAGATTATGAAAGAAAACTGGCAGGGAACATAAAAACTGACTGCAAAAGTTTTTATAGATATGTGAAGAGAAAAAGATTAGTAAAAACAAATGTAGGTCCCTTGCAGTCAGAAACAGGTGAATTGAACATGGGGAACAAGGACATGGCAGACCAATTGAATAACTACTTTGGTTCTGTCTTCACTAAGGAAGACTTAATTAATCTGCCGGAAATAGCAGGGGACCGGGGGTCAAATGAGATGGAGGAACTGAGTGAAATCCCGGTTAGCCGGGAAGTGGTGTTAGGTAAATTGAATGGATTAAAGGCCGATAAATCCCTAGGGCAAGATAGGCTGCATCCCAGAGTACTTGAGGAAGTAGCTCCAGAAATAGTGGATGCATTAGTGATAATTTTTCAAAACTCTTTTGATTCTGGAGTAGTTCCTGAGGATTGGAGGGTAGCTAATGTAACCCCACTTTTTAAAAAGGGAGGGAGAGAAAACGGGGAATTACAGACCAGTTCGTCTAACATCGGTAGTGGGGCAACTGCTAGAGTCAGTTATTAAAGATGGATAGCAGCACATTTGGAAAGTGGTGAAATCATTGGACAAAGTCAGCATGGATTTATGAAAGATAAATCATGTCTGACGAATCTTATAGAATTTTTCGAGGATGTAACTAGTAGAGTGGATAAGGGAGAACCAGTGGATGTGTTATATCTGGACTTTCAGAAGGCTTTCAACAAGGTCCCACATAAGAGATTAGTATAGAAACTTAAAGCACATGGTATTGGGGGTTCAGTATTGATGTGGATAGAGAACTGGCTGGCAGACAGGAAGCAAAGAGTAGGAGGTAATGGGTCCTTTTCAGAATGGCAGGCAGTGACTAGTGGGGTACCGCAAGGCTCAGTGCTGGGACCCCAGCGATTTACAATATATATTAATGATTTGGACGAGGGAATTGAACGTAACATCTCCAAGTTTGCGGATGACACGAAGCTGGGGGGCAGCGTTAGCTGTGAGGAGGATGCTAGGAGGCTGCAAGATGACTTGGATAGGCTGGGTGAGTGGGCAAATGGATGGCAGATGCAGTATAATGTGGATAAATGTGAGGTTATCCACTTTGGTGGCAAAAACAGGAAAGTAGACTATTACCTGAATGGTGGCTGATTAGGAAAAGGGGAGATGCAACGAGACCTGGGTGTCATGGTACACCAGTCATTGAAAGTAGGCATGCAGGTGCAGCAGGCAGTGAAGAAAGCGAATGGTATGTTAGCATTCATAGCAAAAGGATTTGAGTATAGGAGCAGGGAGGTTCTACTGCAGTTGTACAGGGTCTTGGTGAGACCACACCTGGAGTATTGCGTACAGTTTTGGTCTCCTAATCTGAGGAAGGACATTCTTGCTATAGAGGGAGTACAGAGAAGGTTCACCAGACTGATTCCTGGGATGTCAGGACTTTCATATGAAGAAAGACTGGATAGACTCGGCTTGTACTCGCTAGAATTTAGAAGATTGAGGGATAATCTTATAGAAACTTACAAAATTCTTAAGGGGTTGGACAGGCTAGATGCAGGAAGATTGTTGATGATGTTGGGGAAGTCCAGAACAAGAGGTCACAGTTTAAGGATAAAGGGGAAATCTTTTAGGACTGAGATGAGAAAACATTTTTTACACAGAGAGTGGTGAATCTCTGGAATTCTCTGCCACAGAATGTAGTTGAGGCCAGTTCATTGGCTATGTTTAAGAGGGAGTTAGATGTGGCCCTTGTGGCTAAAGGGATCAGGGGGTATGGAGAGAAAGCAGGTACAGGATACTGAGTTGGATGATCAGCCATGATCATATTGAATGGTGGTGCAGGCTCGAAGTACTGAATGGCCTACTCCTGCACCTATTTTCTATGTTTCTATGGTTGTATGCAGTGAACCAAAGTCCATGCAAGCATATTGCTTCAGTTGACCAGATATGGCTGAAAAAACATACTGCATCAAAACATGATGTTGACTTAAACATGTTTATGCTTTTAATAGAAATAATAATAATGGTCCCTTACATCAGGGATAAAGAATAGATTAATTAACAGAACTTACAATTTTACTAGCAAACGAACCAGGCTGGCAATAGGCTTATTATAATATGCTTGAAAATTTCGCTCATTCGACCATCCTGCTGTCGCTAGGATGCGGTCCAGCGGAACTTCCATGAATGTTGCTGCAGACGTTGCTGCAGCCCTGGTAGAGTGAGATTTAAAAACATCAGTGTCCATTCCTGCGAATGCTAAAACATGTCTCAACCATCTAGAAATGGTCTGACACCCTTCCGTGTGGTTTTCTGTGACTGATGAACATAGCCAATTCGGTGCCTCAAAGGTCCTTTGTAACCTTTGTATATTGTTTAATATATGTGACAACACATAACCTACGATCAGGTAGATATGCCAAAAAATCCAGCTTAAGTCCTAGCACACCTGGTCTACTTTGCTTAACCAACTCATTTACGTAAAAGGTTACCCTATTGTTAGACATAACTGCCTTATCCAGCCTTAATTTATGCAATGACTGGACACGTTGGCTTGAAACGAGCGCCATGAGCATTATTAATTTATAGGTGAGCTGAACCAAGGATAAAGATGCGGCTGGAACCCAACTGCGAAGCAGTGTTAACACTACGTTAATATCCCATACTTCCGTATATCTGGGCCTGGGAGGGTTTTTGTTAAAGATACCCCTCATAAATTTGGATACCAATGGGTGAGAACTGACAGAATGGTGTCCTGATCCCAGCAGCAAGTATGACGATAAAGCACTTCTAGCAGTGTTGATAGCACTGTAACTTAATTGTTATCAAAATATAATGTTGAAAGGAATTCCAACACATTGGCTATATCTGCCGAACCGTAAGTTATATCTGAATTAACACAAAAAACTTCCCATAGTCTAATGTAAGAAGTGTACTGCTTTTTAGTGCTGTCCCGCCAAGCTGCAGTGATTACGTCCACCGTTAGGTCGGATATTCCGAGCCCCAAAAAAGGTCTTCTTAGGCTCTGCAAATTAATAGGTTGATTTTGTCATGCAGAGGATGAGATTCCCACGACATGGGATGAACAAGCAAGTATATATGTTTATGAATAACCATATATGGTTCTGTTAGCATTGCTAACAGCAAAGGGAACCATGGTTGCGTAGGCCAGTCAGGCACTACTATAATCCCCATCGCAGAGTCTTGCTTGATTTTTTTGCAAGCAGCGACCGATGAGGCAAAATGGAGGGAAGGCATAGAAGAACATTCCTCCCCAGTCTAAAGAGAATGCATCTATAGCTTCCGCCCCTGGGTCTGGCTCCCATGCTATATATCTTGGCAATTGGTGATTAAGCCTGGATGCAAACAAATCAATATCAGGTGTTCCATAATGAGCAATAATGTTGTTAAATACTTTGTGATTTAACATCCATTCTGTGTGACCATTAAATTGATGAGATCTGGTATCTGCCACTGTGTTAAATCTACCCGGCAAGTAGGTAGCTGAGATCCAAATCCTCCTGTTTATACACCAACTCCAAATGAGATTAGCTAAATCATCACAGGATATTGATTTGATTCCACCCATATGATTAATATATGCCACCGCTGTAGTGTTATCGAATTGAAGTTGAACATGCACATTATGTAGCTTCCCACAGTAAGCTTTTAAACCATAGAATTCCCCCAACATTTCCAGGTAATTGATACCATATTGATGGATTAACGATAATTCGTGCATGTCCCATCTGCCACTGCAACTAGAGATGGTGTTAGTAGCTCCCCATCCCAGTGCACTTGCATCAGTCTGTAGTACAATTAAAGGTTTACTAATCAAAATGTTGCTGGAGCAATGTTGAATATTCGTCGTATTTTGCCAATTACTCTAGCCACCTGGCGAATAGATGGCTGTTCTGTAATGAGAAGGTTATTACAAGCTTCCATTAAATCTAATTTCTTTCCCCTGGGTAGGGTCACAGATATTTCCAGCGAGTTAATAGTAAACCCTAAATAATCAATAACCCTTGTTGGTATCAACCTGGATTTGACTGGATGGGTGAGAAACCCCAATTTCTCAAATATAAGCTTTGTGGCTGAAACAGCTAGTTTAGCCAAATGTAGTGTTTTCCCTATGCACAGGATATCATCCCAATAGCCCATAACAATATGTTTTTTAGCTCTGAGCAGACCAAGCACTGGCTTTAACAGTTTAGTAAATAACCGAGGAGCTGAGGTTAAACCATTAGGTAATGCTTTAAACTGCCACAGCTGTCCCATCCAGCTGAATTTCAGATATCTCCGGTGATCCTTGTGAAGTGGAACGGAATAATATGCATCCATGAGATCGATGCATGCCATAAAGTAGCCCTCAGAAATTAGTTACTTAACAGTAAAGAAATTCTCTATCTTAAAATGTCTATATTGCACATATGTTAAATTCTGCCAAATCAAGGATGATACGGCATTCACCATCTTTCTTCTCCCTGGAGAATATACTAGTGATGTATTGATGTTTTTCATACATTGATCTCTCAATTACACCTTTTTTGTGCAATGCGTGTATTGCCGCTTGCATATCCAAAGCCTCTTGTTTGGAATAAATATACGACTGACTTGGCGTATGCTGTGTGGGTGGCAATGAGTTAGGTAAAAACTCAATTTCGCAACCCTTTGCACTGTGCAATATAAATGGATCTGAGATTATCTGCCGCCATTCATGCAAAAACAAACTTAATCTACCACCAATTTGTAATTGCTGCTCACACCCTGTGTGACTGATGGAACCAGACCCACCTACCTCAACGGTCACAGGTGGTTCGATAGCAGGCCCAGCGGACCCTAATTCTGGTTTTGCTTCCTTCCCCTTCCTCTGAAGGGTTGAGCTGCTGGTGCATGAGGATGCCGCATCTTCTCAGGTCTTCTCGGAACAGTAGATTGGGAGGCTGGACATTACTAGCTCTACACAGATGCGCAAACCTAGGGTTCAATGCTGGCCTGATGGCGTTCTTCCGGAAACAATTTATCTCGAAATGTGCGTTGCACATCAGCGCCATAGCATCATAGCATCTGATAATGGACCGCCATCTATTGATCTGGCAAAAGCCGTGATGCCTGCAGATAGCAACTTCAGGATGCGCTGGAGCTTCATCTCTTGGGTCTTGATGCTACCCCCAATTAGTATTGTTGACAGAGGGCACATTCAGAGTTGGACAATTCTCTGGAGTGGGGTATTTGGCAGCTGTTTCTACCATGGTCTCCTCTTTAAGTTGATGTGAAGTCAGGTAGCAGACGCTTGAAGCCTATTCTTCCAGAAGTGGTTTCCCTGTCTGTGAAGGCACAGCAAATCTGGAGGCAAGAGCTGGCAACTCTTGTGTATGCGGCTCGTGCATATCATGCATAACAGCATGTTCCTCCGACACACATCTATATTCGGAGTCAGCCGTATTATGACCTCCGAAACTCCCCTCATCTGAGCGAGAGGAACTAAGCAGCCCTGTCCCAGGCGCTGCCGCAGGTGTTAGAGTAGACCTGCCTGTATATGCCTCCATACCACGGAGCATAGTGTGTGTCAGCATCCTCTCCATGAGGTGCTCCATTTGAGATAGACGCCCTCAGACATCACTCATTGATGTAGGAGGGGAATCCACCGGGCCTGAATCATCAGACAATACATGTCTGATAGACTTTTGTTTGGCTTTACCCCCCTTCGGGGTTGCCAAGTTGCTCCTTGCAGGAACCAAATCTGAAGTAGCTGAGCACACTTCCAGCGACTCTGAAGATGAAACTGACAGCCGCCGGCTCTCCGCACTCCCGCGGTTCCCTATAGCCGGTTTCCCCGCGGCCCGTCTAGGTTTGTTAGTCCTAGGTTTTTCCATCACTCTAGCGACTTTTGTTATTAGAAAAAATACATACAAGAAAATTCCTCCGAGTAAGTTGCACACTTACCTGTGAGGTTTTTAAACTTACCGCTGGAGGAGCCGACCCTCCTCCCAGCCTGTCGTGCGCCATGCGTTAGACATATTGACGCGCATGCGGGCTGGCGGGGTTCTTCACGTAGTCACTCATGTGACTTTGAAATAAAATGTACGTATATCCTCTGAAAATGTCAGAAGAAATTTGCACATGTTGTATACATAATTTTTCTGACTAATGTTCGGAAAAAAATTGCCGGGTTCAGCTCATAGCTTAGATGGGGAGAGAAAGTGTTGGCTGTCATTCATTAAGGTTACTGTAATCTTTCTACTATAAGTAAAGGTATTTCAGCACAGGTAAAGGAAACCTTTTAAATGTTATTTGTAGGACTTCTGTGCAGCTATTTATAATTCCATTGCTGTGCCCTGAATGCTGAAGAAGGATGTGGAGCTATGTTTAAGAGATGCCCGGGTGCAGACAGTCAAAGAAATCCAAGAGGTAGTCACAACAGAATCTAATTTGTGATGCTTGGATGACAAGGGGAGAAGGTGTCGTAGTCGGATGCCTGAGAGCAAAATGTAGGAACGAGGAACTGCAGATGCTGGTTTATATAGAATGAAGTAAAGTTGGGTTTCATTGCAGGTCTCAGTGAGAGAGGCCTTTTTTCTCCAGAGATGCTGCCTGACGTGCTGAGTTACTCCAGCACTTTGTGACTGCTTGGAGCAAAGGTCTTGTTAGAAGGTTAGCTGATGACATACGCAAGTCGAATTCTAATAGGTGAAGGTGTGCTACATGCACATTACTTACTTACTTACTGCCTATTATGCCTCCTGGCATTTAGGGCCGCAACAAAGGTCCTCCACTCCTTGTTGATTCCTTCAGTTGCTGTTTCCGTAACATATTTGTTTTACGAGACGGGGTTGTTAGCCCTGTGCTCAATCTCCAACTTGGAGGACCAGTGGATCGCTCTTCGTCTCGCCTCTACCCTTTGACATGTCCAGCATTGGAGACCCAAACAGGAGACAAATCTCACGCTGGCATAGCTCTAGGGGTCACTGAGACACACAAGCTCCCTGACCATGACAAGGTTGCAATCGAACGGGGAGACATGCACATTACGAAGAAGGTATTTCTTGTGAAGTTGCACTGTTTTACTATGTATATCTGAGTGAACTGCATATGTGCAGATGAGTAACATCACCTGAGAATCATTGCTGTGAAACCTCTGTATTATAACTGAACAACTTACAGTGGATGATTGTGAGGATGCAAACATACAATGTAAAGATTTGTGATTGTCTGGCCAAAAGAAGAAAACAACATGCTTACTGAACCTCTGAAAGATGGGAGAGAAGTCAAGGATATTGCACATGAGATGATCAACATGGCTTCATATATTCCAATCTCTCTGTCAATGATAAAGGAGATTGAGAAGGTTACAGGAGAAGATGAGATGGTACAGTGCTTCAAGCAATTGATTCAAATAGTATGGAAAGAAAGTACTTCAATTTGTGGACTTTTATACATCGGCGAGATCATACCTAGACTGGGCGATCGTTTTGCTGAACACCTTCGCTCAGTCTGCCTGGACCTACCTGATCTCCTGGTTGCTAAACACTTTAATTCCCCTCCCCATTCCCACATTGATCTTTCTTTCCTAGGGCTCCTCCATTGTCAGCGTGAGGCCAAACGCAAATTGGAGGAACAGTATCTCCTATTTCACTTGGGTGGCTTGCAGCCCAGTGGTATGAAATTGATTTCTCTAACCAAGTAATCCCTGCATTCCCTCTCTCTGCATCCCTCTCCTATCCAACTCACTCCAGCTTCTCAGTGTCACCTAACAAACCGCTAACAATGGCCTGTTTCCTTTATTGTTACTTTTTTGCATATTTTTCATTCATTTGATCAATATCTCTCTACATCATCTTGCTTCCCTTTCCCACGACTTTCAGTCTGAAGAAGCGTCTCGACCGGAAACGTCGCCCATTCCATCTATCCAGCGATGCCACCTGTCCTGCTGAGTTATTCCAGCATTTTGTGGTCTGTCTGGGATGGAAAGAAACACAGCTCATCACTGGCACACGTTGGCATGATAAAGTAACCTAATCTTCTGGAGCAATGGTAATTGATCCAAAGACGCAAAGATACGACATGATCAAACACCTTCACTCCTCAACTCTGGGAATGAAATGTTGCCGCTACAGAGCAAGAAGAACCGTCTACCAGCCAGACATGAATGGGGAGGAGGGCCTGCAGATCTGTAACGGAATGAAATGAAAGAACAGCTGTTCTTCCATTTAATTAAGTATCTTTGTAGCTGGTTATAATGGGTGACTATTTTTCAGAGAGAAATAATGAGGCAGTCTTGTACTAAATCTTTTAAAGAAATGTTCACAGTTGAGGAAATTGAAACATTAAGCACATTTTAAAGTAAGATGGATCTGATTTTCTCTTAATGTTTGAGATGTTATCTGTGTGACTCAGAAGCAAAACTAAGTTTATGATTGTAATCCCTCTTCTTGCTGCATCCCGCTTTTTATGCTGTTCTTGAGACTGGATGGGGCATGTTGGTCGTTGTGGGCAAGTTGGGCCAAAGGGTCTGTTTCCATGCTGCATGACTAGGACACCATTTGTCCTATTGTGGAGTGATTTGTTTTGCTCTGCCTCAAAGGTGGTGTAGACTGCTGAATCTCATTATATGGAGCTCACTGCCATTGTCTTCCATCTTCCTTGTAGTGCTGTGGCTCTAGGTCTAGTTAGAGGAAAGATAGATTCAGAAGCTGAGAAGGGAGGAATAGATCTTAATCCCAGGATCCAACCTTCCCTAAAAAAGAACACAGAAACAGTTGAGACTTTAGAGATACAGCATGGAAACAGCTCCTTCTGCCCACTGAGTCTGCACTGACCAGCCTGTAGATTGGTTACTCCACACTAACCAATGTAGTGCTTTAGTATTAGAAGCTCCGCCTACTACACTGTTCATATTATCGTAACCCAGCTTGTGCTGTTAGTCTATTTGCCGCTACACAGCTGAGACAACATGTTGTGGTGTACTGTAAGTGTATTTTAATAAATTCTGTTGTACCATGTTTGTGAGAATGACTGGGTCATTTACACGGTGTCAAGAAGTGGTTGGTAACCCACTCCGTGTTTAAGTATATCGGTTTTTATTTTGTCCGCTGAGTTTTGTTTTGTGTATTCACTATCGCTGCCATGGCCAGCTCACTTCGCTGTCCAGACCCTCTGATCTTTGACTCAGACATCACTGAACGTTGGCGCATTTTTGAGCGCGACTACAGCTATTACATTCGTGCTGCTCATCGCAACGCTGCACCAGACGTGCGTGCTTCTATACTACTCAATGTCGCTGGCCCTGAAGCAATGAAGTGCGCTGAGCATTTCGACCACGTGCCTGCAGTTCTGGATCACAACAACCAGATCGTGGTACCTGCTGAAACTATTGATGACCCTGCAGTCCTACTTGCTAAGTTCAGACAGCTGTGTGACCTTCGTGTCAACTGCCTACTTGAATGTACAAAGTTTTTTGCTCACTACCAACTACAAGGAAAACCTGTTGAAAATTTCATTAGTGATCTGAAACACATGGCTGCATGCTGTCGTTTTAGGAATCGTTGTGAGGATCTCGTCCATGACAAACTGGTAGGAGGTCTGGTTAGTGATAAGGCACGAGATGAACTGCTCCGCGTTACTGAACCTTGGCCCGAGATGAGAATGCTTGCAGGATTTCTGAACTGTTTCTCACACAAAGTCTTTGGGCCCGGGGCTATATTCCTCGTACAGTGTCAATGCTACCGACACCTCTTATCATAACCGATGTTCACAACCCAACACACCACCTCGACAGCCTCGGAGATCTATCAAACGGTTCTAACTGTGACGGCTCCCACATTCCAGGTTGCGAATTCTGCATTGCTATTGGAAAAAATTTCCACTACTGTAAGAAGATGAATCACTTCATGAAATGCTGTCATTCATGCAAAGTTCATTCATTCCCAAGGCAGGCTGTGCACCTGTTAAAACATGAGGAAGCACCATCTCCTGTTCGGTTCCCAGAACATGAAGACAACCGTCCTAACATCAACTCGCAGATTGCTTCCACTAACAAGCAACGTGACCCTGAAGTTTCTCTGCTCGTTAACATCAACATCACCTTTGCAAAGATCGACACTGGTGCCAAGTGCAATGTCAAGTCTTTATCTGAATTTAAACAAATCCATAATGCCGACCGTTTTGCAAACACTTCGGCCACTTTTCAAGCCTACGGGGGAGGGGAACTGTTCCCACTTGAACAAACTGAACTGAATTGCCGCCTGGTCTCACACGCTCACAAACTGCAGTTTTTCATTGTCCGTGAGAATTCTGCAACTCTGCTTGGCATTAACGCATGCCAGGGTCTAGGACTGGTCACCTTTGGGCCTGCTGTTCATCAAATTTCTCCCACTGAGGGCTCCACTCAGCAGATACTTTCACAATACAAAGAACTACTTGACAACAAGCTTGGGAAACTGCCCATTAAGTACAACATCGGCACTGATCCAAATGTCTTATTTGTGGTCTGAGCACCACACCGTATTCCGCATGCTATGCGCGACAGAGTATACAATGAACTCCAGCGGATGGGGTCCCTGTGTGTCATTGCTATGGTCACCGACCCGTCTGACTGGGTTTCCACCATGGTAGTTGCAACAAAGAAGAACAAGGAAGAAATCCGAATCTGCATCAACCCCAGAGACCTAAACACAGCGATCAGATGCCCACACTACCCGATGCGTACAGTAGAGGAAGTTGCTGCTCAGATAGGCAGTGCATTTGTGTTCTCTGTTCTGGATGCCAAAAGGTTGTTTTTGCAGATCCAGCTGGATCCTGACTCATCCAATCTCATCACGTTCGGCACCCACTTTGCCCGCTATAAATTTCTGCAGAAGCCCTTTGGCATCAACACTGCGAGTGAGGTTTTCCAACGTACAATGGAACAATTATTTGCAGAGTACCTGTGCTCCATCATTGTCGATGATATTCTCATTGCCGGACACAACACGGCTGAACATGATGCCAATTTGAAAAAAGTACTAGACCGTGCAAAAGACATCCATCTCAAGCTCAACCCTCTAAAATGCAAATTTTGTGTCACAGAGATCAACTATGTCGGATTCACCAGTGATGGCCTCGGATCAGACCCCTCTAATACCACTGCCATCAACGAGATGCCAGCTCCCACTGACGTTATGAGTTTACAGAGATTCCTGGGAATGGTCAACTACTTGGGTAAATTCATTTCCAACCTTAGCGATATATCTTCCCCCCCTGACTCCCAAGGACACTGCCTGGTCCTGGAACCCACAACACCAGAGTGCTTTTGAAATCCTTAAGTTGCAACTGGTCAGTGCGCCAACACTCGCCTACTTTGCTTTGGCGTTGCTGGTGACGCTCACATGTGATGCATCCCAATATGGACCTGGCGCTGCTTGCCTACAGTCTTCCACCAAAGGTGACTGCAGACCTGTTGCTTACGCCTCCTGCACTCTGTCTGAGACTGAACAACGTTACGCCCAGATCGAAAAAGAATTGCTTGCTGTGGTTTTTGCATGCACGAAATTCAAAGACTTTATTTTTGGCAACTCCGTGTTTGTGGAAACACACCACCAGCCGCTGGTCACCATTCTGAACAAACCCATTCATGCTGCTCCAGCTCGCCTGCAACGGTTGATGATGCAGCTACATTGTTTCGATTTCACTATATTCTACAAAAAGGGCAAGGACATGCACCTAGCTGACACGCTATCAAGAGCCCCACGCAAAACCTGCGAACAACAGCTCTCAGAACAAGACCAGTTCACAGTAATAATGGTGTCATACGTACCCACTGAATGCCTAAGCAGCCTGGCAGAGCACACGGCTGCAGATAAAACTCTACAACTACTGTCCTCAGTCATCCAGCATGGCTGGCCGGATAAACAACATAATACCCCACTTGCGATTCGCCCATTCTACCTGGTTCACGATGAACTGGTGCTACAGGACGGGGTCATAATCAAGGGTCATAAAGCAGTCATCCCAGCTGTTCTTCAGGACAAGTACTTTGATGCCATCCACAGGGGCCACCTCGGTGTGGAAGCGACCTTACATCGGGCAAAGAGCATGTTTTACTGGCCTGGTATGACCGAGTATATACGCGAATGAGTCGAAGCCTGCGCTGTCTGCAACAGCCTAATGCCACACCAGCAGAAACAACCCTTGCTCTCACACCCCGTTCCTCCTCTGCCATGGTCCACAGTCGCTACCGACATATTCAAGTGGCGTGGAAAACACTATCTGGTTCTCGTTGACTTGTATTCGGGCTGGTTCGAAATTGACCTACTCCTAAACTTCACATCCGACACAGTCATCCAAAAGCTGTCACGCCACTTCTCCATACGCAACGCCCCTGCACGTCTCCAGTCAGATAACGGCAGCCAGTTCACCAGTCAGTGTTTCAAAAACTTTGCTCAACGATGGGATTTTCGCCATGTCACCAGCAGTCTTGAATTTCCACAGTCCAACGGAGTCGCAGAACGGGCGGTATGTAGCACCAAACAATTAATAGAGCGCTCACACCTTGCTGAATCTGATGTGTTCTTGGACCTGCTGAACTTAAGGAACATCGCCCTCGACCCAATACTGGGGTCTCCAGCCCAACGTCTCGGCAGACCTGTGCTGCCCTGCCCGTGCCCCAGCAGCTGCTGCTGCAGCCACAGGTCCGTTCACCTCCTGTTGTCCAGAAACAACTCCAGCTGAAACGCGATGCACAGAAGCGATCTTTCGACAAATCCAGCAAACCACTTCAACCTTTCTCTAGTGGGCAAGCTGTTCACCTTCAGACTGGCAAGGGCTATGGCCATTTGGGTCACATCCACAGCCCTGCAAAGGAGCCGCGCTCACACCTGGTGATTGCCGACGGAGGAATTTACAGACGCAACTGTGAGCATCTCCTTCCTGTGAAGGAACCACGTCCTGCGGTCTCGTATCCAGACGTCACGCATCTGATGTACCCTTCTACTGTCAGACTGTCTCTTCCCTCGTGCTCTGCTGCTGCAGATCAGCCACTGGCCATGCCCCCTGCACCCTCACCACAACGTTCGGCTCGCCTGCTTCGCCGTGTTCACCCCCCCGGGACTCCGGTGCTATCCCCGCATGGGTACCTCGGTTACTTCCCCGGTGAACGGAGGAGACGCGGATCTATACCGCATTTGCGCGGGACGAGTTTGTAGGCCACCCGTTAGGTGTGGGTTTTTTGTTTAAACCATCTACACGTCCATGTATGCGCTATTAGCATTTCAGGTGCTGTATTACTCAGCCATCACATATTAGTGTGTTTATTCTTAAAGGCCACCTGCATTTAGATGTGCTTCACTTTTATTTGAACAAGGAAAGATGTAGATTGGTTACTCCACACTAACCAATGTAGTGCTTTAGTATTAGAAGCTCTGCCTACTACACTGTTCATATGATCATAAACCAGCTTGTGCTGTTAGTCTATTTACCGCTACACAGCTGAGGCTGCATGCTGTAGTGTACTTTAAGTGTATTTTAATAAATTCTGGTGTACCATGTTTGTGAGAATGACTGGGTCATTTACACAGCCATCATCCCGTACAATAACATTATCCTACACACTTGGGGCAATTTTATGATTTTTACCTCGGACAATTAACCTACAAACCAGAAAAGTCTTTGGAATATGGGAGGAAACCAGAGCACCTGGAGAAAATTGCGCGGTCACAGGGATAAAATACAAACTCTGCACTGACATCACCTGTAGTCAGGATCGAACCAGGGTCTCTGCTGCTGTAAAAGGCAGCAACTCTACCGCTGCGCACAAAATGCAGAAACAGTCACCAATGCTCAGTGAAATATAAAAGTTTCAAACATGAAAAGCTGGTGTTCATTTGGGTTCACTCAGCAAGAGAAAGGCAACTCTGCAAACCTGAACGATTCTCCCTGTCCAATGACAGTACAATTTCTCAAAAATGTCAGCCCGTTTCTGCCACCAGTGCTCTAAACTGTATTGTTCCACAAATAGTATTCGATGTGCATGCGAGTAGAAAATACATCATCTGGTACAAGGGTGAACCTTGGCTGTACCCAGTCAACTTTCCAGGTGATGTATTTCAACTCAGAAGTGGTTACAATCATGTTCCACTCTGGGAATCAATTATCCTATGCATGACACTGAGAAGAATCAATGCTACATGAGTGAGTATCTGGACGGGTTCTAATCTGTAGATGATAAAACACTGGATACTGGGAGAGACGGTTAACATTGAGGCATAGGTTCGAGGTAAGGACATGTACAGGGTAATGAAATTAAATATAGCCGAAATCAACTTTATTTGCCGAGAAAATATAAGAAGAATATTATCCAAAGGTAATACAGTCTTTTACTTGTATGGTGCTACAATAAGTAATTACGTGTTGCTATTGAATTCGCATCATGGATGTGGCTGCTCGGTCATGATAGAATATAGCAGAATTTTCAACCGCATCATAGTGCAGTAATTTTGATGGTGTGATTATTTCCAGTTCAAGTAAAGCAATATTACTCAAAGGAAATTATATATAACAGCAGCATTGTTCTGCCTGTTATTTAATTCTGTCATCGCGAACAGGGACTGCAATCCTGTCCCAGACGCAATTAAAAAAATGTGAAAACCACTTTTCAAGTCCCTGCTTAGCTGGAGGAAGCAACCGTTCTATAAGAGTGTCAGTGGAAGATCTCTTAAAGGCAGCAGATTCTTTGAACTGGAGACCAAAGACACTTTTATGCATCAGGGAGCATCCAAGAATAAAGAGTATTAATAAATAGGAGCAGGATTAGGCAATGTGACCGTCCTATACTGCTCTGCCATTCAATAATCTCATGACCGATGTTGCATTTCATCCAGTTTGCTGCCTGGTCCCCTGATTTATTATCACCTGTTTCTTTAAATTCCCCTTCAACTCAATCCAAACTGATCAATGCTTTTATCCTGTGCCATCTTCTTTGGACCCTGTAGCAGGTGGAGGCATGTTCTTGGTTTCAGACCTGTAAATCCTTCTTGGAATCCCTCTTGGTTCAATAAAGGGCATCAGATCATTAACTCTGCTTCTCGTTCCGCTGATGCCATTTGTTCTACTGAATGTTTTCAAGCATTTTCTGTTACGTTTCATTCCCCTCGGATTTTTACATGTTAAATGCCGTTACTACCCATTCCGCCAAACTGCAGTGAGAACGTGACAGTCGTGTTCAAGCTGTTATAGGAATAGTTCCCACACCACAGTAATCAATGCCATGAGATTGCCCTCCGTCGACACCATGGAGAGTGTTGTGAGAAGCAAAACTGCACACACAGTTGCCTATACACTTTAACCCAGGCGATGGTGATACTTCACAGGCAATGGCTTAGATTTGGTTAGAGGGAAGATTTGGTTAAACTTTAGACTTAGGAGATACAGCACGGAAACGGGCCCTTTAGCCCACCGAGTTCATGCCGACCAGTAATCAACCCATACACTAACACTATTCTACACACTAGGGACAATTTACAATCTTTACTGAAGCTAATTAACCTACAAACCTGCACGTCTTTGGAGTGTGGGAGGAGACTGGAGCACCCGGAGAAAACCCATGCAGTCACAGGGAGAACGTACAAACTCCTTACTGACAGCACCCAAAGTCAGGATCGAACCCAGATGTGCCACCGTGCCGCCCTGACTTGAATGCATGATTGGAAATCTTGAAGGGGATCCCAATCTCATCCATTCCTATTGTTCTAAATGTTTCATAATCATGTTACAGTCTGAGATGGGTCGAGTCTCCTGTTACGCTGTTACTACAATGCACTTCCAGAAAAGTAAGTATATTGAGCTGAAGTGAAGAGACTGGTTTAATTAACTTTATGAACCATAAAATAACCTCTTCCAGCAAAAACTGCTCTATTATTGCTCAATACAACTATATTTTCCAATTTTCTCCTTTCCCAAGAGAGCTTATAAGCAAGCTTATTTTGTAATATTCAAATTATAATGGCTTAATTTGTGATCAGATATGGAATTTACATCATTACCACAGCATTTTGAAGATACTGTTCTCACTCTAGGAGGCCAGAGGAATTAGAATCCTAAAAATGCTACATTAGTTTCACCAAGAGCAAGTGCAGAGTGCCTGATGACTTTTCCATCTTTCTTTCAAAAGGCTACTGTGATGTATGCACATGTTGTTGCCAATTTATAACTAGCAAACAGAAAAGAATAGGGACCAACAAACAATTGAAAACCTATTTTGCTGAGGGCAAATTTTGTAAATGTGGTAAATAAGCAGATAATGATGGAAATAAACCAACAACATCTATGGAGAGAGAAACTGATTAGAGCTTTATACTGACCTCATTTCTCGCCTCTTCCGTCCTCATGTCCTTATCTCACACATTTTGTCTTTTTATCTCTGGACTTTGTCCACACATCTGCCAGTCAACCCCTCCCCCCCCCCCGCCCCCAACCCTCACCTGTATCCACCTATCATTTGCTAGGCTTTATCCAGCCCCCAACCTCTCTTTCAACATTCTGCCCCTACTAAAATCTGTCTAAAGAAGGGTCCTGAGCCAAAACATTACCTATCCTTTTTACTCCAGCACATGGCATCTTTTTTGGTAAACCAGCATCTGCAGTTACTTATGTTTTTTTAGAGATGCAGTGTGGAAACAGGCCCTTCAGGCCACCGAGTCGGCACCGACCAGCAATCCCCGCACATTAACACTATCCTACACACACTAGGGACAAATTACACATACACTAAGCCAATCAACCTACAAACCTGTACGTCTTTGGAGTGGGGGAGGAAACCGAAGATCTCGGAGAAAAACGAAGAATTCTGATAAAACACATGCGGTCACAGGGAGAACGTACAAACTCCATACAGATGGCACCCGTAGCTGGGTTCGATCCTGGGGCTCCAGCGCTGCAAGCGCTGCAAGGCAGCAACTCTACCGCTGTGCCACTGTGGCTGCTGAACAAGTCTACATTCCAGCGCTTTATACTGTTAAACTTTCATTAATATTCAGCAGTCATGGAGCAAGTTCATGCCAATTTATTTTTAAAACGGAGCATAATTGACTTGTCTTTAGACAAGAGAAACAGAACAGATCTTTATTGAAACGCAAGGAAGCACTGGCTTATCAGCTCGGTTCGTCTTCTATCTCCATTTTAAGTCTCATCAAGATGTTCTAATACCTCCATCGGTTTGCCATTTCTATCATTCCATCTCCTCCACCCCTAAGATCATGCCCTCCTCTTATATAGTCAACACATACAGTATAAAATATGTAAGGGAATAAGAATTATTGAAAATTCATATTGACCCCCCACCCCAATTTGAATTTCAAAAATCCCTGCATATATTTAAAACTAATATTCTCCTGTTTTGGGCAATAACTTGTATCAAATATTTATTTCTTAGTAGTCAGGGACTAGGTTTGCTGCATTGTCGAATTTAGTAATTAACTATCTACATCAAAATATATATGTATGCTTCAAAATGTTTCCATTCTTAATTAACCTTACTGATTGATTAAGCCACTTTCATGAAGTACTGAAATATTTGAAGAACATTAATTAATTCAAGTAAGCAAGCAATTCCAAAATGTCCACATTGTAAAAATCTATTCAATAATGGTTTACTTATTTCAATGGGAACACAAGACCATGAATGTGCGTGCCATTTATATCCTTGTGTATGTACACCTTTCACCTTTCACTATGAACACTGGTTTGTGACTCAAACTTAATATCTTTGGTTAGCGAACAGCTTTCAGCCACAAATCTGAAATTAGCAACATTTGACAAGACGTAATTATGGAAGAGTTCTCCAAATTTCTGCCATGCTTTTCAGATCGAATTGTTTGCTAACTTAACTCCTGAAAAGTGTGTGTTGAGGTTATTTTTAGTTTTGCTTTCCATAGCATAGACACAAAGGACAGCATAGACACAAAGTGCTGGAGCAATTCAGCAGGTCAGCAGCACCTCTGGAGAAAAGAAACAAGTGCCGTTCTGGGTCAGAACCCTTTTTTAGACTGAAAGTAGAGGGGGCCAAGCAAAATATGAGGTGCTTTTCCTCCAATTTGCATGTGGCCTCATTCTGACAGTGGCCCAGGACAGAAAGGTCAGTGTGGGAATGAGAAGGGGAGTTAAAATGTTTGGCAATCAGGAGATCGTGTAGGCCAAAGTGGACTGAGTGTAAGTGTTCAGCAAAACTATCGCCCAGTCTGCACTTGGTCTCACTGATATTTAGCAGTCCACAGCGAGATCAATGGATAGAGTAGATGAGGTTGGAGGAGTTGCAAGTTAACCTAACCTGAAAGAACTGTTGGGGTCCCTAGATTGAGTTAAGGGAGGAGGCATAGGGACAGGTGTTGCAATTCTGTGGTTGCAGGGGAAAGTTCCTGGGGAGTGGGTGGTTTGAGTGGGAAGAGATGAGTTAACCAGGGAGTTACAGAGAGAATACACACAAAATGCTGGAGTAAAACCCTTGTCTCACTGTGCGAGGTGACCCACGAGGTACCACGAGTTTAAAACAAATTTAACTCATGGTAATCACGTACAATTAACGTAGCAGGAACGTCGAAACTCGTGGACGCAACTTAGCGACTCTTGGCGCTAACGGCAGGTACCCGTGAAACTTGTTAACTCTTGAAAAAGTTAAAACATGTTTAAACTTTTCCACTAGTAAAATGTACTCTTGAGGTTAAAATTTGAAACATTTAAACACGTTGTAAGAACGTAGTGGCCCGTGCGTTTACCTTAGTGACTCGTGAGTCTACCGTGGGAACTCTTTAACTCAGCGGGCAGGCAGCATCTCTGGAGAGAAGGAATGTGTGATGGGATGACATTTCCAAATTTCTGCTGTGTCTTTGTGTAACTCCAGCGCTTTTAGGTGGTATGATATCCACCTTCACAAGGTGACCCTGAAGCGCGCGATCAGCGGTACATGGGATATACCATCCATTAGGTATGTTACAATACTTGCCTTCAGCGGCACTGTAATTCTGTCACTGGCCGTGTGCGCGATTTTGGCGCCTTTAAGGGGCGGGCGGGGTTAAAACGTGGGTTTCTCCTACGTTGTCCTGAATTATATTTTGTTGGAGTACAAGCTTTTGCGGAAGAATCGTTCCGAGGGGCGTTTTGAGTATTTTGTTTTAAAAATCTCCCGACAAGTTCAGCGTTGGAATCATTTTAAAATCATCTTCTGAAGCCGTCAACGCCAACAACGGGGACGGATTTCACACACGGGACAGGTAAACGAAAGTTGTTTATTTTTATGTATAAACCTTCTCCTTAAGAGGCCTTTAATTCACATTTTTACATGCGACACGGTGATTTTTTCCCCCGAACTAACGGCAATAATTTTCATGCCAATACGGGGTTAAATTCACCGCAAAGCAACGTTCCAAAAGATCGCGTTCCAGAAATCCTCACTCACAAGATGATTTAATTTAATTCCTTCCATTTGGCCTGTAAATTCATGACAATGAGATTTAAAAATTATGTTATATTGTGAATTATTGTGTGAATGTTATTTGGACACTTATGCCATTTAAAAATGTTAATCTATTCTTAAGAAATTGATAGATGTTTAGATCTAGTAATTGAATTTTGTAATTAGCTACAATTAGGTAACTAACTAATTATATGCTTTAATTTCATGTCATCTAAGTAAGATTGTTTCATATTTGTTTCAGAATGCTTCAATCTATAATTGAAAATTTATTTCAGTTCTCTTAATTTTTAAGAAAGTTATGGGCTTTTGACTGTCCTCGATCACAGCTTTTGTGTTAAGTCAATGGAAAAGCAATAGGGAACAAGATGCTAATTTCCGAGTATGAAAATGTCCATAATATTTTTAATACTGAAGATATGAAAGTGAATTGGGTGTCAAATTAAACTTCTGTTTATGCTTTATCTGATGGGATAAATTGCAGACTTTATTTTTTAAATCTCAAAATTTTGTAACATTGCTACATCCATAACGTACATAAAGTCGACGATAATAATTTAAATATCCATTATGATCCTTTTAAGACAAATTCAGTTCCTCTGAGACGGATGATGAATTTTGAAAAACGTCATCATATCTAGAACTGTGACAATCAGAAATTGAATTGCGGAAACGATGTATTTTGCCGCATTGTTTTTGATGCTGCATTTTGGTTTTGTGCGCTGCGGGGGGCGACCGTGCAATAAAATGTAAATCATCAAGTGTAACATTTGTGGGGCGAGGTTACAACTGAATGTGGAGATATTAAAACAGTTCGGTATATTCATGTACTGCGACCGGATTTGTAAATCGGGAATCTTCGTTAAATCTTGATTTTGCCTCAACCAATATATCTCCCAGTTTCCCTGCAATTTTGGACTCCAGAATATTTTGATTTCCGAAAACAAATGTGACTTTTCTGCTTGCCTTTTTTATGTCGTTTTCAAATAACGATTACAGATAATATTGTGAACTGTTTTACATCCGGCTGCCAATTGTATCCAGGTAGCTTCTTCAACCTGCCTCTTACATGTCTCCCATTCTGCCATTGAACAGGTAAATATTTGCACAGAGGCAGAGGTCCTTGTGCAACAATAAACATATAAACATAAAACTCACTCCCGGGGCCTGAAATCATCTGGCTTTCCATCATTGGCTGAGATTACTCGATTCTTCACTATCAAAGATCGAGTTGAGTGTTGCTACATCCGCAGACCCCGCAAAAAAAATCACGTTTTGACATTTTGTTAGGATTTAGACATTTAATATGGAATACGATTATTAAAACAGAGGAAAAACAATATCTCTTTATTCACAATTGGAAAATACACTGTCACACGGTTTAACCTCTTTCACTGAAACACAAAGTACACGTGGACCATTCATTTCAATAAAGGAACTGTCTTTGTTGCATTTTTTTTCAATCAGGAGTTCTGGGTGGCGTTTGTCAATGCAAGGGAAATACAAGATGGCTGCAACATGCATCATGATCATAACATGGACCAATACTGTAGTTACAACGATTAACCACCACTGAGTGGAAATAAACAATCACATATTTTACTTTTCACATTTTACATTTCATTCAATTAATCAAAAATTAAATTGTCTGACGAAACCACAGATTCATAAACACCACAATACCGCAACAAACGTAATAATATAATTCTTTGGTGTGTCTGTACTATCGCAGAAAGATATGACACATCAGCAAATAAATTATAGTTTACAAATAAAAGAGCATTTCTGGACAAAATCTTAAGATAGCTAACGATTACATCAACGACTTGCTGCCCACAACAATGATGTACAAATCCTACAGGGACAGGCCTGTCATTTTTGCATCTTCTGGCCTCTAAGGACATATTAGTGCTCTTTAGTTTGTTTGTCTGAAGGCCTGAATAATTATGTGTAAAATATGCGATTTTTGACTTTACCATGACGGACAGAAGATCACACAAAAGAATCCTAGAGCTCTTGGATTTAAGGGTTGAGATATTGTCGATTCTGATTTCAGGGTCAAATAGAGTCCTTGTGAGTTTCACTCTTACTGATAGAAGACTCTTTTCACATATAGCAGGAAAGTCCGAATTCAGCTTTGTATGTTAGGGATGTGTAAATAGAATGTCACTTGTGCTTCGTTGCCGAACGTAGTGGCACTGTGTCATTTCACTGAACACAAGGCTATGGCCGTTTTGATTCCCTCCAGGGATTGGAGTCATGAATATTTCACAGAATTGTAGAATTTCCCTTCTTTCGGACAATGGTCTCTAATTTGGGAGTAAGCAAAGATCGGCTATGTATGTATCACTTCCAAGAAGCGAGGTGTTTCTCGTGGGTCGAAGATTCTATTGCCAGTCCGAAATGGGTCTGATGATATGTTTTATTTATTTAAGTCACGTCTGATTTCAGAAAATCAATATCTATAGTCTGAAAGTAAATGAGATAGCGATTCTCTTTTACCTCGAAGTACACACAATAATTCTGACTGACACGGAGGCCAAAATGTTGCCTAAGAACCGATACTTAGCCCTTAAATTCCTTTCCTACGAGGTTTGAATCTAGCTGGTGTAAGATGGTCATCATTGGACATCCTAGCTGCCTTTAGTTGATGGGCTCCATTGCCACTAACCCTGCGTTGACTCTTGCCCACTTGCACACTTCTCCAACGCACCTATGTCAGAGCATAGTTCTGGGATCAGAGTTCGTGTAAACTTCCTCATCCTCGGTGTCGGACGAGGTGCCATTGTTGGAAGGTGCGTGCAGGCTGTTGGCCGCCCCGCTTCCCTGACAGATGTACCATTCGTTGAGGTTAGTTACTTGCGAGGACACGCTGGCAGTGCGGCCCCTGACTGTCTCTGCGTCTGAGGACACCATCCCCAGGGATGTGTTTGAAAGCTCATAGCCTGAGCTAACGGGAGGGGGAGGAGATTTGCAGTGAACTTTCATGTGTTTGCGAAGAGAACTAGGGTGAGTGTATGACTTGTCGCAGCCTCTTACTTTACAGTTGTACGGTTTGTCACTGGTGTAGACGTGAGAATGCTTCTTCCTCACTGCTATTGTTTCAAACAAATCATAAGTATAACTGCACTGGACGGTGCGCATTTTCCCTTTGTAGGTCATATCAATAGATGCGGCCGCGCTGAATTCTATTTTAACTCAAAGCCGCAGGATGGAGATGTCTTCTTTAACACTGTTGCTTATTAAAACAGACCTTCATTCAAGGTTGGCTCAAGAGTAACTCGGGAGAGGAACTTGGTAACTCGGGAGACAAACTTGGAACATCGCAGAAATGACAAGTAAACGGCAAACTTAGTCATACCCGTGGGAACTCGGTTAAACTCTTGATCATACACTTGGAATCTCGTACACTTCGATGAGTCTTTCACTCGGGGTACCTCGTGGGTCAGCTCGCACAGTGAGACAGGGCTTTTACTCAGCATTTTGTTTCTATCTTCAGTCTAAACCAGCATCCTACATAATTGCAGAGGGAATGGTCTCTGCAAAAAGCTGAAAGGGGTGGATGTTGGGAAGATGTGACTAGTTGTTGGATCCCGATGGAGGTGGCAAAAATGTCAGTGGATGATGTGTTGTATGCACGGCTGATGGGATGAAAGGTGAGGACTAAGGTGACTGTCCCTGTTGTGATGGGGGGGGGGGAGCAAGAGCAGAACTACAGGATACAGAGTATCCAGAGAATCTTGTAGCTCCCTCTGTTTCCCATGGTTCCGCTCTTAATTTCGGCGAGACCAAGCGCAGATTGGGCGATCGTGTCGCTGAACGCTTACCCTCAATCCACTTTGGCCTACGCGATCTCCCAGTTGCCAAATATTTTAACTCCCCTTCCCATTCCCACACTGACCTTTCTGTCCTGGGCCTCTTCCACTGTCAGAGTGAGGCAACACACAAATTGGAGAAACTGCACCTCATATTTCGCTTGGGCAGCTTACAACCCAGCGTTATGAACATTGATTTCTCTAAATTCAAGTAACCCCTGCATTACCTCTCTCCCCCCACCCTAGTCATCCTACTGGCTCCATTGTTCACATACCTGCATCCCTTTGTTACCACCTCTTCCCCAACAAACAATGGGCCATTATGGGCTCCACCCTTCCTTGGTCATCTGTTACTGGCCCTGATTTGTCTGGCCTTTTCCTAATCCTAGTACAGCTGTTCCTTTTCTCAAGAAATGCTGCCTGACCCTTTTAGTTGCTACAGCATTTTGAGTCTATCTTCAGTGTAAACAGAGAAAATTAGGTGCAGGAGTAGGCCATTCGGCCGTTCGAGCCAGTACCGCCATTCAATATGATCATGGCTCATCGTCTAAAATCAGTGCCCCGATCCTGCTTTTTTCCCTATATCCCTTGTCTCCTTTAGCCCCAAGAGCTATATCTAACTCTTTCTTGAATACATCCAGTGAATTGGCCTCCACTTCCTTCTGTGGCAGAGAATTCCACAGATTCACAACTCTCTGGGTGAAGAAGTTTTTCCTCATCTCAGTCCTAAATGGCCCACCCATTATTCTTAAACTGTGACCCCTGGTTCTAGATTCACCCAACATCAGGAACATTTTTCCTGCATCTAGCCTGTCCAATCCTTTAAGAATGTTATATGTTTCTAATAGATCCTCTCTCATCCTTCTAAATTCCAGTGAATACAAGCCCAGTCGACCCATTCTTTCATCATATGTCAGTCCCGCCATTCCGAGAATTAACCTGGTGAACCTACGCAGCACTCCCTCAATAGCAATAATGTCCTTCCTCAAATTAGGAGACCACACAATACCTCAGGTGCGGTCTCACCAGGCCCCTGTACAACTGCAGTAGGACCTCCTTGCTCCTAAACACAAATCCTCTCGCAATGAAGGCCAACATGCCTTTAGCTTTCTTCACTGCCTGCTCTACCTGCATGCTTACTTTCAGTGACTGATGTACAAGCACATCCAGGTCTCGTTGCACCTCCCCTTTTCCTAATCTGACATCGTTCAGATAATAATCTGCCTTCCTGTTCTTGCCACCAAAGTGGATAACCACTTTCTTTTTCCACATTATACTGCATCTGCCATGCATCTGCCCACTCACCCAACCTATCCAAGTCACCCTGCAGCCTCATAGCATCCTCATCGCAGCTCACACTTTGTATCATCTGCAAATTTGGAGATGTCACATTTAATTCCCTCGTCTAAATCGTTAATATATATTGTAAATAACTGGGGTCCTAGCACCGAGCCTTGCGGCACCCCACTAGTCACTGCCTGCCATTCTGAAAAGGACCCGTTAATTCCTACTCTTTGCTTCCTGTCAGCCAACCAGTTCTCTATCCATGTCAATTTCTTGTGTGGGACCTTGTCAAAGGCTTTTTGAAAGTCCAGATACACCACATCCACTGGCTCTCCCTTATCCATTCCACATGTTACATCCTCAAAAAAATTCAAAAGATTAGTCAAGCATGATTTCCCCTTTTTAAATCCATGCTGACTTTGACCGATCCTGTCACTGTTTTCCAAATGCACTGCTATAACATCTTTAACAATCGACTCCAGCATCTTCCCCACTACTGATGTAAGGCTAACTGGTCTATAATTTCCCATTTTCTCTCTCCCTCCTTTCTTAAAAAGTGGGGTTTCATTGGCTACCCTTCCTACACATACAATAGTACAGCACAAAAACAGGCCCTTCAGTCCACAACATCTGTGCCAAACATAATTCCAAGACCATCCACCTGCACTTAACCATATCCCTCCATTCCCCGCATACCCATATGCCTATCCATAAGTCTCTTAAATACCTCTATCATATCTGCTTCATCCACTACCCCTAGCAGCTTGTTCTCACTCACACAGAGGGTAGGCACTCACAACCCTCTGTGTGGAAAAACGTGCCCTACACATCTCCTTTAAACTCTGCCCCTCTCACCTTAAAGCTATGCCCTCTACTATCTGCTTTTTTCATGCGAGGAAAAAGATTCAGACTGTCAACCCTATCTATATGCTACCTATCTATATATTTTTAGATCATAACTTGACAGTCAGGGGAGGCACAGTGGTGCAGCGGTAGAGTTGCTGCCTTACAGCACCAGAGACCCGGGTTAGAACCTGACTATGGGTACTGTCTGTACGGATGTTGTACACGCTTCCAATGACTGCGTGGGCTTTCCCTGGGTGCTCTGGTTTCCTCCCACACTCCAAGACAAGTTTGTAGATTAATTGGCTTTGGTAAAAAATTGTAAATTGTCATGTCATATGTGATAGGATAGGATTAGGCCATTTGGCCCATCGTCTACTCTGCCATTCAATCATAGCTGATCTATCTCTCTCTCCTAAAGCTGTTCAAGTGCCTTCTCCCCATAACTCCTGACTTGGCCTCCACAGCTTGTCACTCAGCATGGACTCAGAGAGCTAAAGGCCCTGCTTCCACACTGTATCTCTAAACTAAGCTCCTTGTCCTAATGATATATAAATTTGATTCTCTCCATTCGTAGGTTCCTTTTAAATGTTTAAATCTTCAAGCAACTCACCTTTCTTAAAGTTCATTGAATGTGCACTCTACTTGGTGAAGAATCTCCAAATTGATCTTTGGGGCCCACTTACCATTCCAGAGCTTCTGTGCTATATTTCCTTCAGGGTCAATATATCCTTCATCGGGTGTGATTTAGGAATAGACCTGCACTGTTAGCTTTTACTAAGTTGTTGACTAATTCTCTAGATATGGCCCAAAATTAATTTTGATTATTTTCTTTAATTTTCCTTGGCATTTTAATGTGCTCATTTGAATGTTCACTGCTTCTAGTTTTTCCTAAATTAAATATTACTCATTCCTATCCATTTTCAGTTTTAAGTAACCAACCTCAACTATGCTCACATTGAAATTCATTTGTCACATTTGCCTAATCAATAAAATTCTCAGTTAATAGATTAAAATGTTGTCTGTTTTTGTGTTGACAGACTAATTTAACAATAATCCGACCATGGCATAAGAAATTTGGCTTAAGAACCAAATTTGCCTTGCAGGATCTCTTGGCTTTTCTCACTGAAGAGAACTACCCTTGAAGCGAAGGCCCAAGAAAGCTCCATTCAAGGTCCAAGGCATTGTGATTAAGACTTCCTTTTACAATCTCTGACAGTTCTGGGGGCTGTAGACCACAGAGGAAAGGAACTGGGCAAAGGGTCGCTATTGGAAAAAGTGGGAGCGGAGAGAAATTTAAAAGGAAGAGGGTCCTGAGAAAATGAGGGAGATTGGAATGAAGATCCACAAGAGCACAAATAGGCAGAGGGGATTGGGAGTGTTCAGGGTGTTGGAGGGAGAATCAGGTGGTGGAGATGTTGAATTGATAGCTGAGTGAGGTGGTGGTTGTGCAGCTCCCCAACCACCTTCCCAGGCAGGTACTGGGGAGATTGTCATCCATGATGTGAGCAGGATGTTTATTAGTTTAAGAAGGAATTGCAGATGCTGGAAAATCAAAGGTAGACAAAAATGCTGGAGAAACTCATCGGGTGAGGCAGCATCTATGGAGCGAAGGAAATAGGCGATGTTTCGGGTCGAGACCTTTCCTCAGACTCTTCTGAAGAAGGGTCTCGACCCGAAATGTCACCTATTTTCTTCACTCCATAGATGCTGCCTCATCCGCTGAGTTGCTCCAGCATGTTTATTAGTTTGATCAGCGATGGTGGAAAAATAAAAATGACACCAAGCTGCATTAATGGAGATAACATGGACTCCTTGCACTCGAACTATGATCAAAAACATCACCTAATTCCAAACAAGCTTCAAACTGTTGTTGAAAGTCTCTTTTATTGCTTTTGTAAACTTTATATTTGTGGCAGAATTTTGAGCAAACAGCCATGTGAGATTAGTTTAAGATTTGTTGTTGACCCTGGGAGCCACAGGTTGCTGGTGAATCATAGGCAGAAATATAGCATCAAAAATGTTGTTTCACAGTCTTTTATTGGAGTCTGAAAGTGGCTTTCAGACTCCAATAAAATACTTTGAAACAAAGCCATCTGAGCCCCTTCTTGGGAATTGCTAGTCATAAACCATCAGCTAGCATACAAACTTTATTCCTAATCATTGTCTTCTGCAGCTCTGTGATTTTATTTTTTACTCTAAGCCTGCAATTCTCCCTGAGATATGACTTTCCAAATTGTTATCCCTAATTTGCGGGGGACTTCTAGTCTTTCCACACAGCAGAATAACTGAACAATATCGATTCTCCTCAAAATCAAGATTCAAATGGTTTCCAATTATAGATGGACAATGCCTCCAGTCACAAACTCACGACATAAAATCAGCTATGCTATATTTTGTAAATTTACTGGGTGCTAACCATTTTAACTCCCACTTGTAAACTGGATGATCAGCACCTCATATTCACTTGCCTAGCTTACAATCCAATGGTATGAAGATTGAATTCTCTAATTTTAGGTAACAAACCTCCCCCCCCTCTCTCCCCCACACCTCCCTTTCTGCAAACCCCCTCCTCTCTGTGCCTAACCTTGCTTCACAATTATTTCTCCCCTCCCCCTCCGCCTACATTCCTTCATCTGGCTTCACATCTCTTCAATCCTTTTAACTCATACCTTTTTATTCATTTCTGGCATTTGTCCAACCTTCTACCTATCAATCAGCCCCCCCCCCACCCTCCAATTGCCTGTGTTCACCTGTTACCTGCCATTCTTTGTCCTGCCCCTCCTCTCTTCCAGCTTTCTATCCTATTCCCCTTCCCCCACCCCTCGGAAAAATTAGTCTGAACAAGGATCCCGACCCGAAACATCACCTATCCATGTTGTCCAAGGATGGTGCCTGACCCAGTGAGTTACTCCAGCACTTTGTATCTTTTTTGTAAACCAGCATCATCAGTTCTTTCTTTCTGTGTTGTTGCCAAATTGTCACCTTAGAACATTAGGATTTAAAACAAATTGGAGTGCCTTCAATTGCCATTATATTCTAAATGACATTTACAGTAAAAGTCATTGATCTAGAAATTCAGACACAGTGGATTCATGGTGAGAATGCAAAATAGCTGCAGAATTATTAATATAATGGGTAATGAGGGAACCGTATCTTCCCAGCTGTCATGAGACAAACTGAGCCATCCTCTCAACAACTAGAGAGCAGTTCCAAGCTACCAGCTACTTCATCAGAGATCCTTGGACTATCTTTAATTGCACTTTACTGGACTTTATATTACACTATTCCCTTTTTTCAGTTTCTGTACGCTGTGGATGGCTCGATTATAATCACATAGTCTTTCCGCTGACTGGATAGCACGCAACAAAACTTTTCACTGATTGTAGACTTTAGGAGAGCTCCCCCTCCCCTCATCCCACTCACCATCAACAACACCACAGTCACATCTGTGGAGTCTTTTAAGTTCCTGGGAACCATCATCTCTAAGGACCTTAAGTGGGGGGCTACCATTGACTCCACAGTCAAAAAGGCCCAACAGAGAATGTAATTCCTACGGCAGCTGAGGAAGCACAATCTGCCACAGGCAATGATGGTCTTATTCTACACGGCCATCGTGGAGTCTGTTCTCACCTTCTCCATCATGGTCTGGTTTGGCTCAGCCACCAAGCACGACACCTGGAGGCTGCAGCGAATCATCCGATCAGCAGAGAAGGTTATTGGCTGCAACCTTCCCTCCATTGATGAACTGTACACTGCAAGGGCCAGGAAGCGAGTGGGCAAGATCATCTCTGACCCCCTTCATGCTGGCAACAAACTCTTTGAATCACTTCCCTCTGGAAGGCGACTCCGGATTGTCAAAGCTGCCACAGCCAGACATAAAATCAGTTTTTATCCACTAGTTGCTCTGCTCAACAGCCAAAATTCTGTAGCCTCCCTTTGATCTGGTATTTTGTTGTTTCACATGCTTGATCAATGGTGTTTTAGCATTAATGTTTTATTATTATTAATGTTTAGTGTTTTCTGAGTCATTTGTAACTGTTACTGTATGTCATGTTGTTACTTGTGGGCGGAGCACCAAGGCAAATTCCTTGTATGTGAATACTTGACCAATAAACTTACTTACTTACTTAAACAGCTCATCCAGCACCGCAATAGATTGCAGCGCCTTGTGGACGCAGCACAGGCCATCACACAAGTCAACCTCCCTTCTATTGATTCCATTTATACCTCACGCTGCCTCGGCAAGGCCAGCAGCATAATCAAGAATGAGTCGCATGCTGGCCACTCCCTCTTCTCCCCTCTCCCATCAGGCAAAAAGTTATAGAAGTGTGAAAACACACACCACCAGATTCAGGGACAGTTTCTTCCCATCTGTTATCAGGCAATTGAATCATCCTACCACAACCAGAGAGCGGTGCTGAGCAACTATCTACCTCTTTGGTGACCCTCAGACTATCCTTGATTGGACCTTGCTGGCTTTACCTTGCACTAAATGTTATTCCATTATCATGTATCTATACACTGTAAATGGATTGATTGTAATCATGTATTGTCTTTCTGCTGTCTGGATAGCATGCAACAAAGGCTTTTCGCTGTACATCAGTACAATAAACGTGACAATCAACTGAACTGAACTGTAAATTGTCTTCATCCTTCTTCCTTTGACCTCATTGAGAAAGTAAAGAGTGCAACAAATACTTACCATGACATTGATTGTAAAAACTTCTGGGAGCTAAGTTTTGACCTGAGATTAAAACCCGACCAGGCACCAGGCAATTCAATTTAATTTATTGAACATTCCCTTCCACCTTTAAGAATTATACAGAATTTATCACCTATTGGATAATGACAGGCATATGCATCATCTTTCATACTTCCTTTATCGCTAGAATGAAAGTGACATTGATCAGCTGCAATTTCATTCACAGTCTTGGGTAGATTTTTAAGATAAACTGAACCTGCCAGTATATTTCATTATATCAACATTATTATGTTCCACCTACTTGAAAACATGGCAAAAATGTCATTGTAATTTAATGTACAGAAAACATCAGTAGGTGTGTCAGTTTAACCACCAAACTGAATGGGAATGGGTCAGATCAGAAGTTAAAACATTAAAAATCTCAAATGGCGCTAAACCTAATTCCAGTCTTCCCACCTGTTTTTGATAAAGGGTGAATGCGGATGTACAATATCCCAGCATTGCATCACTCAGATATTGTAATGTGTTTTTGACTTTGAGTGGTCCTATCCCCTAGTCTCTAGAAACCGAGCAGCCAGGGAGATGGAAGAAATACTCTGGAGTCAAAATGTTTAATTGTAACTGAATAATGAATTTTTTAAAACTTGCAGCAGCTTAATAGGCCCGTGAATGCAACACACACATAATATATATTATTTATTAAAAGTTCAATAAATCAATAGCTGTAATACTGGTGTAAAATAAAACAAAGTCCTTAGTGCAAACAAGAACAGTCCATAGAAGTTCATAGCTGCTGATGCTGTGTAGTGTTCAAGAGTCTGATGCTTGTTGGGAAGTAGCTATTAAAGAACCTGGTGGTCACGCTTTTCAGGTTCCTGTACTTTCTTCCCGATGATACGAGTGAGATGAGAGTATTGTCAGGCTGGTGGTGGGTCTTTGATGATATTGGCAGCTTTTTTGGGGTAGCGTCTCCTGTAGATCCCTTCGATGGTGGGGAGGTCAGGATGGACCAGGTTGTGTCTACCAATCTATAGCCTCCTGTGTCCATGGGCATTCAATTTTCCGAAGCAGATCATTCAAGGAGGAAACAAGAACATCTTTACACTGCTTTAAGTCAGCAGGAACACGAATGCTTCCTGTTCTCTGTAGGGATCTGCTTCCCTTCCCATAGGATAGGGCAACAAGCACTTCCTTCATCTGGATTACAGATAGCACTCCAACTTTTGCACATCCATGACCTAATCTTCTAAACATAGCCAAGTACTAGACACTGCCTCATCATCTCTTCCCAAGAGAGCCGGAACATGTACTGATCCTGAACATCGGCATTTTCTGCATCATTCCTTGGCCCATAGGGTTCGAGGACGGGTCAGCGGTCGAGGACGAGGTCAGGACCTGTGGTGGGTGCCAGAGGTTGGACAGGCTTGCGTGAGTGCCGGAGCTTGGACCAGGCCACCGAGAACATAGGAGGACCTGGCATAGGGGAGCTACTGGGAGAACAAAGGGGGACTTAGCGTAGGGGGGGGTGAAGGGGGAGGCGCTGAGAGCAAAGAAGACCCATTGGGGACTAAATTGAATACTTTATAACTTTGTTGGTGCCCTCTGTATGCATATCTTGTATACCTTGTGCATGCAAAACTAAGAATCTCACTGTGACACGTCACGTGATGATAAAATAGCATTCATTCATTCATTCTTTCATTCTGGAAATCACCCTGTCTTCTACCTACTGCACCCATTTAAATTAAGCCACTCCTAACTTTCCCACATGGAAAAAACACATCTCAGTAAATACAGAGGCATAAGCTGTGTCAAAGCTATTAAATGGTTATACAGTTAAAATACTTAACGTTGCAAAGCACATCACTTGTTTTGATCTTAGTGCTAAAATTGCAGAGACTTCCTTTCAGCTCTTTTCGAGAGGCTCAGTGAAAATGAAAGTGTTTCTATGACAGTTCAATGGTACTTTTTTTGTCATCTGTACCTAGGTACAGTGAATATTTTTTCAGCTCACAAATTGGTAGTTCTGCAGTTGTAGATGCACAAAGCTGCAATGAATAAACTTTAAGTATTCGCTGCTCAGGATTCTTCAGCATCACTCATTGCTGCTGACTCGAGTAATCATCACAACGGCAACAAGCTGTATTAGGATATACCCAGGGGCTGAGTTGGTGAATTAAAGCTGTCTCATGCAGAGAGTTGTGATAATCTCTTCCACCAATGGAATGATAGTGTGTTAGAATAGAATCAAGACTGAAAAAAATAAATTTCCCAAATTTATTTATGTGAGATCCATTTATGTTACAACTCAGAGCTGAAATGTGTAATAGAAGATTTCCGTGTTGGTCCATGGTAAACTGGAGCCTCTTCATGCAGAGCTTCTTTAACCAATGCACTTAACATATTCTGGTGTGTGCATCCTGGTCAAGGCACTCTGGTGTGCCACTCCGAATATCTAACAGTCCTCTGGTTCTCCTTTGCCCTTTTCCTCAGGTGGACACAGTAGCACAATGGTAGAGTTGCTGCTTCAGAGCGCCAGGGATCCGGGTTTGATCCTGACTACGGATGCTGTCTGTGCAGAGTTTGCACGGGTGCTCCGCTTTCCTCCCACATGCCAAAGACGCACGGGTTTGTTGGTTAATTAGCCTGTAAATTGTCCCTAGTGTGTAGGATAGAACCAGTATATGGGTGATCATTGATCAGCACAAGCTCGATGGGCCAAAGGGCCTGTTTCCACACTGTATCTCCAAAACTAAAACTAATCATCGGTGCAGATAGTTTACAAGGAGACATTCAAAAATTCTAATTTTATAGTAAGAGCTCCTCTGAGAACAGGAAAAGACTAAGTAGTTGACAAAGCCAGAAATATTGATGTGTAGGGTTTTAAACTGGTGCGATCAATATTCGAGCAAGTCTCAAATTCCTTCTACCTTTTTACCCTGACTCCCAAGGATGAACATGGCAAAAAGAAACTTGTGCAAGTGGGAACAAAATGCCAAACATTGAATTTCCCACATGGAAAATAATTGTATTGGAAAATACTGCAACCTATAAATTTATTCACAGAGCTCTCCCTTTTTGCTGGCTATGTGCCGTGATGGGGAGGGGCAGAGATGCTTGCGGCACCTTGTCAACCACAAAGCCGCTTTGACTTGAAGCATCAGAACACTCACCTTGACAAAGCAAGTCAGCTCGTAGACTTCCATTCAAGTTCCCAGTTGTTCCCAGTGTTCCCAGAACGAATAGACTCACTTTTATTATTATTATTTTTTTTTTAGAGTTTTAGAGATACAATGCAGAAACAGGCCCTTCGGCCCACCGACTCCGTGCCGACCAGCGTTCCCTGCGCATTAACATTATCCTACATACCCGAGGGACAACTTACAATTATTGAACCCTGATGCTGCAAGCGCTGTAAAGCAGCAAGTCTACCGCTACACCACCATGTCACTTCTTGACTTTGATGCACTGGACATCTCCTATCACCTTTATTTCATCTTGCCACACGGGGACTTGCTGGTTCCTTGGTACAGAATATGTAACTCTTCCTCTCCACCTCATCAACAAGGAAATGTGGATTCATATTGCTGAAATATGGGTCGCACCCCTGTGTCCAGTAGTGCCTCAGTAACCTTGGGCATTTCTAACATATTTAATCAGAGAGGCAATGCCTGACGGGATTTCAGTTCACCCTAGCCCACCATAGAATCCTCCTATTACACATTCCTGCTCAGATGCTTCAGTCAGATTTCATGACTTGGATCTCATTTAAATCAACTCAGGAGTAATTTCAAATCAGCACACCAGAAACACTTTCCTGCAATGTGGTTTGAAGGAGACAGCTCTTCAAGGGCAGGAGCACTGTCATCAGTGACAACACAATCTTGGAGCACAAATTATCATTAACCACAGATTAACAAAGCTGTCTGTATTTAAACATACCTATTTTCCAGAGGACGATGGAAACGTAGTGTCCCAGATGCATGGATATAATTAGGCCAAGGTTGCTCACACACAGCACAGGTTCAGCATTCCTGTTTATAAGGGAATACATTTTTAGGGCAATATCCATCCTATTCAATTCATCCTGATTTATCACCTGGAACTGATTAAAAGATCCGAACTAATGTGACAGATCATTATATTCTGTATGGTATACTTCAACTGTAACATTTCCTTTTATCATACCAGTTGTCAAAGAATAGCTTGTGATACAGTATTAAGAGAAAATGAAGCTCTGAAAAGGGTGCAGAGTAAGACAACACGATGAATTCTCATTTCAAAGCTTTGTTGGTTCACAGCTATGCAGAAATAGTTTAGTTACTGTACTTCAGTAGACCTAGGAATATAAAAAATGAAATCAATAGAATGAGTTTGTACAGACATTTGTTTTAACTAAATAAGTTACGGGTGACCAAGATTATTTGAGACCACAACAAGCTTTGATAAATAAGAAACTATGTAAGACATTAAAAAATGGGAAATTGGTACAGTAGCGGCCAACTCCATTTTCTGTGGTTCTGTGGTTCCCAGCGCAGAAATAACAGTGATTAGATGAGGAATACAAATGTCCCCATATCATCCAGCATGTAATGGGGAGGATGAATGACTTGCCCCGATTGATATTGGTACTGATATTGTATTAGTTTATTATTGTAATACATGGATAACTAATGCATATTTGCAGTTGAGAGAATCAGAGAGGTTAAAGAAAGGGAGGCCAGTCCCATTGTGACCGATAATTACATATGTAAATATCTAACTTATTATATAACATTATATGTACATAGCTAATTTGTCCGTATGAGTTTATGTCCAATTTAAAAGTAAGCGGTGTAGCGTAGGGAAGTGCAAAGGTACCTACACATTGTATGAGGAGGTGTGTGTAGGAAGGAACTGCAGATGCTTGTTTAAACTGAAGAGAGACACAAAATGCCAGAGTAACTCAGTGGGTTAAGCAGCATCTCTGCAGAGAAGGAATGGGTGACGTTTCGGATCAGACTGAAAATGTCACCCATTCCTTCTCTCCAAAGATGCTGCCTATCCTGCTGAGTTACTCCAGCATTTTGTGTCTATCTACACATTGCATGATGTGGCTAGATTTAGTTAAGAGTTAATGCCTTAAATAAAGGAAATTCTGTTGACAGCAATATATCTTATTTGCTTCTGCAAATGACACAGCGGAATCTAGACTGAACTACTAATACTGTAGATGTTGATAGGTGTAGGAAAGAACTGCAGATGCTGGTTAAAATCGAAGGTAGACACAAAATGCTGGAGTAACTCAGTGGGACAGGCAGCATCTCTTGAGAGAAGGAATGGGTAACGTTTCAGGTCGCGACCTTTCCAGTGATGCTGCCTGTCCCGCTGAGTTACTCCAGCATTTTGTGTTAACCTTTGATTTAAACCAGCATTTGCTGTTCTTTCCTACACACATTGTCCACTCCACTGTGAAATCTCCTCAGAGTATGTCTACTTTGAAGAAGTTCTCCTCCTCTCTCCGACGAGGAAGGGTCTTGACCCGAAACGTCACCCATTCCTTCTCTCCAGAGATGCTGCCTGTCCCGCTGAGTTATTCCAGCATTTTGTGTCTACCTAATAGGTGTTGATCTGTTGATGTTTGCTTGATCACCAGCATAATATTTCCAATATCACAGATTAGAATACTCCAATCTCCATGTTAATGTGGGGGAGGCCTGGGTTTATGAAGAGTACATATGGCAGGCTTAAAGATGGCAATGTTTATAGGACATTGGGAAGCCAGCTGAAACTCATGACAAAATTACCCCTTAAATTTCAGCATTGAGAATATTCAGTGTTTCTTATTGGAGGCTGAGAAGAACAATATTTGATATGCTCTTAAATGAGTTGCATCTTGAATTAAATCACTCAATGTAAGTATTACCCACCTGCACCCTATACTTGAAACAGCAGTCATTAATATTAGGATTGGACCTCAATCTGAATATCTAAAAGAAGATCCTGGCGAATTCCAGCAAATACCTTGAGTGCCTGGTTAGAAATTAGATTCAAACAGAAAGTTGCAATGAATGGAAAATGTTTCCTGCATTTCCTTCCTGCCAACCTGCAGAATTTATGGTGGGCAGGCAGACTTATAAGCAGTATGTTGGTAGGTTCTCACCAACGTTTACTTATGTGGATGTAATCAGACTCAGCCCTCATCCATTCATAACAATACATCCAACGTGCACAACCATTCCACGTGGATAATGCCTTTTAGATAAGTTTAGAGATACAGGCCCTTCGGCCACCCAGGTCCGCACCAAACAGCGATCCCTGCACATTAGCACTATCCTACCCACACTTGGGACAATTTACACTTACATCAAGCCAATTAACCTACAAACCTGTACGTCTTTGGGGTTTTACTGATATTGAGAGCCAGATTGTTGTGCTGGCAACCATTTGGTCAATCGGTTGATCTCACTTGATCTCACTTCTATACTCTTACTCATCAACATCTGTAATTCGTCCAACGGCGGTGGTGTCGTCGGTGAACTTGAAGATGGTGTTCGCACTGTGTCCGGCTACACAGTCATGAGTATAGAGTGAGTACAGCAGGGGGTTGAGCACACAGCCTTGAGGTGTTCCTGTACTGATTGTTAATTAGATATTTTTTTTATTAGATATTTATTTGTTGTCATTTGAACCTAAGTTCAAACGAAATTTGGTTTCTGCAGTCATACAAACAAGTAAAAAGAACCAAGACACAACACAATTTACACAAACATCCATCACAGTGAATCTCCTCCTCACTGTGATGGAAGGCAAAGTCTTATCTCTCCCCTGCACTCCACATTCTCCTCCCGATGTCAAAGTCAAAGGCCCCGGCGGGCGATTGTAGATATGTCCCGCGGCCATTAAGCCGCGCCGGGCGATGCAAGGCCACGCTCCGGGTCTTGATGTTGTAGCCCCCAGTAGCGCCAGCAAGTCCCACGGCCACCAATGCCGCGCCGGGCGATGTCAGACCCCGCTCCAGGTCATCCTCAACCCCGCAACTCGGCGGGAGTAGCTGCTGTTGCGGGAGCCCCGAAAAGCGGTCTCCCACCATTGACCCGCGAGCTCCCGATGTTACCATCCACCAGACCTGCGGCTGAAGCCTCCGAATCTCCGGGGTCGGGTAGCAGCAGCGTGCCACCACAGCTCCTCCCGCTCCGAACTCGGCCAGCTCCACGATGGTGAGTAGTCCGCAGGCTCCGCGACTGGAGCCCCAGGTCGTTCCGGTTGGAGGCCGCTCCACGGTGCTAGGCCCCAACGACAACGGAGACCTGACAGAGAAAGGTCGGGTCTCCCGTGCAGGGAAAAGATTTTAAAAGTTTCCCCACCCCCACCTCACGCCCCCCGCCCCCCCCACACATAACCAGTTAAAAAAAAAAACACTATACAAAACTCAAACTCAAAAAAAAAAAAAAAAAGACAGACGGACTGCAGAGGCCGCTGCAACGTGAGTCGTGCCGCCCACCCAATTAATGAGGAAGAAGTACAGTATTTCTGCCAATTCGAACAGACAGTGGTCTGTGGATGAGGAAGTCCGGGATCCAATTGCAGAGGGATGCGCAGAGACCCAGTTCCGTGAGCTTGGTAACCAGCTTTTAAAAAAATTCAAAAACATTAATTCAAATATTAAAATAATATTTACAAGACAATAAAACGAAACAGAACCCAACACCATAATACATGGCAAACGATAAAATTTTATACAACTATCTCACACTCCATGTCAAGGATGCATTCAACCCCACGCGGTGCCCAGCGGTCCTGGAAATCCCCCAGGGTGCCCGTGGACAGCGAGCAGTCCCTCTCTAACACCACCCGGGCATGGAAAAGGGGCAGGCAGCCAGGGTTAGGTCCATGCCCAGGTGGTGTATCAAAAGGAGCCATTATCTAAAGGAGCAGCCCCTTTAGATAATGGAACAGGGACTGCAGCCTCACACACTCCATATACATGTGGTACACAGACTCTTCCAGCCCGCAAAAGTGGCAGGTGGCTGGTGAGTCTGTAAACTGCGAGAGAAACAGGTTGCAAGAGACTCCACGGTGGAGTACCCTCCACCCCAAGTCCCCGATGTAGAGGGGGAGAATCCCTGCGTAGAGGGACCCGCACTGGGGGGCCCCTTGGTAACCAGCTTTTTTTATTCAAAAAATGTATTCAATTATTTAAAAAATAATATTAAACTACAATAAAACAAACCAGAACCCACCACCATAATACAATACAAACAAATATCCTTAATAAACTACTGTACAATTATCTTACACTCCTTGTCAAGGATGCATTCAACACCCTGCGGAGCCCAGCGGTCCCGGAACTCCCGTGGACAGGGCGTATTCCCTTCCTAACCCCACCCGGGCACGGACGTATCCCCGGAAAAGGGGCAGGCAGCTGGCTCAGGTAAAGCCCTCCACCGCCTGGCGCCGTGACTCGCAGATGGTCAGCTTGGCCAGGCCCAGGAGCAACCCAACCAGGACATCTTCAGCCCTACTCTCTCCCCTACGCACACGGTGTCCAAAGATGAGGATGGTGGGTGAGGTGCAGCCAGAAGGCAAGGAGCAGGCCCTTTACGTATTCAAACAGTGGCTGCAGCCTCACACACTCCATATACACGTGGTACACAGACTCTTCCAGCCCGCAAAAGTGAACCGCGAGAGAAACAAGTTGCAGGGAACACCTCTTGGTAACCAGCTTTTTTTAAATTTTTATTTTTTTATTATTAATCAAAAATATTTATTCAAATATTAAAATAATAAACAGAACAGTAAAAACCAAAACAGAACCCACCACAATAATACACGACAAACAATAAACTATTATATAACTATATTACACTCCTTGTCGAGGATGCATTCAACCCCCCTCGGTGCCCAGCGGTCCCGGAAATCCCCAGGGTGCCCGTGGACAGGGCATATTCCCTTTCTAACCGCACCCGGGCACCGACGTATCCCCGGAAAAGGGGCAGGCAGCCTGTTCGGGTAGAGCCCTCCACTGCCTGGTGCCTTGACTCACGGATGGCCAGCTTGGCCAGGCCCAGGAGCAACCCAACCAGAACATCTTCAGCCCTACCCTCTCCCCTACGCACAGGGTGTCCAGAGGTGAGGATGGTCGGTGAAAAATGCAGCCAGAAGGCAAAGAGCAGCCCCTTTAGGTATTGAAACATGGGCTGCAGCCTCACGCACTCCATGTACACATGGTACACAGACTCTTCCAGCCCGCAAAAGTGAACCGGGAGAAAAAAGTTGCAGGGAACACCTCTTGGTAACCAGCTTGGAAGGGATGATGGTATTGAACGCCGAGCTGTAGTCTATAAACAACAGCCTTACGTAAGTGTTTTTATTGTCCAAGTGGTCCAGTGCGGAGTGGAGAGCCAGTAAGATCGCATCCTCCATTGACCTGTTGTGACAGTAGGCGAACTGTAATGGGTCGAGGTTCTTGTCGAGGTAGGAGTTGATATGCACCATAACCAACCTCTCAAAACACTTCATCATCATGGACGTTAGTGCCACTGGTCGACAGTCATTGAGGCACGTAATCTTGCTAGTCTTGGGCACCGGTATTATTGATGCCCTTTTAAAACAGGTGGGAATCTCAGACCTCAATAATGAGAGGTTGAAAATGTCCGTAAAAACTCCAGCCAGTTGGGCTGCACAGGTTTTGAGAACTCGACCGGGTATACCATCAGGTCCAGGTGCTTTCTGAGGGCTCATCCCCCAGAAGGATCTTCTGAGGTCAGCCTCTGTGACTGTAATACCATAAGGGTGTATGGGGGCTCGGGAAGACACATCAGTGTTCTCCCTATCTGGACCTCTTTTTGACCTCTGCGTCATCAGATCTAAATGCCCGGGATCTGGTCTAGAGAAGAATGCGGATCTCCTGGTTCATCCAAGGCTTCTGGTTGGGAAATACTCTGAAGGTTTTTGTAGGAACGCAGTCCTCCACACATTTCCTTATGAAGTCTGTAACGACTGGCAAATTCATTCAGGTCCGTTGCCGAGTCCTTCAACATTGCCCAGTCTACTGACTCCAAGCAGTCCCATAGTTGTTCCTCTGCCTCCCCAGACCTGCTCTGTGCAGTCCTCACATCTGGGGGTGCGCTCTTCAGTAGCTGCCTGTATGCAGGAGGAAGCAGCACAGCTGAATGGTTGGATTTCCAGAAGTGAGGGCGAGGGATAGCGCGATAGGCATACTTGCTGGAAATCTACTGTGCTGCCCTTCTATTGCGTCAGTCATCAATTAAACAAAGAAACATGGAATTACACCTGGGAATCAGGTTCCAGTTATGTATCTCTTTCTTTCTTCATATCCTTTTTACAGAAGGTTTCTGAAGAAGAGTCCTGACTTGAGACATCACCTATTCATATCCTCCAGTGATTCTGCCTGATTATTGAGTTACTCGAGCAGTTAGTGTCTTTTTTTGTAAACCCGCATCTTCAGTTCCTTGAGTCTCCTTTCTTACACAGTTGTTCAAAATCAAAATTGTTCCTTGAGCTAATCAAAATCCACCTGAGATGCAGCCAAAATAGACAATAGACAATATACATTGGGCGCAGGAGTAGGCCACTCAGCCCTTCGAGCCAGCATTGCAATTCAATATGATTATGGCTGATCATCCCCAGCCATGGCTGAAAATCCATCTACATAAAGATTAACACAAGAATTTGAGCAGGTTTAGTACATGTGGCCCATCGAGACTGCCTTGCCAATCACGAAGGTCTTGGCTGAGCTGATCTGGCAATGTCATCCTTCTGCCTCCCCATAACCTTACTAATTACAGCTTGCCATACTGAATATACAATAAATAGTCCTCCGTCATTTTCGCCACCTCCAACATGACCCCACTACTCGCCACATCTTCCCATCTCCCCCCCTGTTTGCTTTCCGCAAAGACCACTCCCTCCATAACTCCCTGGTCAATTCTTCCCTTCCCACCCTTCCCACCCCCTCCCCGGGCACTTTCCCTTGCAACCGCTGGAGATGCTACACTTGTCGTTTTACCTCCCCCCTCGACTCCATTCAAGGACCCAAGCAGTTGTTCCAGGTGCGACAGAGGTTCACCTGCATCTCCTCCAACCTCATCTACTGCATCCGCTGTTCTAGATGTCAGTTGATCTACATCGGTGAGACCAAGCGTAGGCTTGGCGATCGTTTCGCCGAACACCTCTGCTCGGTCCGCATTAACCAACCTGATCTCCCTGTGGCTCAGCACTTCAACTCCCCCTCCCATTCCGAATCCGACCTTTCTGTCCTGGGACTCCTCCATGTCCAGAGTGAGCACCACCAGAAATTGGAGGAGCTGCACCACATAATTCCGCTTGGGCAGTCTGCACCCCAGCAGCTTGAACATTGACTTCTCCAATTTCCGTTAGCCCTTGACGTCTCCTCCCCTTCCCTGCTTCTCCCTCAGCCCTCTGGCTCCTCCTCATCCTTTCTTCTTCCCGCCCCCCCCCCTCCCCCTCCCCACCCTGCATCAGTCTGAAGAAGGGTTTCGGCCCGAAACGTTGCCTATTTCCTTCGCTCCATAGCACCCGCTGAGTTTCTCCAGCACTTTTGTCTACCTTCGATTTTCCAGCATCTGTAGTTCCTTCTTGAATATCCTGAATATGATCCATTTATTGCAATTCTGTTTTTGGTTCCTTCAATCCTCTACGCATGCTAATATATTTGCTCTTATGCAACATTCTTATCTTGTGTAACAACCTTATGACACTTCAATAAATTCCACTTGGAAATCAAACACATTAAAATGTACTCTTTTCCCTTTAGCCACACCATTTGTTCCATGCTCAAAGAGTTCTAATAAACTTCCTTTCATGAAATTAGAATGACCCTGTATGAATATCCAAATGTTCTCTATCAGTTAATCATGGATTCCAACTTTCCCCTGCTATAGTTTTCCTCATTTCTGTCCTCCTCCATTATTGTATAGGTCCATTGTGGAGGTGGGGGGAGTTGAGGGAAACGTGTTCTAATCTCTTACCTCGATGGAGATGGGGGGTTTTTCCATATCATATCTCCGTCTGCACTGCGGCCTAACATCGTGGAGTTGGCTACCTTTGCTGGAGATCGAGGGGGAGCTCCATCGCGGGGGCCTGCGGACTTACCATCACGGAGTTCGCGATCCATGTTGGGTGTCGACCTTGAGGCTCCAACCGTGGGAGCCTACGGGACTTTAATATCGCAGAGCCCGTGGTCTCTGGTTAGAGACAGACAGCGGGGACTCCAAGCTGCAGGAGTTTCGACCGCCCCGACTTGGTAATTTCGATCGCCCCGACACGGGAGTTCCGAAGGCCCAGACCCGGGGCTTCGACCGACGGCTGCGGGAGCTTCGATCACCCCGACTGCGGATGGTTCGACTGCCCTGACCGCGGCAGAATAAAGAGGAAGGAGATTGGACCATCGCAGTGAGGAACGTGGGGAATACGCTGTGCTGGATGTTTATATTAACTGTTATGTAGTTGTGTGTCTTGTTGCTTTTTTTTTAGTATGGCTGTATCATAATTCGAATTTCACTTAATTAGTACATGTGACAATAAACTGACCTTGAGACCTTGAAACCTTGAAACCTTGTACTTGCAGTTTTTGTTCCCCATTTCTGGAAACTTTGCAGAATTTGGGGGATTTCAAAAGTTTACAATCAGTGCATCCACTAATTCTGCAGCCATTGCATTAAAAACCTACACATGCAGGTTTGCAGGACTTGGTAGCATCTAATCCCATTTTTTCCACAATGCTTAGGTGGCACAGTGGCGCAGTGGTAGAATTGCTGTCCTACACCACCGGAGACCCAGGTGCAATCCTGACTTCGGGTGCTGCCTGTGTGGGGTTTGCACGTTCTCCATATGACTGCGTGGGTTTTCTCTGTGTGCTCTGGATTCCTCCACACTCTAAATACATACAGGTATGTACGTTAATTGGCTTTGGTCAAATTGTAAAGTTGTCCCTTGTGTGTAGGATAGTGTTGGCCTATGAGGATCACTGGTCAGCGTGGACTCTGTCGACAAAAGGGCCTGTTTTCACACTGTATCTTTAAAGTCTAAAATCTAAAACTTTTCATCAGTGATTGTGCCTTCAGTCTAATGTTCATGGCAATGTTCCCAGTATGGTCTATCAAGATAACAGATACACAATTTTTGTTCAAATTCTTTACGTCCTTGTTTTCCATTATTAATTCCCCAGTCTCATCGCACCAAAGCATATCTTTACCCCAGCTACTGAGTTCCTTTTTATAGAATTAGTGCCATAATCATGGTCATACAGTACAGAAACAGACCCCTCTGCCCAACTTGGCCATGCTAACCAAGTTGCCCCATCTAAGTTTGTCCCATTTATCTGTGTTTGGCCTATACCCCTCTAAACCTTCACATTCATAAACCTGTCCAAATGATTTTTAAATGTTATTATTGTTCCTGCTTCAATGACTTCCTCTGGCAGCTTGCTTCATATGCCCACTATCCTCTGTGTGAACAAAGTTGCCCATCGAGTTCCTATTACATTTATCCCCATTCACCTTAAACTATCTCCTCTAGTTCTTGACTCCCCAACTCTGGGAAAAATACTCTATGCATTCACCCTATCTATTCCTCTCATGATTTTATACATATCTATAAGATCATCCCTCAGCCTCCTGTGCACTAAGGATTAAAGTGCAAGCCTGCACAACCTTTCCCTGCAGCTGCAGCTCTTATGTTCTGGCAACATCTTCATAAATCTTTTCTGCCCTTCACAGTGTAGTAGCATTGTAGAAGTTCTACAATTGAAAAACCTCTGTTTTTATATTTCTTGCAGGCGTACTCTCATCATTTCTTGTTCCTCCTTATCTTTCTACAGTCATTCTTTGATGATTTTTAAAATGTTCCCAATCTGCTGTCCTATCATTAATCTTCACAACATCATAGACATGTTCTTTCATTTTGGTACCTTAACTTCCTTTGTTCCCTAAAGATGTCTCATTCATCTTCCATTTGCAATCTCAATAGAATATATCTCTGTTGAGAATTATGAGACGTCTGTTTAAATCTGCTACAGCTTCACTACTTATTAACCTTTTAAACTATTTTACCTGTCTTTTTTAGCTAACTCGGCTTTCACGTCTTTGTAGTTGTCTTTACTTTTTTATGATTACTTTCTGACCAGGTTTCCAACTCTGAAGCAAAATTGATTATTTACTAAAAGAGAATCTCTTACTATGAGAATCTCTTACTATGAGATCATTAACCAATATTGCTTCATTGCACAATACCAGATCTAAAATTGCCCAATCCCTGGTCGGTTTCACTATGTATTATTCTAAGACACTATCCTATATATATTCCAAAACTTGTCTTCAATTTGATTCAACCAATTGATGAAAAGTTTAAAGTTCCCCAGGGGTCTTGCCCAGAGTAGGTGGATCAAGGACCAGAGGACATAGGTTTAAGGTGAAGTGGAAAAGATTTAATAGGAATCTGAGGGGTAACCTTTTCACACAAAGGGAGGTGGTTATATGGAACAAGCTGCCAGAGGAGGAAGTTGAGGCTGGGACTATCCCAATGTTTAAGGAACAGTTAGACAGGTACATGAATAGGACTGGTTTGGAGAGATATGAACCAAAAACAGGCAGGTGGGCCTAGTGTAGCTTGGACATGTTGACAAGTTGGGCCGAAGGGCCTGTTTCCACACTCTATGACTCTGTGAGGATTATTGCACCTGGCAGCTCATTCTTCCAGGATACAAATGCGACAGGAGGGATAGAGATGGGTGAAAGATTGGAAGGGAAGTTGTTATTTGACTTAGGATAGTCCATTGTGACTATAAGGCTGGAAATTAGATAGAAGGGGGTGATCAATTTGATGGGATTGTACTGTAGGCCCCCCAATAATCAGTGGGAATTAGAGGAGGAACAATGTAGGGAAATCATAAAGGGCTGCAGGAATAATAGTGTTTTAATTGTGAGGATATTTTAAGTTTCCTAATACCATCTGTCTACCATTGTGCTAAGGGCAGAATGGGTTGGAGTCTGTTAAGTCTGTTCAGGAACATTCAGGCCCTACTAGAGAAGGGATAAAACACAATCTCCTCTTGTGCAATAAGGTAGGACAGGTGATCAAACCTTTGGCAGAGGAACCCTTTGGGACTAAGTGATCATAATTCTATTATTCTTTAAATAGTTATTTAAAAGGGTAAGACTGGACCAAAAGTTGCACTCCTAAATTAGTGCAAGGTCAATTTTGATGGTATTAGACAGGAACTTTCAACAATTGATTGAAGGAAACCGTTTGGGTAATATTGGGTAAATGGGAGATTTTTAAAAGTGAGATAGCGAGTGTTCAGGGCTCACATGCTCCAATTAAAGTGCAGAGCAGAGCTGCGTTAGGTGGGGAACTCTGTTGTTGAGGTCCTGGTCAAGGAAAAGCAGCCATATGTCAAATATAGGCAGCTGGGATCAAGGGAATCCTCGAGGAGTATATGGAGTGTAGAAGGCTTCCCACTGGGTCGCGGCTGTGGACTGGGAACGTGGCTGGAGGTCTTTATCGAGGCGTCGCGATCTCGATCCCTCCCAGATAGTCACTGAGAAGCCCGGGTCGGAGCCCAGCCAGGGCCTCGCGGGTCTGTTGGAGCAGCCTAACCTCGCGTGTCGGAGCCCGCGGCCGACGGAGCCCGCGAGTGGGGCCCAGGTCGGCGGCACAGAGGCCTCAGGAGAGGACCCGGCAGCGTTAGTGGAGAGGTCAGTGCGGCGGTCGATGGGGGCGCCAACCGACGGACGAGGACAGACACGTGGAGCGAGGACGTCGCTGCTGAGGGAAGGCAGCCTCACCGCAGATATTGAAAGTATAGATTTCTACAGCATGGAAGGAGAACCTTCAACCCATCTTATTCATGCCAATCTGGTTGGCATATTTGGCCAGTCCCATTTGCCTGCATCTGTCCCAAAGCCCTCTAAACTCTTCCTATCCATTTATTTCTCCAAATGTCTTTTAAAATTTGTAATTGCACCTCCTTCTGTAGCTTCCTCTGGCAGCTCATTGCCAAAATGGACTACCCTTTGAGAGATCCTTCATAAATCATCCCCTTGTCACCTTAAGCCGATGCTCTATAGTCTTAGACCCTGGGAAAAATACTGTGAGCGTTCACTTTATCCGTGCCACTCATGATCTTGTAAAACTTAATCAGGTCACTCCTCAGCCTCCTGCACACCAAAGAAAAACGTCCCAGCCTATTCAACCTCTCAGTATAACTTAGGCCCGCAAGCCCAAGTAACATCCTGGTGAATCTCTTCTGTCCAGCTTAAGACAACCTTCTTGCAGCTTGGAAAGCAGAACTGCACACAGTACTTCAAGTGTGGTCTCACCGACAACTTATGTCGCTGCATCATGATGTCCCAACCTTTGTACTCAATAACCTTCCCAATGACGCAACCGTGCCAAAGGCAGTCTTCATCACACTCTTTGTCTGACTCGAAACTTTCAGGGAACCATGCAAAAGGTCTCTCTGTTCTGCAATACTCTCCAGGGCTCTACCATTTACTGTAGAAGTGGTGCCCTGGTTTGTCACACTAATGTGCAACACCTCATACTCATCAGAATTAAATTTAATTTGCCATACTTTGGCCCAGTTCCCAACTAATTTAGATCCTGTGTACATTTGCAACGAATGAGGCCACAGTGCAACACTGGTTCCCACACACTGCAAACACCACCATATGTTACTGGCCCTGATACAGTTGTCGTAATTCATGAGCAATTTAATTTTTTTCAGGTGACATTTTACTTTTAATTGCAATTTAGTTTAATTAATCTAATTTTAAGCAATCAATTTGAGTTACTCTTATTGCATTGAATCATAATATGTTGGAACTTGCTGCATATCAGAGAGAAACGAAAACTGCAAATTCATCAGCAAATCTCTCTTGTCTTCTCTTATCAGTAACTATCAACCTCTAAGGACTGTGGTTCCACTACGGACTTTGGGTTTTTGCATTAGTATCACGATTATTAATTCATTGAATTTAAAAAAAAATAGTGAATTTAAAATATGTTGTCTCTGTGTATTGTATTTAGTGCAAGTAACAATTTATTGTTCTGTTATCGATATATATGGCAATTAAACACTCTTGACCCTTAACACTTGTTCTTACTAGTACAACTTTCTTATTTCCTTAAAGCACAAACACCGATCCCCTTTCATCTACTTCACCAAATTTCCAAAATGTATTCTCTGTCCCCATGACAACCCTGAGCTTCCAGAAAACAAATCACTGCAGATGCTGGAATCGTGAGCAATAAAGACAACGTTCTGGAGTAACTCAGTGGGTCTGGCAGCATCACTGGGGGACATGGATAGGTGGTGGTCGGGTCAGGTCCCTATTCAAACTGGAGAAGGGTCCCAACCTAAAATGTTGCCTATCAATGTCCTTCACAGATGTTGTCTGACCTGCTGAATTACTCCAACATGTTGTACTTTTTGCCTATACTTCCAGTCACTTATACTTCAATTCTCTTCTGATTTCATCCTCTTACTCTGCTTCTACCTTGGCCAACATTGGCTCAAGGAACAGTACATCATTTTTCAATTGTGTACATGAGACCCCTCAAGACGTAATATTGAATTTAACAATTTCAGGTTATCATTCCATTTTGCTTTCTCTCTCCACAGATGTGACTGTTACTTTCCATTTAAATTTGTTTCTTGTTTTTCTTTTCTATTTCCAGCCACCACAAAGACTGCAACTTTGACAATGTTGTTCTGTGTGCTATGACAGACAGACATTCCCTCAATTCCCATCAGTGTTCAACTACTCAATAACTTAATACATTTATTTCCTCAGCCTTCAAGTTCAAAGGAGTCTTTGACCCAAAATACCAATCTTTGTTTCTCTCTTCACCGATGCTGCCTGACCTGTCGAAGGTTCTGGTGAAGATAGACACAAAATTCTGGAGTAACACAGCAGAACAGGCAGCAACTCTGGTAGGAATGGGTGACGTTTCAGGGTCGAGACCCTTCTTCAGACTGATGGTTGACATTTTGGGTCGAGACCCTTCTTGAATGGTTCTGGTGCTTTGTGTTTTGCTGAAGATTCCAGCATCTGCATTTCCTTGTGTTTTCCAGTTTTTGATTCAGATTTTCAGCAACAACATCCTTTTACTCCGATCCAAAAGATCATTCTCCATGGAACTGAACTCTGTGCATTAGCAAATGCTTCCTGAATTTAAGTGAAGAAAATTCCAAAGGCAGAAATTAGCAGGTCTCCAGTTGTAACTGACTACATTCCCAATTGTGCAGATAAAAATCCTGGTTGTCTCATGAATTCCACAAACATCCCCATACAGAGGCAAGGTCATCTCCAGACAATTAAGATAAATGTCAGTTAGTATTGCAATGATCAGAGTAACTCTGATATCTATTCACCGGACATTGTGGAATAGTCTCTGAGCAGTATATTTTGGACCTATGGAATCAGTCTGAATCAGCGTCCAGACCCAAAACGTCATCTATCCATGTTCTCCAGAGATGCTGCCTGACCGCTGAATTATTCCAACACTTTGTTTCTTGTTTTTATAAACCAGTCGTTGCAGTTTCTTGTCATAGTCATTCAGGATGAAAACGGGCCCTTCGGCCCAACCTGGCCATGCCAAGCAACATGCCTCTACTACACATGCCCCATCCATATCTACCACCTGCCTACTTTTGGCCCATATCCCTCTAAACCTAGCCTATCCATGTAGTTATCTAAATGCTTCTTAAATGTTACAATAGTACCTGCTAAACGTTTCAATAGTACCTGCAATGTCTGTGTCTCTGTATTTTGGATTGTGTTGCCCTTAACCTGTTTTTACCTCATATTTTAAGCACCTTAAGTACTGAAGCATTCACTAAGCCAATCTGAAAATGCAGTTGAAAATATGTACGGCAGTGATTGTTTCTCAAAAGCAATTGATTTAAAGTGCTTTGAGGCGTTCTTAACAACTGATAAAGTGTTGTACAGTGGCAATTTCTTCCAACTACAAATGTGTTAAAAGCATCAGTTTCATCTTTTCAAAAGGAAAAAAAAGATATAATTTAAAGTGCATGTTTCTATCTGGGCTGCTGATTGTGAAAGGTATGCCAGGTCTGCTTTTTCAGCTCAAAACTGTTTCAGTAATAATTTATTTCCAGGAATAAACAACGGTGAAAAAGATTTTATTTTGATCTGGTGAAGTCTGTACAATATTCAGGAAAGGGATGTGAAGGTAATGAGGCAAACTATAAAGTGTGTGACTTTATTACCATTCATTTCACGGGGCAGCTATTGCAAACATGCAACGGCAGCCCCATGGTTGAAATGTTAATTTATTGATGTTTCTATTGCTGTACAAATAAGAAGCCTGAGACAAAAATCACAAAGATATCATTAACATGTCTCTTTGTGTGAACAGAAAATCTCAAATATTTAGTTGTATTTTCAAAATAAAATAAAAAGGAAACAAAAAATCACTTGTAAGAATTCTCATTTCATCTTCCAAAAATAATTAGTAAAGGAATATTTTCCCCGCACTGTGACTGGAGTGATTGATGTCAAATGCTAACTGTATATTATCAAGAGCCATTCTCATCCTCACCACAACTTTGAAGGCAGACAGAAATGGCACCACAGCGATCCAGATAAAAGAGGTCCCATTTATTATGAGTAAACCCAAATTAGAGGAGTGCAGTTTGCCAATGGCGAGTGGTTGAATCAGGCTGTATATTGGTCCTAGGTAGGAAATTACTATGCCGAGGTTTCAAGTCACCCCAGTGTTGGGAAGAATGGATGTGGCTGGTTTACTGCAGAATATTCCGTTTAGTTGGATTGTGCCACATTACCTTCCCTTGTAGAAAGCTCTCAGTCACAAGCCCATCAGGTAGTTGTCTACACAAAACTTCACAAGAGCCCTGCAAGTAAACAAAATGCAGGATTGTGCTTGATGGTTCCCCGAGCAGGAAACTATCTAATCAAGAACCAACTTCTTACTTGGCTAGTGAAGAGGAGGGCATCCCCTCCATCCACTCCAGCACATCCAGTCCTCCCCCTGAGCTCATATGGTATGAGCTCATATAATATGGTACGTTTTAATCTACAATTTGTGAGGGAGAAGGGTAAATCGGAGGTGTCTGTGTTACAGTTGAACAAAGGGGACTATGGAGCCATGAGGGAGGAGCTGGCCAAAGTTGATTGGAAAGATACCCTAGCATGGATGACAGTGGAACAACAATGGCAGTGTATTTCTGGGATTAATACAGAAGGTGCAGGATCAGTTCATTCCAAAGAGGAAGAAAGATTCCAAGGGGAGTAAGGGGCGACCGTGGCTGACAAGGGACATCTGGGACAGTATAAAAATAAAAGAGAAGTACAACGTAGCAAAGATGAGCGGGAAGCAAGAGGAATGGGTAATGTTTAAAGAGCAACAGAAGATAACTAAAAAGGCAATATGGACAAGGGAGGCCAGTGGATGTAGTGTACCTGGACTTTCAGAAAGCATTTGATAAGTTCCCACATAGGAGATTAGTGGGCAAAATTAGGGCACATGGAATTGGGGGTAGAGTGCTTACATGGATAGAAAATTGGTTGACACACAGGAAACAAAGAGTAGGGATTAACGGGTCCCTTTTAGAATGGCAGGCAGTGACTAGTGGGGTACCACAAGGCTCGGTGCTAGGACGCAGGTATTTACAATATACATCAATGATTTAGATGAAGGGATTCAAAATAACATTAGCAAATTTGCAGATGACACAAAGCTGGGTGGCAGTGTGATCTGTGCGGAGAATGCCATGCAGTTTAATATGGAAAAATGTGAGGTTATCCACTTTGGTAGCAAAAACAGAAAGGCAGATTATTATCTAAATGGTGTCAAATTGGGATAAGGCGAAGTACAATGGGATCTGGGGGTCCTTGTTCATCAGTCAATGAAAGTAAGCATGCAGGTACAGCAGGCAGTAGAGAAAGCGAATGGCATGTATAGCAGCAAAGAGGTCCTTCTGCAGTTGTACAGGCCCCTCGTGAGACCACACCTGGAGTATTGTGTGCAATTTTGGTACCCTAATTTGAGGAAGGGCATTCTTGCTATTGAGGGATTGCAGCGTAGGTTTACAAGGTTAATTCCCGGGATGGCGGGACTGTCATATGCTGAGAGAATGGAGCGGCTGGACTTGTATACTCTGGAATTTAGAAGGATGAGAGGGAATCTTATTGAAACATATAAGATCATAAAGGGGTTGGACACGCTAGAGACAGGAAACATGTTCCCGATGTTGGGGGAGTCCAGAACCAGGGGCCACAGTTTAAGAATAAGGGGTAAGCCATTTAGAACGGAGATGAGGAAACACTTTTTCACACAGAGAGTTGTGAGTCTGTGGAATTCTCTGCCTCAGAGGGCGGTGGAGGCTGGTTCTCTAGATACTTTCAAGAGGGAGCTAGATAGGGCTCTTAAAGATAGCAGAGTCAGGGGATATGGGGAGAAGGCAGGAACGGGGTACTGATTGGGGATGATCAGCCATGATCACATTGAATGGCGGTGCTGGCTCGAAGGGCCGAATGGCCTACTCCTGCACCTATTGTCATCCGTTAGAGTAATAGAGTCATAGATTCATACAGCACGGAAACAGGCTCTTCGGCCCAATGTGCCATGCTGACAAAATACCCTAGTGGTGCTTGTTCCACATGCTCGCATTTGGTTTAGAGAGCTAAACCTTTCCTATCCATGTGGTTGTCCAAATGTCTTTTAAATGTGGTTATCTCAACTACTTCCTCTGGCATGTTATTCCATATACCCACCACCCTCTGTGTTAAAACGTTGCCCATTGGGTTCCTACTAAATCTTTCCCCTCTCACTTTAAACCTGCCTTTTGGTTCTTGATTCCCCTACTCTGGGCATTTACCTTGTCTCCTACCACTATGGTACTGCCTGATGTTTCCCTTCCATGTTGTGCCTCAGATCCAGGCTCAGTGCCACAAACCTGATAGCTGATGATGCTCACTCCTGACGGACCATCCTGCTCACTGTGTCCAAATGTCTATACCTGTTTTGAAGTGGAGTGGCCATAGTTGGGGAGGTGGGGAGGGGGGGGGAAATAACTTTCAAAACTCTGAGTAGGCGACCAGATACACTGTCATCGACCCTTCAGGCTCTGTTGGTTAACTGTCCTTGATTGAGCTTTGGATGTCTGAAGTGTGATGTGCTAATGGTCACCTTTATTCACACCAACTCATTCATTCATTCTGATAATCGTGAGAATGTTTATTAATTAACATACTATTTTTATACTATTAGAATAAATAAACTTAACTAATTATGGGAATAAAACCTGAAATAATAGTAACCCAAGAAATAATAGTAATCCAACCTGGCCAATATCACCTTAAAGCTCTGTTAACTTTGTAAACTTGCACGATTTGAAGCATTCAAAATTTGAATTGCTGATGACATTAGTTTGAAGGTTGTATTTAGCTTGCATTATTTAAATTAGTTATTTAAAATAGCATAAAATTATGCTCATCAATTTTGTAAATATAAATCGTCTACAATTTTGGGTTATATATTTGAATTATCTCAAGTTATATTTGCAAATAAATTCTAATTAGCATTGCTCCTCAAAAGGTTACCTTTAGCATAAATGCGCACTCAACAAATTTTGTAAGTTAAGTCATGTGATTTCAGAGAAAGAATTCTAATCAACCTAATTTGCAAGTTTAACCTAATTACTACAATTTGTGATAATGTTATTATTAGCACCATGTTCACTATACATTTCAACTTAGTAAAAATTATGATTTGAAAGGGACGAATGAAAAATGCAATTACTTTTACACAGATTTTAACAGCAATCGAGTTTCAATGTTTCCTCTTTAGTTGTCATCCAAACTTCAAAATAACTTTAAAAACTTGTAGTTGTATTTATTTAAAGTGTATCAAGCAACTACTAAATAATTAAAATATAAATATATAGAGAAGTTAAAAAAAAAATGTTCAACTGAACTTCTTCAAAGAAGGGTCCCTTCTGTATGCTAATGTTAAAGAGGCATACAGCTCCATAGCCCTTCTGCCACTAGGAAGATCCTACCACAACCCAGTTCACTTCCTACCTAGGTATAAGCCAATGGTCCAGAGGCTGCCTGTGACCATATGTTCAGTGAGGAGGTGGTCACAGGAGGCCTACGACACCCTTCAGGGCAGTTTTGAGGTCACAGACTGGGACGCACTCTGTAGTCCCCATGGAGAGGACATTGATGGACTCACGGACTGTGCTACATAAAGTTCTGTGTGGATAATCTTGTACCTGTGAAGACTGTACACTGTTTCCCCAACATCAAGCCCTGAGCCACCAGTGACATAAAGGCCCTTCTCAGCCAGAAGAAGAGGGCCTTCTGGAAAGGTGACAGGGAGGAGGTGAAATGGATGCAGAAAGATCTGAAGGTGAGACCGAGACAGGGCAAGGATGACTACAGGAGGAAGCTGGAGCTGAAACTTCAGCAGAACAACATGAGGGATGTGCGGAGCGGTATGAAGAGCTTTACAGGCTACTAGACCAGTGGCCTGGGGAGGGAAAGCAATCAGGACTGGGCCAACGAGCTAACCCTGTTTTTTAAATAGATTTGATGTTGGTGCCTCTGCCCACCCATCCTCCTGCTCCCCGACCTATTCCCGCCCTCAATCCCCCTGGACCACTTCCTCTGCCCTTTATTTGTCGCGCCTGACCATCAAGGCTGAGCAGGTGAGGAAGGAGCTGAGCAGATTCCACCCAGGCAAAGCCATGGGTCCCAATGGTGTCAGCCCTAGTGCCAGTCAGGTTTGCGGAGTACTCCAGCATATCTTCAACCTGAGCCTGAGCCTGGAGAGGGTTCCTGTGATGTGGAAGACATCCTGCTTGGTTCCTGTACCGAAGAAGACATGTCCCAGCTCCTCCAATGACTACAGACTTCACACATCATGAAGTCCCTGGAGAGACTGGTGCTCACTCACCTGCGACCCCGGTTAAACCCTACCTGGACCCCCTGCAGTTCGCTTACCAAACAAAGACAGGGTTGAGGACGCCATCATCCACTTGCTCCATTGTTCCTATGCTCACCTGGATAAGTCAGGAGCATTGTGAGAGTCACAATGATGTCAGGCTACAGAACTGTGTCTCAGACACAGTGGTGAGCATCACAGGGGATGGTCTTCTCTCCCTTCCTGTTTATCATCTACACCTAGGACCAGATATAACTCCATCTCCTGCCACCTGCAGAAGTTTGCAGATGACTCTGCAGTTGTGGACTGCATCAGTGAGGTGAGGGAACCAGAATACAGAGGTGTAGTCAACGACTTTGTTGAGTGGTGTGGGCTGAATCACCTGCAGCTCAACACCGACAAGTCTAAAGAGTTGCTGGGAGGCTTTCGGAGGAGAGGAACAACCTTGTCCCCTGTCTCCATCAATGTTGTGGATGTGCAGTTTACCAGGGAGTACAAATACCTTGAAGTTTACCTGGACAGGAAACTGGACTGGTCCAGGAATGCTGAGGTCCTGTACAGGCGGCTGTTCTTTTTGGGAAGGCTCCGTTCCTTCAACGTCTGCAGTGAGATGCTGCAGATGTTCTACCAATCGGTGGTAGCCAGTGCCATCTTCTTCACTGCCGTGTGCTGGGGCAGCAGGGCGAAGGCCGCGGAGGCCAACAGGATCAACAAACTCATCAGGAAGGCTGGTTCTGTCCTGGGGGTGGAGTTGGATTCATGGGAGGTGGTCTTGGAGGGGAGGATGCTCCTCAAACTGCAGAGCATCCTGGACAATGCAGCTCACCCCCTCCATGACACACTGGTCAACCTGAGGAGTACCTTCAGCAACAGACTGGTTCCACCAAGATGCAGGACAGAAGACTACATGAGATCCTTCGTTCCTGGGCGATCAAACTTTACAACTCCTCCCCCTTTTGTCATGGGGTAGACTGAGACTGACCCTCCCTCCCTCCCCCCCCCCACCCCTCCCCCTCCTCAATCGTTGCTTATCACCCAAACCTTTCCACTCGTCACTTTAATTTCATATTTCATGTATTTTGTGTTCTTAATGACTGTTAGCAGATCCATTCCCCTCCTGGGATATATAAAGCTGCATTGTATTGTATTGTATCGTATCATCCTGAGCCAAAAAATTACCTGTCCATTCCTCAGCAAATGCTGTCTGACCAACTGAGTTCCTTCAGCAATTTCTGTTTTGATTTATTTTGCTCAACTTACCTTTCCAATTAAGATAGATAGGGATATGTTACATGCACCAACAATAGCTGGAGTAATGTTCAGAGGCCTGAACCGAAGTGCATCCATCTCCGCAGCTCAGGGACTATTGAACATGCGTCAATGCACTTGATGCTTCTGGACTTAATGCACAAGCATAGAAGTCTCGTGCGTCCTGACATGCACATTGCTGCCAGCCACAAGTTCTCTTGGAACACACTATTAGTTGTTAACACGACAAAGGCCATATAATGAAAACATGCAGAAAGTAGATATAAATAAAGAGTAAAAAAAGGAAGGAAATAAAATAACAATAAGCAATAAATATGCTATAAAAGTAAATAGCAGCATGATGCCCATTGCTTTACATGTGAAGGTAGTTTACTTTCCAAAGTAGAGTCTATTTTTCCAGTTATGTTTCACATAAAGCCCCTTAAATTCAGATATGCCACGGGACCAGTCCTAATTACATCAACTGTGTAGAGCATGAATGCTAGAACATGTGTTTTGTAATTATTATTAGATTTATATCATACCTAGTTTTTGGCTGATTTGGTGGTCCATATGCTTCTCCATCTGTGCTCAGCAGTCTTCCTCCTTTGACAACTGCAGTTTACATGTTCTTTCTTGGCTTTCCTGCTATGTGGTTGGCATAAACCTATATAGACATTCCAGTATTCACATTCCCTGTAATGGGTGGGTGACTGTAATTAACCAACCTTATTCTTCTGAGAATCGTATCAACAGCAGAGGTAATAATCTCATTTATCTTTTGATATGTTTAAGGTTCATTTAAGCCGCATGCAGCATTTCTAGCTAATGTGAATTTTTCGTCAGTCTTTAAAAAGTAGGAGTTTCTTGGAGAAAAAAGACAAAAAGCATTGGAGTAACTCAGGCAGCATCTCTGGGGAATGTGGACAGGTGATGTTTCGAGGCTGGACACCTCTTCAGACTTTAGATAATGTTTTGTGTCTGGACTTTTCAGACTTTCTAGACTAAATCTCTTATTTTTGTTATTCTATTCTTACTAAAAGGGGAATGTTACCAGTATTAATATAGGAACATAAAATACAACTCTCTTTATCTTTATATTAATTTATATAGTTTGCCTTTTAAATATTTTTTTCTGTTTAAAATTCTTGGGCAATTTAGATTTGGGGCCTTAAAACCGGCTACAGTTCTAAAAGTGGCATATCAATAATCAGATTATCAATAAGAATAAAAATGTTCAAATCTCTCAGGCAGCAGTTATGAAAACAGAAACAGAGTTCAAAGATTTCAGGTCAATGACCTTTAGTCAGGATGTGTAGGATGGTTTAAACTGAAGATAGACACAAAATGTTGAAGCAACTCAGTGGATCAGGCAGCATCTCTGGAAAGAAGGAAAGGGTGACCTTTCGGGTCAAAATCCTTCTTCAGACCCAGTCTGAAGAAGGGTCTCGATGTGAAACATCACCCACTCTTTCTCCCCACAGATGCTGCCTGTCCCAATGAGTTACTGCAACATTTTGTGTTGCTCTTTAGTCAGAGCTGGGAAAGTGAGAAAGCACATCTGTTTTACGTTGCAGAAAGGATAAGGGAGTGATGGATAGAACATAGTGCAATGAACCAGATTTAATAAGAGAACTTTAGGTAAAGGAACAACCAGGAGGTAGTGACCACGAAATGATAAGATTTAACCTACCATTTGAAAGGGAGAAGGTGAAATTGGTTTCATTGGTATTACGGCTGAGCAAAGGGGACAACCGAGGCATGAGGGAGGAGCTGGCAAAGATTGATTGGAATGGGCTTTAGTAGGAATGACGGTAGAGCAGCAATGGCAGGAATTTCTGCGGATAACTCGGAAGGTGCAGGATCATTTCATTCCAAAGAGGAAGAAAGATTCCAGGAGGAGAATAAGACAACCATGGCTGACAAGGGAAGTCATGGACAACATAAAAGCAAAAGAGAAGGCATATAGCTTTCCACGATTAGTGGGAAGCCAGAGGATTGGGATGTTTTTAAAGAACAACAATAGGTAACTAAAATGATAATACAGAGAGAAAAGAAGAAGTACGAATGTAAGCTAGCCAATAATATAAAAGAGGATAGCAAAAGTTTCTATGGATATATAAAGAGTAAAAAAGAGGCAAGAGTGGATGTTGGGCTGCTGGAGAATGCTGTAGGAGAAGTGATAACGGGAAACCAAGAAATGGCAGAGGAAGTGAATAACTTTTTTGCATCAGTCTTCACAGTGGAAGACACCAGCAGTGTGCCTGTAATCCTAGAGAATCAGGGGTTAGTGGAGTGACGATTACCAAGAAGGTGTTGAGAAAACTGAAAGGTGTGAGGGTGGATAAGTTAACTTATGGACTGCACCCCAGGGTTCTGAAGGAGGTGGCTTCAGAGATTGTGGAGGCATTAGTTGTGATGTTTCAAGAATCATTAGGGTTAGGAGTGGTTCCTGAAGATTGGAAAATGGCAAATATCACCCTGCTGTACAAGAAGGGAGCAAAGCAGAAGAGCGGAAACTATATGCCGGTTAGCCTGACTTTGTTGGGTGGTAAGATTTTAGAGTCAATTATAAAGGATGAGGCTACACAGAAGTTCATGATAAAATAGGCCGAAGTCAGCATGGTTTTGTGAGACTGTGGAGATGGACTTGGACATATTAGGAAAGTGGGCAGAGAAGTGGCCGATGAAATTCAGTGCAGCAAAGTGCAGAGTCATGCATTTTGGTAATAAGAATAAAGGTGTAGATTATTTTCTAAATGGAGAGAGAATCCAGAAATCGGAGGTGCAAAGGGACTTGTTGCCTGATTCCCCAAAAGTTAATTTGCAAGTCGAATCGGTAGTAAGGAAGGCAAATTCAATGCTAGCATTTATATCAAGAGGACTGGAATACAAAAACAGAGATGTAATGCTGAGGCTCTATAAGGCGTTGGTCAGGATGCATTTGGAGTACTGGTGAGCAAATTTAGGCCCCATATCTGGGGAAGGATGTGCTGGAATTAGGTTTACAAGAATGATTCCAGGAATGAGTGAGTTAGCCTATGATGAACCCTTGACAGCACCGGGCCTCTACTCACTTGAGTTTAGAAGGTTGAGAGGGGTCCTCATTGAAACTTACAGAATAATGAAAGGCATAGATAGGGTGGATGTGAAAAGGATGTTTCCATTGATGGGAGAGTCTGAGACCCAAGGTCATAGCCTCAGAATAGAAAGGAGGTGAGGATGGATTTATTTAGTCAGAAGGTAGTTAATCTGTGAAAATCATTGTCACAGAGGGCTGTGGAGGCCAAGTCAGTGGATATTCTTTAAGGCAGGGATAGAACATTCTTCATTCCTACGGGTGTCAGAGGTTATGGGGAGAAGGCTGGAAAATGGGATTAGGAGGCAGAGATCAGCTATGATTGAATGACGTAGACTTGATGGGCCAAATGGCCTGATTGTACTCCTATAACTTGTGAACATGTAGATTTGTGAACATTGAGAATATTTCTTCTGGGGTGAGGCGAAGGGTGCAGAGATGATTGATTTATAGGTTTTAGGTTGGAGATTATGGACTGGATTTGCGTATTCCATTTACTGGGGCTGATGAGGTGTAGGTTTCAAATCATGTGCCTGAAAAATAAGGTGCAAAAAAACCCATGTAACTTTCTGCTTCATTAGCATCAAGTCGGTGTGACGATAGTAGCCTGCAGAGTAAACTAACAGGAAAGAGATTGCTGTCGACCTCAAGGAGAGGAGGGATTAGGAGTCTCATAGAGGGAACGCTTTGGTGTTTCTAATTCAGGAATCTCATACACAGGGAACAGGGATTTCTGGATTATACCTGGTGCCAGGGATGTGAAGGCTGAAGCCAGGCAGTTTGAGGATATTAGGGAAGAAGGATCGTGAGGAGCAAACAGGTTAATTGGATGCAAGGGACAAGTCTGCCAAAGTGCCATCAGCATCACAACGTAGTTCATTTTATGAGGACCACTACTTCAAAAAGAAGCATTTCCTTTCCTAACAAAGAGCGAGTTAACATATGAGCCCAGCGATGACTGTAGAACACTTAACATTTGTTTGGCTTCTTGTTATCCTCCATTTTGGAGGACTGTCCTCCATTATCCTCCAGATGCTCAGAGCATCTAAAAGCAGCATATTAAACAAAAGGAAAATAAATGAATGTGACATGTTGCCTACTTTTTATGGTCATTGAGGTGAAATAACTCAATGCATCTCCCACTGGTTGGGGCATCTAAAATTAGACATATATTTAAGACGAGAGAAAGGAGATTTAAAGGGGTTCTGAGGGATAGGTATCCACATAAATGGCAGTTGCACCTGGAACAGCTGCTAGAGGAGATGGCAGGGCAAGAACAATAACAACATTTAGGAGGCAATGATCGATACTTGAATTAATAAGGCATAGAGGAATATGGAAATAATGCAGGCAAAGGAGATTAGTATGGATAGGCATGATAGTCAGCATAGACAGGGTGGGCCGAAGGGCATGTTTCTGTACAACTCATTGATTATGACTCTCTGTAGCTGTAACTCTGGTATATAATTAATTACATATAATTAACTTAATGTGCTGTCAGATGCACTCACTGCTTGCATTCTTTATTGCTCTACAGTTACCTGGCTCTGATCAAAATGTCAAGCTTGCTGGCTTTGTACTGATGAGGGCCATTGTGGCACAAGAACTGCAAGCAAAGTAATCAAGCCCTCACTGCACATTCAGAAGCATTAAAATCAGAATTAAATACCCAGGTAAAACAATGTTAAAATTAACTTTAAGGTGAGACCCAGAAAAAACCCCCACTTTCAAACAATTAAAAACATCATAGCAAACACTACTAATTTAAATTGGAGCAAGACACCAAGTGCTGGAGTAAATCAATGGGTCAGCATCGGTGGAAAAGATAGACAGACAACGCTGAGTCTGAAGAAGAGTCGGAACCCGAAACACCCCTCTTCCCCCTCTTTTTCCTCCCCTCTTCCCCCCCCTCTTCCCCCCCTCTTTTCCTCCCCTCTTTCCCCCCTCTCTTTTCCCCCCCACTTTTCCTCCCCTCTTTTCCCCCTCTCTTTCCCCCCCCCTCTTTTCCTCCCCTCTACCCCCCCCCCCTCTTTTTCCCCCCTCTTTTTCTCTTTTTCCCTCCTCTTCCTCTTTTGGTCTGGATAGAATGTCTGTTTTTTTTTATAGGGAGTAGGCTGACAAGGTTCAAATGGCCATATCAGCTAATTGGACCACTGTTGGACTGCCACTGTTGGACTGCATAGGTGCCGTGCTGACTGCAATAAAGAAGGGAAAAGGCGGGGAAATCTTGGCAGTCAAGTGTCAGACTCAGGAAAAGAGTCTTTGAAGCCCGAGACCTAAAAGCTCAAACAAAACAGCTGGTCTACAGAGCCGTTGTCCTCCCCACCCTGTTGTATGGAGCCGAGTCATGGACCACCTACAGCAGGCATCTGAGAGCCCTGGAACAATACCATCAAAAATACTTACGAAAGATTCTGAGGATCAGCTGGGAGGACAAACGCACCAACATCAGTGTTTTGTAGGAAGCCAACATAACCATTATCACTACCACAACTTCGATGGACTGGCCATGTCATCCACATGTCCAACACACGTCTCCTTAAACAAATCCTGTAATCTCAATTAAAGGAAGGTCAGCTAGCACCCGGCGGGCCAAAGGAACGCTTCAAGGACAACATCAAGAACAGTCTGAAGAAACTCCACATCACATCGAACGACTGGGAGCACATTGCACTGGACAGGTGCTCCTGGAGGAAATCTGTGCAGGAAGGAGTTGCACGTCACGAAATGGAACCATGCCATGTCGCAGAGACAAAGTGACAGCACCGTAAGGGGAGAGAGAAGGTGGCTCGACGACTACCAACCACCGCCAATCTCCACTACCCACGTTGCACCAAGGTGTGTGGATCGCACCCTGTCCACGGGCACCCTGGGGGATTTCCGGGACCGCTGGGCACCGCAGGGGGTTGAATGCATCCTCGACAAGGAGTGTAATATAGTTATATAATAGTTTACTGTTTGTCATGTATTTATGGTGGTGGGTTCTGTTTTGGTTTTTACTGTGCTGTATATATTATTTTAATATTTGAATAAATATTTTTGATTACATTTTTTTTTTAATTTTAAAGTGTGTGGATCGCGGATCAGCCTCTACAGACATCTGCAGACCAACAAGTAGACAACCCTATGGAGAGGAGAGGACAGTCATACTCGTTTTGAGTGACCGTCGATGATGATGACACTCTGAAGGATCAAAGTTTTCTCATGAAGTCTGGGAAAATGTATCTTGACAGGAAACTAGAAGTCTAAATGGACATATCAACAAATTGGACCCATCTATTACCAATGATGCAGAGGATTGGCCTCTACTGGCTTATCAGCCAGTGATAGGGATCAAAGCGGCATGCAAGTGAGGGGAGGCAATAGTCCAAAGACGGATGGCTAGTGATCTTGTGGCAGTGAAGGATCTGCCCAATTATGCCAAGAGCTGTTTAACTCATTCATTGCCTCCTGTTCCATCTGCTCTCAGACCTACACGGTTAACCATGTTGGATTATTCATCATCAGATCATACACAAATAGATTTCTCGAATTGAACACTAGAAAGTCTATCATGTTGAACCCTGTATTCAGGTACTGTACATAGCACTTTGATTTGTTACTCTATACATGCGATGTGCCTACATACAGATGCTGGGCATTTGCAGTCATAGCAAATGGTATTTAATTTGTTGCAGGAATTCATTGTGTACAAAAATACACAATTAGTGTAGATTTCATCATTACTATAGGCCACAACTAAAGAGCTTGTGGTCTCCTTTTGCATTAGTTAGAGGGCTTACTCCTACTTGGGCAGTTAAGAGAGAGTCAGTGGCATCCATATTCCTCAGGGTAGGTTCTATTTTTGACATTTGTTTGTTGCTGATTGCTTCCTCCCGAGCTGCCTGCCAATCCACCGACCACACATCATTATGTTCCAAGCTAATCATCTCCACTGCAGGCTCCCTGCAATTACCTCTCCTCTTCTCTCCACATCTGATCGCTGAGGACCCACCCAAAATGACCTCCAGTTAAAAAGTGGTTAACAAAACTGACTCCAATAACTGAATTGTAGAAACAAAGAACTGCAGATGCCGGTTAAAGATAGACACAGAGTGCTGGAGTAATTCGGTGGGTCAGGCAGCATCTCTGGAGAAAAAGGAAGGGTGATGTTTCGGTTTGGGAGCCTTCTGCCTGACCCGCTGAGTTACTCCAGCACTTTGTGTCTATCCAAGAGTTGCAGTTAAGGGAACTTCAGCAGAGTAATACACAAGAACATATTGAAACAATTTGCAAACCTTATTCTGACTTTTGTAACATCGTGTGCATTCATAAGGATAAGAAGATGGGATGGGCTGCTCTGAGAAGACAGTTGCAATATACTGTAATTACATTTTGAATGTGAATAAATCTTCAGTATGAATTTGTAAACGTCAATGCAAAACAATTCAAATTGCATCACAGAAGCACAACAATGGATGAGAGAAATTGTAGTTTCTTATTAGTAAAGAAACTAGAAAATGTTGACAAATGCTAATGTACTTGCCACAAAGCTGCCGGTAGGTCCTGCAGTGAGCAGTTATCATCAGGGCAGCAAAACTGTCACTGCTGGAGTACAATATACCCTGCAGCTGAAATTATATATGTAAAGGGCCTGTCCCACTGCGGCGAGTTGGCGAGTTTAGAAGAGTTTGCTCTCGACTCATACTCGCAGCATGGTCGACACGAGGTCCTAGGAGGTCTTTGTAACTCTCCTTCATGCTCGAGAGTAGTCCCCGCATACTCGAGGCCTCAGCTAGGTCGCGGCGTATTTTTCAACATGTTGAAATATGCCCGCGAGTAAAAAAAGATCGTCATGGAAAAAATCGATAGGTTTAGTCGAAGTAGGTCGTAGTAGGTCGGCATGTTATTCGTAGGTAATCGAGGGTAGTCAAAGGTAATCGAAGGTAGTCGTAGATAGTCTTCAACATAGTCGAAGGGAGGTCGAAGGAGATTGAAGGAGGTCATCTTCACTCTCCACTATTCGGTGTCCAATTTTCCCGAAGCTAGTCGAAGCTAGTCTTCAACATAGTCGAAGGAGGTCGAAGGAGGTCGAAGGAGGTCTTCTACAAAGTCGAAGGAGGTCTTCAACATGACACTTTTTCAAACTCTCCTAAACTCTTCAAAACTTGCCAATTAGGTCACCACAGTGGGACAGCCCCTGACTCTCTACTTGTGTGTAACTAGGTTTTATGTATGTGTACATGCACGATACAACACATGTGCCCATCAAGGATGTGCTCTCAGTCCCCTACTGCACTCCCTATGCACTCACAACTGTATGGCCATATTTGGCTCTAACTCCATCTACAAGATGACACCACTGCAGGGGGCCAAATCACAAACAGTAACACAACAGTGTACAGGAAGAACTTAGTAACAAGGTGTAATGACAATAACCTCTCCCTCAATGTCAGCATGATGAAGGAGCTAGTTATTAAGTTCAGGAAGCTTGGTTGAGCGTATGCCCCAGTCAGCATCAATGATGCAGAAGTGGAAATGGTTAAGGGCTGAAAGTTCCTTGGCGTTAATATTACCAATGATCTGCCATGCACCAACCGCATTGATGCGACAGTCATGAAGGCCTTTACTTCTTGAGGAGACTGAAGAAATTTGGCACATCTCCCATGACCCTTACAAACTTCTACAGATGAATCATAGAAAGTATACTGTTGGGTTGCATCACCTGTGAACAGCACTGCCCAAAACGACAGGAAATTGCAGATTGTAGGTGTAGCCCATTTCATCTACACTTCACACTGCCTCAGAAAAGCAGCCGACATAATCATGACGAACCACGTGATCATTCTTTCTTCTCCCTGCTCTGGTCTGGCAGAAGGTGCAGAAGCTTAAAAGCGCGCACTGCCAGACTCGGGAACAGCTTCTTCCCCTCTGTTATCAAGCATCTGAATGGTCCTTCTATGAGCTAGGAACTGTTTGATTAACGTTTGCCCCATTGTGGACATTGGACTTTACCTATGGTATTGTTACACTATGCTGCTGAGAACTGTATTCTGCACTCTGTATCTTCCCCTTTGCTCTATCCGTTGTACTTGAGTTTGACTTCATTTTATTGTGTACGGTATATCTGATCTGTCTGGATGGCATGCAAAACAAAACCTTTCACTGTACTTTGCTACATATGACAATAATAAACCTAAACCTAAACCCAAACCTAAAAACCATTCTTGCTCTTCAGTTCAGTAGTGAGCTCAAACCTCTGGTTATAGAAGATCTTGATCATTGTAGTATTCCAGATATCTAAGCAGAATCCTTGGACATAATATTCTTCAGATAAAAGCCCATCTGGACATTTTCTGCAGTAGAGAAACAATATTTATGGAGATTACCTGAGGTTGGTATGTGCAATGCATTATTTATCTTATATGCATTGTTTTAAAATGATACTAATTGAAGTGTGTGACAGATGTAATGAAAAAGCCATTCAAAGATCCTTTAATGGAAAACATGATTGCTGCAAGGTGTAGGATGTTCTTATGCAAACTAAATGAATGCAATTAACTTTGAGTTTGTGTTATTATATCATTTGCAAATATCCAATAAATTATGATATGAATTGTCAGATTCTGCACAATCATCAATGTGGGGGTGGTATGCCAGTTTAGTGTGCAGAAATTTGCTGTAATATTTCAGATCGTTTTCAAGTTTTATAGGCAATCTATTCTATCCAAAGGTGATCTTTATACTATTAGTTGGTACAGTTTATAAGTAATATATGTTGTCCAGCTCGTGCAATTTACAAGGTGTAAGGTGTATTCACCAGGTGCATTTAATAAAAGACCTGACAATGTTCTCATAAGAAGCTTATGTTATGTTGTGAGTGCAGTTTATATGTGCCCTATCATGCCATAAGTGATAGGAGCAGAATTAGGCCATTCGGCCCAACAATACTCCGTCATTCAATCATGGCTGATCTATCTCTTCCTCCTAATCCCATTCTCCTGCCTTCTCCCCATAACCCTGACGGTACCCAAACGTGGCGCCGACAGACAAGAAGCCGAAGCAAAGAAGTCGAAGCCAAAGAACCGAATGGAAACGAGGTCGAAACGCCAATAAACCGAAAGAGTCCGAAGACGAAACGCCTACTAACCGAAAGGATGGGACGCCTAAAAGCCAACGAACCGAAAAGCTGCGTCGCCTAAAAGCAAACTTACCGAATGGCCGCTCTGTCGGAACGCCACCTACCCGAAAGGCGTCGTCGCCTACAGGCCAAAGGACCAACTGCCACTCAACAGAAAGTCCAGCAACGGAGATGACGTTGCCGGGGGGCGGGACTTGTCAGCGATTGGTCCAGAGCCCCGCGTCCATCACATCACTGTGATGTTATGAACATTGTCCCACGGGATGGATCACTGTGTGACAGCAGCCTCACCGGCTAGGTCACTGTGTGACAGCAGCCTGACCGGCTGGGTCACTGTGTGACAGCAGCCTCACCGGGCAGCATCTCTGGAGAGCAGGAATGGGTGGCGTTTCGGGTCGAGACCTTTCAGACACACTCTGAAGAATGGTCTCGGCACGAAACGTCACCCATTCCTTCTGTCCAGGGATGCTGCCTGTTTTGTGCATGGGAGCTTGGGTGCGTTCTGCAAGCACCGCGACGGTAATAAATAAAACGTCTGTCCCCGCGGCTGGGGTGAATCACCCGTTGTGGGTGTCAGGGTCTGGGGGACGGAGAGGGGAGGGGGGGGAAATCACCCTGGTGTGGGGGTTGGGGTCCGATGGTGGTGCATCGCGGACTGTGGGATGCTCCCGCGGGTGTATATGGAGGAGAGAGAGAAGGGGGAGTGAAGGGGAGAGAGAGAAGGGAGAGGGGGGGAGAGAGAAGGGGGAGAGAGAGAAAGGAGAGAGAGAGAAGGGGGAGAGAGAGAAGGGGGAGAGAGAGAAGGGAGGGAGAGAGAAGGGAGGGGCGGGAGAGGAGGGGAAGAGAGAGGAGAAGAGAGAGAAGAGTGGAGAGAGAGGAGGAGAAAGAGAAGAGAAGAAAGAAAAGAGGAGAGAGAGGAGGAGAGAGAAGAGGGGAGAGAGAGGAGGGAGAGGAGGAGAGAGAAGGGAGAGAGAGAAGGGAGAGAGAGGGGGAGAGAGAAGAGGGGAGAGAGAAGGGGGAGACAGGAGCGTGGGGTTCATTTTCCCACACAAGCCATAGGTGACTGGGCAATCTGAACCCAAGCACCAAGTTGAAAGCGGCTGAAGGTGTGCATCGCTCGGGACAGCCCCCACTCTCCCACGGCCACCCTCCGCGGGCTACGGGTCAGGTGAAGTGGAGGTGTGCGACAATGTTCATGCCTTCACAGTGATGTGATGGACACGGGGGTCTGGACCAATCGCTGAGAAGTCCCGCCCCCCAGCAACGTCATGTCCATTATTGGACGTTTCTGTTGAGCGGCAGTCGGTCCTTTGGCCTGTAGGCGATGCCACCTTTTGAGTAGGTGGGGTTCCGACAGAGCGGCCATTTGGTAAGTTTGCTTTTAGGCGACGCAGCTTTTCGGTTCGTTGGCTTTTAGGCGTCCCGCCCTTTCGGTTAGTTTGCATTTAGGCGTCCCATCCTTTCGGTTAGTAGGCGTTTCGTCTTCGTACTCTTTCGGTTTATTGGCGTTTCAAACTCATTTCCATTCGGTTCTTTGGCTTCGACTTCTTTGCTTCGGCCTCTCGTCCGTCGGTGCCACGTCCGCACACGAACCCTGACACCTATACTAATCAGGAATCTACAGTATCTATCTCTGCCTTAAAAATATCCAGTGACATGGCCTCCACAGCGTCCTGTGGCATCTCCAATTCATCTCCAGTTAATGCAGCTATTGCTATTCAGCTGGTGTAGTTGAAATTGAGACGTATGTAACTCAAATAATCTAGTTTGTACTGGACCATCGGTATCCAGATGTTAAAGTTTCTAATGCGCTTCATGTTACACAGCTGTACATTTTTTTAAATGTTCTGTTGTATCTACAATTTATATCTTCATAACTATTTGACAGGCTTGTTATATTTTACTTCGGAGTCACGTGAGTGATTCCGTGAAGAAGCCCCGCCAGTGCGCATGCGTGTCATATCGTCGTTCGCATGGCGAAGCACCGGACTGGCAGGCGTCGCTCCTGCCAGCGGTAAGTTTAAACTACAGGTAAGTTTTGTTTTCTTACCTGGTTTAGATTTTTCTTGCAGGAACCTCTTTTTACAGAGGTTTTCCTGCTCAATATTTCCACGAAGTCCGACGAGGGAAACCGGCTATGGGCTGTGGGGAGACCCCGGTTCCGACCGCGGAAGCGGGTAGCCGGCGAATGTCGGGTTCGCGATCCCAGTCACTGACAATGCGGTCAGTGACTTCCAGACGCTGTGGTTCTCATGGAGGGGTAAATCCAGCAGCAATGCGGCTCCCAGACCGCAGTAGTCCCCAGGATGGGGTAAAACCAACCAGAATGGTCAGCCCGATGGACTCGGATGAGTCGGGCCGGGAGGGTTCCCTTCCGGTAATGTATAACAATTTGGAGGTTGGCCAGGGTGGAGCTCCTAATGGAGAGGATGCTCCACCTAGATACACTCCAACAGCAGGAGTTGTGTCAGCGCGGGCCTATGGGAGAGCCCGCGCCAGCAGCACCTTGGACAGGGCTGCTTCATGTTCATGCCGAGTCTGTGCAGCGCTGGGCCTATGGGAGAGCCCGCACCAGCAGCGCCTTGGACAGGGCTGCTTCAATATTGATGCCGAGTCTGTGGCAGCGCTGGGCCTTTGGGAGAGCCCGCACCAGCAGCACCTTGGACAGGGCTGCTTCATGTTCTTGCCGAGTCTGTGGCAACGCTGGGCCTATGGGAGAGCCCGCGCCAGCAGCGCCTTGTAAACGGGCTGCTTAATGTATGGCAGCTGCACCTGTAGAAGGGATGCATAATGTCTCCCTCATGGAAGAGGTGAGCTTACCGGGTCAGTTTTGTTCTGACCCTGAGGTTGGAGGTATTGCAGAGCAGCATACTCTAAGGCATGGAAGTTGCCGGGTCAGTATTAGTCTGACGCCGAGTCTATGCCAGCGTCGGCCTATTGGAGAGGCCACACCAGCAGCGCCTTGTAACAGGGCTGCTTAATGTCTCCCTCTTGGAGCAGGAGAGCATGCCGGGTCAGTGTAAATCTGACGACGAATTTGAGGGTATAGCCGTGGAGCATACTCCAAGGGATGAAGGGCACGTGTCAGAGGTAGCATTCCTGGCAGCAAGGTTTGCCATCCCAACACAATGCAGTGAACTATCAGGGGGACATTAGAGCCAGCCGCCGAATCTTCTATTCAGGTAAGACCTATTCAACAGGCAAAACCTGGAGGACGAAGGTCAAGCTATTGGACCAATCAAGGCCAATGATGAGCAAAGCAGTAAGCGGTTCATGAAGCTGGTGGTAGCATGAAAGCTGGCCAGAGGTTCCACGCACTCTACCAGTTCTACTCTACAACTAAGGGGCCACTTACAAGTTGGTAAGATTTACACTTGGTTGTACACTACACAAATGATTAAGACATTGTGATCTACTTAGAGGCATCTAACCATGTAAAACTGGACAATACTAGCAATCCAAGCAGGTTGGAATTGGGTCAGAATTATGTTTTGAGGCAGGGTCAGTGTTTTGGCCAGGATTGCATTCGAGACAGGCTTGGAAATATGGGCAGAGTTGTCTTTCGAGGCAGGCTCAGAATTGTGGCCAGAATTGTCTTTCGAGACAGGCTCAGAATTATGGACAGAGTTGTCTTTTAAGACAGGTCAGAATTATCAGATAGGCTCAGTATTATGGCCAGGATTGTCTTGCAAGACAGACTCGGAAATCGGGCCAGAGTTGTCGTTCAAGGCAGGCAAGAGCGGAACTCGCTATCAAAACATGGAGGGGACGGGGGACACAATCTTTTGGCGGCAACGCGCGCGAGGCTTCGGAGGCTCAATCCAGCGCTAAATGCAGCTCAACTGCCTGTCTCACTGGGTTAACTACAGCCCTGTCTGGACTGACGGGATACCAGCGCTGCTTCTCTGCGCTGGCCATATTTCCCGCAAGTCCATGAAGTGTTGTAAGCTCACCTGGCGGGACAGGCAGTTAGCTGGGTTTAGCGCTGTTTCTCTGCACTGACCCGTCTGACTGCCAACCAAAGATCCTATAGCGGAGGATCTTTGCTGCCGACCTCGCTGGCCACCTGCGGGGGGGGGGCACTCGGGAGGGGACAGGACAGCGCCGGAGACCCGGCCAGGATCGATCCTGCGTGGCCTGTTCATTATGAAAGATGGCTGATTAACAACTGATTTCATAGGGTGTTCCCATTTACAGGTATCATCGGAGATATTTGGAGGAGGCAATTGCTATGATGAGGCAATAATAACAGTATGATGACAATAAAGCATTCAAAGCAGACTAAGAGTTCAAAAACACTTGTTATGTCTTGACTGGGTGATATTTTAACGCTGTATTTTGCTAAAATCCTCTGTTTCAGTCACAAACTATATTTGAGAAATTGGGCTCCTCTATCCAGTAAAAAATTAAGTTTTACCAAATAGACTTGTTGGTCATTGGGATTTACCTTTAGCTATTTATTGGCCTATGACTCCGCCCTGGGCAACAGATTGGACTTAATAGAAACCTGTAACAGCCTTGTTGTTATAAAGCAGCCTTCTATTCATTCAGACTAATTGGCAATATAATAGCTGTGATTCAGCTGTGCAAGTGGAAGAGCTGACATCATGCTAAATGGCAAACTCTAAAGTGCCATGTAGGTTGTTAACACACCTATGCTATTACCAGCTGAGGCTACTAGGGTCACAATGATGGACAAACAGTATTCAGCATTGCTCCAGTAGTTTAGTCAGTAAAATTTCAGTTATATTGCAAGCTGATGCTAAGGGCCCTAACATGGGAAATTACGAATGTCATCTCTAGTTTGGAGTTCTTCAGTTATTGGTATCAACTATCTATAGACCCTACGTGCATTCTATGGGTTAAAGAGTGACTGAGCGAATATGCATATTCTGCATGCTCAACTTCAGGTTGATACACTATGATGGTGGCATATGTTAGTCACATGGGTGCAATCAAGTAAAAGTATCCTGTAATAGTTTACCTAATCTCACTTCCCACTGGTGTATCATCAAGTACAGATCAATGACAATACAGAATGGGTGTTGGATCACACAGTATTTATGAAATGCTGGTTCAATGGAACACCGAATATCGATATGTTGGTTTTCATGCTTATTCACAGGTTGCAAAAATATGTGGCATAACAGTGGCGAAAGATACATTCTCGCTACAAGGAGGAGGAATGGTCTTTTATGTCTTCCTCCATTTTGCCTCATCAGTCGGGTCTTCAAATAAAGTCATCAAGATCCCGCTTTAGGTTTTCCTACTGTCTGATTGGCCTATGCAGCTTTGATTCCCGATTTTGTAGGGAATAATAATACAACCTTATATGGTTATTCTAAACGTAAACTTTGCTGGTTCAGCCTGTGGCTCGGGATATCAGCCTTTGCATGATAAAATTAATTTATGTTCTGCAGATTATGAATGACTGTCCCTACGGCTTGGGTTGTCACACCTATCCTTGTACATGTTCACTCCAGAGTGCTGGGATAGCACCAAAAAAGCAGTACATTTCTTCTTCAGATGGGAAACATTTTGTTTAATGCTAATGTTACATTTAAAATGGTACAGATCACTGACGTTTTGGGGTTCATTTTTTAATGGTCTTTTGACAATAATTGAGTTATAGGGCCATTAACTGTGCCAACGTGCCTTCCCATCATATTTGCTGCAGCAAACGGGACCCACTCTGGCACACATATACAACAATACATCAAGGTCACCAAGAGCCTTCAAGGCTCTGAACTAGCAATGCTTGTTAGTTACAAAAAACTTTATAAGACATATCCGTCCAGACCATTTCCAGGTAATAAACGGAGTTTGATTTATGCAGGAGTAGATGCTGATTTCCAGATCTCACTCCACCTGGGCTGCTACAACATTAGCAGCAAGGGTTATTTACGTTCCGCTGGACCACATCCTAACGGCTGCAGCATGGTCAAACGAACAAATTTCCAAACATTTTATAATAACCCATTGCCAGACCAGGGGTATTTGTCAACTCTATTTTACGTTCTATTTATTGTTTCCATCTGGATGAGAAGTGTTACTATTATTTTTACTTTATTTGACAGCATCAGCATGTTTTAAATCTATGTCATGTCTGTATGCATTATGAATGTTTCCCTCATCTGGCAATGAGGCAGTTGTGGTTATGTAGACTTCTTTCTCACGGCATGAAATCACAGAGTTTTGAAATCTTCACGGAATCTCTCACGTGACTCCGAAGTAAAATAGTAAGATTAAACGAGAACTTACCAGTTTGAAGTTTGATCTTTATTTTATGAGGAGTTACGATGAGCAATTACGTGCCCACCGCTCCCAACCCTCATATCACAAAGGTCATCTGGTAGTTCTAGTCTTCTCTAAGTCTTACCATGTTACTTCGACTGCTGTTATCTGTGATTTCACACCGCTGCTTTGAAGATTGACACGCATGCGCACTGGCGGGGCTTCTTCACGTAATCGTTCATCGTAACTCCTCATAAAATAAAGATCAAACTTCAAACTGGTAAGTTCTCGTTTAATCTTACTATTCTTGATCATCAATTGGTTTACTGAATACCTGACAATATTTCAAATTACCCTCATTTTAAATTGAATCGAAAAGGATATTCTGCTCAAAAAGATTGATTTTGCCCATTACTGACATTTACTCCTACAATACTGTAGCATCGAGAAGTCTGATCTATTTTTGTGTTTAGCATGGCCAGCGCAATGAACTTGAATCATTTTGCAAGACGAATGTTAGGGATTTGATTTAAGTATCTGACATCAGTGTGATGTGATCATGATATAAATGGGATGAAGCTTACACTGTGTTGTCAATTGATAGTCTCGGGTCTCAGGTCTCAGAGTCTGCCAACGTGGCCTTTTGAACTGCATTGCTGGCCTGCATTTGCTGCATTACATTATCTTAGTGATGTGACTTAATTATGTGTGAAGCAGATGATTAAGCTTTGATAGCCAATTAACATTCATTTAACATATTGCAGAACACTTTGCTGGCTTGTCCTGTAATTAACAACCTCTCCAATCAAAGACTAGCTGAACCAATGTAAGCAAGTCAGTATAGTTCACGAGCATGATTAAAACTGTGATCACCCTGCGCTATTCACTCAATGGTTGTAATTGGTGTTTGAAGAGAAGAGTTGTTGCACATCAGAAGAATTTCTAGGACATTTTGAAAATGTTTCATTAACACTTAATGTATTTTCCAGAAGTTATTTGAGTATTTCACCTTAAAAGAATAAAGGGCCTGTCCCACGAGCATGCGACAGCATGCGGCGAGCGCGACCTAACATGGTCGCTTGAGCCGTACGGCCTCGCGGGGCCGGTCCCACTTCGATCGCCAGAGCCATATGGAGTTGTGCGGGGCTGGTCCCGACAGCGCGCGGGACTCCGAAAAACTGACTGTCCAAAAATCCCGTGCGACACAGCCTGTCGACCCGCAGCCGCATTGAGGGCGTACGCAGCACCTCGACAGGCATACGCAGCGTCGCGACGTCGTACGCAACGTCTGGATGCCGTATGCAGCGTCTGGACGGCGTACACTTCGTCTTGATGGCTTACGCCTAGCACGTGGCATTGCGCGATGACGTTACCGCCCGGTGTGCCGTTTCGTGATGACGTAACCGCCCGACGCCGTGCGATGTCCAAATTCAGTCAGCCCGCCTCCTGCCCAGCTGATTGGTGAGTATGATGTCTGGACCAGCCCCGCACAACTCCAGACGGCTCCGCGGTTGGAAGTGGGACCGGCCCCGCGAGGCCGTACGCCTCAAGCCACCATGTTTGGTCGCGCTGGACGCATACAATCGCATGCTGGTGGGACAGGCCCTTTAGTGCTGTGCTCAACTTGATTGGTGGCTTGAAGGGTTGACCAGAGAGAGCGTGCTAATATTGAGTGTGCCCTTACCGGATTCAAGATGTTAAGACCGACAATTATATAAGTACTAGTACTCTCACTTTAGGAAGATTTTATTGTATCAACCTATATTTCAGAGAGTCATTTACTTCACTATTAAGACCCTTTTCTGAATGAGCTATCAATAATTACTATTTTGAGTGTTGCCTCCCCTACCAAATAGGAGATACTTCCAGATAATTGAAACATTTAAATCCAATTATATTTTCAAACAAAGCATATTTAATCGTGAGGATTAATTTCTACAAAAGGTTATAATTTACAATTGATTTCCAAAACACAAGTACATTACTTACAAACTAGAAAAAAACATACCAATGAGCTGTAGACAAACATCCATCAAAGACAGAGACTGAGGAATGGATTCCATTTATTTTCTCTGTAATTCTTTCCTAACATTTATCCTAACATTTATATTGATTTTTTCCTACTAGACATCATCTGTATGTTATTATTTGATTGACTGGGCCATGTAAATAGCATGAATTGATTAAGTCAAGGTGGGCCATAATTTTATTTTACTAACATCACAATCATGATAATGTTAACGTGGGATTTATGGTTCTTTTGTTTTATCAGTTCCTGGGTTGGGAAGAATCATAATCTTAAAGTCATAATTGTCACTGTTGTTATGTTTCTGCTGATAATGTCAAGATGAGGGGGCTTATCTTGCATCACAAAGTGTTTTGAACCTAGGTCATCTTCTGGTGCAGTGCTAGAAAACTGTCATTGACAATAAAACATTTGTGTCTTGATAGTGAATGTCCATCACAGAAGACATCCAGGTTTGTAGGTTAACTGGCTTGGTAAATGTAAAAATTGTCCCTAGTGTGTGTAGGATAGTGCGGGGATCAGCGTGGACCCGGTGGGCGGAAGGGCCTGTTTCTGCGCTGTATCTCTAAAACTAAAATTAAAGGAGTGCTTAGTCTTGGGCATGATGCATCCCGCCACATGTCCATCCCCCCCCCCCCCCCTCCCCTTAAGTTGGCGTAGTGGGAGACATCATTAGCAGAAACAGCAGTTTTAACTGTTGCCAAGCAGAAAAGTTCAAAAAGGTTTAAAGGTATTTTATTGTCACTTGTACCAATTAAGGTACAGTGAAATTCAATTTACCATACAGCCATACTAAAAGGCTCCCATGGTGGAGCTCTGAGGTCGATCCATGGCAAAGGGACCACCAGCTCCACGATGTTAGGCCGCACTGCGGACGGATATACGATATGGAAAAAGTCGCATCTCCGTCGAGGTAAGAGAATTAAAAACGTTTCCCCCAACCCCCTCCCCCCCCCCCCACATAAAACAAAAGCTAAAGAGCACTGAAACGTACATTTCACACATGCTAAAAAACACCAAAGAAGAAAAGGACGAGACAGACTGTTGGTGAGGAAGCCACTACGGCGCCACCAGGAGTGATAGAAGGACCAGGTGGGCTCTCAACATGATGTTCTACCCAGCTTTGAATAATAATAACCAGGTGAATCAAGACTTAGTATTATGCCATGTTTCACCAAGATTGTCAGATATATCTGCATCCTCGTGGCAGGTGAAGTCAGACCTCTCAGCACAATTGGGACTACATTGCATGTGCATTCACGGTCACAGCAGCTATATATTATCTTGATATTAACACCTTCCACGGTGATACATGTGGCATCATGTATCTTCCATAATTTAGTTTACTTTTTAGTTTAGAGATATAGTGCCGAAACAGGCCCACCGAGTCCGCACCGACCAGCTGTTCCAGCACATGAACACTACCCTGCACACACTAGGCACAATTGACACTTATACCAAGCCAATTTACCTCCAATTTACCACCCACTCCCCTGAAATCAGTCTGAAGAAGGGTCTCCACACAAAACTACAGGTTCTGGGCTTGAACACTGATCAGTTGCAGTTTTCCTGGAGCAGTATTTATAGCCTGGATTCAGATGTTTCCACTGAAGACATGAAACTTGCTGTTTGAGAGTGAAACTGAAGGAGCAAGATACTGGACAGGGGTGGGGCAGCACTGGAGGTCCTGCAGTAGAAGGATGAATTATACGCACGGGGGAAAGGAGGCAACTCACTTAACATCAATGATATACTGTAAAGGATGTCGCAGCCAAGGGGTTGAACATAAATGTTTTAAGAAGAAGCAATGTGAAACAATGTGAAGTTCTGTCAGATACCATTCCACAAGCACATAGGTCAATTAAAGCATTTTGATCTCAATGCACTGCAACCACTACCCAGCTCGATGCTGACAGCCAAATACTTTTGTGGCATCACATCGATGTATAGTTTAACCATGTGTTGTGTGAGCATCTCCTGTAAACATTTACATATGTACCTTGTGTGTGTGAGTGCATGAGTCTTTTTAATACTTTCATTAGCATCACCATTCTTCCCATTCAAGGATGAGTCTCAACCTTACTCCAACCTCAATCCTCACACCTGCATCCCATTCCCAGCCTATTCCATGAGAGGAACTGAAAGAAGAAAAAGAAGAGGCACCTCTGCATGTTAGAGGAAGTGAGGAAGCTGAGTTCGAGAGAGAGGGAAATCTCTGCTCAAAGGGGCATAAAACAGCCAAATTAAATATGTTTTTTATTATTTCAAAGGATGTGAGCTTTGCAGGTTGAGCCAGTATTTAATTGTCAATCCCTACTCTCCGCTGAGAAGTTGGTGTGAGCTGCCTTCTTGCGTCGTTGCAGCTCTTGTAGTATGGGTATACACACAATGCTATTAGGAAGGACGTTTTGGATTTTAATCCACGTGGGCGCTTCTAACTGAAGATTATTGCAAATGTCTCAGCTTTCCTTTGTCCACAGATGCTGCCTGACCTGCTGAATATTTTCAGCATTTTCTGTTTTAATTTGACATTTTCAGCATCTAGAGCTTCCTGGGTCGCATGCTTTCTTCTGTATGATGTGCTGCCTGTGACCTCAGACAAATTGTACACTGTAGCAATACAATCCTTTGGATCATGTGCAATGGAGATTAATTTGTCAGTATCATGTTCGGAACAGACATTGTGAGCCATAGGGACTGTACCTGTGCTTTGCTGTTCTATGCTCTTTCCTGTTCTTATACGTTGAGTTTAACCAAGTTGCTCACATGGCCACATTTGTGCACTGGACAGTGGGAAATCGCCCAATCTTGTAGTATCATTAAATTCACTGACTCTGGCAATGGGAAAGTATTGAGAGCTGTGGATATTATCCTTCAATAGTACTGTCCAGGGGCGGCACGGTGGTGCAGCGGTAGCGTTGCTACCTTACAGTGCTTGCAGCACCAGAGACCCAGGTCCGATCCTGACTACGGGTGCTGTCTGTACGGAGTTTGTACATACTCCCCGTTATCGCGTGGGTTTTCTCCCACGCTCCAATTTACCTGCAGCCTTTTCAGGTGAGACAGAGGTTCACTTGCACCTCCTCCAACCTTATCCACTGTATCCGCTGTTCCAGGTGTCAACTCCTGTATATCGGCGAGACCAAGCGCAGGCTCGGCGATCGTTTCGCTGAACACCTCAGCTCAGTCCATCTTAACCTACCTGATCTCCCGGTTGCTCAGCACTTTAACTCCCCCTCCCATTACCAATCTGACCTTTCTGTCCTGGGCCTCTTCCATTGTCAGAGTGAGGCCCGGCACAAATGGGAGGAACAGCACCCCATATTTTGCTTGGGTAGCTTACACCCCAGCTGAATGAACATTGATTTCCATAACTTCCAATTGCCCTTGCTTTTCCTCTCTCTCCATCCCCTCCCCCTTCCCAGTTCTCCCACCAGTCTTACTGTCTCTGATTACATTCTATCTCTGTCCCATCCACTCCCCTGATATTAGTCTGAGGAAGGGTCTCGATCTGAAACATCAACCGTTCCTTCTCTCCAGAGATGTTGCCTGTCCCACTGAGTTACTCCAGCATTTTGTGTCTACCTTTGATTTAAACCAACATCTGGAATTCTTTCCAACACATGACTCTATTGAGTACTTTTGTAACTTTGTTGGCACCAGAAACATGGCGACCCTTTGGGTACTTTGTGTATTGCGTACAAAAACAAAGAATTTCACTGTATCTAGAACATCTGACAATAAAGTATAATTGAATAATTGAATCATTAATTTTGTCTGAAATCAGCTGGTAAAATAAAGCTAAATTCTTTGAAAGAAATAATGTTTTTCTGCCCTTGTCTTTGTTCATTAAACCATTTGGGGTATCGGCATACTAAAGACCTTATGGAAATATATACATAAATAGTTACATTAAAAAGATATTAAGATTGGAATCTCCTTCTCAAGGATGGTGAAATAATAATAAAAAATAATTAGAAATTCCACTCTAATGGAAATGCCTCCCAATCCCTCCACATCTTCCTGGGACAGTTACTGTAAGTAGAACGTGGTGATAATTGAAAGATTAGAAGAGTACTTACCGTTTGAAGTTTGATCTTTATTTTATGAGAAGTTGCAGTGAGGGATTACGTGAAGAAGCCCGCCAGTCTGCATGCGCGTCAATCTTCAAAGTAGCTGTATGAAACCACAGAATAGTTGCTGACCTAAACTATAGAAAGATTGAAGGCTAGAACTACCAAATGATCTTTATGAGAATAGGGTTGGGAGTGGAGGGCACGTAATCCCTCACTGCAACCTCATAAAATAAGATCAAACTTCAAATGGTAAGTTCTCGTTTAATCTTTCTATTTTATTTCGAAGTCACGTGAGTGACTATGTGAAGATTTCAAAGCTCTGTGGTTTCATGCAGTGACATAATCTGTGTGTGAAACACTTAAACAGATAAACCATTAATGGTAGGAAAAACATGAGTTATTAATATCAGGATGCTAACTTGCATACATGGCCAATGCTCTAAACTGGCCTGTAGTCCCAATAGACTGTTGAGTTACACAATAACTTATGCAACACTGTGCAGAATTCTATCTGCAAATATCCAGACATATTCCACCAAATTTTATAATTTATTAACCTGCACTATGTAAACCTCATGCTGAATGATGAAAGGGAAATCCATTGTATTGGCTGCTAACGAGCCATCAGCAATATCTTGAGACTATTGAAACAAAAGTACTATCTTCCATTTCATAGGCACTAGCAACTGAGTGCACTTGAATCCCTAATGACATCCCTGATCTCCGCTGTGGTGGGTATGCTGTCAACCTCAAATGTACGCAATCCTGCTCATTTGCTTATGAGATTATTTCTATAACAAGCTACCCTAATGTCAGTATGACGTGGAGACTAAGCCAGCGATTGAGTAAGGCTGTGTTCTTTATGCTGAGATCAGTTGCTGAAAGCATAATCATCTTAAGATACTGGTCCCATTAGGAAAATGTTGAGGAATATTTGCATAACAATTTACTGATATACATCATACATTACAATGGGTGTAGGCTATTAGAGTGGTCAAATAAAAGACACCCTGCATAACGTTAGAGAATAGTGGGTGAAGAACTAATCATTTATGTCCCAATTATGGTATTACAGAAATGATAAAGCAGCACAAGCAATGTGAATTGTGCTGTCCCATAAGTTTCTCGAGGCTCAAACTGGAACCCACACAAACCTCTGTTACTTCTGTATAGAATTGACTCAGATATGTTGTTCACATGGTTCTCATACAATCGTGCAGAGCTAGCTGCCCGAGAAGACGGGCTGTCCCAGCCGTTACACGTGAATGAGTAAATAAGAGTTGCTTCAGCCACCTACCATGGCGTGATTGAATAGGCAAATTGGCACTGTTAAATTTCATGTTGCCTCATTTGTAATATCGCAAAAGATATCTACCGACAACTCATGTTTTATCATTTGCAATTTTGCATAATACCTAAAACTCGATGACATAATGCCCTTTAATCTGAGAAAGGCAGCATAGGCTTTCACCACTAGCTTTGTCATTAAACAGCAGAATCTGTGCCTATGTGTATAGATATGACAGAGTATGCAACTACAAGATCGATTCTCTGAGTCAGTTAAATTGCAGACACCCAATCATCCATCTTAGACTGGGTAAGTAAACCCACAATTTGATTAGCCTAATGCTAACCCGATTCAGCCTGCACCATATTTCTGTAATCTTAAGAAATATACCCCTCTAGTCCTTGGCCAGACCACTAATCCTCGGATGAGCTGTCACTGGTTGCACTCGGAACCGCTGTTCCTCTATTGATCCTACGGATGGAAATGTTTAGGCTTTCCTACCCGCGGAAGATGCATTATCTAGATATTCATACATATCGCTGATAATATATAATCAGCAGCTAATGACTAAAGCTGAAACCACAGTCTCCCTTAGATGTGAGAATGCAAGTTCCCTGTCAACCCTTGACTAAGAGTCACCATGAATACGTAGCATTTTCCTTCAGTGGAGATTAGTATAATGCAAGGCTGAATCAAGAAATACCTCGCAGTCCTTTGACTGAGACCAAATGTCTAAGTCTCCAGAGTGCACAACACAATCTCTGCATCCCGCCACTCAATCAGAAATACTGGTATTGAGAGTCTATGGATTATTATGAATAGATTGTTGATCCACAACATGAACCTGCAGGTCAGATAAAGTTATAATATATGCCAGACAAGCTTTCTGCTGGTAACTACCTGGTCCCAGAGAGGATTGCAATGATGATTCCAATGAACCAGTAACTCTGCTAACTGAGGAGAATTTAACCATATGTTGAGAAAAACATCAACTACTTTATTCTATTGACGAGTCTGATAACCTCTCATAGATGATGAAGCCGTGCTTCTCTGGTCACTATGACTCATATGGCCAGCCAGTTTCATGATGGTCTACCCCGATCCAGGGTAACCAAACTGTTCCTACTTGGAACTTACAGAGGTTACTGTGTAAGGCACCTTGCCAATGTCTCTACATCAACCTGATCTTATCCCAGAGACCGTGAACAAATGACTAGACAGCCCATGCTGGCAGTAAACCCAAGCTGGTCTGTCAGATTGCACCATTTCGGAGTTTACGGAGGTTAATAACGAAACCTTACTTACCAGCGTCTCTAACCCCAGGTCGATTTCCTTTGTTAGAGCTTCAGCGAAGTTCCATTTACAGACCCTGTCCATCATGCTTGTCTATTCTGTTAGATAGGTGATGCCGCTGGCCAACTTCTCTTGTAGTAGCTTGTCCGTCCCCAAGGGAATAGCAATTTTAGAGGCAAGAGCACACAGCTTTTCCTCATGCGATTGTCGTACATCATGCATTAAAGCATGGGATCCCGGCACATAGTCATGTTCGGGCTCATGTTTGGAGTCAGTCCGTACTGATGTCTGACACTCTCTTAGAGTGGGAGAAATATTGCACCCTGAACCAGGCGTTGCCATATCCGTATGCCTCGGACTGTCTGTGCATGCTTCCGTAATACCGAGCATATTTTGTGACACCATCTCCGATAGTCTTTTGGGTGGGAGGAAATATACGAACCCTGAAACCAGGGCAGCTACAGGCATATCTTGAACTGCCTGTAATATGGGGCATAATAAATATGGCTCCATCTTCATCACTTCATACATCCGAGTGGGAGGACTTATGCAACCCTGAACCAGGAGCTGCCTCAGGCATGTGTGCATATACTTTGGCACCATCCCCATCACTACGTTCAACCGAGTGGGAGGAAAATTGCAACCCTGAACCAGGAGCTGCTTCAGGCTTATGTGCATGTACTTTGGCACCATCTCCACCACTCCTTTCATCTGAGTGGGAGGAAAATTTGCAACCCTGAACCAGGAACTGCTGCCTGACATGCCTTCATATTCCTTGTGTTATAATTTGATTCATCAGATGTTCTAATTGGGACAAAGCCCAATCACATCAGCTTTAGATGTCCCAAGACGTGGCTATGACTTTGCCCCGGCTTGGGGTTGTCAGGTTGCTTCCTTTAGCAGTGGAACCGAGACTAGCTGCAGATCAGTGCTCTGTTGTTATCGTGATTTATCAAACAGACTGCATCTGCTAGTGACTCCGAGACCTTCCTCCCTTCCGGATCCAACGGATTTTTACAGGAAAGGACTGGAGCGCCTCTGGCCTCCATACGCCAGACAGAGTGGGAGAAATACTGCAACCCTGCCAGGTGTTGTTATAGGTAATGACGTATATATGATTAAAAGAAAGCTATCCCTATAAAATCAGAGATTTGACTACTTTATTGATATGCATACAGTTGGAGTCATTTGTAAATGAATCTTCCACAGTCCCCTGTAATGAGCGGAAATTATCATGACACCACCTGGTGTCGCTCCCACAGGTGACTGATAATCACAGCTCAAACACGGCTTCCCAAGCCAGGAGCTCTGGACTGCAAAGGGAAGTCCCATTTCACTACACCATAGGTGTAAGTGATAATAAATGTCCTTTGTAATTATCTCTTTTAAAACTTTATTGGCATGATAAGATATTGCCAAGAATTAAACATGACTTTAGAAAGCAATTGGCTATGATAGTCACAAACGTGACCCAGTGGCAACTGTTATTAATGCCACCTCTATTATAGCCGCCCAAAATAAAGTATACACTATATGCTGCTGTAGCATAGCTGTAACAGTAACTACTAAAATTGTACGGTGCTACGGCAGGCTGAGCTTCCTAAGTGGTAGCTCTAGGCCGCGGCTATTTTAAAATTCACCTGCTGCTGGCGAACTCTTGCAGTGAAAAAGACCTGGCTGCCGGCAGCCGCAATTATGAATGTTAGCTCCAATGGAGCCCCACGCTGTTTCCGACTCTGGCTGCCTGCTCCCGTATGGAGCTCTGATACCGGCAGCTGTAACACTTAACGTAGCCGGCGGTCTCCCATTTGGCCCGTCTGCTACTGCAAAACGGCAACAGCCGTACTCCCAGCTGCTTATGGAGCCTTGCGCTGGTCTCCTATATGGCAGTCTGCTGCCATGCAGACTATAACGGCAACAGTCGCAATCCCAGCACCTCATGGAGCCTATGCCGGTCTCCCATTTGGGCAGTCTGTTGCCGTGCAGACTATAACGGCAACAGCCGCTATCCCAGCTCCTTATGGAGCCTACGCTGGCCTCCCATTTGGGGCGCGTTCCCAATTTTAGCTGCCTCTCCAGTTGGGGAGCTCAAAATGTGGCGCAAAATTCTACTCACTGTAGCTCCTATGGAGGTTCCATGGCGGCCCAAACCCCCGGCCGCCTCCAAAGCGACCCCGGGCACGCTGTAGAGCGGCCCGGTGAAAATTGACTTACCTTGCAGAGCAGTACAAACTGCTCCGCTCGCGCCAGTGCGCTAGACGAATTGACGCGCATGCGGACTGGCGGGCTTCTTCACGTAGTCACTCACGTGACTTTGAAATAAAATGATGAACCCTGCTCATGAGATTCCCAAAGGAGAGGTTTACGTTAGCGGTTTGCTTCTGTGCTGTCTTGATCCCAGTTAAGATCCTGTGTTGACATGTGTCTCTGCTGAGGATGCCATGACCAATATTTTCCCCAATTTCTATGCATTTCTGCCTTATTAAATATTCCATCAAGCCTTTTAACAGTCTGGGATATAGAGAGCAGGTTGATGGGCCATTGAGGTTGGAGCTCTCCCATTTTGTGTGATGCCAGGAGATACCTTTCATGTAGAATATTAATAAAATCTGTAATTCTCATCCTAGACAAAATAACAACACTGCAGCCTTTTAAGTTCTCAGTCAATGAATGTCAGAATTTTGTTAGATTCAGGCACAGTGGCACAGCAGAAGAGTTCCTGCCTTACCTTGCCAAATACCCAGGTTCTATCCTGGCTACAGCTGCTTCTGTATGGAGTTTACACATTCTCCCTGTGACCGCATGGGTTTTCTTCGGGTGCTCCGATTTCCTCCCACACTCCAAAGATGTACAGGTTTGTAGATTAATTTGCTTCTGTAAATTGTCCCTAGTGTGTAGGATAGAACTAGTGTGTGGGTGATCGCTGGTCAGCGTGGACTCGGCGGGCCGAAGGGCCTGTTTCCATGCTATATCTCTAAACATGAAAGAAAATGGAATGATGGCAGGTTAATGAATTTGAACTTGGGGATCACCTAATTAAACAGCAAAACAACAGAATTATACCCATGTTCTGATGATGGGATTTTGAAGATGGATGCCGGCAAATTGCCTCTGGGTGATGAGTAGGAGCCCAGCAATTGTTTTGTCTGGTGGTCATCACTTCCGAAGAGTCCACCAGGGACTATACTGGAAGTATGCTACACCCACTAGGGACAAATTTTACATTTACCAAGCCAATTAACCTACAAGCCTGTACGTCTTTGGAATGTGGGAGGAAGCCGAAGATCTCAGAGAAAACCCACGCAGATCACGGGGAGAACGTACAAACTCCATATGGACAGCACCCGTAGTCGGGATCAAACCCGAGTCTCCGGCACTGCATTCGCTGTAAGGCAGCAACTCTACCACTGCGCCACGGTGATTGAATCAGATAACTTCTGATTTGGGGGAAGAAGGAGATGAATGGTGATCCTGCATTGCCAATGTTGGACAATTGAACTAAGATGCATTTTAAGTTACCAATAATGCTCACCCTATGAAAATAAATCTATTAATTTTACAGTCCCATGAATAATACAATGCAGCTGGCTGCTGATTCTGCTTCTGAAAAATTTATCAGAATGAGACATCTGTCAGTTAATATTCTGCGTGTCACCCTTTCAACTTACAGCGGAGGGAAACACCACCATTTGGCAAAGGGGGAAATCATGTCAACATACATTAAAGATAGACACAAAATGCTGGAATAACTCAGTGGGCAGCATATCTGGAGAGAAGGAATGGGTGACGTTTCGGGTCGAGACCCTTCTTCAGACTGCTGTCAGGGGAATGGGCGGCACAGAGATAAAATGTAGCCAGAGACAGTAAGACTGGCACGAGAACTGGGAAGGGGGAGGGGATGGAGAGAGAGGGAAAGCTCAACATACATTAATATAGGACATCTGCCTGCTATCAATGGATTGGATGCCATTATATCAGCCAATGGATTTACTTGAAATTAAGCACTTCAAGAGTGAAACAATGCCCATTTGTTCAACTTTTTCACCCCAAAAAAATAGATGAATGCATCTTACCACTGTTGCACTTTGCCTTTTTTTTTATATCTTGTTAGTTCCTTTATTAAAGTGGGTTATTTTCTAATTCTGTAGCATCTCAGAAGTTATTATGGTGTGATTCCAAATATCATACATTTAAAAAAAACTAGTAGGAACATTATAGGGATTGAGGAAGAAATAATTTCAGACATCCATGAACTGTTTAGTTTAGCTTAGAGATACAGCACGGAAACAAGCCCTTCGGCCCACCGAGTCCACTTCGACCAGCGATTCCCTCATATTAACATTATCCTATACACACTAGGGACAATTTACATTTATACAAGCCAATTAACCTACAAACCTGTAAGTCTTTGTAGTGTGGAACGAAACTGAAGATCTTGGATAAAAACCTACGCGGTCTCATGGAGAACGTACAAACTCCGTACAGGCAGCACCTGTAGCCAGAATCTAACCCGGGTCTCTGGCGCTGTAAGCACTGTAAGGCAACAACTCTTACACTGCGCCACTGTGCCGCCTGTTGCCTGGTTGCCTATTTGTAACAAAATAAACATTTCAAGTACCATTCACGGTTAAATTCGGAATTCACTTATTATTTAAAGAAATGCCAGATTGTGTGATAAAACTAATAATGAATTCAAAAAGCTTTAATGGAGAATTTCTTTAAAATGCTGATTGCTTCAGGACAATAGAAATCAGATTAGAAGAAAACTAATTTGATAAGCCAAACCAATCTAATTGAATACCCAAATCACAATTTAAATCAAATGTATTAATGTGACTTGATTTATTATACAACCACACAAGAATTGTGTCTTGACAAAAATTTTTTTTTAGGAAAAAATAAATATATGCACCTCATTATTTTCAAATATATTTTAAGAGCATAGTTTTTTATATGTTGTAAATTTCCAGGTTGAACATTTGAACTCATATTTTACCAATCTCTACATTGGCCAGGGTATAAATTCTGTGCTGTTTTTCACTAGGTGTTTTCTCCTCTCTGCTCTTGAAGATGCTGAATTATATTTGGATTATGTTTTCATCATTCACAGGTATGGATGCATCAGCCACATGTCATTGGTATTTGCAGGCTGTTAAATCACAGCCAGACATGATGCTGTCCTTGGCTGATTTCAAGATGTACGAACCTCTCCAACTAAGGTTAGTGATTAGAACGGGAACCCCTGACTGATCTTTCATCTCAGCATCTTTTAGGTGCCAAGGATAGCCTCTAGTCTGTTGATCTCGTTTTAATGTTCCTTGTATATCTTTCATTCTTTTGGCATTATAACAGTGACCAAATGACTGGCTTATTTTTGTCCTGCTGAAATTATAACAGAACGTATCTGTAAAATTTGAGAACTTTTAAAATTACAGTAAGTGATGTAACATCACAGCTATTTTCACAGAAAGCTTCATTTCAATCCAGGTGCTTCATAGAGTGAATGTTTTTAGGCAGGCCCTTGGGATCATGGATGGCCTTCTTCCACTCTGATTCCGAGGAGGTTGATATAAAGAATATGAAGCAGGTGGTGCGGGGGTTAAGTGAGCTTCTCTTTCCACTGCTTATCCACTGTAGGCTCTGAGTGCTGCTGGCAAATGGATTTGAGGTGCCCATCACAAAAGCAATCACATTTAGGGACTCTCACAAATCCCACAGTGGAGATGTCATGGATTGTAATGGAGGCTGTGAAGCATTATTAAAATCTTTCCTCTGTCCACCCGATTGCTGAGTCTGCTTCAACAGCCTGGTCATGTGGACAATTTGGCCTCGCCCTTCGTGGCTGACAGTGTAATTAGGGCTGCAGTGCTGAGGATGTTGGCCTGGGAGTGAAACTTATCCTGCTTCACATATTCTGCTGTGGGTTTGAAGGATTTTGTGGTGCCACCATTGATGATAGCTACCCAAAGCTCTGAGATACCTGCAGAAAGTTCTTCATGTCTATGGACTGTATAGAATACCTGGACGCACCAATAGATGGGTCTTGTCCTGAAACGTCACCCATTCCTTCTATCCAGAGATGCTGCCTGTCCCGCTGAATTACTCCACAATTTGTGTCTATCTTCAGTTTATTCCAGCATTTGCAGTTCCTTCCTACAACAATAGACTATAGAGCTTTGCTCCTTATACTATTTTTCCCTCGTCTATATTCCTTCCATTGTCTTCACAATTTGCTACTCTTCTATCTTTATATATTTATCTCACACTTCTTGTCCTTTCACCTCTGGCCTTTGTCCAAACATCTGAAATCAAAAGCTCCCCTCACCATATGCATCTATCACTTGCCAGACTTTGTCTTCCACCCCCCCCCCCCTCCACCCCTCGCCACCCCCCACTCTCTCTCTTACAGCCTTCTTCATCCCCAGTACAATCAGTCTGAAGAAGGGTCCTGGCCTGAAACTTCACCTTTGTCTCTGGAGATGCTGCCAGACCTGCTGAGGTACTCCAGTACTTTGTGAGCGGCACAGTGGTGCAGCGGGTAGAGCTGGTGCCTTACATCATCAGTGACCTGGGTTCAATCTTAACCTCGGGTGCAATCTGTATGGAGTTTGCACTGTGACTGCATGGGTTTCCTCCGGGTGCTCTGGTTTCCTCCCACATCCCACGATAGATAGGAAAGTAGTTGAAGATGACATAAGGAAAATGCAGTTAGATGTGGATAGGTTAACTGAGCGATTAAAGATCTGGTGAACGGAGAATAATGTGGGAAAATGTGAAATTGTCCATTTTAGCTGGAGAAATAAAAAGAAGTCTATTATCCAAATGGTGGGAGATGTAAAGCTTTGAAATGCAGAGAATTTTAGGGATTCCGGTGCATGAATTACTGAAGACTAGTCTGCAGGTAAAGCAAGTAATTAGTAGATCTACAGAATGTTATCGTTTATCGCAAGTGGAATTAAATACCAAAGTAGGGAGGTTATACTCTTTATATAACGTAAAGGTGAAAACGTATCTGTGATACTACATACGGTATATGTTTTCACATTTAAGGAAAGATTTAAATGGTTGACCCAATGACTCAGTTGGTAGAGCTGATGCCTCACAGTGCTGAGAGACCCAGGTTTGATCATGACCTCTGGTGCTGTCTGTGTGGAGTTTTCATATTTTCTCTGTGACGGTGTGAGTTTCCTCTGGATGGCTCGGTTTCTTTCAACATCACATAGAGGTGGGGGTTTATTGACCTCTGTAACATTTCCCTTGATGTGTAGGGAGTGGATGAGGAAGTGGTATAACATAGAACTGGTGAAACAGGTGATCGATCGTTGACAGGGACTTGATGGGCTAAAGCGCCTGCTTTCATTGTCAGGAGTACAGTATTCGCAGCATTGTGGTGCAACAGTAGAGCTGCTGCCTTACAGCGCCAGAGACCCAGGTTCAATCCTGACTACGAGCGCTGTTTGTACAGAGTTTGTACCTTCTCCCTGTGACTGTGCAGGTTTTCTCCAGGTGCTCCGGTTTCCTCTCACATTCGAGAGACGGTTTGGTAATAAAGTCAAAAATTGTCCCTAGTGTATAGGATAGCGTTAATGTACAGGTTGATCACTGGTCGGCACGGACTCAGTGGGCCGAAGGAACTGTTTTTGCACTGTATTTCTAAAAGTTAAAAAAAGTCAGTAAGCAGCTTGCTTTGAAACTAACTACGCAACCCGGGTCCATAAATCAATCGATAAATCTTTCAATCAATCAATTCGATTTGGACAATCGTCAGCTGACCAACGACCTGAATGAGTTTTACTGCAGGTTTGAAAATCAGAAACATAACCCTGGTACACCCTTCCCCCCTCCCCAACCAACACAGCCAGACCCCAGTCTACAAAGAATGGAACCTGCACCCTCTCCTTCCCATTGACCACTTCACACCTACTTAAGGGAAGACTCCAGTATGAAAAGACAGGACTATTTCCCACCCCAGCCAACACTTCACACCAACTCACAGCCTGACCTCAGTCTACAAAGACTGGGCCGTTCTACACCCACCCCTTCCAATCACCACTTCACACCCAATCACCCACACCCTCTGTGCTGCACAACATCACTTATCCAATATCAACAATAAAAATAGAGGAGGTGGAGAGGCTTTTCAGAGGACAAAAAAGTCGGAAATCTTCAGGACTTGACAATGTTTCCCCTTCTAGTCGTAAGCTCTGTACCAGCTGGCACCGGTCTATACAGACATTTTTAACCAGTCCCTGCAAACATGTACTGTCCCTGCCTGCTTCAAAGTCTCCACTATTGTCCCTGTGCCCAAAAAGCTAAGGATTACTTGCCTTAATAACTGCAGGCCTGTCGCACTGACCTCTGTAGTCATGAAGGCACTCTAAAGGCTTGTGCTGGCCAAGCTGAAAAATATCACAAACTCCCTGCTGGACCTTCTGCAGTTTGCATATCGGGCCAATAGATCTGTGGATGATGCAGTCAACCTGGGCCTACACTTCATCCTACAGCACCTAGACCACCAGGGGACCTATGCGATCATTTTGTTTGTTGATTTTAGCTCTGCATTCAACACCATTGTGCCAGAGCTACTACACTCCAAACTTTCCGAGTTGACTGTGCCTGAACCCCTCTGTCGGTGGATCACCAGCTTCCTGACAGACAGGAAGCAGCTGGGAAAGCACATCTCGGACCCACAAACACTCAGCATAGGAGCACCGCAAGACTGCGTACTCTCCCCTCGCCTTTACTCTCTCTACACCAACGACTGCACCTCCACAGACACCTCTGTCAAGCTACTCAAGTTTGCGGATGACACAACGCTGATTGGACTGATCCAGGATGGGGAGGATCTGCCTACAGACAGGAAGTGACACAGCTGGCATCCTGGTGCCGTCGCAACAACCTAGAGCTCAATGCTCTTAAGACAGTGGAATTGATTGTAGACTTTAGGAGAGCTCCCCCTCCCCTCACCCCACTCACCATCAACAACACCACAGTCACATCTGTGGAGTCTTTTAAGTTCCTGGGAACTATCATCTCTAAGGACCTTAAGTGGGGGGCTACCATCGACTCCACAGTCAAAAAGGCACAACAGAGGATGTACTTCCTACGGCAGCTGAGGAAGCACAATCTGCCACAGGCAATGAAGGTCCAATTCTACACGGCCATTGTAGAGTCTGTTCTCACCTTCTCCATCATGGTCTGGTTTGGCTCAGCCACCAAGCACGACACCTGGAGGCTGCAGCGAATCGTCCGATCAGCAGAGAAGGTTATTGGCTGCAACCTTCCCTCCATTGATGAACTGTACACTGCAAGGGCCAAGAAGCGAGCGGGCAAGATCATCTCTGACACCTCTCACCCTGGCCACAAACTCTTTGAATCACTTCCCTCTGGAAGGCGACTCCGGATTGTCAAAGCTGCCACAGCCAGACATAAAAACAGTTTTTATCCACGAGTAGTTGCTCTACTCAACAGCCAAAAATCTGTAGCCTCCCTTTGATCTGGTATTGTGTTGGTTCACATGCTTGATCATTGGTGTTTTATGATTAATGTTTTATTATTATTAATGTTTAGTGTTTTCTGAGTCATTCGTAACTGTCACTGTATGTCATGTTGTTACTTGTGTGTGGAGCACCAAGGCAAATTCCTTTTATGTGAAGACTTGGCCAATAAACTTACTTGCTTACTTACTTACTTACTTACTTACTTACTTACTTACTTACTTACTTACTTATTTACTTACTTACTTACTTACTTACTTACTCACTCAAGATTGGAAGCAGTGCAGAGAGAGTAAACCAGACTATTACCTGGAATTAACTCAGAAAATGATGGACATTTTCAGCAGTTCAGCTGCACCTGTGGGAAGTTAAAGTTTCAAGTTGAAGACCCGTCTTCAGAACAGGGAAGAAGACAAAAAAAGTTCACTATTCACTATTACTTGGAATATATAGTTCTCATTGAGGAATACTTATGGGCCTGTCCCACCTACGCAATTTTTTTCAGTGACTTGCCGGCACCCGTTATAGTCGCAGAGGGTCTCCGAAAATGTTCAACATGTTGAAAATCCAGCGGCGACCAGAACCAGGTACGACTCTTTGGGCGACTACTCACGGCCATACAGGCTTTACCACACGACGTGTCGCCAGGGTGTCGCCTGTATGGTCGGGAGTAGTCTCCTCAATCACCCAGAGTCGTAGCGTCTTTCTGGTCGCCACTGAATTTTTCAACATGTTGAAAATTTTCGGCGACCAATGACTGGTGCCGGCAGTTGCCGAACAAGTCGCATAAGTGGGACAGGCCCATCAAGCAGGCTAGGCTTGTATCTGTTGGAGTTTAGAAAAATGATGGAGTATTTGAATGAAACACAATGTGGGCTGTTGCATGGTGTATGCTGAAAGATGTTTCCACTTCTGGGAGAGTCTACAACTAAATGTTATCATTTGAATATTCAAGGTTACCCATTTAAGAAAGAGATGAGGTGAACATTTTCCGGAGGTGTGTGACCTTTGGAACCCTCTTCATCAAAGGACGAAGCAAACGATGAATAGTTTTTCGGCAGCGGAAGAAATATTCTTGGCATGCAAAGGGGGTCAAAGGTTATCACAAGCAGATGGAAATGAAGTTCAAATTTCTATCAACCTATGATCTTAAAGGGCAGTATAAATTCGAGAGGCCCGAATGGCCCTACCACTGTTCCTAAATCATTAATATTCATACCTTAATCACATTTGTTCCCGTTTTAATCCCATGTTTCGTAAAATGTTCAGGATAATGTAAAAAACGTTCCTCTTGGCTTCTTGTCAATGAGAATTTTTCACTGCAAGCGGCTGCGTTTGTTTGCTGAGATGGCAGCAGTAAGCGGCTTACTTTGCCACTAACTACACAACCCAGGCCAATAAATCAATCATGTTTGAACACTAGTTCATAAGGCTTAGTTCCCAAGGATACATCAAGTCAGTCTGACAGACAGAAAATAATACACATGCCAATTCCACCAAAAGTTTAGTTCGGATTCAATTCCAGTTCCAACCTCAGATGACAAGCATTTCACCTTCCAGTGGAATCAACTGCTTAGAGAAATATTCCTAAATACATGCTCATCCAGTACAGGACAGGAGCTTTCAACCTACTGTGTTGGATAATTGTTTTAGCATCTGTTATTTCTTTTTGTCAGAGGCTCTTGTGCTAAATCATGTAAAAGATGAATACAATACTACATGATTCCTTTAATGTTGGATGTCGCTGAATGTCAGACTCTTCCATGCATGGCTGACAAAGATGGACAGATTATGTCTGTGAATAGAATGATTATAACAAAACCAGAGGAATTTTCTTCATTATCCTGTTTTGTAAAGGTAACCTGTTACTGGCACACACAGTGAAGACGGTTCTTGGCTATTTATAACAAAATAAACGTTTCAAATACCATTTACCCAAGAAGGAAGGAGATTACAAAAGGTGTAGGAAGGAACTGCAGGTGCTGGTTTAAAACAAAGAGAGACACAAAATGCTGGAGTAACTCAGTGGGATAGGCAGCATCTCTGGAGAGAAGGAATGGGTGATGTTTCGGGTCGAGACCCTTCTTCTGCAAAGGTGGCGGACACCACACAGTCCATTCCGGGTACTCACCTCCCCGCCATTGAAGGGATCTGCAGGAAGCACTGCCTCAAAAAGGGTTCTGCAGGAAGCACTGCCTTCAACAATGATTCACATCACCCAGGCAATGCTCTCATTTCACTCCTACTGTCTGGAAGGAGATATAGAAGCGTGGGAACTGTGTCTGCCAGGTTCAAAAATCGTTTTTTCCTGATAATTAACAGGCTCTTGAACACGACAAAACACTAACTAAACTATGAATTATGGACTTCTTGGTTGTACCAGGACTTTGGGGGTTTTGCATTAGTATTGTGGATATTGATTTATTGAATTGTGTATTATATAAGGTCATAAGTAATAGGAGCGGAATTAGGCCATCTGGGCATCGTCCACTGCGCCATTCAATCATGGCTGATCTATCTCTCCCTCCTAACCCCATTCTCCTGCCTTCTCCCCATAACCCCTGACACCTGTACTAATCACAAATCTATTTATCTCTGCTTTAAAAATATTCATTGACCTGGCCTCCACAGCCTTTTGTGGCAAAGAATTCCACAGATTCACCACCCTATGACTAAAGAAAATTCCTTCTCATCTTCCTAAAGGAACAACCTTTAATTCTGAGGCTTTGACCTCTGGTCCTAGACTCTCCCACCAGTGGAAACATCCTCTCCACATCCACTTTATCCAAGCCTATTCTATCCAAGTATTATGTCCGTACTCTATACGTATTACATGTTATCTATGAGTGTTGTATTTACAGATCTGTTATGCAGATGCAAGTAAGAATTTCTTGTTCCATTGAAAGACCAATGGCAATTAAATACCCTTATCCCTTGGCTCTTGTCTCTTGATTCAAAGACTAGAGGGAATAGCTATAAGTTGAGAGGGGAAAAGTTTGAAGGAGATATGCAGGGCAAGTTTTTGTTTCAGAGTGATGGGTGTCTGGATTACGCTGCTATGGGTGGTAGAGACGTGTGCGGACATGGCACCGATGGACGAGAAGCCGAAGCAAAGAAGTGGAAGCCAAATAACTGAATGGAGACAAAGCCGAAACGCCAAATAACCAAATGGAAACGAAGCCTACTAACCGAAAGGATGGGATGCCTAAATGCAAACTAAACGAAAGGGCGGGACGCCTAAAAGCCAACTAACCGAAATGCTGCGTCGCCTAAAAGCAAACTCACCGAATGGCCGCTCTGATGAAATGCCACCTACCGGAAAGGCGTCGTCGCCTACAAGCCAACAGATCAAATGCCGCTCAACAGAAAAGTGAAATAACGGACATGACGTTGCTGGGGGTGGGACTTGTCAGCGATTGGTCCAGACCCCCGTGTCCATCACATCACTGGAGGGATGAACATTGTCCCACACCTCCACTCCACCCGATCCACAGCCCGCGGAGGGTGGCCGTGGAAGAGGGGGGGGGCGCTCCCGAGCGATGCACACCTTCGGCCGCTTACAACTTGGTGCTTGGATTCAGATTGCCCAGTCACCTATGGCTTGTGTGGGAAAATGACGCCCAGGCTCCCGTCTCCCCCTTCTCTCTCACCTCTTCTCTCTCTCTCTCTCCCCCTCTCTTTCTCCCCCTCTCTCTCAATAGACAATAGACAATAGACAATAGGTGCAGGAGTAGGCTATTTTGGCCCTTCGAGCCAGCACCGCCATTCAATGTGATCATGACTGATCATCCCAAATCAGTACCCCGTTTCTGCCTTCTTCCCATATCCCCTGACTCCGCTATCTTCAAGAGCCCTATCTAGCTCTCTCTTGAAAGTATCCAGAGAACCGGCCTCCACCGCCCTCTGAGGCAAAGAATTCCACAGACACAACTCTCTGTGAGAAAAGGTGTTTCCTCGTCTCCGTTCTAAATGGCTCACCCCTTATTCTTAAACTGTGGCCCCTGGTTCTGGACTCCCCCAACATCGGGAACATGTTTCCTGCCTCCAGCGTGTCCAAACCATTAACAATCATATATTTCAATAAGATCACCTCTCATCCTTCTAAACTCCGTAGTGTACAAGCCCAGCCGCTCCATTCTCTCAGCATATGACAGTCCCGCCATCCCGGGAATTAACCTTGTAAACCTACGCTGCACTGCCTCTCCCTTCTCTCTCTCCCCCTCTCTCTCCTCCTCTCTCTTCCCGTCCTCTCCCTCCCCCTCTCTCTCCCTTCTCTCTCTCTCCCTTCTCTCTCTCCCCTTCTCTCTCTCCTCCTCTCTCTCCCCCTCCTCTCTCTCTCCCCCTCTCTCTCACTTCTCTCTCTCCCCTTCTCTCTTTCTCTCACCCTTCTCTCTCTCCTCCTCTCTCTCCCCCTCCTCTCTCTCCCCCTCTCTCTCCCCCTCTCTCTCCCTTCTTTCTCTCCCCTTCTCTCTTTCTCTCCACTCTTCTCTCCCCCCCTCCCCTTCTCTCTCTCCCCTCTCTCTCTCCCTTCTCTCTTTCCCCCTTATCTCTACCCTCCTCTCTCTCCCCCCTCTCTCTCCTCTCACTCCCTTCTATCTCCCCCCTCCCCCTTCTTTCTCTTCCCCCTCCCCCTTCTCTCTCTCCCCCACTTATGCAGAGCAGCTATGCAAGTTGAGAAAACTGGCACTGACAGCAAAGATAGACACAAAATGCTGCAGTGACTCAGTGGGACAGGCAGCATCTCTGGAAAGAAGGAATGGGTGGCGTTTCGGGTCGAGACCAGACTCAGTCTTCAGGTCTGAAGAATAGTCTCGACACAAAACGTCACCCATCCCTTCTCTCGAGAGTTGCTGCCTGTTCCGCCGAGTTACTCCAGCTTTTTGTGTCCATCTTCGGTTAAAACAGTTTACAGATTCTGGTGTTTTGTGCGTGGGAGCTTGCTGTGTGCGTTCCGAGGGAGAGTGGGGGCTGTCCCGAGGGATGCACACCTTCGGCCGCTAACAACTTGGTGCTTGGGTTCAGATTGCCCAGTCACCTATGGCTTGTGTGGGAAAATGACCCCCACGCCTCCGTCTCCCCTTCTCTCTCCCCTCTTCTCTCTCTCTCTCCTTTCTTCCTCTCCCTTCTCTCTCTCCCCTTATCTCTCTCCCCCTTCTATCTCCCACTCCCCTCTCTCTCCCCCTCTCTCTCCCTCCTCTCTTTCCCCCTCCTGTATCTCCCTTCTCTCTCTCCCCTTCTCTCTTTCTCTCCCCTCTTCTCTCTCTCCCCCTCTCCCTCTCTCCCCCCCTCTCTCTCCCTTCTCTCTCTCCCCTTCTCTCTCTCCCCCTCCTCTCTCTCTACCCCTCCTCTCTCTCTCCCCCTCTCTTTCTCTGACCTCTTCTCTCTCTCCCCCTCTCTCTCCCCCCCCTCCCTCTCCTCTCTCGGGGATATGGCGAGAAGGCAGGAACGGGGTACTGATTGGGGATGATCAGCCATGATCATATTGAATGGCAGTGCTGGCTCAAAGGGCCGAATGGCCTACTTCTGCACCTATTGTCTATTGACTCCGCTCCCATGTTCCTGTCGTGGAAGAGTGTTATTTGTTTCTCTTCCGCTGTCTGCTAAATTTTGCTTCAACAATGAGAACCCTGCATGTGGCTTCCATTTGAAAAAAAACTGGTCTTCCCCGGGTGATGTTGCAGGCAGCTTTTCAAAAAGCCTTAAATATTTGTCTGTTTGCAATGCAATAAAATGAATTTGGATCCACCTCTCACTTGATGACAGCCCGTTTAATTATTTGTGCTATGTGTTCAGCTGCACCATTAGATGTGGGACAAGATAATGGAACTCTGGCGCATTTTCACACCCACTCATCAATTATACAAATGCTTCTGAACAAAACTGGGATTCATTATTGGACAGTGTTTTCAAACAAGGCAAATCAACTTGGGGACATCCAGTGTTTGCTCAGAAGAGTTCATCATCAGAAGCATATCTACTTATTTTGAATGGATTTTCATCTGTCCATATACTTATCTAATATTTATCTACTGTGAGGAACAATTGTCTTCTAATTGCAAAAAAATATATGCCATATTCTAAAGGGCAACTTTGATGGTTGCAAGAAACTGAGGTCTGATTTTTGCTTGACAACTGGCATATGCTACACTTGTTATTAGCTCCACATATTTTTGCTATCCATACTACCCCAGATAACTCAGTATCAGACACTATCACACAAATCCTAGATATCTATATACTTTAAAAACTGTGTGTGTGTGTGTGTGTGTGTGTGTGTGTGTGTGTGTGTGTGTGTGTGTGGGTGTGTGTGTGTGTGTGTGTGTGTGTGTGTGTGTGTGTGTGTGTGTGTGTGTGTGTGGATGTGTGTGTGTGTGTGTGTGTGTGTGTGTGTGTGTGTGTGTGTGTGTGTGTGTGTGTGTGTGTGTGTGTGTGGATGTGTGTGTGTTATTTTGCATGTGAAACGTATCTCCTCGAAAACCAGACACAAAAACGTGGAGATTATTACAATTTTGGTAGGGATTTAACTTATGTTGAGAAATCCACTCCTCTCTAGATTTCGTCAATTATTTCCCCAAAGTTTGAATAAAATTGTTCACAAAACATCAAAAAAAAATTAAAATCAAACTGCTGCATGAGCCAAAGTGCCACCTCACAGATGTCCAATCACAATGGATCTCATTTACATATATGACATCACAATGGGACAGGGGGAGATTGGAACCTTCACGTGTTCCCATTAAAATCAAACTTCTGCATGACTCACAGCGCCATCTCACAGATGTCTAATCACAATGGGACAGGGGTGGGAGATCTCTCCCCCTCCCTTTCACAATGCCTTTGCACCTGGCCCAACTGGCCCCGCCTGGCCCTGCCCCCCCAGCAGGCCTGGTGGCCCCGCCCGCTGACCTCACAATGCCTTTTCACATGGCCCAACTGGCCCCGCCCAGCCCTGCCCCCCCAGCCTGCCTGGTGGCCCCGCCCACTGACCTCACAACGCCTTTGCACCTTTGCACCTGGCCCCGCCTGGCCCTGCCCCCCCCCCAGCCTGCCTGGAGGCCTGCCCGGCCTCGACCCCCCAGCCTGTCTGCTGGTCCCACCCCCCAGCTGCCAGGTTGTAGATTCCATTGGTTTTCATTGGATTTAATTTAATTATTTGTCACTTAACATCACAAATTCTTAACATTAACTTTTAATTTCAAAGACAATTAAAAAAAAAAAATTGCTGTATTCATTGACAGCTTAGATCTGACCCGCTGTGTGTGTGTGTGTGTGTGTGTGGAGGGGGAGGAGGGGAGGAGGGGAGGAGGGGGAGGGGAGGGGGGGAGGGGAGGGGGAGGGGGAGGGGGAGGGGGAGAGGGGAGAAGGGGAGAAGGGAGGAGGGGAGAGGGGAGGAGGGGAGGGGGGTAGAGGGGAGGGGGGAGAGGAGGGGGTGGTTAGAGGGGGGGAGGGGGGGTGGTTAGAGGGAGGGGGGGTGGTTAGAGGGAGCGGGGGTGGTTAGAGGGGGGTGGTTAGTGTGTGTGTGACTCGGCAGGCTGCTCCCATGAATTCCATAGAGCTGCCGCAGCTTTCGTGCATGAGACGCGCACGCTTCATTTCCAGAACATTCTGAACGCGTGACGCACGGTTGCATTTCGCTCTCTCTGTCTCTCACCCTCTCTCTCTCTCACCCCCATCTCTCTCTCTCCCCATCTCTCTCCTCTCTCTCTCTCCACCCCCTCTTTCTCTCCACT